>OZ010587.1:34299339-34654339 GCA_963932145.1 Acanthosepion lycidas
GAACTGGGATTGTTGGTGTATCCAGTTTCCTGAGAAATCGGCGATTTCGTAAGGTAATTCTACCTGATCCGTCAATTCTGATACGGTATTGGTGGTTGGGGAGGGTTTCAATGACCTGACCTGTTGTGTCCCATCGGTGGGTTGTTGGTCGTTGTAGTGCCACTATTTGTCCTTTTTGAAGGGCGTTTAAGGTGTGTGCTGTTCTGTTGTATTGCTCTATGAGCCAATACAAAGTTACCTTGTCCGCCTCAGAGCCGTAGCCGTTGATTGTAACTTTACCTGCCCCTCGTGTGAGCATGACCTGTCTGATATATACATCAAGGACCATATCATCCGTGGAATAGCAAATGACACACTCCAGGCTGACCTACTGGCCAAAGCTGGGGCACTTAAATCCCTTGAGCAAAATATCCGTCATGCTGAGGCATTCGAATCAGCATTGCGAGACCAAACCTCAATGGCCGGCGCTTCAGATACAGCTGCTGCTCAGCTATCAACATACCGCAGACAAAAGGGTACACCACAAGCCAACGAGGGGACCCGTACCAGCACCTATGGCAACTGCAATGTTAAACCAAACCACCAGGCTTGCTTAGGTTGTGGCAGCCACCAGCATAGCACCTCAGGAACTGGATCCCGCCGGCTAAAATGCCCAGCATGGGGACAAACATGTAGTAACTGTGGGAAGCCCAATCACCTATCGAGGGTATGCCGGGCTAAGAAACTGGCTCAAGCGGTAAGGAAAAGCCCAGAGGCTAATGAAGCTGCCATGGACACACTTATTGCCCACATCACATTCAATCAAACGACAGGCACGTATACATCTAAAGACACAGGCCAGGTAAGGGAAATTGATGCATATGTTGTTCCGTTCTCACCAAAACCGGATCCCAGACAAGTTAAGAATATCCACAGAAATCACAGCACTAGGATGACGATATTTCCTGACAGTGGGGCCACCATATGTCTCGGGGGACTTAAGCACCTTCTGAATATGGGGCTCACTACCAACAACCTCATTCCATCAAAAAAAGTCGTTCGAGCTGTGGGAGGCTTTACACTTGTATGTCAGTGTTGGCTCCCTGTCGAAGGAAGAACAACTAAACAAGCCCTATACATATGCAAAAAGATTCAGCGGCTATACTTCAGCAAAGCAGCCTGCATTGATGTAGGGATACTGTCCAAAGACTTTCCTAAGCCGACAACTACAATATTACCCCAAACAGCAATGCAACACCTACCCTCGACAAGCACACATAAAAAATCGGACGCAAGCACTAAACAACGCAAAGTCGATGGACAACTTCCAACGCGCCCCAAAAAACTCCCTTTTCTCCCAACAGAACAAAACATTGATAGACTCAAGAAATGGCTATTGAATCAATTCGCCGAAACGGCGTTCAAGAACAATGGTGAATTCCCACCAATGTCTGGCCCAACTGCACATATACACCTCAAAGAAGGAGCAGTCCCCAAAGCCAGACATAACCCAATTCCTGTGCCTTTTCACTTCAAAGAGCCCGTAAGGCAGGCCCTTTGGGAAGATGTGAAAAGGGGTTATGATACCCCTTTTCACATCTTCCCCAGTACCCCAGTACCCGTCGGCATGCCCACTGATTGGTGTAGCACTATGGTAATTACCGCCAAGAAAAACGGCAAACCACGAAGAACCATAGACTACCAACACCTGAATTCACAGTGCAAACGGGAAACACACCATACATGGTCACCATTCCAGCTAGCACTACAAGTGCCACCTAAGCAAAAGAAAACAATGTTGGATGCTGTTGATGGATATCACTCCATCCCCTTAGATAAAGAGTCCCAGCCACTCACCACCTTCATCACAGAATGGGGAAGGTTCATGTACCTGAGGATGCCACAAGGTTACCTAGCATCTGGAGATGCCTATACCCGAAGGTATGATGAAGTAATAAAAGACATCCCCCGCAAAGTAAAAATCGTAGATGACACCCTACTCTATGACTCTGACATTGACGGAGCCTTTTTTCACACCTTCGATTTCCTCCTCCATTGTGCAAAAAACGGCATCGTACTAAATAGAGAAAAATTCCAATTTTGCCAAGACACAGTGCAGTTTGGTGGCCTCCAGATAACATCCTCTGGTGTAACCCCTTCTAAATCCATGCTGGAGGCAATATTAAGCTTCCCAATACCAAAAACGCTCACCGATGCCAGATCATGGTTTGGTCTGGTCAACCAAGTCGCTTGGGCATACTCACTGAGCCCAGTCATGCTTCCATTTCGTGATCTCGTAAAACGAGACTCTCACTTTACATGGAATAAAAGCCTCGAGGATGCATTTCAGCAGTCAAAGAAGGTAATAGTTGACTTAGTCCGAAAAGGCATCGCAACATTTCAAAAAGAACGAATAACCTGCCTTGCCCCAGATTGGAGCAAAGATGGAATGGGCTTCCTACTTCTACAGAAGTATTGCTCATGCACCACTGATAAATCCCCAGTTTGCTGCCCTGAAGGTTGGCGCCTGATATTTGCTGGTAGCAGATTCTGCATTGATGCTGAACGCAGATATGCACCTATTGAAGGCGAGGCAGCAGCAATTGCGTGGGCATTGGAAAAGTGTCGCATTTTTGTAATGGGTTGCCCGAATCTCATAGTGGTTACAGATCATGAACCACTAAAAGGATTATTCGGAGATAGAGACCTTAGTAAAATCCAAAACCCCCGATTATTCAGGTTAAAGGAGAAAACACTCAGGTACAGATTCACCATTCAGCACTGCCCTGGGAAATGGCACAGAGCCTCTGATGCTGTCTCACGTAACCCAGCAGACATCTCACAGGCACTCCTAAATGTATTCACTGCTGAACCCTCTCAATCAGACATCATAGAGTCTGACAATATGGATGACTGGGTCAAATCAACAATCCTATTAGCAACATTCGGTGCAAACGACAACCTGGAGCTCATCTCACCAGACGTTATCCGTGCGGCGGGACGCAGCGACCCGCAATACAAAAAATTAATTGAAGTAATACAAAATGGATTCCAAAGGACGCGCATCCTCACTGCACCTGAAATCCGCGAATACTGGGAAGTGAGGCACCGCCTAAGTGTTGACGACGGATTAGTGCTCTTAGATTAAAGAATCGTTATCCCCACCTCACAACGCGCAAAAGTATTACATAGCCTGCATTCTGCACACCAAGGCGAAGTTGGCATGAAGGCACGTGCCAATGAATCTGTTTATTGGCCCGGGATGAATGCTTCAATTCGTAACATTAGAGCAGGTTGTACGTTCTGCTCAAAAATTGCCCCGAGTCAACCAAAAGAGCCAATCAATTTGACACCATCTCCTGATTGGCCATTTCAGCAAATCGTCATGGACATCTTCCATGTTGGGAACCATGGTTACTTAGCATGCGCTGACAGGTTAACAGGCTGGCTGAATCTATACCACTTGAGCCACGGAGAAGCGACTGCCTCAAGGATTATTTCGATTTGCCGAGACATATTTCAAACCTACGGCGCTCCTGAGGAACTCAGCAGTGAGGATGGGCCACCCTTCACATCTCTTCCATTCAAGCAATTTTTACAAGACTGGGCTGTTAAACACAGGTTATCATTTGCTGGTTACCCACAATCCAATGGTCGTGCAGAGCTCGCTGTCAGAACGGCCAAGAGAATCGTAAATGGCAACACAGGAGCACAAGGATCATTGGACAATAACCGTGCAGCAAGAGCCATCCTCCAATACAGGAATACGCCCATTCAAAACATTGGGCTATCCCCTGCTCAACTACTACTCCACCGCCGACTACGTGACTACATACCATCCCACCCCACACTCTATAAGCCACACCCGAATTGGATAACCGCAGCCCAAAATCGTGAGTTAAGTCTGTCCCGGCGGAACGCTCGTCTCATAGAGCAATACAACAGAACAGCACACACCTTAAACCCCCTTCAAAAAGGACAAATAGTGGCACTACAACGACCAACAACCCGCCGATGGGACACAACAGGTCAGGTCATTGAAACCCTCCCCAACCACCAATACCGTATCAGAATTGACGGATCAGGTAGAATTACCTTACGAAATCGCCGATTTCTCAGGAAACTGGATACACCAACAATCCCAGTTCCAAGACCTAGTGCCTTACCCGAGACCCCTACACCAGTGACACAAACATTCGACGCTGGAATAACATCAAACACTGCTCAGCCGTCTACAATAACACGGACAAAACCTCCTCGGGCATTGTCCAGACTACTTCCACACAACCAGCCAGGTTTAAAGGAACTCATCCCTCCCCAAAGGCCACTACCGACACGCGATGGAGGGAAAGGAGATGTAGAATAACAAGACAATAAACAGCACTTACCGGTGTAAGAGTCCCAGCTAGCGTCCAGCTGGCAGACAAAAATAAAGCAGGTTGTAACTTAATACAAACCCTGCAAACTAACTGATGAATCAAGCTGGTATTTATATAGAAATACCTCCACTCAGGTACCAGCAGCCAATCACATCCCAAGCAATGGACTATCCCACTTTAGCACAATGAAATGCTCCATTGCACCATAAATAGCTCTCTTTCTCAAGGTTGAATGACTTGTCTTTTACCTCAGCTTGCTCCACAACTGAGTGTTTATCTTGACCACGTGACTGTTCGACACAAATGAATTTATCAATATAAAGTTAGAAAACCTACCATTATTCTAACCTAGTCTCTTGCAAGTATTGCTTTCCATTCAAAAGAAGCAACATCAGCGACATGAACAGCAGCAATGAAGCTACCACAGCAACAAAAGCAGCATCAGTAGCAGCATCAGAAACAGCACCAACAAACGCAGCAACAGCTAACTCCGCAGCAACAGGTGCTGCAAAAGCTATAGAGTGCAACATGGGTGTGGAGGATATGCCTCCACCGCGTTCTTCTTTGAAAAGAGGAAGGAAGGAGGGGGAGGAAGAAGAGGACAAGAATGTCAAGGAAAAAAGGTTGGCCGAAGCAGAGTGGAGAGAACGATGGAACACGCCAAGTCCCATTCAGTCCCTGCTTCACCCACTGGAACAAAAAGTGCCTTCCCTCTTCCTCCACTAAGAATTCACCATCTCCCTCCACCATAACAAACAACCCAGCCTCAAAAAGAAGCTCTTCCACAAGGGGGAGAATCTGCCAAGTTTACAGGAGGTGCTAGAGAAGGATCTTTCCTCGAAGAGGAAGGCCCTTTTTGGGCCGTTATTTAAATACACCTCCATCGACGGAGGACTCCAGGAACTTGCTTAACGATCCTGGGGTAATAGCTGATTCGGAGTGTGGGCGGCAAGCTACAAAATTTATGGGGCGTTTTGAACGCTGCCCAAAAGTCGTTTCTGGAAATATGAATGGCTCAGGTGGAGTCTGATGAATCAAAAAAATTAGCCAAATTATGTCCAGGGAGGGTTCTGGTGTTACTCTATCCCACATTATATAGGACTCTCAAACTAACGTTCCCTACGGATGTTGGCGGTATTGTGCTGGACGGGCGAAATACGTTCGATATAGGCTCTGGGGTGAGGCGGTTGATCGTGGCCGAGATTGCCATGAACAGTAGCTCGTTTCGGATCGTTGCGGTTTCTGCGCCCAACGATCAGACGGAGCGCGTCTCCTTTTTCAATCAGTTGGGTGATTCGTCGCACTTAGTCTTAGTGGGAGACTGAAATGCCGTGCTAGACCGCAAATTAGACAGGGGACGGGGAGAGAGCGGAATGTCGGACGATCGTAATTTGGTTGATCTGATCGGCGAGTTTGGTCTCGTCAATAGATACCGAGTCGATCACCCAAAGGGGGAGATATGAACATGGGCTATCAAGTGGCCGTCTACCCGGGTAGCCGGATAGAATGTTATTAAGAAGAGTCGATCTACATTTGCTAGATTGTTCGACTGGTGACGCTATTCGGACCATAAACTTGTCTGTTCCCGGATGGCGTTAGGTGTTGCGTTTCGAATGGCTGGACACTGGAAGTTCAATCTGTCTTTACTGGACAGGCGGGACTTACAGCAACAGCAAATTAGATTAGTGCAGCAGGAACTAGTGGGGGCCGTTATTGGGAATAGGTGGTGGGAGAAGCTTAAGGACAGCATTAGGTCTTCCACCACCGAATATAGCCAACGACTCGCCTTAGATAAGGCTAAGAATTTGAAGACACAAGGATAGTCTGCTCCGGGTG
This sequence comes from Acanthosepion lycidas, assembly GCA_963932145.1. Classification (NCBI taxonomy): domain Eukaryota; kingdom Metazoa; phylum Mollusca; class Cephalopoda; order Sepiida; family Sepiidae; genus Acanthosepion; species Acanthosepion lycidas. The sequence continues at coordinate 34,305,534 of OZ010587.1, forward strand.
GTGGTGGGGATTCCCTAGATATAGGTTTAGCGAAACAGGTTCTGGAACACGAGTCTAGCAAGCACTACCGGGGTCAGGTAATTGGGCATAGGTTAAACTAGATGTCTAATGAAGCTGTGAATATCAGCGAGAAATTTCGTAAGGAAGAGATCCGTCGAGGTTCCGATGGATACATTTGGGAGGTCGATAACCTGGAGGGGCGAACACTGGGGTCGAACAAAGACATGTGTGAGGCCTTCCGGCGGTATTTCGTGAACTGATTTACCAAGAAGCCCGGACTCTGTGGCGAAGAGTTTCGCAGCTATTTGGCTGACTTTCTTCGGCTTGAGCCGACTGAAGCGGCTAGCTGCGAGGATGAGATCACAGAAGGCAAAATTTACTTGGCATTGAAGATGGTCGGCAGTGGCAAGACTTGGTCTGCCCTATGAATTGTATTTCAGGCTACCACACATCTTTGTACCAATTTTGACTGTTATGTTCAATAATTGGCTCCGGCAGTGGTCCGTCCCCGGCCGGTTCTCCAGAGTGGTGTCATCACGGTGGTCAAGGGTGGTGGCGGGATTTAGATGCTTATATGCTAAACACATAATTAAAGATTTTGACCAAGATCCTGACAGAGTGTTTGCATTCAGTTGCCGACATTTTTTTGAGATCTGAGCATAATTGTGCTGTAAAGGGAAAACAATTCAGAGCAACCTTCACCCGATCCGCACGATCATAGAGAGCGTAAAAGACGTTCAAGCCGCGCTGATCAATTTGGATCAGTCAGCAACGACATTGAGTTGGCACAGAAGGCGTTTCAGAGGTACAAAGTGACTGGGGCCAAGATTAACTGCAACAAGTCTTCCGGCTTGCAATTAGGTGACTGAAAGGAAGACAGAAGTATGGTTCGGGCTCGGGCTCCAGCTGAAGAAGAATTGGTCCTAAGTACAAGCATTGGTCGGAGCGGTAGTTCGGACTTGACTCTGATGGCGACTGTCCATAAAAGGTAAGGCTGAGGGGTGTGCCACTTACTTCTTTCCTCTTATACTTTATCGATTGTCTATTTCCTCTCTGCAAGAACTGTAATAAGGCGCTCGAGGGCTTGTTGTCCTCCCTCTTGTGGGGGGATCGCAAGCAACTGGTCTGCAGAGAGGTCGTTGCCCAACGTCTGTGCCATGGGGGATGGGAATGCTGCACTTGATGATCCATCGGTGCGCATCGAAGTTGGCTTTCCTAAGCCGTGCGTTGACAGGACTCGATCTTGGAGGGTGTCTGTTAGGGACGCCTTCCCTAGCTTTACCATCACTTCCCCCTTTTCTAGGGCTGAACGCTATCGTAAGCCCCGGAATCAATCGAGATTCCTCCGAAAGTGTCGGTCGGATTACATCAGCAACCCTGAGTTTTTGCTTACCGGAACTCAATGACATAGCCTTCAGAGGGTACTAGGTTGTTTTGCCCGACTGTCATCTGTGTGACCTGGAGTTTAGAGGAAAAGCTTAGCACTCTTATCATTGTTCTCAGGTGCGCCAATTCTGGGACTATGTCGGCGAGTTGACTACTAGTATCGATCACGAACATCTCGGGCCCATCGATCTCGCATACGTGTGCGATAATATATTGCTACCGTTCTCTGGGGAAAAATATTGTAAGCCATTTGTAAATGCAAACTGATATCAAAGCTCCAAGGAAATAATAATGATAAGAGGCGGGGGGGGGGACTCCGTGTATGCAAAGCATTTTTAAAGAAACTCAAGGACAGAGTGTACATCCTAACATGTGCAATTATAACCAAAGTTACGTGGTAACCCTACCGAGTCTCAGTGTGTTACGGAACGTGATATTGATGACAATAACAGTTCATTTTAATGTACTTTTTTCTTTTACTGCTGTAACAGTTTTTATTTTAAATACTTTGAAATTAATTAGAGAAAAGCTTGTCACATAATGTTTTTTATTTGTATTGTAACGAATAAAATTGTTTGCTGCCAAAGCATTTTGTTATACATTAATTTCTTGTAAAATTTAATTTCTGTAGTTTAAATTAAACGTCTTTGTAGACGATTCTGTAGTTTAAGATAATCGTCTGCTAGTTTTGAATTCATAGTTTTCTCTTCCACTGACCGCTTTGATTTCTCGGTAGTAGATCAACTGGGCAAAGATTGAGCTGGGTTAAAATTGAGTGACAGAAGGTTCTCCAGGCAAGAGACAGAAATATTGTACTTTAAAGCACAAACCTCTTAGAGAAAAATGGGGAAGTGAAAGGCAGGTCAACACCTGTCCTATCACTAACTTACCTAGCCACGATCACTGAACCATCTGCTACAAAGGGCCTCAATTACGTTGTACAGTCTTACCACACACAATTTCTCAATGAGTTTCTAAGTAATCCCGTATGTACATTATATTTGGGGATGGGGGAAATGGAGAGAGAGGATTTTTTTTAAAATTGCAAATGTTTATATGTAGCAATATAACACTTACAAAGCAAAATTGAACGTCCTAACTGTGGCTGAGAAAATAGGCCGAGAGTGTCGGATGTGATCAGGGGGGAGAAATATATATCACCCACTCATCCCAACTATGAAAAAAAAAAAAAAAAAAAAAAGTGGAATCCTCACACTTTTTATCATTTCACCACCAAGCTAGACAACCAAACCACTAACAGGGGGCTGGGAGGGTTACATGGTTTTAAAGAATGCAAGCAAAACATTAACAAGCAAGAAATACAGTTTAAGACATATTGTATTTAAATTTTTGAAGATCAAACATGACCGAGAAACAAAAAACAGGAGAACAGAGAGAATACGAAAGATTCCTCGAATTTACAAATCTCCGACCTCATCCTTCCCACCAATTAGTTTCCAGCGATAGATCGGAAACTACAAGTAGCAGAGTATCTTGCAAGGCCGTCCGTCAAGACGGCCATTTTGACTTATTTGTATTGACATACTTTTCAATAATTTGCTTCAAATAGAAAGAAAATTGAATTATGACAGCAAATTTACAGCCCAACAAGAGCCAATTTAGATAAAAGTGGGTGGGTGGGGGTCTTTTTTGCAAAGGAGTAATTAATCTAACGCAATGCTTTTAAGTGTTAACAGGCTTATAAAAAAACAAAAATAAGTATCAGGTAAACCGAGGTGAGTTTTAAAACTAAAGTGTGTAAACAATAAGACTGCTCAAAAGAAATACCTTTAAAAGGTGAAAAAATTAAAATACAGAAATAAAGGAAATTTGAAAAGAAAAATAATTAAACTGAAATAAATACGTCCGACCTTAAGTCGTAGAAAATATCAAGGATGAAAGTCACAAGCTGTTTTTCTTCAATGGAAAACATGAAGTTAGCAAAATAGGAGACTGAAAGAAAATGTACTTCGACCTAACGATAAGATAAAATGCAACGGAAAACTGAAAAAAAAAAAAAAATTCAAACAAATCCTTAGCTTTATAAGAGTCTTTGCCAATTCGACACTGTATTCCGAATCGAAAGAAAGGTCGAAAATAAAAACCAACAATCACGAAAATAAATTGTTCAAACAAGTCCTCGCTAAGTACATGATCAAGTTTGGTCAACGAGATCAAGCATAAAGGTAATAGAGAAAAATAAACGATATTTACTCGTTACCTCCCCTCAAGGTGGGGTGTGACACAAGGCCGTTTTTTACGTGGGGCTTTCCTAGCCCGTAGGCCAGGGCAAATATTCCCCGTATACACGGGGTCGGGCAGCTGTCTACCACCCCAGACGAGACGCTGCCTTTCGGCATAACCACGTCTGGGTTCCTCTCCAACCGGATGCAAAGCGATCGACACACCATGTTCCCAAATCCAGAGGTTTGGCAACAGACAAAAAACACATAAACTAGGAAAAAAAGAAAAAAAAAAGACTTGGTTTTTATAGATCTCCACTGGGTGATATTATTCCAGTGAACAGGGATGGTATCATCATTAAAAGCTGAAGTCGCTAGCTGCTTGATTAATGGTTGTGAGTTCAATTCCTGCGTTGGTCAGCACATTTTATTTTTCTCTTCAACCACAATTCTGCTTTACAATACATTTTTTAAATTTCCGTTTTTATAATAAATGATTCCTGGTTCACTTGTAAAGAAATAAGAGCAATGACAGATCTCAGAATTCATATAAAGGAGAAAATTATATACTCTGTGATCGAAACCCAAGAAAGTGATGAAGTAGTTACCTAAACAATTCAAATGAAGCAAAAACTTTTGGAAATCTTGCAAAAAAAAATTTTATCGCAAAATGAAGTAAATCTTGATTTTTTTTTAAACAATACACGATCAACAGCAAACAAGAAAGAAAGAAAGAAAGAAAGAAAGAAAGAAAGAAAGATGAACTGGAAAAAAGAACGAAAAAAGAAAAATGAAATAAAAGATAAAGAAAAAAAGAGCGAACAACTTTCTGGAAATATGCTTCATACATGATCCCCATGAAAAGACAACAGCCAACAGCAGGCTTGCTGAGCCTAATTTTTCATTTTTTTAATTTTATTCTTACAGAGCTATATCACGCACTACTACGCATATCTAGACCTAAAAAAAAAATGTCCATATATTGTGTTAGAGAATTGAGGAGGTTAGCTGTGAAGAGGCACGTAACTGATGACGAGCAAATTCTAAATATGGCGTTTGGTAAACGTTTACTTTGCACACCCGAGACATTTTAACAGAAAATTATATGATTTGAATATCGATTGCCCTGTTAAAAAAAAAAAAAAGAAAAAAGAAAAAAAAAAAGCAATTGCACAAAGTTTAATAAAAAATACAGGTTGGCCATCACCAATGCGGAGATCATCAATCCAGTTCAATCATTAAACCAGCAGGCATTCATTTCCATGAGAAATATTTCACGGAGAAGCCACTACGGCTTTGGTCGCTTTAACTGCAGCATCATCTGTTTTTCATCACTTTCAAACACCGAGAAGACATTTCTACTTTCCTTTTGTGCATTTTTCATTATAACATACTGCCGTTTAACATTAGTCGTGGCTCCAATGGATACAGGAAGTGTTATTTATTTTACTTTTGTTTCATTAAGATTTCACTTGATTCTTATTTAATTTTCTTTTGCTTTATTAACTAAAATTCACTGATTTGCAGGACATACACTACTTCAAATAAAAGGCTATGAAGGAACTTATATTTCATGGATGGAAAAAAGCATTTTTCATTCACTATATGAAATGCTTACTCTCTTTAGAACTGGTAAACAGCGATTCCTGACACTGTCGAAACTGTTAAATGTAGCCGTCTCTTCAACTCCAATAGTTTCATGTCTCACACCTCTCGCCTGTGGAACTCCCTCCCCTCTTCCTGTTTCCCTGATAGCTATAATCTCCAACTATTCAAATGTAATGTCAATCGACGTCTCCAGATGCCATGATATATCCTTTATCCTTCTCTTCATCCTTTCCTCTATCACTCCTATTTGCTCTAGCCCCAACTCTCTGTAACCCTTTGCGTGCTAGTGGCTTCCCGCCCTGCTTAGGGTGAAACGCTTATAAAAAAAAATATTGGCATATTACTCACGTTTTCATGCGCAAATATGTTGCAGAAACATTTATTCGAGACTTTTACATCCTCCTTTATATTTCGTATCAGTAACTCTAAGTTTTGTCTTTTCAATTTACTGTTAAATGAGATATAGAATCTCCTTTCAGGTTTTACTTCGCTTCCCGAGCAACTGACTTTCTAAAGTCACAATAAAACTTCTGACATTCAAACTTTGCCTAGTTCCTGTCTTTTGCTGATTTTATATAATCTTCGTTTTCTCTTTTCTCCACACATCTTACGGGCGATACAAACATATAGACACACAAGAATTAATGCTCTCTATTTTGTAAACTTCAAAATAGTTTTCATGGAATCCATTCCTCACAGACATAGTAAATAGTCATATGATGTGACAAAAAGGATGAATAATGAACCAATCGAATCGTTCTAGTCAGGTTTCTAAAAAATCCGAAGTTGCAACGAATATAAGCAATCCAAAAATCAGTAGACGTTTTGCTACCAGCAACCTCAAAGAATCTGTCGCCAATCGTCTACCCACTTTTACTGACCAGGGACACTGCTAAAAGTTTAACGGACTCCACTCGATATATATGTATGTAAACACACTCTCTTATTTACTCATATACATGTAGACGTTTTATTTAAACTCACACATCAGAACACTTGTTAAAACATTTCTTACATCTTTGGTATGACGGTAAACTACATCTGGCAGCAAGACCTCTGTTTGGGAGATTGAAGCTTTTCAGGACCGTGGAACAGCCTCTTAATTACTGTTGTTCCCAGATCCACCCAGGCCCGATATTTCTGAACGCAATTGTTTGCTTTATACATTTTGCTATAAATATGTATTGTCGGTAATTTTTTAATATAAAAATGTATTGCTAGTATTTTTACTATAAAAATATATTTTTGTACTTTCATAGTGTTTACTATTTTCATAGGTTTACTATTTTCCCATAGTTGGGATACTTACAGGTGCTAACACCCCGTCATACCCAGGACTATCGAGTAAGTTAAGAACGAGGTGACAATTTTGGGGAAATTTATTAATACAGATAGACTTTTTTGTTTGATTTTGTTTAACATCTACGGGTTATTTAATGTCGAAATCTAATTTTGAATGCATTTGTACGCCTTCAATTACAGGTAAAATGTATTGTTGGACATTTTGCTATAAAATGTATTGTTGTTAATTTTATATAAAAACGTATTTCTGGTTTTTTACAATAAAAATGTATTCTTATACTAGCATAGTATTTTGTTTGTTTGGAAGTACACTATTTGCTCATACCTGAGACGCTAATAGGTGCTACCATCCCGGGTCAGAGTAGACGTGGGAACAACGATTAAGAGATGGTTCCACGCTCATCAAAACCTTCAATCTCCCGATCAGAGGTCTTGCTGCCGGATGTAGTTTATCGTCATACCCAGGGCTGAATAGACTGGAAATTATTATGGAAGACAGGTCGGAGAACTAGTCACTGATGAGTTGCATGAACGGGTACTCGGCGACTAAACTGTTCCCTGCACATGGCTTTTCTAGTGAGGAGTACCGAGACACCTACCAGGATTAAAAGCAAGACCTGCCAAAGGGTGGATGAACCTTCTCATGTGGCCAATTCGGATCCATAGCCCGTATACAGTGATGATACATGTATAACGTGCATACGATGGTGGCATGGCATGGCTTAGCGCGTGGCTTCCTAGAATGAAGTTAACAACCAGGGCGGAGAGTTCCATCGATGAAATCAGCGGCCACATGTCCATGACCAAGGCGGGGCTTCAAGCTAAAAGCCATCGACTGTGGTGTGACCTAGAGATAGATAGGCTCCGACAGGTATACTTTCCCAAGACACGTTATACATGAGTGAATACCTCTCTGGTTTTCTATTCAGATACGGAAGGAATTGGTCAGGTGCTCAGCAGCGCAGCGACCCTATGACCACAACCGGTCATGGGATTGATGATGATGATGATGATGATGATGATGATGATGATGATGATGATGATGATGATGATATGCACAGAATGATAGACAGATAGATAGATATGCGCAGAATTATATATATACATATATATATAGAGAGAGAGATATATTTATGCACAGATAGATAGATAGATAGATAGATAGATAGATAGATAGATAGATAGATAGATAGATAGATATGAGCAGAATTAGATATGGACAGAATGAGTTTTAATAATTTCATATTCTTCAAAATTAAAATTATTCTAACCTGAAATTATCACAAAAAATGTATTATTTTATCTGAAAGTAAATGAGACATGCTCTTTTCATAACTCCAACTTGAAGCAGACGACATCTGAAGATAATGATTATAGTTTTTGAAGATGCGCTGCTTGCTGTTGTCTGTATTATTAATGAAATGACAAAATTCATGTAAAGAATTTCCATCAAAAACTCAGATAAATATTATCATTTGCATGCATATGAATTCGTGTCACATTGTTGTGTACGTACGTGCGGGTGCCTATGAGAGAGAAACCTGTATATTTAAAATAAGTTTAATTCGATTACATGGAGACGCGAGATAGTCTAACGGTTTTCAGCAAGGGAAATAAAATCAGCCAACCAAATTCAAATTCTAGTTGAAACTGTTTATATTCTAGAGAAAAATATGACTCTACTTCTTGAGTTATGTCTCATCGACGGTTATTTTGACAAAAATATCTGCTTATTGATATGCCAAGATAGATGACAGAGTAAAGAATGTGAAAACCGATCTCACATAACCTCCTTGAGAAAAAAATATGTAACGCTCATCATCAACTCTGACAGGGATCAATTACTTGGACTACACTTTCTTGTGATTTTTTTTTCTCTCACTCCTTCACTCACTCACTCTCTCTTTCTCTCTCTTACTCACTCACCCACTTTCACTGACTCTCTATCTCTCTCTCTCTCTTTTTCTCTCACTAACTCACCCACTTTCATTCCTTCTCTCTCACTCACTCTTACTCTCGCACTCCCTGTCCTTCTATGGTAGCTGATTTCAGCTATTTTTTAAACTAAAGTCTACTCACTAATAAAAGAATATAAATTCAGCGCTAGTATTAAACTAAACGGATATTATATGTATTATATAAAAGAGTGTAAGTAAAAAAATATCCGCACTTTCGCCATAGACATTCTTTCGGGCGTCTCAAGTACATATGGCCCAGTGGATAAAGGCTTTGGTTAAATCCAGTGACAGGACCCAAATAGTGTGAGTTCAATACCCGGTTAAGGCAGTGGCGAACCAAAACTTATGCAGTATCAAGCCCGGTCATTACCTTGATGGTTGACCGTTTGGGAATACCAGATGCTGAAAACTTGGAAGTGCTGGGAGTGTAATGGATAATGGCTCGGAATTGTTAATTGGAGAGCCGAGTTCCAATTCCTTTTGGATTCGTTATGTGCACTTACCCTTGCGAAAGGCATGAATCCACCTCTTCTTCTCACAGCTATGAGTTTATTAGTAAGACTTATATCACTAAAACCATTATTATCTACCCCCCACCACCACCCAAATTCTTACAATGTAAAAATACTTTCTGGCTTTAAATAACCTGCAAACATAACTTGAAAACGAATAAATCAGTTAAAAAAGCTAGTCCAATGCATTCTCTATCCTCTGTCTAAAATGCTTCCCAAATATTTGAACTTCTACGCCTGCTTGATGCTTATATGTCCTATTCGAAATGGTACCTCGAGACGGTGTAATGGTTAGCTAGAAATTACGATTGAGTAGTGAGTTCGATCCTCACTAGGTGCCCCATACTTTTGGCCTTGTATCACATCTAAGCTACGATTCGAAAATCACTATCTTCTATTCGGAACTCGCGTTTTGGGCTTTTTTCTATTGCTGATGAACGTATGCTGCCAGTGGCAAATCCTCAACAACCCCAGCTACAGAACTTGATTTTTCTGGGTTATTTTTACAGAAATTCTGATGAGGATAGAGATAACCTTCTCTCTGAGTCTGTCTATATTTAAATAATATATAAAAAAAATGGTTGCTGAAAACATTAGGTTTATAATACCCAGAAATTCATACCCCGATGTCCTCAAGGACACATGGCACAGTGGATAAAGGCGTTGGTTAAATCCAGTGACAGACCCAAAGAGTGTGAGTTCAATACTCGGCAGTGTATTGAACTAAGACAGAGGGAAAATTAGCAGGAGATAACTGACATCCATCAAACATGGCAATAAAGAGTTCAGTTCGAAATTCCAACCACCTGAAGAAGGCCGTAGCGTACAACGGCCGGAACGTTGTGACAAATGTGGCGACAAAGATGAGGACAATAGTCCGACTAATGTAAATACTGAATCTTCTCTCTGTCGTCTTGATGGAACAATTTATCTTCGGCTTTGTAACAAAGTGTATTAGTTTATGTTTTGAAAAACAAAATTCTTATCGATCAAAGGATGATCTGTGCGTGGATGTAAATAACGGTATATATTTCTTTGATTCAAGTCCTAAAAGCCTCCGATCGAAGCATTTGCTCTATTGTCTAAAAATGTCATTACGAATTGATTTATTTATAAGGTAGGTCTAAATCCTCTAAACTCTTATTCGACTAAGACCAACATTCGTATCACGCAAATATATAATCTGTCTACTGTTTTCTGTAAGTGGGAGGGGGTATCATTTTTATTTGTCTTTATCGAAAGCTAACGTCGATAATTTTTAAATACAGAGACCTTTTAAAAGATTAGGTTTTTCTTGTACTCGTCATGAAAACCCCAAATGTATTTATATCTAGTCTCCACACTACGCAAACGACCTGAGCAAGTCGATAAACTACATACGTCAACAAGATTTTCGATCAAGAGATTGGAGGTTTTGCGTGGGACCATCTCTTAATTGCTGTCCTTGGCCCAGTCTGGTAGCACCTGTTAGGGTCCCAGCTATGGGAAAATAGTGAAAACAAAAATAAAACACTAGAAAAACATAAAAATACAATTTTATAGAATGACGAACAATACTTTTATCTGTAGTTGAAGGCATACGTTTAAAATATATTTAGTTGAATATATTTAGTGTTCAAAATATTATTTCGGCATTAAATAACCCCCTAGAGGTTGATATGCCACTAAAAAATCAACCAAACAACATGAAAGAACTCCTTCGTGACATTATTCCATATAATATCCGACAACTTCTTAAAGAAATCAAACTCTATTGCAAAATATAGCTTCAACAAAACAACATAAAATGTACACATATCGCTGCCTATAGTAATCATGTCTTCCCATACCTGTATACGCACAAAAGCTGAGTATCTTCTACTATGTATTCAATTGTGAAAGCAGAATAACATATATTTTTATTACTTCAAAGCTTTCCCGCAAATTAAATTTCGGCATTAAATGACCCATAAGGAAATGATAAGCCGTTAAACAAACATACGCACATACATACGCAAACGAAAGCCCTAACATGATGTTGGAGCATCTTACCTTTTTCTTTATTTTTAGCTTATCGAAAATTGGCGGTTATTTAAAACCAGAAAATATTTTTAGATTGCAAGAATTTTTTAGAGATAATAATTATTTTTACTGATACAAGTTCTACCTTCATACCTTTCTCAAGGTTATTTGTGAGTAAATGAATATAACGAACCTGAGTGGAATCGATTTCAAATTCTGAGTTTTTAATCATTATACCACCCGCACATCCAAGCTATCAGCATCTAGTATTCCCAAATTCCCAAGCGGTCAACCAAGTACTAAGCAGGCTCTACGTTGCTTAACTTCGGTGATCGTACAAGAACCTATGATGGTGCAAGAGGCTAACAAAATAATCTTAGCATATCAATTCTTGCTGGTTATAAAATTTTGGGTAAACAAATGAAAAAACCCCAAATTGCTATCTTTCAAACTTTTGCCGTTATTAGCATCTACTTTGAGTAAAACTAGAAAATTCTGACAACTAAATTCATCCAAAACACAACTAAAAATATGGAAACCGGTCATTTAGCAGAAATATTGAAATGCTTTGATTCTCTAAGATCAACTCATTCTTAAAATTTAACTCCAAACACCGCCAATTCAATTTCTAGTTCGCGAGGAAAAGAAAATACTAGAGTCGAATTTTATTTATTTGATTGACTCGAATAAATATATGGAAATGAATCATTGTTTTCATGAATAACAATTCGTGCAAATTCTTGGAATTGTTATTTATCTCTAATTCAATGAGATTCATACAGCATATGACTAAATAGTAGACAGTGGTGATTAGAAAATTATGATAGGAAAAGAACGTGACGCTATTTTCCCAAAAGCAGAATTACACAATCCAAGCATTATAAATAAGATACTACAGAACCAACCTAGGCATCTCCTACATAGACCACATTGCAAGAGCAAACAATCTTTCCACTACCATCCTATACCTTAGGCAAAAAATGAAAAGGCAGGCTGAAATGGATCATTTTGTTACATAATGCCGAAATCTAAATATTTTTTTATACAACCTTATGGCTTCAGCTACATATTTTTGAACGCAATTTTGTATTGAACTACAAATATTTTGTATATAATGTTATACGTTGAGGATAAACCTTTTTTTAGATATATAGCTTGTAGATGATGAAAATGCATTGTTGGTCATGTTTTTTATAAAATAATTACTGTTGGCAACTTTTGCATAAAAATGTATTTTTATACTTTTTTAGTGTTGTATTGTTGGTCAGTTTACTGTGAAATTGTATGGATGGTATTTTTATTTTAAAAATATATTTTTATACTTTCGTAGTGTTTTGATTTTGTTTGGAGGTTCCCTATTTGCCCATATCTGGGATCCTAACAGGTGCTACCACCCCGGATCAGGGTGGACCAGGAAACAACAGCGATTCCACGTTCATGAAAACTTCCAATCTCCCGATCAGAGACCTTGATGCTGGATATAGTTTATCGTCATACACAGGACTAAAAAAAAAAATGGCCCTACAACGTCACTGAGTGAACTGAAAGATCATTCACAATGACTCGGGCATTGGCACGCAACCGAAACACCAAAGAGAACTGTTTATAACTGTTTTACAGCCACACCTTGTCATGGACTAATGATGACAATAAATTTTCGAAAGAAAAGGACAAGTGCTTGGTTTGAAAATCGGCATTAGAAATCTTTCTCAGTGTTCTTGTTATTTTTTGTATTGTTTTTGTTTGTTTGTTTGTTTGTTTTGGGGTTTGTTTGTTTTTTTTTCTTTTTTTTTTTTGCCTCTGGAGATATTTTTTTTTTTTTTTTGTCTGGCCCAAAAACCAGTCTCAGTGTTGCGACTGCTTCTGGAGATATTTTTTTTTGTGGCGGGGGGGTGTCTGGCCCAAAAACCTCAGTGTTGCGACTGCCTCTGGAGAGATTTTTTTTTTTTTCTTTTGGTTTTTTTTTTTTGTCTGGCCCAAAAACAAGTCTCAGTGTTGCGACTGCCTCTGGAGATATTTTTTTTTTTTTTTTGTCTGGCCCAAAAACCAGTCTCGGTGTTGCGACTGCCCCTGGAGATATTTTTTGGGGCGGGGGGTTGTCTGGCCCAAAAACCAGTCTCAGTGTTGCGACTGCCTCTGGAGATATTTTTTACTGAAATTCTGATGATTTCTGTCTATATTTCTGAGATGAAGTATTGTAGTTATTTACACTATTTACATTGTTCGGATTGTTGTTCTTATCGTTGTTGCTATATTCACGATGTTTCGACCGTTGTACGCTCTGACCTTCTTCAAGCGATTGGAATTTCGAATGGAAATATTTATTTCATACACCGGAGTAGATTGCATGTGCCATGCCACATCCGGATGTTTCAGTATCAGTTATCTCCCTCTAAATCAACTCTTTGTTCACCTCTGCTATAGCCAGGTATTGAACTCACAACTCTTTGGGTCAAGTCACTGGATTAGTTCAAACACCGCTTTTATGTGTCCTCAAGGACCGGAGCGTATAACGGCCAAAACTTCGTCAATAATGTTAATAGTATAATAGTGTAATTAATGATAATACCTCATCTCAGAAATATACTGTACTAGCAGCATGGCACGGCGTTGCCCGTGTTTGATTCAAAAATCGTACGACTCATGCAGCAATCGCTATCACTTGACTTAAAAGTACTGATGTTGCTACATGCCTTACTTCTTGCCTATCTCACACTGCGAATTTTTTTAACCTCTATACTAAACGTTAAATCCGTTACGAAAAAAGAACTAAACAAAATGAACACAAAACGATCAGCTTTAAAAAAGGACTCATAACAGGAAAAACCGAATGAAAAAAGAATGTTAACAACAAATACTTTTTCACACCCAACCCAGTTCTGCGGATGCAGCCATCGATTTTTTTTCATGCTAGCATGCTAGTTAACGTTCGTGTCAGTCAGCTGTTGGCTCTCACGCTGGCCAATAGAATCTTCCTGCCTATTCGTGGCAGACAGCTATTGGCTCTCACTCTGGTCAGTACAAAATGGCCGCAATCTATATGAAAACTGCTGTAGGAGCATGAAAAATCGATTATTTCCACTATCGATGGGAGTTGGGAAATGCAAAGTCGGTCTTGGCCTTCCAGCTTACTTGGAGCATGTGCATGTAAATTTTGGTGCAAATCCGTCAGAAATTGTGGCCGTGCATTCGTTACACACACACACACATCCTGCCTTTTATATATATATATAGATATTTCCACGTATTAGGCGACCTTTAAATAAGACGAGGTCAAAAAATATAGCAAATTTTCGTTAATTTATCCTATACCTGTAGTATATGACGACTGCTTATTGATTATATAAAGATGATGCTAATGGAAATGTTGTTACTGTATCCTGAGAAATTCAAAATAAGCGAAATAACAAAACCGAATCTATATCATGTTTTTTCCTACACATATCCACTAAAAGGGCAGCCATTGTTTTGCTTATGCTTCATACCGTAATCTCTTACGAATACTGATTCGTCAACTCCACAAGTTTGTTTGTTTTTTTTAGCCAGTTATTGAACTCACAAGTCTTTGGATCAAGACACTGGATTCAACCAACGTTTGTATCCACTGAGCCATGTGTCCTTGAGAACATCGGTAGGTGAATTTTTGGGACTTATAAACCTAATAATGTCTCAGTAACCAGACCACATATTGCAATTTTGTTATCATTGTTTTTTTTCTTTTACACCGTAATACTTGTTCCTATATTGTATTCATTGCTATGCTTGGCCGGCTTGGGAGATTTTTGTTGTCTAGCATATGTGCTGATTCCTTAAGCTTTTGTATTTAATTTATAAAAATACACTTTGGTAGTTTAAAAAATGTTCATCGTTTACAGTTATCGAAGCAGTGCGACTAAAAAGAACTTGAAATGCCACTTTACGTAGTCTACATAAGAATATAACAGATACGCACAAAATCAGTTTGGAATTATGTCTTTTACTTTTTAACTCCCAAAGACACGCATAGATTAGATTGATCGGCTTAATTGCTACCTGAATAGGAAGGTAAGCATTGCCCAAGCGGACGTTCGGCAGCTTAGCATAAGACCTTTTTGTCAAGATATCTGACAATGGAACAGATTGCAGCAGACATTGAATCCATGCTTTTCCCAAGAACTTTAGGACAAAATGTACACAAACGACTTCGAAAAATCACAAGAGCTATATCAATAGCAAGAGAAGCACAAAAAGCAGCAAATATCCTATTTTACAATTTTGTGCAAATGATCAGAAGAAAAATAACCACAGAAGAAAAGAAGCAAGTATTGCTGAAGAGCAACATAAGATAAAAAGTTGTGGAGAACCATGATCGCCTTCATCTTGAAATAAAATGTCACATAGAGTGAGGCTCATAAATTGATTTTCAAGAACTTTTTAAACGATTTTAAACGTAAGAAAAATTTCTATCGAATTACTTTCTGCTCAGGTATTGATGTCGCTAAAAAGGTGTTAAACTTGACAGGGGCTCCCTGGTCATGTGGAAATAAAACTGTAACGATGAAGAGCAAGATAAGATAAGAAGTTGTGGAGAAACATGATCGCCTTTATCTTGAAATAAAATGTCAGATAGAGAGAGGCCTCAAATCATAGCAGCAGAAATTATCCTTGTGTTCACGGAGATAAAATCAAGAAATAAAACGCACACAAATAGCAGGAAAAGCATGTTAAATTTTATGTTAAATTCATACAATTTATTTATATTTTTTTTGTGTGTATTGTTGTGTGTATTTTTTAGGTTACAATTCTTTTATGGTACATGTGATAAAAGAGAGAAGTTACTCCCAGTTATGACACGCCATATCACAGAGAGAAGTTGGACACGTGTTACCCGTACCATTGTTCGTGGCGAAGAGTTTGAATTTAACGTCTTTTGGCAGAATGTCCGGAACAGATTTTTTTTGCATGCTGGGAGTATTTTTATTATTTTTAATTTTAATTTAATTTATTTTATACAACGTTTTTATGTTATTGTTTTATTTTATTTATAATTTTCATTATTATTATTATTTTATATTTTATTTTTATTTATTTATAATAATAATAATAATATCCCTACAGGCCCATAAATTGATTTTCAAAAACTTTTTAAATGATTTTAAACGTAAGAAAAACTGTCCTTCGAACTACCTTACTGCTCAGGTAGCGATAACTCTAAAAACCTGTTACACCCATGTTAAACTTGACAGGAGCTTCCTGTTCCAGAGATGAAAGAAAATGGTTATAATGATAGCAATATCATACTTCCTTGTACAAATTTCAACTTATTCAAGTGATGTAATCTCATAAAAAAATCAAAGTCAACTGCAAGATAGAAAGATCCAACAATTGTGAATTTTTGCAAAAGCAAATTCACTCACTTAACCATTTGGGAGAAACGTACGTGATATCGTGCGAGAAATCTCGTTGCTCTGTAACGGCAGGCGAGATATATTGCCGATCTGACGTCTCATATCGACAGGATCTGTACGGAAAATAAATTTTCCGGTTTAGTAACGAATTATTTTTCTAAACTGTTTCACAACATTTATGGAAAATGGGATTTGGACAGCATTTCATAAAGAACCTGCTGACATTTAAAATGAAAACTCATGGAAAAAATGGACTTTTCCTTTTGAAGGACTTTGCGGTATTTTTGCAACTTCTTACTCTGGTAGAGAATATAGCAGGAATACATAACATTTCGTAGATACTGATGAAGGCAGTGAAAGCAATAATTGCCCGGAAAGTCTGACGAATATCCTATTTGTTAAAATACAATAACTTGTGTCACTTGACTGAAAATAATTTCCATAATTAGCATTAACATTTAAAGCAAATTTCGTATTGCAATTCAGCATAGAATTAAAAAAAGACAACTCTATGTGCATGCGTGTGTATGTGCGTGTGAGCATCACGTTATTAAAGAGTGGTTGGTAAGCTCGTTTACTAGACTATTACTATTCAATAGTGAGATTGGTCCTCATTCAATGCCCCAAAATTGTGGCCTTTGTACCAAACTAAAGTTAAAACTCATTATGATCGAGCACAATTATCGACACAGTCACAGGTAAAAATGAGCCCCCCAATCCATGAAGTCTGTAGATGTACAATATGCTGCCGTAGCAACGATGGATGGGTCTAAGATAGCCTGTGCCTCTTCAGGCTGGTTTTGAATTCAAAGTTATCCTACTTCTAGACTGGTTGTTACACGAAGCTAAATAACCAAGTGTTCTATTAATTACCTTATAGCTATGGAAGATGTGGTTTCATGCCTTTTCGAAGGACATATGTGTGAAAGGGAACGCAATCGATTAATTGATCAAAACAACTTTCCATTGACTCTTTACCTTGAGCCATTTCAAATAACTAATTGTAAAGAAGAATGTAATGCATTCAGAGTGGCGGTTCTCAATATTGTCAAACATTGCCAATCTATTGAGTTTTATCCTCACTATTTGCCTCATTTGAAAAAAAAGTATGCTGTGGTGACTTAAGTTTTGCGTATTTCCTGCCAACGATGAGTGAAGATATCTTGAATGTTGATTTTAAAGGCAAGCAGGCCCTCCTCATTTGGAATATTAGAACAACACAATCTTCCGACTCTCAATGCATCTCCCCTTTCAGTTGTTACCCAAGCTTTTTATCAGACTACCACTGCTCTACTCACCGTCATTTGAATAAATACATAACGCTTGACAGAATTGGCGGGAAAAGTGATCTTCACGTTTGATCGCTGGTTCAAAACCGGAACTCAGCCCTTCAGTAGAAATGTGCCCGACGCAATTAATTGAATGTGCCTCAAAACGTTGTAGGTCTTCAGCGTACAAAATAAACATGGTACGTTTGAAAAGTCGTGACATCCACCACATTACATTGTCGTTGATATCTCACCTGTTATAATGTTCTACACTCTTCCTGACTTTTCTGTTATACTTTTACCAAGACGCATTAACCTTAAAGTCTGTTTGTAAATCAAATATTGGCTTCTTCATACTTAACACTTTTCAGCAGACACTACAACAAATGCCTAGAAGGCAACGATTAACAAACTAGAAAGAAAGCGAGAAATTACCAGCCAGTGAATACGCAGTCGTTTATTACTGTAGTGAATTTGATCATCACTAAGTGCTCCATACACGTGGACTTGTGCTAGATTCTAGCTTAGCAAAGTAAATTTCATCCGGTGATTTTGATGACAACAGCTAATAATATCTATTTTGTGAGTAATTGTAATAAGAAAGAGAGCAAGATTAGGTTTAAAGAAGCTTTATTCTGCTTACAATAATTTATACCGGCGTAGTAACTATTTATAGTTCTCTACAAACAAAAGAGTTTTCCCAAGGGAGGTAATCATAAAACAATGGAGATTACTCCCGATTACTTTATCACAGTAATCATTTAAAGTTAATTTATTTTAAAGTAACTTAAAAAAAATATCGAATTACAACAGTCCATAAACATTTTCCTTATGATATCTATACACATTTTTATAACCAGATAACTTTCAGAAAAGTATACCTATAATAGTAACAAGTGAAATCAATAACAGCAAAACGTTATTAAGCGACCAAGAGGAACTATCAGGATTTATTATCGGCGGATGGAACCATAAGAAGGTAATCGATTAAAATAAAAAGGAAGACTTAAATATAAATTGTAAGATGATAGAACATGTGGTGGTGAGCAGAAAGGGTAGCCGAGGTGAGGAATTACACATCGGGGATATCAAAATAAAAAAGTGCAGATTCTTAGCTAGGTACTGTAGTAGAAGAAAACGGAAAACATGACAGAAATTTGAAGACACATAAGAATAGTATTATGTTGGTGCAAAAATAATGACGTAATAATGTCGTTTTTGACGTTAAAAACACGTCAAAAAACGACATTATCACGTCATTATTTTTGCACCAACCTAATAACTGTCTATATTTCTGAGATGAGGTACTATGTACACTATTTACATTACTCGAGCTATTGCCCTCATCTTTGTTGCCATATTTATCATGAAAGGTTTATCGGAGAAAATACAAAGGATCTGCGGTTCATATAACATCAGGACAACTTTCAAAAGCTGGGCGACACTTCGTAGATACCTCTCCCGAGTAAACCCCCCCATAGAGGAGAACATGACTAAAGACTGTGTGTATGCCATCCCGTGCAGCTGCAGAAAGAAATATATAGGGTAGACAGGAAGCCCCCTTAAAGTAAGGCTTCGCGAACACCAAAAAGCTGTAACACGAGGGGAAGTGAAAAAATCAGGCGTGGCTGACCACATATAGAGAGAAAAGGAAGATCACCGCCCTCTGTGGGATCAGGTTGAAATCATAGGCAAAGAACATCATTGGAAAATTCCTAAACTTAAGGAATCAGCACATATGCTAGGCCACAAAAATCTGAGCCGACCAAGCATAGAAAGGAATACAATATGTGAACCAGTAATAAGGAGTGACAGAAAAAAGCAATAATAACAACGAAAATTTCAATTTGAGCTCAGGTAAAAAATATACGACGATAACAGCAAAAATTGCAATATGAACACTCGTAAAAAATGAGGCTGAAGACATTAAGTTTATAAGTCCCAGAAATTCATACACAAATGTCTTTAAGGACACATGGCACAGGGGATAAAGGTGTTGGTTACATCTAGTGACAGGACCCAAAGAGTTGGCAGTGGAGAACTTGGAGAGGGGAATTAACAAAAGTTAAATGATAACATGGCATGTGAAACTAGAACAGTCTACACTTGCGATCGAAATAAAGGGTTCAGTTCGACATTCCAACCACCTGAAGAAGGCGGGAGCGTACATCGGCTGAAACGTTGTCATAAATATGGCAACAAAGATGAAGACAATAGTCTGAATAATGTAAATAGTGAGCAAAAGTAACATATAAGAAAATTGGGCCCAATTTACTTCACTATTTACATTATTGGGAAGAGAATTTGACATTTTGCACATTGCCATTTGGGTAAATCAGTGGAGATGTACAAAGGATTGCATTTGCTGGTTCGAGAATTTTTTTTATCCACCTATAAATGAAAAATATTTGATATGACAATTTTGTCAAAGATTTCTTTGAGATACCCAGTGAACATGTAAAATATTATCAAACATTGCAGGAAATCAATGCTCTGCCACAATAAGAGCGTGGTAAAAAGAGTAGAAATGAAAGAAAAAATGTAGATGTCCCTGCGGGATCATTCGACAGAGCAGTGTTTGGTGAATTGTTAAGACTACAGTAGGCCAGCGCTATAGCGCGGGCCTGGGGGTCCAAGATGGGCGACCCGCGCTGTAAGTGAATCGCGGTAGCTGTGGAGGGGGGACGATAATAGATGGTTGAACACCTACCTGATTTGGGGGCCCTATTTGCTGTATTTCGCGATATATACCGTAGATAATGGCTCGAAAAGAACCTCAAAACATATACTAATTTATGCCAATGGTTCCATAAGAAATTTCGGGTAATTTGCTTTTTAAGCCCCGTACTAAGTATCAAATAAAAATTTCTCGAACAGTTATTTTTTATTCTAAATTTACATGCCTAATTCGAAAATAACAAAGATTTTTTTATAAAATTTACCGTTTTGGACTCATCGACAATAAAAGTTCATGTCGTTGTCGGCTACGGCACGGCAGCCATTATTGGCGTTGTTTGCATCAGTGCGTGCGCAATAATCGAGACAAGTAAATGTCTTTTCCGCAGTAAATATATGCAAACAACGCCAGTAATGGCTACCGCGGCGCGAATGAGTCCGAACTTTTATTGTCGACAACTCCAAGAAGGTAGAATTTATCAAAATTGGTAAACTGGTTCGCCTCATTGCGGTAGACGACTGTATATATTTTGGAAAACAAGCAAAGTTATTGACAGAGAGATTAATGGCCTATATAAGATATGAGGACTCATTCTAAAAAATAAACATCGAAAAAAATGTTTTTGAAAAAAAATTGTTTAAGTTTTCTGATGAACTTTAACATTGAAGTGGACACATTGAGTCATTTAATGCCGAAATTTAATTTTCTTGAGAGCATTAGCAATTTGTTTTACAAAAAAAAATGTATAGCTGGTATTTTCTTCTTTTTTTCTTTTTTTTTTTTTTTTTGTTACAAAAATGTATCACTGATATATTTACTATAATTTATTTTTTATACTTTTGTAGTGTTTTGACCCCAGTTTGAAGGTTAAATATTTGCCATAGCTTGAGTCATAACAGGTTCTACCACCCTGAGTAAGAGTGGACCTGGGAACAACAGCAGTTAAGAGGTGGTACTACGCTCCTCAAAACCTCCCAATCCGAGGCCTTTCTGTTGGATGTAGTTTATTACCATACCCAGGACGCAGGTTGTTGTGGAAAGCCATGATCACTCACGTCCTGAAATAGCACGGTATATAACTTTTAAAGTCCCGTAAGCGAGGTGTTAAAACACCCCATTTAAAATATTGCCATATCGTTCAGTTCTTAGTTTTCTTGCTGTGTGTGTTCTCTTTACGAGCTGAATAAAAAAAACCCAAAGAAACTGACTTGTAAAATTGTCAATCTTTTCCAAAAGATCAAGTATTGTAAAATCTGCAATATCAACGAGGTATGAACATTCTAATTATATTGATTGATTGACTGATTTTTTTATGGCTCAACCTTTTGCAAGTTATTTAAAGCCAGAAAATATTATTCGATTGTAAGAATCTTTTCGAGATAATAATGATTTACTGATATGAGTCCCACTAATTAATCTACAGCTAGGGTGAGATTCATATCTTTTCCAAGGATATTTGTGCGTATGTAACGAACCCGAGTGGATCTAGAACTCAGCTTTTCGATTACCAATTTCGAACCGTAAGCCCATTACACGACCCACACAAACAAGCTTATTGCACCTGATATCCCCAAGCACTCACCCATCTATGTACTGTACAAACTGTACAGACTAGACGTTGCTTAATTTCTGTGATCATCCAAGAACCGTTGTTTCAACGTGATATGGCCGCAAGCCCATTCTAATTAGAAAGTGCATTAAAGGGAACAGTGCAAACTTATAAAATCTGTTTGCTATTCAGGATTAAACCATTGAAAACAATCTTCTCCAAAAGACCAATCAAATAACCTAAAATCAGTAATACCCACGAGGTATGAACATTCTTATAAGAAATTGGCCTTAAGTGGATCAATGTAGAGGATTAGAATGAGATGTGTCTTCTTGCTACATGTATATCTTTAATTACCGAAGAAGCAAATATATAGAAATAGATTATTTATACTATTTACATTGTTCAGACTGTTGTCCTAATTTTTGTTGCCATATTCACGATGTTTCGACCGTAGTACGCTCTGTCCTTCTTCAGGTGCTTCGAATTTCGAACCGAACCCTTTATTTCGTCTACCGGGGTAGAGTGTTCTAAATCCACGTTCCATGCCTCTTCCGGATATCTTAGTATCAGGTATTTCCCTATACCTCAACTCTCCAAGTTTTTGTTCACCTATGGTGTAACCAGGTATTGAACTCACACCTCTTTGGATCAAGTCACTGGATTACTTCAGTCAACGCTTTTATCCACTGGCCCATGTATCCTCAATGACCGGAGCGTACAACGGCTGGACGTCGTGAACAATGTAAATAGTGCAATTACAATGCCTCATCTCAGAAACATACCGCATATTTCTGCGTATAAGGCGACCTTTAGATATGACGAGGTAAAAAAAAAATATAGCAAATTTTCATTTTTTTTATCCTATACCTGTAGTATAAGACGACTTCTTATTGATTATATAAAGATGGTATGATTGGAAATGTTGTTACTGTATCCCGAGAAATTAAAAATAAACGAAATAATAAAACCGATTCTGTATCATGTTTTTCCTACACATATCCACTAAAAGGGAAACCATTGTTTTGTTTACGTTTTATCACGGGATCTCTTGCAAATACTGATTCTTCTTCTTCTTCTTCTTCTGCTGCTGCTGCTGCTGCTGCTGATGCTGCTGATGCTGCTGATGCTGCTGATGCTGCTTTTCCTATATCTAAACACTTACAGTCTGGTGTACTAATGGCCATTTACTTATACTACATCGACAATCATAAATAAAGTTTGTATGTAATCCTAAATTGTGTTATAACTTAACACCAAAATGATAATGATTTTTTAATGAGGAATGAATATTATTTTATCCTAAATGTTATTATTGCCGTAATTAACACTACCATGATGATGATTGAAAGTTTAGCAAAAAATAAAGGTTACTGTGAACGCAATCATAATTCGATGTTTACATTTTCTCAGCTGAGCTTACATGGATACAAGTTGATTTCCTTGATATGGAATTATTCTTTGAATAGGCAATTTATTATGAAGTTATGCCAGTAATATATAATTAGAAATTGTTTTATTACATTAATTATCAGTTTATTTGATAATGTGAATCTTTTCATCTCCGTTATTGGTTATCGCACAGAGGCCAAGGTTGGCCTACCGACAAACATCACTCAGAATTTAAGGTTTCTTTTTTTAAAACTGTAGTATAAGACGACCCACAATTTTTAGGGTAATTTTAGGGGTTTAAAGGTCGTCTTATACGCGGAGATATACGGTAGGCAGATATATAAATATATATATGAGGATCCTTTTGCTAAGCAGTTAATTTAATGCTAAAAAAATCTGCGATACCCACATGATATAAATCAGAATACCAACCAAGCACGCTCAAAGAACAGACTGGTTAAGACAATAAGGATGACGGGTCAAACCATCTGCGAACTGTTCTCCCGAGTTCAAAGGTCACATTCATCAAGAATTGGTTTCTGGCCAAACACCTGGTTTCCTTGGCAGAAGCACGAGAAGTTAATCTTGCAGTACATGAAATCTATCATCGTCGGAGAAAGACGGATGGATTCCAGGCTGATTGATTTATAGATATGGTTATCTGAAGCATTTATTTAAGAAACAATCATAACAGCCAAACAGAGAAATGTATACTCGATTTTTTGGTTTCGCTAGTGGTGAGGGTTCTAAACATTCTTTAAGCTAATCGATGCTAAATTGCTCAAAGCTATATGACTAAGTAACACAGATTTCATTTTGACGTCTGTTTCTACTAGATGTTTCTGCATATGCTTTAGGCGACCACTGCAACATAAAACGGAATTCTAAGTGTATTTATGGATGACTCAACCATGTCAAGGTTGAAAATAGGTGTAACAGCCATGCTTTTTTAGAGAGTAAAAACAAATACCTTAGCTTGGTAGCAGAAGAGTATGCTCAACCACGCCATTCTTTGTTAGCTATTGTAGCATGCCAGTAACCAAATATTTTTTGTCTAGATATCAGGTCATGTGGATGGAGACCATTCTATAATTATTGTTAACTGAATATAAACAGCAGCAGGCGAAACTCGAACTATCTGCTGGCTTTATGAATTTAAGAGTAGTACTAGATTTGCAGTTAGGTCTCATCATCTTACTGTTGAAATTGCTAGATGTAACCACAAGTTTTATTTTAATAGTTTATTTTCTAGCACTTCACACTATAAAAATATATTCCAGTTTCTTGTTTTCTTGTGAACTACGATCTTCAATCATTTAAATTCAATGTTGCCATCATCTATCTTTTCTAAACCTGTTATTTTAGTGTCCTTTTTCTTCAATAAAGTTTTCTCAGTCTCTTTCACTTTCAGTAAACCCTTGCGCCTTAGCGGCTTTATCGCCTTGCTGGGGCGAAATGATTAAAAATAATTGTGTAAGAATTTGATAAAATACGACACAAGGATTTATTTGCACTCTAAGGAAAAATTTATTTACTTGGGAAAACTATTAGAATAATCCAGAACGTGATGAACGAGCCACCTGCATACGGATAGAAAATGAATTGAGCATGTTTACAAAAATAGAAAGAAGTATAAGATAAATATGCGGCTTCTAACGGGACTTATTTAATCTTTACAGTGAAGCGGTTTTAAGAAAAAAAGCAGAAGTTATACCAGGATTTATTAATGAGGGACACAATCACAACAGATACACACACACCGTATCGATGACAGAAAATAAAGAAATCCTACTCAAGGCCGTAAAATCTAGGCGATAAAAAAGATCTAATCATCAAATTATTACAAGACAGAATATATGGTCATTCACGAAAGGGACAGCCCATGATGCAAATTTCGAAATGGAAACATCCAAATCGAGTAAAGTACAGAAATTGGTATGTGTTATAAGAAAATATAGAAAATGTGAATCCATTGGCGTATTGGAACAGCGAAAGGTGTTTTCCCAAAACTAAGCAAAATATTAAGAAACGGGAAAAGTTCGTTGGAAATAAAGAAAAGAGTGCTCATGTGTTATGTAATATCAATTATAATATATATTATTAAAAACTGAACAATTTCCTCCCAGATAAAAAAAAAAAAAGGGACGAGGCAACTGAGTGGTAGTTCTATAGTAAAATGGTGAGAATACCTTGGGTGGAACATGTGAGTAACGAGGAAGTTTTAAGAAAGAAAAAGGACACATACTTGGAATCAGAAAGAGGCACATAATGAGAGAACAGATTATGGAATATTTGGCACAAAAAGGCCTGAGTGAAAGAGCAAGTAACCTACCTAATGAACTTATCTAAATGAATGGCGAAACAGAGACTGGAATGAAGGATATTGAGGAGACAAAGATTACTAAGAGCTAGGTAAAATGGTAAAATCTGGCATCCCTATACGTACTATCAATTATACACACAGACACACACACATATATAATATATATATATATATATATATATATATATATATATATATATATATATATATACAAGCCAAGGTATCCGGCCTTGCCCAGGAGTACATGGCTGCAATTATATAACCGCAACACCCTGTTTAGAAATGTCTGCCTGCGTCCCCGCTTGCATGTATCAACTGCTTGTATACTAAGCTACTCCCGACCTCATCTTTTTACTGTATGTCCTTCGCAAGTGTTGATTGTTCTTAATAAAGGAATTCCATCGATAAAACCTTCTTGCGTGTTCGTTGCTCGGGGTTGAATTGTTTCACTGTTTTAGATATTCCTATGACCATAACTTTCAAATAGTATGGCATTGTTTACAAATCAAACAAAAACAGCGATGAAGCATCAGAGCTTGATTCAACTACGAGTGCAAACGCATGACCGCCCCCACCTCCTTCTTCGCACGTTTACTGTAAAGCAGGGGTTAATAACAAGTTCTTCGGGAATCTTTCCCTTTTAACGCTTCAATAATCCTACTCAAACAATCACAGAATCAAAGATTGTTCGAATTCCAATTTAGGATGTAATCATATGAAGAAACTGTTGGCTAAATGGCAGAAGCCAATTTCGGACCAAGTTTGTCGCAGATTTCGTCCACTTAACTGAAATAATCTAAACCAAACATTTATGCAAGACAATTTGTGCGTCATATCTAATTTACATAACGAATTTGGAAAGCATCAGATGAAAAGCCAAGGAGATATGGCCGAAAAACAGGCTTTTTTAACAGTTTTTCGTGGTTTTTCGTTATACGAGCAGAACTAAAACCATACTATCTTATTTTGTGCATAATGGCAAATTTTTGCGACATGTTTGAAGAAAATCGAATAAAAAACGAGTAAGGTATTCAAGTTTTTATTTTAAGTAGTATGAAAACCCAATTTTTTCACAGTTTTTTTTGCAATTTTTCATCTGAAGCGATTGTCGCAGGAAAACTATCAAGCACTCTATATAAACTTCGTAACATGGGCTGATGTTTTGCATTAAGTGCAAAGAACATCAGCTCATCCAACAAAAATTTTGTTCGCGTGTAACTTTGCTTTGGTTTTTGCAAAAATTCGTACCCACCTTCAATTTTATCGATTTTTCTACCATATCTGGGGGGGGGGGGCTGGAGATTGAAAAGTTGGTCTTGATCTATTTTCCTAAATTTTCAACATGTGTGTACAATTTCATCGAAATCAGTCAAGAAATGTGGACGTGCATAAATAGCATACATATACACAGACAGGCACACAGATACACATGCACAAAAATTCTGTTTCATGTATATATATATATATAATTATTTATTTAAAAATATGATTCCAACTCGCGAGTTGGAATCATATTTTTAAATAAATAATTATATTTATGCTCTACTTTCGTATCGAGCACTATTTTTAAAAAATAATAACAAAAATACTAAGGAACTTTGGATTATTTACCAAACCAGTTTCTTTCCTATTTTCTACAATATTTTCACACATATACACATATATATATATATATATATATATATATATATATATATATATATATATATATATATATATATATATATATATATGGTGCACCACAAAAAAGAAGAAATTTGGTACAGTATATTTAATGGTTGGATTTTTTGTTACAGTTATTTGAAACAAAAACAAAGGATAGAAATCTGGCATATTAAAACAAAACAAAAAAACAAAACAAATGATAGACGTGGTGTTAAAACTAAAAAAAAAACTCTGGCAAAATGTCTTGGCATTTTTTCAATCCCCCAAGATGGACTTTTTTTCTTAAAGAGAACAATCACCTTGCGTTGAAAAGAAACCGCAGCATCCTTGAGCAACAAATGATTAAAAAAAGATATGTTAATTAATTTTTTTAGTTCATTCATACAGTAAAATATATAGTTAGTTTTTTTCATCATATAGTAAAAATCTAAAATTACCTATATATATATATATATATATATATATATATATATATATATATATATATATATATATAATTATTTATTTAAAAATTATATCATAAATATGTTATAAAATTACTACAAAAATAGCCATTTTGTTTCAACACCTCCGGTGTCTTATCAAGTGATGTAGTGATTTTATAACATATTTATGTCATAATTTTTAAATAAATAATTATATCTGCTCTACTCTGTGTTTAGCACTCTCTTAAGAATAGTAATTGTTGGTTATTAGAATTCATTCTGTATACACCAATCATATACTGGTATATATATATATATATATATATATATATATATATATATATATATATATATATATTACTTCAAACGTTATTTTTAATGGGTATCCATATTTGAGTAAATGCTAAGTTTTTATTTAAACAGTATTTATTTCGTCTACACGCTTATACTCAAGAAAACTCATTAAAGTTATGCCCTTCGGCAAGATTCGAATTTGCAAGAGAAACCACCGACTGATCCGACATTCTTTAACAAGCTTTAACTTTAATACACACACACACACACACACACACATATATATATATATATATATATATATATATATATATATATATATATATATATATATATATATTAATAAAAAGAAAGAACAGTAAGATATATAATCCGGTGTTCTTATAGATATTTTTATTTTTACAAAATAGTGCTCAATGTAAATTTACAGAGTATTACTACTAATCAAAGTCGATCACTCTAAATCTTTATTTTTAACAAGAAGAAAATATGGAGAAGCGAAAAACCATATTTTAAGTCTATTAATTTATATATATATATATATATATATATATATATATATATATATATATATATATATTGTGACATGGTCCTTAAGGTTAACTGTCAAATCAGTTGTACAATAAATTTGATAAGAGACGCGCTGTCCTTATGTTTCCTTTTTTGTGTGGGTGAGGTACTACCTATCTAGACTGAGTTTTGCTTCGGCGAAGAAAGGTCAAGAAAGGAATTTAGAGTCACTTGACAACAAACAGGATGACCTCCTAAGAATCAATCAGCTACCCTCACGTTACATACATCACCAAGTGGGATTATGGTATTGTAAATTTAGTTTCCCAGTATCCATTGACGACAACAGTTCGGGAGAAAAATAGACTCTTATGCGATCGTGAGGGATGAGAAATATACCCACAAGTCTATTCTATTACTTGTTGTGTAGGGAATAAGGAAATTCCGGTGGTCTTGGATCTATTTGACTATTTAATGGGTAAAGAATAAAGGAATATTAGATACAAAGAAATCTTATTTTCATCTCGGATGCAATCCAATTAACTAAAGGGAAACGGAACACAAATATTATTCCGGAGTCCTACATTTCACAATGCTGAAGAAAAATCAGCCAACTGTTTTGAGCATTCTACAATCTACAGCAACTTTGTCACTACGAACTTTCGAACTCCAAATTCCTGGAGCACAATCGTTTGAACTGATATCCAATATCAGTTAAGTGTTCTTTTATTAACTGGATGTCTGTCACTCGATATTCCCATATTTTATATTTTGTATTTTTTTATATAAAATTTATTTAAAAATTTAATCTTGTGTTTGTTCGTCGGTATCTTTTCGCGTGTTCCTGTCTGAGTGAAACCATCTTAATTCTTTTTTTTCCTTAAAACTTGTGTTCATATCTTTATACGATGCGAATTCGTAACAATATTTTTGTGACGTGCGGTGACCGTTAATATGTAAGTATAACTCAAGACTTCAATCTTAAGATAAAACAGTATTTAATTACAACCACAAATAAATACTTAGCAAGAAAAAAGATGTACAATTCAACCAAAGATACATAACCATTTCAATGAATAGCTTGTTATTAGCGCGACTGGGCTTAACGTCCGGTAAATGCTAAATCAAAACCCAAAACATCGACGCACAATAATTCACACTAATTCGACTGGGTACTTCCACTCAATAATCACTGCAATCAATACCCTGACACCGCTTTTTATATACCTAGCGGAAAACATGTATTTATAAGTCCAGAACGTCAACCTCGAACTTCGGTATCGATAGTTACTCATTTTCTTCCTATATCACACACACGCACACACACATACATATATATATATATATATATATATATATATATATTGTTACGAATTCGCAATATATATATATATATATATATATATATATATATATATATATATGCTAGCAGCATGGCCCGGCGTTGCCGGTGCTTGATTCAAAAGTTGTACGACTCATACAGGAATCGCTATCACTTGACTTAAAATATTTTTGCCTTGAAAGGAGTCCCCTTGCCGTGCTGATGTTGCTACATGCCTTACTTCTTGCCTATCTCACACTGCAAATTTTTTCTAAGCTCCATACTAAACATTAAATCTGTTACGAAAAAAGAACTAAACAAAATGAACACAAAACGATCAGCTTTAAAAAAGTGGAAAAACCGAATGAAAAAAGAATGTTAACAACAATTACTTTTTTACACCCAACCCAGTTCAACGGAATCAAAATCAACGTTGAGTTTAAGCAAGCGAATGAGCCAATTGGAGTAAAGTGCCATGCAGATTTAAATTTTTCCCAGTTGTGGCGAATGCAGCTATCGATTTTTTTTGCATGCTAGCATGATAGATAACATTCGTCTCACGCTGGCCAATAGAATCTTCCTGCCTATTTGTGGCAGCCAGCTATTGGCTCTCACTCTGGCCAGTACAAAATGACCGCAAACTACATGAAAACTGCCGTAGAAGCATGAAAAATCGATTATTTCCACTATCGATGGGAGTTGGGAAATGCAAAGTCGGTCTTGGCCTTTCCGCTAACTTGGAGCATGTGCATGTAAATTTTGGTGCAAATCCGTCAAAAATTGCGGCTGTGCATTCGTTACCCTACCTTATATATATATATATATATATATATATATATATATATATATATATATATATATATATATATATAAAATACTTATCAATTATAGATATACAAAGGTAAATTTAAAAATAAATGCAATTTCCATACAACACCTTTATTTCTATTTTTCGAGAACAAATGAAGAACATGTGTCACTTTTCGACATAGATCTCTTGCACGGTGATGCACTTCTGGTATCGATCAACGAGCTTCTTCATCCCTTCCAAAAATATCTTTTGCAGTTTCTCGCGAAGTCTTGTCTGCATCGATTGCTTATTTGGGCACCCAACGCGTATAATCCAAACCAGCTTGTGCAAACCGATAGTAGATGCCCACGATTGTCACCACTTGTCATACCGCCGGTCTTCCCTAATCAAGGCACCCACGCTATGGATATATTTTCGTGCACGACGTTGATAAGCGACCAGATTAACGTTTCGTCCGCTACACATGTTCTTCCTGCTTTAAAGCGTTCTACTCACTTATATACCTATCGTTGGTTCATAGTGCATGCTGCATACTGCGCCAACATCTGGCGAAGGTCTTCCACAGGCCTGACTCATCCTGCGCACTACGGCGTGTTGTTACTCGAAAGTGCAATCGCTGAGTGGAGCATCATCGTTACCTCCTGCCACTCGACTGAACGATGACATCCTGCACGCAGCTTGCAAACCGTAATCCCATGAACATGCGTGGTGTCATGCATCAGCGCCTATGTTGCGTCCTGTGTCGTCCTATTACATAAAATGGCATCAACGAAAAGGACGATTTCTTTTCTTATTCGTTTTATTAGGATTGGATTCTAAGAAGCAGCGGGAGAAATGATGTCTCGAGAACGCATGTCGCACGTTGGCTCAACTTCCCCCACCCCACCGTTGGTGGTCTTAGCCGGTCTCTGACCTGAGTGTGGAAGGCATATCGACACTTCAAATTTCTTACAGCCCTCTCTTGAATTCACGCTAGTTTTTACTTATATCTAAAATCCAGACAAAGGCAATTCTTCACTGTTAGAATAGCATGCTTACAAGGCACTCCGGCCTATCGTTGACCATTCTTGTCCGGTCTTTCGCATTCTGTAACATGTATCTGTTGTTTTACCGCGTATATTTTGAAACTCGCAAAAAGACAGTAATATTTGATAATCGTTTTTTTTTTTAATATATTTTTATACTGGTTCTCTTTATGTATTTTTATATTTTACATCGAGAACTGTTCTTATAACGTTCGTATCAGTTTTATTATACAATATACAAAGCAAGTCAAATCATTTATTCACAAAACAAAAACCAGAAGATGATTTATAGGTCAGTCTCAACCTGTTCGCCATCATGTCCAACATACAGAACCAGGAAGCAACGGTAGCATTTAAAACTCGGACACTTATTTCATGTGGAATTTATGATACCACAGTCTGTATTCTGGCCTTGAGGTCATTGATCTCACGAATTCTCTTGGTATACACGCTCTCCTTCACCATACTTCATAACCAAATATCAAAGAGCGTCAAATCAGTGGAGGCCAATGCAATGGTCCCCCGCGACCTATTCATCGACCTGGGAAATGTGTTGTCGATATATGCACGAACAGTATGGGCAAAATACTGTATAATAATAATGTTAACATAATTTTGACTAACCCTGTATATATGGGAAGAATACAAAACAAAATAAGATGCAAAAACTTAAAGGTTGGATTTACTCTATCACCTGTGTAATAATAGTCACATAGAAGAAACCCCAAGGCATTTATATAAAAGATTATATGAACACAAAAGGGATATTTTACAAAACATCACATTAAATGCATTAGTTGCTCACCATAGTGAGTTTAACTATAATTTTTATATTTTTTATGCTACTCTAATTAAAAGAGAAGACTATTTACTTAGACGAAAATGTATAGAAAGTGCATTAATAGCTAGATCATCCACAGTAAATTTAGGTTCAGTTTCTTACATTTCACTTTCCTCAATGAAACAGGAACGAACAGAAAAATATACTAAATGAAATTGGATAGACTATATATTCAAAACATATATTTAAAACAAAATTAGGCCAATGAAGTCTTAAAGGACGAAACGCATCACCCAAAAACATTTTTCACAGTTTGTTTATTTTGTTTATTTATTTATATATATA
This sequence comes from Acanthosepion lycidas, assembly GCA_963932145.1. Classification (NCBI taxonomy): domain Eukaryota; kingdom Metazoa; phylum Mollusca; class Cephalopoda; order Sepiida; family Sepiidae; genus Acanthosepion; species Acanthosepion lycidas. The sequence continues at coordinate 34,338,257 of OZ010587.1, forward strand.
TATATATATATATATATATATATATATATATATATATATATATATATGCACACACACACACAAACAAAAACGAACAAGTTTTATTGCCAAAACAAAATAAAAAAATAAAGCAAATGTTCTGTTTATACTAAACATCAGTTACCGGCATAATGTCCCAGAAATTTCGTAGAAAATATGTGCCTTCCGACAGGAATCGAACTTGTATCCTACACAGAATCGTCATATAGCCTAATGTGCTATACTATTTAGCTACAGAGGAAAACATTGGTAATAGACTTCGAATTGATATAATTTACGTAAATTTCAATTACGTTTCATATCTTAAACACTGTTATTTTAAAATGTAATTTGTAGTTTGAAAACATTCCGAAACCACTATAATTATTGAAAATCGATATGTTTCCGATCGAAAACTTGATTTAAACATTTTTGACATTTTACATAACATGATATATTATGAAATGGACTAAGTCCGACAATTACTTTAATATATTTATTGTTTATACGTCATTCTTATAGATACAAATATTTAAGTAAATGCTCTGTTTACAATAATGTTTAAAAGCAGTAATTCGACCTTGCTAGCCAGACGCTTCCTCTGTAGCTAAATGTATAGCACGTCTGTGTGTGTGTGCGTGCGCGTTCGTGTGTGTGTGTGCATGAAAAGGGTGCGTAAGATAAATTAATACCCAATGACAGTGAGGAGAAAGAAAAGGTTGATATGAACAGAGAAAGAGAGAGAGAGAGCGAAATATAGGGAGAGAAAATAATGTTTACACTGAGAAACCAGTGCCCAATCTCATGTTAAAAGAACGTACCACACTGCTTTAAAACTTTATATGAGCTCTCTTATTTTAAAGAGAAGAGAATTGAAAAATGTTTTACTAAAATAATTTTCTTGCATTTTTATATACAAAATGGAGTCCTTCTTCTTTGTCCGTTGTCGAAAAATCATGTTTCGTCATACCATTGTTTTATGGTATGTATGGTTTTATGGTTTTTTTCTTAACCCGACTTCTTCTTTATGTGCTATGTCCCCCAAGATATAGGCGGTCATGGCTCTCCACAGCTTCCTGTCCCTTGTAGCTTTTAATAAATTTTGTCTGTTTCTCCTAAACCGTTTTCCGCCATCCTCACTAAGTAAGTTATGCGTTGTTTTTTTCCCTGTTCCTCTTGCCTTTAATCTATCTTGTGAGTATCTGATTTTCCAAGCTTTCTTTCCTTATTATGTGCCCTAGAAATTTCAACTATCTCTTCTTGATGTTAAGTATAGGTTTACTTTTTGTTTCCATTTTCTCTAAAAAAAAGTTGTTGCTCATATGTTCGGTTTATGATATTCTCAGCATCCTTCTGTAGAACCACATTTCTGCTACTTCAAGTCTCTTCTTCATCTTTACAAACCCCAACATCAGACATGTAATAAAATACGAAAATAAAAACAGCTGACACCGCTTCTGTGTACAAACTTACTGCATATATTGTATTCCATGTTTTACTAAATTAGGTAATGTTAATTACTCTAATAATACAAATGAATAGTCGATAATATATTCATACAGTAATAGCGGACTGTGGTAGAGACGATTCAAAAGTAACACACTCTTGTACGCAGCCCTGAAACATCAGGCTGGGAATTGAATGTAAAGACGCCTTGCGTTGGTAAGTACGAGCTGTTTCTGATGTGGATAGATATAACATTATGCTAAACTAGTGAAAATCTAATAACCACAGATATTTAATAAAAGCTCTAAAATGTGTATAATTTGTTGTTACAGAAAGAAAAATGATACCCAGTCGGCGACTTGGACTTTGGACTTTGGACTTGCCAGTACGGTAAGCTCTTAAATCCTTAAATATTGTTTTGTCGTCAAAATACCTGTCCTACAAAAAAAAAAATTCAATCATTACACTCCTTCCACTAAGACGCAAGGGGTTACTGAAAGTGGAAGAGAATGAGAAAACTTTAGTGAGGAAAACGGACAATAAAAGAACAGGTTTCAGGAAGACAGAAAATGGCGATTTACGTTACATTAAAATTTTTGAAGATTGTAGGTGGTAGAAAAGCAAGAAATCGGGAGAAATTCTACGAGTGAGAAGTGTATGAAAAACTATTAGAATAGAACGCGCGGTTACATCTATTTCAACATTAAAACTACGAGACCTATTAGCCGATCTTGTAGCACGCTCAAATTCATGCTGTCGTAGTACCAAGGAGAAGAGATTATTAGAACAATTACCATGAAAATAATAATAGAAAAGACAAAGAGAAACCATGTTGCGGCTGTGGGAAAGATGAGCTGCCAGGTTAGGGCCAGTGACATTATAGACCCTTCTTTGGATTTTGTCGAGAATCTCTATCTATAAAAGGCAGGATGTGTGTGTGTGTGTGTGTGTGTGTGTGTGTGTGTGTGTGTGTGTGTGTGTAACGAATGCACGGCCGCAATTTTCGACAGATTTGCACCAAAATTTATATGCACATGCTCCAAGTTAGCGGGAAGGCCAAGACCGACTTTGCATTTCCCAACTCCCATTGATAGTGGAAATAATCGATTTTTCATGCATCTACGGTAGTTTTCATGTAGTTTGTGGCCATTTTGTACTGGCCAGAGTGAGAGCCAATAGCTGGCTGCCACGAATAGGCAGGAAGATTCTATTGGCCAGCGTGACAGCCAACAGTTGACTGACACGAATGTTAACTAGCATGATAGCATGCAAAAAAAAATCGATAGCTGCATTCGTCACAAGTGGGAAAAATTTAAATCTGCATGGTACTTTACTCCAAATGGCTCCAATTGCTTAAATTTGATGTTGATTCTGATTCCGCAGAACTAGCATGGGTGTGAAAAAGTATTTGTTGTTAACATTCTTTTTTCATTTGGTTTTTCCTGTTACGAGTCCTTTTTTAAAGCTGATCGTTTTGTGTTCATTTTGTTTAGTTCTTTTTTCGTAACAGATTTAATGTTTAGTATAGAGCTTAGAAAAAATTCGCAGTGTGGGGTAGGCAAGAAGTAAGGCATGTAGCAACATCAGCACGGCAAAGGGCACTCCTATAAAGGCAAGGAAAGGCAAAAATATTTTAAGTCAAGTGATAGCGATTGCTGTATGTCGTACGATTTTTTAATCAAGCACGGGCAACGCCAGGCCATACTGCTAGTCTTGAGATATATAGGAGGTGTGCCAGACCAGATATTACAGTAATATTCAATACACAGACGTGCAATGTGCAAGATGGATTCTGACGAGAAAGATTGTCTAGCACAACACAGTTAACCAATTTTCCTAGCAGCAGACCTAGCTATTAATTCAATATAATCGCTACACTTCATGTCAGTAGAAAACGTTAGACCAAGAAAGCGCAATGAGTTGCGCTCCTGGAGACTAGCATCAGCCATGCAAATGGAGGACAAAAGTGGTTCTCTGTGATAAGTAAAAGATAGCAGTTTCGTCTCGGGTGCGTTAAAAATTTACAAGCCATTTCTTGCCTCTGTTAACAACCGATTGAGGGTCATTTTCGAGAGTAGCTGCCAGTTTTACTTTATTGGACTCACTATGAAGACAAGAGCAAACAGTTGTGTCATTAGAATAAATACCTAATTTGGACCGGATGACATTGGGAAGGTCGCTGGTAAAGATAATAAACAACGTAGGTCCAAGGATAGGGCCCAGGGGGCACCCCCGCTTTAATAGCTTATAACGGCAAAATTACAATACCGGCGATAAAAAAAAATACTCCTTGATTGTTGTTTTATGCTATCAGCTACTAAAAATAGAAATTCCCAAGGAAACATGAATTTTGGAAAAACAGAACAAGTTGTATTTACAGTCGAACTAATGTCCTCATCTTTACTGTTATTTTTTTAAATCAATTCACCTCCCCATCAAGGCGATAATGCTAATAAGACGCAAGGGTCTACTGAGAGTGAAAGAGAATGAGAAGACTTTCGAAGGAACAGAGAATACAATCCGAAACTGGAAACAAGGGATAAACCTCTACTCCTGTTTACAAAAAACAGGGGAGAAGTTTGAACCGGACGATAGGCGAACCTATTTCGACCGTTGTGCTCTTCGGACTTCTTCAAGTTTCTATCAATCCTGTTAACCTTAAAAGAATTTCGAACTGACCTATAGTGGTAGATTTTTCTTATTCTGCTGTCCATGTATATGAATATCTTGTTTTGGTTATCGAATATGACACCAAATTCATGAAACACTGCTTTAATCTACTACCGTGATGTGTCCTGGCATTTGCAGATTGCTGTTCGTCGGAAAAGGATAGAATTGCATGCGCCCGATGAGTGGCAACTTCACCGTTACAACGCACCTGTCCATTCAGCGCAGCTTGTGCAGCAGTTTTTTTTTACCGCAAACAACATCCCCCTTGCAACGTTTTCCTCTTTCCAAAAATTAAATCCCACTAGAAAGGAACTAGATTTCAAGACATTGAAGAAATTCAAGTTTTCAAAACGTCGAGGAAATACATACGACTAGGCAGCTGCTCGCTATCCCAATAAAGGAGTTCCATCGATGCTTCCATCAATTAAAACGACACTGGATATATTCTGTGGCTTTAGATGGAGACTACTTCGAAGGAGATTAAATGCCTAATTCATATTTGTTGTAGTTTTATTTTTATAGCACGAGTGCCGATACTTTTTTTTTTTATCAGATTTCTTTTGTTTCCATTTCCCTTAAGACTTCTTCGTTACTCACTTGTTCCTCCAATGGTATTCTTAGCATTCTTCTATAGAACCACATTTCTTTTGCCTCTAGTTTTCTTTGTGCGAAGACTGTCCAGCATTCATTGTTATATAAGAGAACTGATACCACATAACAGTTCAGCACTCTTTTCTTTATTTCTAACGAAATATTTACCTGTTTCTTAGTACTTTACTTAACTTTTCGGAATGACCTTTTACTATTCCAATGAGCTTTCATATTTCAGTATCTCATTTTCCATTCTCTGTTGAAACATTTCCAAGCTATTTCTTCAAAAATCGCTTCTGTATATTGCCTAACACTAACGAGCATACTTCAAGTCAAGAAGTAATGTCATTTAATTTGCCGACAAGTTAATTGGCCGTAAGTTCGAGACAATGTATAAAGCAAAAATTTAGGTAATAAAGACAAACTAAAACTTTTAATAACAAGTAATTACAATACTAAAACATTTTAAGAAAGGCAGCAGCATTTGATAAAGTAAGTTTAGTTCCTGGTTACTTATAGTCTTTAGTAATACGTGCGTGATTCTAACAATAAACTTTCTGTCTGGATACATCGGCAATAAGTCGTATGGAAAGGTAACTTATGAGACATTCATTAAGAGCTACGGTTCTCTTTAAGACGAACAGAAAAAAAACGTTTGAATGTGATTAGCTCAGTACTGACAATTTTAGCGCAAATGACCTTAGCCAATTCAGACGGTTCCCACGTCGATATAATAAATACGAATGTCAGTGTGTCACTGTGTCACACATTTTCAACTTTACTCCTAGAGGCCGTAGCCCAACATGTCATACCATTTTGGAATCAGGCCAACCTTGTGAGCAAATTAAAAACTGTCCGAACCGGATCCGAACCCGCAATCCTGAAATTTTGGATTCACAAGTTTTCATTACAGCCATTGTTTTCGGCATATTTTTTTTACGTGATTTTTTTTTTTTGGGGGGGGTCAATATTGGGGGGGGGGACAATATATATATTTATTTTTTTTGTACAATAGCAATTTTAATAACTTGGAATTAAATTTAGGAATAATCGAAATTAATTGCGAAATCCAGCGAAAGTCCCCCGTGAAATAAAAATTGTTTGTACAGAAAGTAAAGACCTGTGTACATCAAATTGTCTTTAAATTAAGTGGCGACAGAAGAATTATTGTTGAACTTTTTAAAAGGTTAGTTTAAATATCAATGCAATACTTAAATGCAGCGATCAATTTTCAGTTCTCCTGTTTTTTATTGTTGTCTATCACATCTAATCCTCCCTACCCTATTGCGATGATGGTCCAGTCAAGAGACCTCCGTAGGAGCGATCTTGAATGCCGACCGATAGGATGACTTTTAAGCTAGTTTGTTTATATTTCTGAGATGAGTTATTGTAACTATTTACACTATTTACATTGCATAACCGACCTAGCTAGCTTGAGTAAATGGATGGCAGAACAGGGTTTAGGAGAGATAAAAAAAAAAAGACAAAATTTACTAAAAAGCTATAAAGAACAGGAAATTGTGAAGAGGCATGATCGCCAACGTCCTGAAGGGACACGGCACATAGAAAAAGAAGATGGGCAATGAGAATGTAGCTTTTTAGTCCTGCTAAGGACTTACAGGCTTGGAAAATTTGATGCTCATAGGACAGATTGAAGGCAAGAAGGGTAGAAGAAAATAACGCATCATCTGCCTAATGAGCTTGAGTGAATGGATTTGGGAGCAAAATTTAAGGGGAAAAGATAACAAAAAGACAAAATTTATTAAGAGCTACAATGGACAGGAGATTGTGGAGAGCCATGGTCGCCAACGTCCTAAGGAAGAGTCATATTTTGGATATTATTTATAGGAAGGACGGACAGCAGGCATTGTAATCTATTTAATGAGTGCAAGAATTCAATCTGTTATGATCAAATTCTACATATGAAATACAGAATGGCTTGAGAGCAAGTATTATCATTCAGAAGACAATTTTAGAAGCAAATACTATTTTAATTTCAAAAGAAAATTATGAAGAGAAAAATATCTGTCTATATATCTGAGATGAGGTGTTGTAACTATTTACGCTATTTACATTGTTCAGACAGTTATCCTCATCTTTATTGTCCTATTCACGACGTTTCGGCTGTTGTACGCTCCGGCCTGCTTCAGGTGATAAACGTTGGAATTTCGGGCCGAATCCTTTATTTCGTCCACTGGAGGTGGACTGTTCTAGTTCCACACGCCATACCTTTTCTGGATATCTCAGTTTCAGTTTCAGTTATTTCCCTTTAGTAACTCAACTCTCCAAGTTTTTGTTCACCTCTTCTCTGGCCAGGTATTAAACTCACAACTCTTCGAGTCAAGTCACTGGAATAGTTCAACCAACACTTTTCACCACTGGGCCATCTTTCCTTATCCAGAAAAGGCATGGCTTGTGGAACTAGAGCAATCTGCCCCAGTGGACGAAGTAAAGGGTTTGAATGGAAATTCCAAAGTATAGTACCTGAAGAGGGCCGGAGTGTACAATGGCCAAAACATCTTGAATATGACAATAAAGATGGAGACAACAGTCTGAACAATCTAAATAGTGTAAATATTTCCCACATTCTTACGTACTAAGCATTTTTTTTTTTTTTTTTTTTTCTATTGAATTGTTAATTTAGACTCAATTCTCGAGAATTAGAATCCCAAATCAAGATGTGGAGGGGCGGATAATTGGTTCAAACCCAATGAATATTCCGCATCATTTTATGTCTTTAATGTGTAGAGTTTGGCGCAGAATTTAGGTTTTCACATTTAAAATGAATGAAGGCCGGGTGAATGTTGTGTTGGAAGGTTTATTTCTAGTTTTTTTTTTTTATGAATACGAATATTATCCTACTCGTACCAGAGAGTTCGTAGCTCACGGTACGTTGGAATAGACAGAGAGAGACCTGATTAGTTCTTTTGTGGTTATAGAAGTGGCTCAGCCTGTCCAACTTTCCGACGAAACGGTAGAAAAACTCACCTCGAAGCTCTCTTCTTCTGGGCTTATATTGAGGTTGGTAAGTGGTCGGGGAGTGCATTGAAAGCGGATAGGATTGTCCTTCACTTTGATACAGGGTCTTTCACATTTTGTCTCCTTATGCAAGTATCTGCTTTTAGAAACGAAGTTAACTGACTGGCGTGTCCTTAAGAATGCTGGTGTTAATGTTAATGAGATGTAAATAGGTGATACTTTTAGGGAGATTTAAGAAATATTTTTATTTTATTTTATTTATTAAACTTAGCCTACTATTACAAATGTTACACCTTTTCTTTATAAATGTACATTTTAATGCCATCTTTTTTCAGGGAATGGACAGTCACAGCTCTACATAGATTCCTTTTTATTTATTTTCTATAAATAACCATAAGTGCTTTGACAAAATAATGAAGGGGGTTCTTTTAAATTCTATACAATTTTCAATTCAGAGTTGTCCTTCTCTTATACTGGCTGACAATCCAGCCTCGAAAACTTAATTTACCCTGTTATTTAACCCAAATTTGCGGTAAAGCGAAGAGACGAATTCCTGACTTTCCAAAGGGATTTCTGCGAAAGTGAACACAGCAGGCTGAATTTGAACTCGTCTCGACGATTCCATTTTTCGTGCCAATAACCATTGCGCAGTACAGTTTTCTCCTATTCTTATTTTATTGTTCTTGCAATTTTTTAAGATAACAAGAAAGTAAAAAGCCTGGAATTTCCAAGAATTAAATTTCACTGCACAAATTTATTCTCACATTAGTACATGAATTAAGTCTTGATAAATCTTATTTGGTGATTATTTTACGTTTTATACCTACGACAACAACAGCAACTATTGATATGTTATTTAATCATTTCACTCCATGCAAGGCAATAAAGCCGCTAAGGTAGATAGTGCGAAAGAATAAGAAAAAAAAAAGGAATATTATCAGGAAGCGAGAACAATAGAAGAGTAATCAGGAAGACAGTAGATAACGATTGACATTGCATTTAAATTTTTGAGCATTAAAGTTGCCTGGAAAGCATATAACCAGAATAGAGTTCCACAAGCGAAAAGTGCGAGAAAAAAACTATTGGCATATAAATCACGGTTATATCTATCCAATTCAATTCTGAATTGATGAGATCTTGCCGCCAATCTAGTAATGCGCTTAAATTCATAAAGTCTATTGATTGATTGGTCCGTTTTCTACGGTTTCTCATGCTGTACTCTTTTCAAATATTTTCACGTTCTTGCTTTATTGTTCTTGGAATTTTTTAAGATAACAAGAACATAAAAAAGAGCCTGGAATTTCCAAGAATGACATTCTGCTGCACAAATTTCTTCTCACATTAGTACATGAATTAAGTATTGATAAATTTTATTGGGCGATTAATTTAAGATTTATACCTACGACAACAGCAGCAACTATTGATATTTAACCTTCAACGCGGAACAAACATTGAGGATCGAACTCGATAAGGTAGCAATGGTCAAAAAGTTTTGATTGCTAATAAAATAATGGTTGCACATCGAAACAACCCGATTCATTTAAGTATCATTGTTTGTATTGCTTATGTTGAAGATTTCGACACTTGAATATAATTAAACTTTATTTTGGTCTTACCTTCTTCGTATCTATAACTTGCACGAATTTATTATTTAAATCAAAGTTTGGGCAATAATATTTGTGTGTGTGTGTGTGTGTGTGTGTGTGTGTGTGTGTGTGTGTGTGAAAAATATATAGAAAATAGGAAAGAACTCGTTAGGTAAATAATCCAAAGTTCTTTAGTATTTTTGTTATTATTTTTAAAAAATAGTGCTCGATACAAAAGTAGAGCATAAATATAATTATTTATTTAAAAATATGATTCCAACGCGCTACATAAGAGTTTTCATGTTTCAAAACAGGAGCCGAACACTTCAATATAATTGAATAGTAACGGCTAGAGCAATTGTTTAAAGTTACATTCACAGATGTCAAGTCAGGGTAAGGTTGGGGTGTCTAAATTTAAAGCGGAAGATGACATCGTCTAGTCTGGTTAAGCGTCTATGGAGATTTATTTATTTTTTATTTTATTTCTTATTTTTTTCTGAAAGGGTTTCGTGTATATAAAAACTGTCGTAAAACGCTAACATTTGTTTTTTGACGACTTCATAAAGGGTTATCTTTTTTGTAGGGCATTTAAACTATTTATTAGGACTATGGAATTTAAAAATTATTTTATTGTTTGTTTGTTTTTATGCTAATCATTCAATGCAAAAATTTGATGATGTCGGCAAAAAACCGTTAACTCCTGTCTATTGTTTAATAGATTTTTATTATTTAGAAACTTAATAATGTGTAGTTTTTCATATATATATATATATATATATATATATATATATATATATATATATATATATATATATATATATATGTGTGTGTGTGTGTGTGTGTGTGTGTGTGTGAGAGAGAGAGAGAGAGAGAAAGACAAGAGAAAAACTATTCTTAACCGACGCGTTTCGTCCACTGGTGGACTTTATCAAGGCAATATAGGATGTAGTTTGTTGCAAGTGTTTATATACGAAATCAACTATGTCACTGTTTTATCAAGGCTTTTAAATTTGAAAACGTTCATGAATATTCATCAGGTGGTTGAAAGGTCAGTCAAAACATATGGAAGACTCAAAGTATCATAATTCAAAGTCTGGTAAAAAGTAAGTGACGTACGTGCTATGCATCTTCAAAAACATTAGGTAATGTCGAATGAAGATAGCCCAGTGGTATAAACTCTATCTGACTCCAAATTGGTTGGGTTTCAATCCTGGTTTGAGGCATTCGGATGTCTAGCCGCATTGAAGAGCTGTGATACAGCGAAACAGTACTGTCTGCGAATGATATATATATATATATATATATATATATATATATATAGCGAGAGCTTTATATTTTAGATATATATATATAATGATTATCATAGAAAACACTGTATATCTGGCCTGGTGCTACTACTGTATATCTCAAGATTCGTAACAAAATTCAAAGATAGATCTGTAATATAATTAATCCTAACATTAGTGACTTCCTTACCAAGGTGATGTGGCTTCACTGTGTCTTTTATACAACTGTTCTAGTGAGCTTTTTTCTTCTTATTGTCTCGTCTATATGAATTTAATCTTGCCAACGAGGTCTCTCCGTTTTACTGTTGAACTAGCTAAATGCAAACGCCATTTCTATTCTAACAGTTTCTTTTCTAGCACTTGTTTCTTGTGGAACTACGTTCCGTTTTCTTGCTTCCCTGCCACCAACAATCTTCAGACATTTTAAAAGTCAATCGCCATTTTCTGTCTTCTTCTTGAACTCTGTTTATTGTCTTTCTCACTTCTTTCACTGTCTGCCTGTAACCCCCGCGTCCTACTAATGGCATTATTATCGCTTGCCTTGGTGTGAAGTGATTAAAAAATAAACAAACAAAATATTAAATGAATTTATATAATAATTCGATAAAAGGTATTGAATGTTGGAAACTGCGAAAGTGCTAAACGAAAGATCACAAAACAAAAACGAACCTGAAAATATTGGCAAGATAAGAAAAAGAGGAAATTGAGAATGCCAATAAATGGGCTTTAGAAAAGTTAAAAAGATAATGTGGTATGGATTATCTCCCCTTATACGTATTCTGTATTTAAATAAGTCCAGCTTGGGGACATTCCATTCTAAGTCAAATAAAGCTTCCGATAAGTTATACCAGCGCTCGTCTTTTCATTACAAGTTATTTTACATAGAATGGCTTACAAATCTAAGAATACGTAAACACTTCAAGCCGAAGGTTTATACTTCAAAGCCGAGCGAGTGTCTAAATTGTTCTCTCGTGTGGTTTCACACTCTGATACTCATCTGGTGTAGGGATCCGTCTCTGTGTTGGTGGTATTATAATTACGAGTACGGCGCTGACCAGCTTGGACAAGCTATGACCAGCTATGACCAGCTATGACTAGCTTAGACCAGCTTGGTCCAGCGGCCCGAGTGAAAAGTAAAACGCTCGGGTCCCCACGTTAAAAACTGACCTTGTGTCACAACCTGACTCAGTGTGGGAGGAGGTCAAGTAAATATCTACTTCAAAGCTGAGTAGGCACGACAAATCCGCGACAAGCTCAAACGATGTCAGAAGCGGTTGCCGAGTGCAAAGCACCACGTCGTCCTCAAAGGACCAGCAAGAGACCAGGTCGGTGAAATGACTTTGTCGACTACAAATAACTAGGGGGCGGGGGAGAACGCGCTGTGGATCATCTCCCCTTATACGTATTCTGTATTTATATAAGTCCAGCTCGGGCACGCTCTATTCTAAGTTGAATAAAGCTTCAGATAAGTTATACCTGCGTCTTTTCATTACAGGTAATAAGCAAGAAAAATGGAGTGACCAGCCAGGGTATTCCGAATGTAAACTGAGAGAAAAAATATGTAGAATGTTAAGAAAATTATCTAAAGACATGGAAACAAAAAAAAGGAGTAATTCGACCTTTCTAACCAGACGCTTCTTCTGTAGCTACATGTATTGTTGTTCTATATGACAGTTCCGTGTAGGATACAGGTTCAATTTCTGTCGGAGAACACATATTTTCTATGAAATTTCTTAGTACGGTAAATGTTGTTAATACTGTTTATTAATATAAACAGACCATTTACTTAAATATTTGTATCTATAAAAATAACGTAAACAATATCTATATATATATATCTTCATGGTCTGTTGTAAGTAAATAATTTAGGTGAAATCGTATCTCCGTGTTTCATTCCTTTTCATCTTTATTTTTCTGTTTTTGTGTAGTTGAATTATTGTCATACTGCTGTTGCATATATTCTCAATAACTTTTTAACTTCTCTCCTAGCGAGTAGTCTTCTGAGTGTTCTACTGAATCATGTGCTTTTTCATCGTCAACGAAGTTTAAATAAAATGGCATTTATATGCCATTGTTTTTTCGATCGGTTGGTCTATTGTTTCTAGATGGTCTCTTGTGAAGTTGCCATTTCTAAAGCCTACCTCTTCGCATAGATAGTTTTCATTTCGGGTATTTGTTAATCAGTAATTTTTTGGAGAATAGATGGGAGTAAATATAAACAGAAAATATTTAACTATCTGCCAACGATATTTTACTAATATCTGAATAAGAATGAATTGCAATTCATTGTTAAATGAAGTAAATAGAGTCTTAACTGCTGTTGTTCCTATGTCTACCCTGACTTGGGGTAGTAGCACCTGTTAGGGTCCCAGCTAAGGGCAAATAGCGAACCCCAAATCAAAACACAATGAAAGTATAAGCATATATTTTTATAGTAGAAATACCAGCAATACATTTTAAATAAAACAGGACCAACACTTTTAATGCAAAATGACCAGCAAACATTTTATCTATAGTTGAAAACATACAACTTCGTTCAAAATATAATTAGGTGAAGCCCTAAAACTGTATTCAAATTATTTAGATTGCGGCATCAAATAAACCATGGAGGTGTTGATTTGATGCTAAACAAAATTGACCAACCTAAATAGTGAATGTCTGGATATAGGTTTAAACAAAAGAAATGCTCAGTTGTAGCGTTCAGAAGAAGATAATAAAAATCGAAGATGAACGCCTGTAATAAGTCCAGTAATAAGATTAAAGAAAGATCAGGGAAATCATATAAGACGATGTCAAGAAATACAAAACACAATTTGCTTAAAACGTAAAGTGTATAATTGTTATGGTCCGGTTCCTTGTACCACGGTGATAGTCCAAAGTAGAACCAATAAAGAAGAACTCGAAGGCGGATGTGGAATAGCACATATATATTACAAACAAGAATATATACAGAGAAGTAGAAAGTGTTAGTACGAACAATCAGGTTTAGTAGGGAGAACAATGTAGTCTCGACCAGTATCACTATTCCAATGTCTTGTAGTAATTGTCTGAACGCGACTCTGTTTCGGACTGCCTCTGACTCGACTGACTGACTCGCCCTGACTGACTGACTGACTGACTCCTGACGGACTTCACTCCAGACTTCAGACTGAACAGTATTTAGTCACCCCCACCTCACGAGGGCATCATGTGGCACAAGGCCGGTTTAACGTGGGATCTCCGAGCTCGTGGGCTCGGCCAAAAATATGCCCTTTGAACCCGTATGAACGGGTTTAGGGTCGGTTTACCTCCCCGAAAGAGACTCCGCCCTTCGGCGTAGCCTCGTTCGGGTTCCTCCCCGCTCGAAGGCAAGAGTTCAACCGATCAGCCGGTCGTCCAACTTCGGACTGAACTCTCTCCTTCCTCTTGAGGCGCAGTATTTATTACGTATGGAATAATCCATTTTGTTATTATGGGTAAGGTCCCATAACAATAATGAATGTACCATGCCAACTGTGACACATGCGTACGAAAATACGACATCGGAAAATTAATAAAACTGATTCAAAACAAACTCAGAAATTCACAACGATCAATGAGTAAAGAAATGCAAAGGATAACTCTTGTTTATATTGGCCATCACATCCACGATGGTGGTATTCTATAAATCCTTGATATTGTACAGACATCGGGTTAGTTTCCCTTCTCGACGACTTTCCTGTCCTCATAGGCCAGGAGATTCAAATCAAGAGATGCAGGAGACCATATGTTTGTGTGTCGGGGTGACATGTTAGGCTAAATTCTAAGCAGTCACTCCTGTGTCACGTCGGCTATGTTCGAGAGAAAAATGTTTTGCTGGAACACGTATAGCCAACCTCTTCTATCCAGGGCTTGACCATTGTGTTCGGTACATCAATATAGATGGCGATATTGACCTAAGTCTCTGTTAAAAGAAGTGAGGTAATATAACATGAAACCTCATTGCTCGGAACCCGCAGGACCATTACAGACGAAATAAAATTTGTGTGCATCACCGCCGGTTCCTCCATTTCAGATGGCAGCTATCAAGAAGCTCACTATCGCCGAGTTGTTGTGATTGGTGACTTGTGCGATGTGCTGGGCGCGCTTTTCTATTTATCATATTTGACGCTGTCATGTTATTGCTCTTGATATGTTTGAAAGACAATTTGGTGCATGCCGAGAAACATTATGTTACGTCATCTTCAATATGACAGGCTCAGTGCGTGTTCTCAAGCACCTAACGAAATTTATGTATATGTAAAATTGTAAATGAAATAGAAATTTAGGCATATTTAATGAATACAGGTTCCAAAAAAGTCATCTACAAACTCTTCACTACAATATTATTATATGTTGTTTTTTTTTTATCGCTTTTTTTTTTTTCATCGGCTGACTATATCTACAATTATACACACACACGTGCACACAATCACACACACACATATACTATAAAATAATCAATAAGTGTTCAAACGCCCACAATGTAAGACCAAGTGATCAATGCCAAAAGACAGTGCTTATGTATACAAAGCAAATAAGTAATTCTTTCTAACTCTTTCAGAGATTTCCACCTGCCGATTGCTAGCTGCATGAAACTCAGATTTGTGGAATTGGTATGTAGAAACGCTGGATATTTAATTATTTGCTCTTACACACACACACACATATTCGTTAAGGCAAATAATATTGAAGACAGCAGACATTTTGTGTCGATTAATTTTGCTGGCAGACTTTTCCAAATTACGAATAATCCTTCTCAGACAAGGAGGAAATTCCGTCAGAAATTGCCCGAAGATCATTTCGGAAGAAATATGGACCAAGCTTTCAATATTATTAAGTCACTACCAGGGTAGGTGGAGACGAAACTCACCATTTGTCTCTATCTACCCAGACGATTGTGTCGTGCTACCGGTAAAGAAAAATGTATATTTATTATTTATGTATATTTATTATTAATATAAAATGTATATATATATATCTTTCTGTGTACCTCGTCCCTTCAGGACATAGGCGATGATGGCTCTCCACAATTTCATACTCTTTGTGGCTCTTAGCAGTTTTTCTACCTTTGCTAAGGCTCCCACCCAAATTCTGCATCCATTCATACAAGCTTGTCAGTTATTCTTCATGTTTATTCTTATAAAATAAAAAAATCATCATGATTTGTACACTTATTTGAGTCCCATTCGTGACTCGAAATATTTTAGGTTACGGTGGAGTAAAGGATAGCGGCTCGGATTCAGGAATCGAAGAGCCGAGTTCGAATTCCAGTCGAATCCATTACATTCACTAAGGTCCTAATATCCTTGGGAAAGGTATGAATCCTCTTCTTCTCCCCTCAGCTATGGGTAAATAGCAGAACAGACCAAATTGTATAGCCTTGGATGGCAAGTGGTCTACCCCAGACAGAAATGGCAACTTACTGCGGGAAAAAATCTGCCTCGTCAGTCATGTATCGAAAGATACATGATCGCTTACGTGTATATCACGTATGTCACATAACTGGCTGAAAACAAATGAAAAATACTGCCTGTGTGTGCTAGGGGAAAGGCAGTGCGATGTGATTTTCATGGTGAAGATTAAACGGCCGAAGGTGCCTTCTCAGCTGATTACTGTGTGTTCGAGGAGAGGACGGGATAATATTAGCTCCTGCTCAAAATCTGACCAAATGACTAAACACAATTTAGAGGCTGGGAGGAGCGGGAATTATGGAACACAGCTTGGTCAGGCCGAGTACTTTTCGACATCTCTTAGTAGAGAAAGTCCCTAACTTCTACATAGTATTGTTTTAATAATCTTCACCAATACAAGGCCTAAGAGCCACACAAGGTAAAGAGTTACTGTGTGGAGTTGTATTAGCATAAGTAAGGACATGTGTTAGAAGTAAGGAACCAGAAGCCCCATCCTAAACAGGAAACAAGGTATGAACCTCTACTCCTGTTCGAAAGACCAGGAAGAAGAGGAGTATAAACCGGACGATAGGCGAACTTATCTACTGCTATTACTTAATGCACGTCAATAATAACTCCTTTTGACTGGGTACTCCACATTTGTGGCCTTGTACCAAGTATACAACTAAGTCCAAGTAGTAAGTAAATCGATATTGATCGTGTTTTGTTTTTTTTGTTTGTTTTTTGTTTTTTTTCTCTAAGCCACGACCTTCAGATTTCAGGAGTTAATGATGTTTGTTTACTCATTTGCTATTGAAAATTTTGTATTGTTGTTGTTGTTTCTCTCGCTGCTGCTGCTGATGATGATGATGATGATGATGATGATGATGATGATGATGATTCTCATTTCGTAATAGGCTTTCTGATAAAAACTATCATATATTGAGAACAACAAAGAGCAGTACACATCGTTCATCAAACCGTCCGAGATGTGTAAGAGAAATCTATATTTTTTCCTTTGAAAACATTGTTTTAAAATTCTCTCTCTCTCTCTCTCACACACACACACACACACTCTTTCTTTCACTCTCTCTCCCTCTTTGTCTCTTTCACTCTCCCTCTTCTCTCCCTCTTGTGTATCTCTCACCTACCTCCTCTCTCTCTTTTTCTCGCTCACTCGCACGTTAGAGAATCAAACCAAGTTATTTTTCCGCTCCCCCACCCCACTATTTATCACTAAAGTAGAGAATGGAGATACATGAGGAGTGCTGAAAAGTTCTCGTTTCGATTTACTTCCCCCCACCCACAAAAAAAAAATGACCGAACATATTTTCCAAGGGCTTCTAAGGGACCGAGAATATTTTTTAGCAAACCTTTTTTTTTATTATTTATTTTATCTTCTTACCTTAGCAGACGTTACCTGCTCATTCCCACGCGAGAAAATAATTTTAATTTAGGCCATGCTCACCTGTGGATCTGGCCAGAAATAGTACCTTTTTTTCTACGCGTAACACGCAACAGGGGAAAAGAAGATGAAAAACGTGACGTCCTTCCTTTTCTTGCCAAATGAATGACATCTTTTTTAAAGGACATTTGCAATATTATTTTATTTATAATTTTGTCACAAATCATTCCATGACTAGGAAATAAACATATTCCCATTATTATTTTGTTGTTGTTTTTTGTTTGTTTTAATTAACGCCAAGAATAAATATATATAAAATTATTTGTTGATGGACCATACTTTTCGTTCTGTCTCCACTCCAGTCATAGTAGCAGTGTAGATATATAAACACATGACGAGGTCTAGACTTGAACATGTTTATTTCTGTCTTTCCATCCTTTTGGACGAGAAAGTCTCACTAAGGAATGGATTAAGTCCAGAAATCGAGTTGTTTTAAGGGTTGAGAGTCATTAATTAGCTGGGTGAAATCATTGAGAAAGATAATCATTTGAAAAATATTAAAACCCGGTGTTTAAAATAATAATAATAATAATAATAATAATAATAATAATAATAATAATAATAATTTTTTTTTTTTTTTTTTTTTTGTCAGTGAAAAGTGTCATGATGCCATTTCTAACCTTAGGTCCCTGGGTGGGACCCGGAAAGAAATGTGTAAACGCCAGAAACCAAAGAAAATACAAATAATAATAATAATAATAATAATAATAATAATAATAATAATAATAATAATAATAATAATAATAATAATAATGATGATGATGATGATGATGTTGATCATCATCATCATCATCATCATCATAATGATGATGATAATGATAATAATAATAATAATAGTGATAATAATAATGATTATAATGATGGATATGATGATAGTAATAATGATAATAATATTGTAATAATCATAATAATGAGGATAATAATAATAATAATAATAATAATAATAATAATAATAATATACTATTATCATTATTATTATTATCCTAATTGATAATCATAATGCTGATAATAATGATAATAATAATAATAATAATAATTTTCAGCAACGATGTAAAAATCAAAATTTGTTTTACTTTTACTTTCAGATTTGACTCAACTGATAAAAAGCCTCTCTAAATCCTTTTTTAAGACAAAATATATTTCGGGAATATAAAGAAGATATTCTTTAAAAAAAAAGAATTACAACTTAGAAACTGAATAATTTTTTATTATAAGAATAGCAATGTTTTAATGCTTTGCTGAGAGAAGCAAAAAAAAAAATAACTTGCATTTCGACAAACTGATCACGTGACACAACCAACTGAAACACATGACATTGTTTCAGATACGTGCATATGTGTATGTATGCGTGCACATGTGTGTATATGTGTGTGCGCACGCGCGTGCGCTCGTGAGGGAGTGCTGAAAAGTTCCCTGCCAAATCAAAAATAACGGTTTCACACAGATTTCTGATATTTGGCCAGATTTAACAAAGGGTGTCGAGCCTAAAACTTTTCAGCACCCTCCCGCGTGTCTGTCTGCACATATATATGTATGTATGTATGTATGTGTGTATCGGATTAAAAATAAATCCATTTTAATTCTTTGTAATTGCCTTTTCCACTAGAGAGAAAAAAATAAACCGTTTTGCACATTTATATATAACTAATTAATAAAATAATACTTATTTAATTTAAGAAAAACAGCATTTTTTTTTTCAAATTATGAGAAAAATGATTTTTCAGACATAGTGACAAATTGTACATTATACATTTTCTTAAGGTCTTTAAAGAAAATTTTGCATCTTACTACTAAATAGTGATAGGTAA
The DNA here is from genome assembly GCA_963932145.1 of Acanthosepion lycidas. NCBI lineage: Eukaryota > Metazoa > Mollusca > Cephalopoda > Sepiida > Sepiidae > Acanthosepion > Acanthosepion lycidas. The sequence goes on from OZ010587.1 coordinate 34,357,475, forward strand.
GGCATAGCGCGAAAAAAAAGCCCAGACGTAAGAATCCTAGTGATAAAGAGAAAGTGGCTGGAGAACGTTGATTTGAAATATTCGTTCCTATGTACACGCTACTTGTTTCAGTTGCTTCGCTGTAGGGTTTCGTGAAGAAATGCAAAAAGCGAATTTGTTACCATCTGGGTGAGGAGAGCGTGTTTTATTTGAATAAGAATATTAAAGAAAGCAAACAAATTTTTTCCCCTCTGGTTTGAAATCTGAATATTTTTTCTCTTTTCACCGGCTAAATATCTTGCGTGAAAAATATGAACAAGGATAACTAGTCTAGTTACCTTTCTACTCTGATACGCTGGAACCATACCAGCAAGTACTGAAGAGATGGCAAAGGAATTATAACCCGGCTGCTACCCAGCTGATCTGTCTCGCACATCGCAACATCAACCCCAAAATGATTGCGTGCACTCTCACGCACGCGCAGGTCCTTGCGGACTTTGCTGCTTATTATAAGATAGGGAAGGAATTAAGTCAGTAAACACTAAACACTAAAACAGTAAAAACTGACTAAAAATTACGCTTTTTCCTTTACTATTCATTTTGTTTGCCTTCCGTGTAAAAGTACAGAAAAAAGATATACGACATATCGAATCAAATATGGATTTTAAATTTAAATCCAAACAATTATAGAATAAGATAAAGATTGCTTCTTATTTGCTCCTTATACACACAGGCACGCACTCACACGCACAAACGTCGAATCTATGGGCGATTTCTCCTGCTTGGAGGACGCAGGATCGAATCATGCCCGGTAGACGAATATGTATTTGGATTTTTTTTCATTCATTAATCCGACATATTTTTATCATAAACGTCATTTTTAGTGAATATACTCATATTTGAGCAGACGCTCCGTTTATTTACTAAAAAACTAAACAGTTGAGTATATTTATTTATTTTCGTTGGTATTCGGGGAGTTCATATTTTTCTTTAATAAGATTTCTCGAACATTCAGGCCGGTAGACGAAAATAAATACTGTTTACTTTAATAAATAATCGGCCCTCAAATATGAGTATCATCCAGTAAAAAAAACGTCTAAAAAGTGATATATACACACACAAATATGCATTATGCGGGTGAGTATTATGTTGTTTAAAAATTGCTATCTTTGATCTGAAGATCGCTTGAGGTGACAAATTGATAGCCACCATACAGTATTGCTTCCTATGTCCACACTGTGTATAAGTTAAATATCTGTGTGTGTGTGTGTGTATGTGTGTGAATGTTTGTTTGTTCAAAGAGAACTGAGCAGTATGCATCAATGTACTTGATGGTGATGATGATGATGATGAGGTGAGGAGGAGGAGGAGGAGGAGGATTATGATGGAAACTTTATTTTCTTTCTTACTATCTTTCTTTTTTCTTTTCCTTCGAGTAACAGCCAAATAGAAAGAAAGAAAGAAAGAAAGAAAGAAAGAAAGAGAAAGAAAGAAAGAAAGAAAGAAAGAAAGAAATAGAAAGAAAAAAAAGAAAGAAAAAAGTAAGAAAGAAAAAAGAAAGAAAGAAAGAAAGAAAGAAAAAAAGAAAGAAAGAAAGAAAGAAAGAAAGAAAGAAAGAAAGAAAGCGTGTTTTGTAGATGATAGGTAACGCGCACATGTTCGTATGATGACGACGACGACAATAATGACAAGACAACGAACTGTACACTCTTCTTCTTATCTTGCTAGTTCGGGTCAAAAAAAAAACTCCTTTCGTTAATAACACTAACGAAAAGTGCCAAGTTCCATATGTAGTGCCGAACTGGTGAGGCTTGCAATCATAATTTGTTTAAGAAGCGAAAGAAAACTAGAAACTGGTGATATAAAATAAAAATAAAAACAAAATACTTTCCTAGTAGTCTGACAACTGCTTTTTTTCTTTTTCATCGAATCTGCAAAATCCGCTGTGATATAATAATATATATATTCTGTGTGTGTGTGTGTGTGTGTGTGTGTGTGTGTGTGTGTGTGTGTGTGTGTGTTGGGGGCTAATAAATTAAAAGGAAAATAATCCAGTTTGAGGTGTAGCCACTAGACTAAGTAATTATTTTTTAACTGGTGCTTTTGTTGCGTGTGTGTGCACGAGTGCGCGCGCGCGCAGTTGTCTTTCTCATCTAAAAGGCAAAGAAAGTAAAAAAAAAAACCGATAAGTCAATAAAGAAGGGGAGAAGAATGTTTTTTTATGTTGGTTTACCTTTTTACTGATCATATCGCAAAAAAAGTACAAGCTCAAACATGCCGTTCTTTCGTCGCCACTCCCGCCAGCAATGCAACAAGGAAGGGTGTCGGGGAAAGGGGTAAAATACCCTTTAAGCATCAAGTGTCTTGTCTTATTTACATGCTTGCGTGTCTGATTTAGGGCTTTACAAGGGCAGCAATTTCTATTTCGGAAAAGATGGAGAAATATGAACGAGAAACTATTCGTAAACTAAACACAATCTTTACGTTTTTTACACAGATGTTTTTAACGCGAATGAAATAAAAAAAAAATCCGGGTATTTAACTATCTGTTTGTTAATATTAGTAAACACTAAAACGTGAGGGGGGAAAAGAAGTAAAAATAATTAAAAATTACAGCTCTAAACAAAGAAAACTTCGATATTTACCTGCTGTGTTGATCAATTACACATGCATTTCTTTGGAGTCAACGTTTTCTTTCTAAATATTTGTTCCTTTTTCCTCCAATGTGTAAAAAGGCCTTTTCAAAAAGAAGGGTTCATTCAGGTATTTCCTCCTTCCTTTCCTTCTTTAGTAATAATAACTTTGCTTCTTTTTTTTCTTCTTCTTCCTCTTCTTCTTCTTCTGCTTCTTTCCCCTTCTTTCAAGGAATGAATGAATGAGCAAAGAAAAACCCCCACACGGCCAAATGAGGAAGTCTCACCGATTGTTTAGTTTATCATCATCAGATGTTGCTGTGCTAAGTGGTCTGCTGCGTTACACAGTGTGTGGTTAGTGAATACTCAGGCCGCTCTCTCAGTACACACCACTCCATCTGTCTGTCTATCCATTTTTACACACACACACTGGAGCCGATAATCGTAAATACTAATAAGAAATCAGTTGGGGTCTATATGTATATATCTCCAGAGTTATAGGATCAGTACTAGTACAAAATGATTTTTAGTAGTACTACTAGCGTTACTAATTGTAGACATTGTTACTTTTGTTTTTAAAGGAACATAACTTTTAAGTTTTATTTATTTATTTTCTACAAATAATTGATAATTGTATGTTGCTTGCAGTCGGGCTTAGTGTGCAGATAATTACTGGCGATCATTGTTGCTACTTGTGTTGTATATACACTACAGGCATGTGGAAAATTTAGTGATGATGATGGCAATGGGGGGGGGGGTATAATGTGTCCAACTCACCAATTGTACTTGACGACTATGAGCGATACAATGTGATGATGTGGATGACTTTTTTGTTGTGTTGGTGAGGGTGTTACGACGCTATTTCAAAATAAATAAAGAAAAAAAAAAGAAACATGCCGATTGTTAAATAAATGATGATGATGCTTCTCTTTATTTTAATGATGATGGTGATGATCATCATCATGAAAAATAAAGGCACATTTGATAATGAAGGCTTTCTTTTCTTTTTTATTATTATTCAACCAACAATAGAGAAGGAAAGAGAATGTTTTTTAACCAGAATCACAACTGTGATAAATAGGCATTTTAAAAAAGAAGGGCTGACAATTTGAAAATGAATATTTCTTTTTTTCTTTTTTTTTTTCTAGTTTTCTATTTTTTTTACCCCAGTCGGGCGAGAAAAATATTGACGGACATCATGTGTGATTTTTTAAAAATGTGCTATTATCTGCTCGTTTGCAAAAACATTCTTTTGTTTACATTACTAATATTTGCTTTTTTGCATTTATTTTTTTTTTGTAAAAAAAAAGGCGTGCGTGCGTGCGTGCGTGCGTGCGTGCGTGCGTGCGTGTTTCTGTGTGTGTGTGTGTGCGCGCACGTGTTAGTGGGCGGGTGGTAGCAGCATCTATATTCATTCACTCTTTCTTTCCTTTCACAAAGGATGAATATGTAAAAATATTTTGTCGTAAAGTACACGTGCGTTCAACGTAGAAACCAATACAGTGTTTTAGCTGTTGCCGAGTTAGAAAAAAAAAAGAAGAAGAAGAAATATTACGTTTTTTTTGCCTAGCCAACACCACCTCCACCAGCCAACGACACGTGTAAAGCTGATTATTTACAGGAAATACACATTCGATTCAAATCCGAATAAAAGGAAAAGAAAAAAAAATCATTGTGTTGTCTTTTTGAAATATCACCTTAAAAAAATTACATAATTTCTTACTTTTTTTTTTTACTTCAAAATGATAAAACACAAAAAAATTATAAAGTCAGTTTAAAAAGATTAGTGAGATTTTTTTTACATATTTTTATTTTATTTTTATATTTATTTATTTTTAAAGGACAAGTTTTCTTAGTATGACAGTGAGATAAGTTATGCGGGCTGAATCATGGAAAAAACCTAATTACTTTTTAAATTTAAATGATTATACCTTTAATTTGACTCACTGTAAGTTTTCTCCAAGACATATTGTCAAGTAAAATCCATTCTGGTAAGAAAATTGAAAAAAATGTTCAGTAAACCGCCATTTTTACAACTGACACTGACAGTTATAGATAAAGGTTGTGGTAATTTTTTATTTTCTTACATTATATATATATATATATATATATATATATATATATATATATATATATATAATTATTTATTTAAAAATATGATTCCAACATGCTACATAAGAGGTCTCATGTTTCAAAACAAGAGCCAAAAACTTCAATAGAATTATTTGAATTAAATTGAGTTAAAAGAAGCTCTGTTCCATCTTCAAGCGAAATTTTTTTGGGAATCATATTTATATATATATATATATATATATATATAATAAAATAATATATATATATATTTTTGGGGAATATATATATATATATATATATATATATATATATATATATATATATATATATAATAAAATAAAACAACACTATAGAACAACAATTCTAGATACATACACACAACCAATACATCTAGTTAAAAAGTAAAAATAAAATCATCCTTGATAATGCCTAAAAATATAGTCAAAATTGCTTGGAATTACAAAACATTTGGATAGTTTCTCGACACTCTGTGTCCAGAAAAGAAAACACTTGTTCAAACACAAGAAAAATGAAATAAAAAGATTAAGCACAGTACCATGTCTGTCATATTTAATAAAATATGTATCAAAAAAGGATTGCTGCCTAAATACACAACATATAAATACACACACACACACATATATATATATATATATATATATATGTATATATACTTATATACATACATATATATATATATATATATATATATATATATATATAAAACATGATATATATTTATATGTAATGTAATAATATATATATAATATTGTACGGATATATAATGTAATATTGTATTTATATGTAATAATATATATATATAATATTGTCTGCACTTATAAGTAAATTTCTAAGAAAGTTATAGCTAGCATCACTTGACAATGGAACAAAACTCTGAATTTTAAGTTTAATTTTTATAATTAAATTTACAATTTTAGTTTCAGTTCTGAAACAGAAATTTTGTGTCATGATGGAATCATATTTTGAAAAAAGAAAATAATTATAACATATATAACAGAAATATATTTGCAATAATAATAATATATATATATAACATGATATATATATATGTAATAATATATATATGTATATATTTCATACATAATATATATATATATATGTATAATATATATAACACATGATATATATATGTAATAAATATATAAATATAATATATATATATATATATATATATATATAATATGGTAAATATTGGGTTGGTGCATAATTATCAGGCGTTTTTTAAACAATATTTATTATGAAAAAAGAAACATAACAATTCAACAATAATATTTTAAATGATTATTCTAGAGCATATGATTATTAACACACATTTTTATAACCTGAAAATAAAATATTATTTTTATTTAAAAAAAAAGTAAACAAAACAGCAATTTTTATTAACAAATAACTTGCCTACAAAAACGCCTGATAATTATGCACCAACCCAATATATAAGACAATTTGGAGAACTTATATTTTGAGATGTTTCTTTGATCAAGCAACAGCATCAGAAAATGGGATTTTATTGCAAATTATTTATTTAAAACTTCTCAATGATACTGTTTGACTGATAAAACATGTCATATATATTATATAAATACATTACATTATACATGAAAAGCACAGAACCAAAAGGGAATTCCACAAGCAAGAAGTGCGAGAAAAGAAACTGTTAGCATGTGTGTGTGTGTGTATATGTGTGTGTGTGTGTATATGTGTGTGTGTGTTTTTGTGTAAGAATTCCTTGGATGAAATACAGAAAAATCTTAAATGCTACACACTATGATAATTTAAAATTCTATTTGGAATAAGCTAAATTTGTTTCTTGATTTTAAAACTGTCGGAGGCAGTAGGGGGAACTCTACATCTTTTTAAGAAAATAATTTGCCCAGATGATTATATCACAAGTCCAAATGAAGGTAGATAGAAATCATCTTGCACTGACTTTCCATTTAATGATGGCCTGTTGACCACCGGGGGAAAAATCAGTTTTATTTGAAATAATTAAACAAGTACAGAAGTTTAAATATCAGGGAAGTCTTTTTAACAGAGGACAGAAAATGTGACACCAAATTTCAAAGTGACATTTGGAATGCCGAAAGATGCCTTCCAAAAGCTAAACAAAATATTAAGAAACAGGAAAATTTCATTAGAAACAAAGAAAAATGTGCTGAACTTCTACATAATATCAATCCTCTTATATATTAGTGAATGCTGGACAATTTCCTTACTGTTACTGAGAATATCATTGAGAAAGTTTTAAGGAAAATGGAAACAAAATGGACAATTATACATAAAATTAGAAAGAGGAAGTTGAAATTTAAAAGACGCATAATAAGAAAAGAAGGTTTGGAAAATTTGATACTCACAGGGCATATTGAAGGCAAGATGGCCAAAGAAAAACAAGCCTTGGAGAATAGGGACTGAGAGGAATAGTAAAAAAACCCAGATATTGCTAACTGCTACAAAGGATAGGAAGCTGTGGAGATAAATTGGTGTACTTGTTTGATTATGGTATCTCCAATTTGTAATTTGCATGCTGGGAAATTAGAGGAAGTAATTTAATCATGCTTGTATTCAGTATACAAAAGTGCTAACATACAGCAAGTGCTCGAATAAAATATAGGTATTTACTAAGCTTATGGATATGCAAGCGGTGTAATGAATTGCAGCTCAGAATTAAAAATTAGAGAGCTGATATCAAAGTACCTTAGACTCAATATGGTAGCCTTCATCAAGTGCCTTGAGAAGATAGTGCTGCCCTGGGTCAAGAGGGTGCCTGTCAGAAGACCCTATGTCTGGCAACAGGACACTGCACCATGCCACACAAACAGGTGAAACCAGTCGTAGCTGTGAGACAATTTCTGCGACCACATCACCCCTTACATCTGCCCATCTAACTCTCCAGACTACAACCCCCTTGATTATTATGTGTGGGACATAGTTGAGCAAAAGACCAATAAAACTGCCTGATGAACAAAAGGCAATGATTATGGCAGCATTTACCAACTTAAAGAAGGAGACTGTCCAGGAGAGTTGCAGGAGATTCCAAAGTCATCTGGAGGCCGTAGTTACAGCCAATGGCAATTCTATTGAATGAATTTACTGTTTAGTATTTCAAGATATGTTTGTGGAATTTCGATAAATATATCTGTTAAAATGAGATGTCAGTGTTATTTTCATTTACATGTCATTTAGATGACAATTTATCCATCGCAGCCTGTATATCTGTTAAAATGAGATGCAAGTGTCATTTTCATTTTGGCATCATTTAGACGACAATTTATCCATCGCAGCCTGTATATCTGTTAAAATGAGATGCAAGTGTCATTTTCATTTTGGCATCATTTAGACGACAATTTATCCATCGCAGCCTGTATATCTGTTAAAATGAGATGCAAGTGTCATTTTCATTTTGGCATCATTTAGACGACAATTTATCCATCGCAGCCTGTATATCTGTTAAAATGAGATGCAAGTGTCATTTTCATTTTGGCATCATTTAGACGACAATTTATCCATCGCAGCCTGTATATCTGTTAAAATGAGATGCAAGTGTCATTTTCATTTTGGCGGCATTTAGACGACAATTTATCTATCGCAGCCTGTATATCTGTTAAAATGAGATGCAAGTGTTATTTTCATCTTGGCGTCATTTAGACGACAATTTATCCATCGCAGCCTGTATATCTGTTAAAATGAGATGCAAGTGTTATTTTCATCTTGGCGTCATTTAGACGACAATTTATCCATCGCAGCCTGTATATCTGTTAACATGAGATGCCAGTGTTATTTTCATCTTGGCGTCATTTAGACGACAATTTATCCATCGCAGCCTGTATATCTGTTAACATGAGATGCCAGTGTTATTTCCATCTTGGCGTCATTTAGACGACAATTTATCCATCGCAGCCTGCATATCTTAAAATGAAATGTCAGTGTTATTTTCATTTTGGTGTCATTTTGATGTCAATTTATCCATCGCACCCTGTAAAAATGAATAAATTTGTAAATGGATATTTAATACATTATTTTTATTAATGGATAGATCTGTTTGAGTTGACATTCCTGTTTTTATATTTTCTTAAATACTGAAATTTATATCAATTGTCCTAGATCAACATGTCCTAACAAAGGAACATGTGCCTCCTGACAGGAACCAAACCTGTATCCCCTTTTTCTATCAGAAAAACCACTCCTGTAGCTGAAGTGTACAGGAAACCATCATAATAAAGTAAAGCTCAATTACCTAATAACAGTGTCAATATTAATTTCATTGCATAAGAAAGTAAAAAACAGAGCTCTCAACTCAAACATATGTATTGACTAAAAAAAAATAATAATAAATAATGTTTATAGTAAAAAATGAGTAAATAAATAAGGGATATTATAATTATTCAATAGTTATCCCCCATGAAAACAGTTTTATTGCCCATCAATTCAGTGCAAAAAATATTATCTTTTGGTTTCAAACCACTTGCATTCAGTTAGTGAACTTGCTCTTAAATACTAAGTCTCTTCAGAATGTTCTCAAAACTCTCCACAGCTTCCTTTTGTTAAACTCTTGCTGAATTCACCTTTTTCACTATGGTCACCTTCGCTCCAAGATGGTTTCCAACTTCTCTCTGGGTGGCATACTTGAGGCTAGCTCAATAATTGGCTCTTTCCATGCAAAGAACTAAGCAGTGCTACCTGTTTAGATCTACCTTTTCCAAACTGCTATTTTGCCAAATTGAGAATAAGCTTAACATCTTTAATCTGTGCAACTTGTCATGACTTCTTGGAAAAGACAGGGAAGTCTTTTGCTAATTTTTATTAATCATTTCACCCCCAAGCAAGGCAATAATGCCACTAGAACACAAGAATTTATTGAATGTGATAGAATATAAGAAAAACTACTATTAAAGAGAGAGGACAATAAAAAAGATAATAATTAAGAAGACAGAAGATAACGATTGACATTGCATTTACATTTCTGAAGATCAAAGTTGACTGGGAAACAAGAAGCAGGAAGATAGTTACACAACTGAGAAGTGCAATAGAAGGAACTGTTATCATCGGACTTACAGTTACATCTAGCCATTTCAACTGTGATATGATGTGGCATAGCTGCTACTCTAGTACTGCGCTTAAATTCACAAAGTTTAGGTACCATACAGGAAAGTTCATCAGAACAATTACCATGAAAGTATTTAAGGCACAGGGAAGCTATGTTACAGAGGTGGGAAATGGAATGAGCCCAAGATGCCAGGTAAAGGTCAATAACATTGCAGATTCTTCTTTTTATCAAGAATCTCTAAATGTATAGCAGGAGCACCAGACCAGATGTGGCAGCAATGCAAGGATGAATGGTAGATTTATAAATATATAAGATAGACTCTGGCAAGAAAAATTGTAATTGTTTAGCACAACACAGTGAACTGCACTTAAATTCAAAAAGTCTAGGTACCATAGCGAAGAGCTGATCCAAACATTTAACATGAAAGTATTTATAGAAAAGGCATAGAGAGACATCCTTATGGTGGTTGGAAAGTGACTGAAGCTGATAATCAATACCCTTAAGAAAGATATGAATCTTCTCCCACCAGCTATGGGTTAAATAGCAAACTTGGCTCTCTAGTCATGGATAGTGACCAGTCTTGGAGAAGGACAACATTGAATTCAAAATCACAATGACCAAACCATAAATTGGCCTTTAGAAAGGCATAGGAAGCAAAAGTTACCCCTATCAGTATTAATGTGAAGACATCGGCAACAGACTGTTAGATGTGGTCAATGGTGGAATCTAGGAGACCAGATCTGGCATTTGAACTGCAATGATGTCATGCAAGATGATCCATTAAACTGGACAATAGATGAGACCTAATTAGTCAAATGGAAACTGCAGCAACACATAAAGCAGTGCCTTGTGTCTCCTAATGTATGTGTAACCGAAACCTCTATGATGACACACGTAAGCAACATCAGGAACAAGTATGTGGATATTATTGGGCATCCAGATGGGCAACCTTGTCTGTCTGTTTGTCTATAGTAGTGTTTTTCAATCTTTTTAAGCAAATGCACACCTAGGAGTAATTAAAAATATTATGGCACACTTAGCAATATTTTAATGGGTATACCTATAAATGTTATGAGACAAAACCATAGATTTTAAAAAATACACACACAAATTTGAACTTACTTTATTTCAATGTTTCTATTCAACTACTTGTGCAGCTTATTTAGTGTGGAACCTGTGAATGGTGATTTTTCACGATTTCTTCAATGTTTGGTCGAATGTGTGATAAGCAGACCCTTGTTTCTTCTTCAGTTGAACGCAGTCTTTCTCGCTTCTTATTTTTGATGTTATTTTGGGTTGAGAAGCCCAATTCATATAAATAAGATGTAGAAAATTGCAATAAAACTGATAAAGCCTTTTTAACTAATGTGGGATATTCTTTTTGTATTGAAATCCAAAATGTATCAATGGGTACCGTCAAATGTTTTATTTTGAGCCTTCGACCAATAGAAATGGTGGCCAATTCTTCTTCTTTGCATAACTGAAGTTCAATGTTAGAAGGAACATTAATGATGGGATTTCAAATCCAATCATACTTTTCTGTGCTCAATGATGGAAAATAATAGTTAATATTTTCATTGAGTGCTTTCAGATGGGTAACCATAAAAGGCATCATTCCTTTAATGCAGATAGTATGCATCGATGAAAAGTGAAAAGAATTATTTGAAAAAAAGTTTAATATTTATTCATTTATTCAAATACTAATGCTATACCATTACTACTTCAACACATATATATATATATGTATGCTGTGACAATATTTTGTGGCACACTAGTATCTCACGACATGGCGGTTGAGAAGCCCTGGTCTATAGGTATGTGTACAGGATGGTCCTGTTATATAAGACCACATAAATGGGTGATGACCTAACATAATGTTATGTAATATGCACCAAATTTAAACATTCACATTTTCTTTTTCAGCTTTATTAATTGTCGAATCCAAACTGATATAGGAAAAGAAAAGGCACATCAAGCTTGAAGGACCAAGTATTTCATGCTTTCATGATCGTCAAACAAACTGATTAATTTTTAAAATTTTGGGTTTATGTAGATTGCGTGTATTGATGTTATTATGGAAGTGTGGGGGGGTAATCATCGTCATGATGTCACTCATGCTAACGCAAACATAGATGCATGTCCGTACACTCGTTGAGGTACACATACACACTCGCTCTATATGTTAGCTCTATCTCTGATATTGAGCGCTTTCTGATAAGTACCGCGCATATAATATATAAATAATAATATATTTAATACATTACATATATATATATATATATATATTTATATTTATATACACACAATTTTCACACACACACACACACACACATATATATATATATATATATATATATATATATATATATATATATATGTCTGACCATGTTGCACAACATCTAGAACCATATTCCTATACACCTACACAATATAAAATACTATTCATATCAAGTTACTTGACAAAATCCAAAGAAAGATCCAACTACAGTGAATTAGAGATAGTCAACTTCTTCAAAGTGGCCAAATGAACAGGAAGAATTGACAAGTGCCTCAGTACCAAGTGATAAGAAATACATAACAAGTTCATATAGTATGTATAATGCTTTTAAAATATACTGTTTTTTTATCCTTGTTTTCAATTATCTGATTAACAATATTTTTCAGAAAAAACAGTCTGTCAAGGACTCAATGCTCTCCATGGTCACAGGCATCTACAAGGGCAAAAGATCCTTAAATATATATATATATATATATATATATATATATATATATATATAATAATTATTTTCTTTTTTAAAAATATGATTCTGTCATGACACAGAAATTTCTGTTTCAAAACTGGAACTAAAGTTGTAAATTTAACTATGAAAATTAAACTTTAAATCCAGAGTTTTGTTTCATTGTCAAGCGATGTTAAGAATAAATTTTCTAAGAAATTTAATTAATTTATAAGCACTAACAATCTTAACAGTTTCAGTTGTTATGGTTAAGGAAAATTCAATCTATTTTGATTAGGAGTGGTTGGGTTTTAATTTCCCTAGACAACTTAAATATCAAATATATGTTACTTACAAAGTCAGATTAAGTTTAGGTAGAGTGGGAGTGCCTGCTCACAAACATAGACATTTGTTATTCAGTGTGTCTGGGTTTTTCAATGACAAAAAAATTTTGGCATTTTTTCTTTATCTGCTTAATTCATATTTTTATGCACAAAGATTTTCTAAAAGGGTCATCTACATATGAGTTAGTCATATTTTTAATATGTAAATTTTATTTCTACAGATTTAAAGTACCATTCCTCCTTCTAATAACTAATAGACTATACAGTATTTTTACAAATAAATATATTAGAATTTAATTTTGTATTTAAAAGAATTATTAATTAATGATAGAGAATTATTAATTAATGATAGAGTATAAATATGTATGTTTCATCTCTCTTCTTTTTTATTTTTTGCCAAAATTAATTATTATTTAAGGAAAATATTAGGTTGGTGCAAAAATAATGACGTAATAATGTTGTTTTTTGACATATTTTTTAACGTCAAAAAACGCACACATGGGTCATTCAATTTAGATAATATCTAAATATTTCTGGCACTTAAAAGTACACTTAAAGTCATGCAGTTGGATCACCATGGAAAAAGTTTGTGTATTTGTGTCCTAAGTATTATTGTTCATTACCAACCTTTCCTTTTTGTCCTTCAATGTCCTGTGAGTATCAAATTTTCCAAGCCCTCTTTCCTCATTATGTACCCTAGAACTTTCAACTATCTCTTCCTGATTCTAAGTATAAGAGTCCTTCTTATTTCCACTTCTCTAAAATGTTGTCATTGCTCACATGTTTCACCTGTGGTATCCTCATCATCCTTCTGTATAACTACATTTCTGTTGCTTCAAGTTTATTCTTTATCTGTGAGAAGATTGTCCAACATTCACTGTCATATAGAAAGACTGATATTACATTTCAGAACTCTTTTCTTTGTTTTGAGTGAAATGTTCCGGTTTCTTAATACTTTACTTGGCATTTTGAAGGCATCTTCCGTTATCTTAATGTGCCTTCAGATTTCAAAGTGTTAAAAAAATCTTGTATTTTATTAATAGTAACAAAAATCTTGTATTTTATTAATAGTAACAAGTCATTCCAAAACAATGATCACTCGATCACTGAAAATGCTGCAAAATCAATTTGGGAGTAACTACTCAATATCGTTTTTGGTCAGATTTCAAACATTTTCACTCACTTGACTGACAGCTACTGCATACTCAACTGCACATGAATTATTAACTCAATGTTTTCCCTGGATAGCTTTCGTGTTTCAGCAATTCTTTTGAGATTTGTTAATTGGCCAAGATTTGGCTATGAGACATAATCTACAATTTCAGACACCTTTGAAGTCTTCCAGAACATGCTACATCATGGGTCTCTTTAAAACCTTCACAAAAATAGGTCCATCACCTAGTGTCTGTATCATATACTCATGCATTTCTTTTGAAGTTTTCTTCTGCAATATTAGGAACATGACATTGGTCTGGTATTCAACAATTAAAACTTCCACACTTTCAGCTGATATGGTTCAATCAATGATCTGAAACAAATTCAAAAATAAACCAGGATTCTACAAGTTAATAGTTAAAAGAAAATTCTTTCTAGCTACAGTGACAAAATAATTAAATTTTGGGAAATGTGGTTGGGCTGATAACCTTTAGCATCCTCTCACTCCATGCTTATAAGCTTTCAAATTATATTTAATGATTTAAATTTTAATTTCTGCAAAAATTCATAAATGCATTTGCACCTTCTAAAGACAAGAGTAATGAATTTTTATCCACATTTTGTGATTACCTTGTTTCTTCAAATAAAAGGGAATTTACAATGCAAAAATTATTTTCTAATCACCAAAGTATCTAAAAACCAGAAAAAAAAATGCCATTTTTTTCTGTTAATTAAATTTAACAAACTGTATTTAAATCCTCTTCCCTCACTGAAAGTACCTTACATCCTTCTTTAATAACAAAGAGAGAAAAACAGAGAGGAAAGCTATAAGCAGGGAAAAAAAACATTTGAAATGCAGGTCTTTTTATTGAATAGCACAAAAGTGTATACTTGATTCATGAGGTAGAATGTGGAGGGTGGTGGGGTTATTCTTGGAGCATGCCAGAACAACATGGTGAAAATCAGTATCAGGTCATAAAAAGGTATGAGGATATAAAAATGTTTGATAGGGTGTGTATAATCACATTGCTTCTATGAAATATTATATAGTATTAGATTTATGATAGGATAGGAGGGTTGAAAATAATTAACCAAACCTATAATGAAATATAAAGTGGATCATTTACACATTTCATTTTATCTTCATTCATGGCATCATCATTATTTTTTTTGAATTAGTTACATAGAAAGCTACCTTCCAATCACGTGCATTTGCACCTTCTAAAGACAAGAGTAATGGATTTTCATCCACATTTTGTGACTACCTTGTTTCTTCAAATAAAATGAATTTACAATGCAAAAACTATTTTCTAATCTCCAAAATGTCTAAAAACCAGAAAAAACTTTCGGCCTATACAGTTCAATTCATTAACTGTTTGTTCCTTATGAACATAGTCATCAAAATACTTTCCTTATACCAAAAACCTAGTCATGACTCTTCCTGTAGATTTCTTTGACTATAAATGACTGTTGTGTCACCATTGCATAAACTGTTGTTTGGTCATTAGTTCATAGTGGTGCAACAGTGAGACAATAGTGAAAAGTTGTTCAAAAGAATTATCACTATATTGCTGAAAATGCCACAAAATGAACTTGGAGATCTCTATCCAATATTATTTCTGCTTGGTGACCAAACATTTTTGCACCCATTTGACTAGCAGCTACTGCATACCTAACTGCAAAATTATTAAATCAACGATTTCCTTGGATATTTTTAGTGTCATCGCAATTCTTTTGATCAAGATCGGTCAAAATTAAGTCATGAACATGAACAACAATTTCAGATCATGCTGCATGAGTTATCTCAAAATCTTCATTCTGGAAGATGGCACACTGCTTTTAGGCAGTTGATTATGATGAACACATGTCCCCCAACATCTGTATCATGCATTCATGGATTTCTTTTCAAATTTTCGTCTTCAGGAACAGGAACTTTATAATAATTTGAAACACTTGAAAATTCTGTACTTTAAATTCAGATCTGAAAGAAATACGAAATAAGTGGAAGGCTCCTACAAATTACAACATAAAAGAATGTAAAAGAAAATACTTTATAATATTAAAAAAAAAATACTTTATAATATTAAAAAAAAAATACTTTATAATATTAAAAAAAAAATACTTTATAATATTAAAAAGAAAATACTTTATAATATTAAAAAGAAAATACTTTATAATATTAAAAAGAAAATACTTTATAATATTAAAAAAAAAAAAACCTCTTTCCAGCTAAGGTGACAACACTCAGATTTTATGAAGTAGCTCAGAGTCTAACAATCTTTATGCATGTGCAGAAATTAGTACAAAACTTTCCAAGTCACAAAATAAAGTAAGTGAGCTGTTAATAATTAAAATGGACTAAAAGTGACTAGACAGGAGAAAAGAAAGAAAATTTCAAAAGAAGAAAGATAATGAGTGAACACAAGGTCCAGAGAAATTAAACTGGAAAATAAAAGAAACAAAAGAAACAAGAAATGAAGGAAACAAAGTCATAAAAATTTAAAAATGTAAAGGAAAAATAGAGAATGAATAGGGAAAGAAATGAATGAAACTTGAAGTAGAAAGAACATTAATTGAGGAATGCAATGTAAATAATATAAAGAGAAAGGAAAAGAAATCAAAAATTGTAAGACAGTGAAAGACTAGAGATTGATAAAGAATCAAATGGTGATAAAAAGATAAATGTTTTCATTCAATTTGCTTTACAGCATATCAAACTTTTCCAGCTTATTTAATTCTGACAATTTGATACACAAGAGAAAGAAAGACATAAGTTTGCTTTACACAACAATCAAAAAAGTTAGACACAGGTTTGATTTACACTAGAATCAAAAGACCTGGTTTGCTTGAGAATCAAAAAGGTAGACACCAGTCTAGTTTACCTTAGATAAACAAAGGTCTGATTTGCTTGAGAATCAAAAAGGTAGACACCAGTCTAGTTTACCTTAGATAAACAAAGGTCTGGTTTGCTTAAGAATCAAAAAGGTAGACACCAGTCTAGTTTACCTTAGATAAACAAAGGTCTGGTTTGCTTAAGAATCAAAAAGGTAGACACCAGTCTAGTTTACCTTAGATAAACAAAGATCTGGTTTGCTTGAGAATCAAAAAGGTACATAAACATCCACAAGTTAAACATAGGTCTGGTTTGCCTCAGAGTCAAAAGTTAGGCACAGGTCTGATTTGCTTGAGAATCAAAAAGATACGTACACATCCACAAGTTAAACATAGGTCTGGTTTGCCTCAGTGTCAAAAGTTAGAAACAGGTCTGGTTTGCTTGAGGATCACAAAGGTACGTACACATCTACAAGTTAAACATAGGTCTGGTTTGCCTCAGCATCAAAAGTTAGGCACAGGTCTGGTTTGCTTGAGAATAAAAAAGGTACGTACACATCCACAAGGCAGACATAGGTCTGGTTTGCCTCAGCATCGAAAGTTAGGCACAGGTCTGTTTTCCTTGAGAATCAAAAAGGTATGTACACATCCACAAGGTAGACATAGGTCTGGTTTGCCTGAGAGTCAAAAGTTAGGCACAGGTCTGGTTTGCTTGAGAATCAAAAAGGTACGTACACGTCCACAAGGTAGACATAGGTCTGGTTTGCCTCAGCATCAAAAGTTAGGCACAGGTCTTGTTTGCTTGAGAATCAAAAAGGTACGTACACGTTCACAGGGTAGACATAGGTCTGGTTTGCCTCAGAGTCAAAAGTTAGGCACAGGTCTGATTTGCTTGAGAATCAAAAAGGTACGTACACATCTACAAGTTAAACATAGGTCTGGTTTGCCTCAGCATCAAAAGTTAGGCACAGGTCTGGTTTCCTTGAGAATCAAAAAGGTATGTACACATCCACATGATAGACATAGGTCTGGTTTGCCTCAGAGTCAAAAGTTAGGCACAGGTCTGGTTTGCTGGAGAATCAAATGGTACGTACACATCCACAAGTTAAACATAGGTCTGGTTTGCCTCAGAGTCAAAAGTTAGGCACAGATCTGGTTTGCTTGAGAATAAAAAAGGTACGTACACATCCACAAGGTAGACATAGGTCTGGTTTGCCTCAGCATCAAAAGTTAGACACAGGTCTGGTTTCCTTGAGAATCAAAAAGGTATGTACACGTCCACAAGGTAGACATAGGTCTGGTTTGCCTCAGAGTCAAAAGTTAGGCACAGGTCTGGTTTGCTTGAGAATCAAATGGTACGTACACATCCACAAGGTAGACATAGGTCTGGTTTGCCTCAGCATCAAAAGTTAGGCACAGGTCTGGTTTCCTTGAGAATCAAAAAGGTATGTACACGTCCACAAGGTAGACATAAGTCTGGTTTGCCTGAGAGTCAAAAGTTAGGCACAGGTCTGGTTTGCTTGAGAATCAAATGGTACGTACACATCCACAAGTTAAACATAGGTCTGGTTTGCCTCAGAGTCAAAAGTTAGGCACAGGTCTGGTTTGCTTGAGAATCAAATGGTACGTCCACATCCACAAGTTAAATATAGGTCTGATTTGCCTCAGAGTCAAAAGTTAGGCACAGGTCTGGTTTGCTTGAGAATCAAAAAGGTACGTACACGTCCACAAGGTAGACATAGGTCTGGTTTGCCTCAGCATCAAAAGTTAGGCACAGGTCTGGTTTGCTTGAGAATCAAAAAGGTCTGATTTACCTGAGAGTTAAAAAGGTAGACCCAGATGGTCTGGCTTATAATAAAAATGGTAGACACTGATTTAGTTTTCCTAAGAGTCAAAAAGGTAGGCATATGTTTTGGAAAACAAGTGTTTCTTTTTTTGTGAAAGGGTACCCCATAGCACAGAAATGGCATCAGCAATACTGACAAAGGTTTACTTTGCACAAGTGACAAAAAAGATAGATAAAGGTCTGGATTACATGAGAGACAAAAAGAAGACACTAGCCTGGTTTGCCTGAGAGTCAAAATGATAAACCCAAGTTTGGTTTGACTGGCAGTCAAAAGGTAGACACAAGTTTAGTCTGACTGAGAGTTAAAAGGTAAATACAAGTCTGATTTACCTGAAAGTCAAGAAGGTAGACATTGGTCTTGTTTTGCCTGAGAGTCAAAAAGGTACACATATGTCTGGCAAACATGTGTTTCTTTTTTTTGATGAAAGGTACCCCACTGCACAAGAAGGCAGTCAGCATATTCTTGGCCTCAGCCAAAAGGGCATAAAAATAAAACCAGAGTCAGTATTTAAATTCAGTGAACAGGCAAACAAAATAAAAGAAAAGAAAATATGATGAGGAAATGAAGCAACTATAAAGAAAACAGAAAGAAAAAAAGTAAAAATTGGGTGGAAGGAGAAAGAAGATAGAAAAAAAAAGAGTAATGCATAGAAAAAGAAAACTGTAATAGAAATATAGGGATCAAATGATCAATGGAAAGAAAGAGAAAAGCAATAAGAAAGAAAATAATGAAGGAAAGTAAAATTAATGATGGAAATCATGTTGAGAATAAAAGAGAGAAAAGATTGAAAATGAGGAAATGGAAGAAAAAGATTAAAGGAAAAAACAACAAATTGGAGGCAAGAAAAATATTTTAAAAATGTAAAGGCAAACCATTTAAAAAATAAGGGAAAAAATCTAAAATCTTAATCAGCAGATTAAAGAAAAAAGAAGCAAAAAAAGAAGAGAAACTGAAAATAAAAATGGAGACTCACGGTGAAGGAATGATCTTTCATATATTTATTTTTTCTTTTAATTCATTCTAATCTCTTGAGTCTAACAATCTTTATGCATGTGCAGAAATCAGTACATATGAAGGTAATACGTGCTAATGAAAAGATTTCAAGTCAGACATCTTCCAATGATGAAAAAAATATACAGAGACATAAAAACAATTTTCAATTATCTAACCCTTACAAAAGTATTAATCCATGAAACTATAGACGCACTCATTTCCATTTTTTAAATCACTTAAAAATAAAAATAAAATTTTTAAATAAGCCATTTTTTCAAACTGTGTCTATTATATCTATCAGTCTGCAGATTTAGGAAATCTTAAGAAAGAAAATATGTTCTCTGGCAGGGAGTGAACCTGTATCCCCATTTGGAGGAGAAACCATTTTGATCCTATGTATTCAACCATAAATAACATCACAGTTAAGCAAGGTTCTATTTTCCTTTTGATATTCTTCATGAGTTATGGCATAATAGATCAAAAGGTAATTTTCATTATAAACATGGAGACACAGGTTTGATCCCTGCTGGAAAACACAATTTCTTTTTTAAAATTTCTTGAATATGCAAATGTAATGCACAGCTTTAAAAAAAATTGGACAACTTTTTCAAATATTAGTTTTTGTTTTTTATTGTTTTTTTTTTTAATTATTTCACCCCCAAGCAAGGCATGCAGACAGTTACAGTGAAAGAGAGAGAAAAAAGTGGGTGTAAGGGGGATTGGGGAAAGGAAAAAAGGACAGGGATCAAAGCAACAGAAGATGATGATTGACATTGCATTTTAATTTTTGAAGATTGTAGTTATCAGGGAAGCAAGTAAAAGGAAAGTATTTTCACTGTCAGTAAGCACGAGAAAAGAAACTGTTGGAGTAGAAGTGGTGGTTACATTTAACTATTTCAACAGTAAATGAGTGGGACTGAGATGCACACTTAAATTCATGTAGTTGGAGCACCAGGAAAAAAAAATCTTGTCAAAGCAGTAGCCATAAAAATATTTGTAGAAAAGACTGAGGGTAGCCACGTCACATCAGTGAGAAAGTGACTGAAGTCGAGATGACAAGTCAGGATCAATTACGTTGCAAATCCTTCTTTGGATTTTGTCATGAACCTCAAGATGAATAGCAGGAGCACCAGGCCAGATATGGCAGTAGTATTCAATGCACAGGCGAATGGTAGATTTATGCAAGATGAACACTGATGAGAAAAACATTCTGACACAACACAGTGACCCAAATTTCCTTGCAGTAGAGGCAGCTATTGATTCAATATAATTGTTCCACTTCAAGTCAGTTGAAAATGTGAGATCAAGAAAGCACGATATGTTGCTCTCCAGGAGTCTTGCATCAACCATGGCAGGAAAATTTCTTTATGGCAGTTAAGTGAGAGCAGTTACATTTTGGAGGCATTAAAATTTACAAATATATATATATATAAGGCCCTCCAATCAGTGGTTAATTGGGACAGGAAATGGTTTGTAAATTTTAATATATATATATATATATATATATATATATATATATATATATGTGTGTGTGTGTAAAAATAAGATATCCAACAGGAAGTGAATCAAAATTAGCTACTCCTGCACTGATAATATGTACCAAATTATTAATTCCCATAACAATAACATTTTAAGTAAATTCCATGGGAAAAAACTAAATATAACATGGAAACCCCCTGTAACTGTAGAATTAAGGAAAACTTCCCAGTAGAGGGCAAATGCAGATCCACTAGAGTAGTATACCAGGCAACCGTTACCCCTAAAAAATATGACAAACCATAATGTTTACATAAGCATTTCTGCAGGAGAATTGAAAGAGAGATTCAATACACATAGACACTCATTCACCAATCCAAAATTAAAACACCAAAGAGCCCTTTCAAAAAAAATTTGGGGAATTGAAGGAAAAGTCCTCAAATAAATTGGAAAATTTTAGGTTTTATGAACAGCCTCAATAATTTTAGGGGTAGATGCAAGCTGTGTTTAGAAGAATAAATCAGGATAATAAAATATAAAGATCAATGCAAACTATTAAATCAACTGAGAGAAGTATAGTGGCATATATGTATAAATAGGTAAATGTACATATATGTATGTATGAAGATACGTACGCATATAAGTGTATTAGACAGCATGATTTATTCCATTGGGTGCTCTGGTATTACCCACAATCTATAAATCTATAATTTAACTAATTTACACTAATCTTAACGGGTTTAAGCTTAAATCCCCCATCACTTATTATTAATATTGGACACCTGTATTACAAAACTATTTACTGCGAATCCCAGGAAAACATACTTGGGGTTTGTATAAGAAACACTACATAGTAGGAACCAATATTTAACTACAAGCAACGAAAGGCTCTAGCTACAAATAAACCCAAACTGCTTCCCCCAGAATAAGATACCTTATGCCCTCCATCAGTTGCTAACACAAGCCCCTTCTCATTAACAAGGTATCTACCAGAGGAGGACTGACATTGAAAATAAATTTAAAACAATGCTTCAAGATAGACACTTAAGGGCTGATGATAGCTGTGTACAGACTAGCTTGAAATAGACTATCCTCATGTTGAGGTAATCTTTGGTTTTTTGCTGTAGAAAAATACATATGCCCTGTTATAATAAATACATAGAGCCCTGTGGATCAGTTTTAATAATTAAAATTACTAGGATCCACCTGGATTATATACCAATTACCTGTACTATAAGTATATGAAAGTGATCATTGAAGTCAAAACCCAGTGGAAATAATTGTGGATACACATCCAAAATCATTTTCACCCAATAACCCCTGGATTAATTTGAAACATAACCATTACCATCCACCAAAACAACTGTTAGAACAATACAATAGACTACCCACAATGCAACACTGACCTGTATATAAATAGTCAAACAAAAACACATATTGCCTGATGATTGCATATAAGCATGAAACAGATTGCCATCACTTGATGTTGACTTCAATGTCCATTTTTATATTTACATGCACTCTATCCACTTTAACACTTAAATATAGCATACCTAAAAGCTATATTTTATCATATATATATATATAAATATATATATATATATATATATATATATATATACGCACACACACACACACACACACAGAATGCGATGGACAAATTGTTGTCATCTAAATTACAACAAAATGAAAATAATACTGACATCTCATTTTAACATATATTTACCAAAATTACATAAAAATATCTTGAAATACTAAAGAGTAAATTTATTCAATAAAATCACCATTGGCTTCCATTACAGTCTCCAGACAACTTCAGAATCTCCTACAACTCTTCTGGATGGTCTCCTTGTTCAAGTAGGTGAATACTGTCATAATCCTTGCCTTAGGTTCATCTTTGATGTGACAAGAAGTTTTGTTGGTCTCTTGCTCAACTGCACCCCACACATAATAATTAAGGAAGTTGCGGTCTGGGGAGTTAGATAAGCAGATGTAAGGGGTGATGTGGTTGCAGAAATTGTTTGACAGCTATGACTGGGTTCTCCTGCTTGAGTGGCGTGGTGCAGAGTCCTGTTGCCAGACATACGGTCTTCCAGCAGCCACTCTCTTAAGCCAAGGCAAAACTGCCTCCTCAAGGCATTTGATGTAGGCCTCCATGTTGTGTCTGGGGCCCTGTTGGAAGATGAATGGAGATATAACATTGCAATCACTAGTAATCACTCCAAATACCTTCTTAATCACCATTAAACTCATCCAATTCTTTCCAAATCCTCTGTACTGTCCTTAGATTGACACCCAAACACTGAAATGTTTGTATTGGAGCTTCCAAATTTCATGGTGCTTTTTTTCTAACTATGTTGTATGGTGGACAGAATAAATAATAAACAAAGTGCAGACACAATATCATAAATATAAAATGGCAACAATTTACCTATTGCACCTGTGCATATATATATATATATATATATATATATATATATATATATATATATATATATTTGATAATGGCTTATGTAAGCCAAAAGCTTAGATTGGATTTAAACATGTATCAGTATGGTGATTTCCTTTCATCTTTCAATGATAATGTTATTAATCTTATCAGATAATATGAAAGGAACTTACTTAAAATAAATAGACAAAACTTGTCTATATTATTTAATGTTTCATTAAATAATATAGACAAGTTTTGTCTATTTACTTTAAAAATTATTAATTTAATTTCATTAATATAGACAAGGAACTTACTTAAAATAAATAGACAAAACTTGTCTATATTATTTAATGAAACATGCATTAATATATATATATATATATATATATATATATATATATATTAATGCATGTTTCATTAAATAATATAGACGAGATACTTAAAATAAATAGACAAAACTTGTTTATATATATACATATATATATATATATATATATATATATATATATATATATATATATATATATATATATATAAATATATATATATATATTAATGCATGTTTCATTAAATAATATAAACAATTTTGTCTATTTATTTTAAGTAAGTTCCTTTCATATTGTCTGATAAGCTTAATATATATTAGGTTGGTGCAAAAATAATTTCGTTTTCTAACATATGTTGCTATGTGAGAAAACGAAATTATTTTTGCACCAATCTAATATATATACAGATAGATAGATAATTTCTAGTAGTCTAAACACTGTTTTGTGAATACACATGTTTAAGTAGATGCCTAGTTATTGTTAAACAGTGTGAATGATGTCTACCAGCCTCTGCCCATTTGAGACACTAAATAAGGAAAATGTACTTTTTGGCAAGATTCAACCCTACATAGCCTTTTGTAGGAGAAGCCACCATCTGACCCAGCATGCTGTTGGCCACTTGTCCACAGGGAGTGTCACAGCTCAGCAAGTTTCAATTACTTGTTTTTTGAAGAATGCGCATCCCATCAATCAGATCAAAAGCCTATATCTGCTCATTTGTTCAAATCTGAAACAAACATTTTTTGTAAGGAATCAATCAATTTTCTATTAACATTATTTCGTACTAATCCAATATATATATATATATATATATATATATATATATATATATTCTGTTTAAAATTTGGCATATTTATAGGGGAAGAGTGCTCAGTATCAGAAATAAAATGTTTATAGATATCGACAGTCTGGTCATCGTCATTTAACAATGAATATTACTGTCAGTTTTTGCCTCAATGCAATGTTAAGACATTCAACATGCAGTGTTGGTTCTTAGGTCTGAACTGTCTATATCTCTCTCAATCTCTCTCTCTCCCTCTCTCTCTCTCTCTCTATATATATATATATATATATATATATATACATACATATATATACATACAAACATATATATATATATATATATATATATATATATATACACACACACATACATACATACAAACACATATATATATATATATATATATATATATATATATATATATATATATATATATACATATAAGTACTTTTTGGGAACAAAATCACTCCCAAAGGAGTGTTATGCCAATCCACAAAAAGATAATGTAATAAACACAGACACACACACACACATATATATATAACATATGAATAAAATTATATATCTGTGCATGCATAAAGATTGTTAGACTCAAGAGATTAGAATGAATGATTAGAATGTAAAAATAAAACAAATGAAAGATCATTCCTTCACCTTCTGACTTCTTTTTATTTTGATTTTCTCTCCTTTTTTTATTTTAAGAAAGAGTAACATGAAATACAAAATAAGAGAATTCTTTAATATATTTACAATACATACATAAAATAATATTGATCCCTTTATAAAAGACCACAGAACAAAAATGTTTTGATATACATACAGAAATAAAAAAATTTCTTTACAGTTGCAGACAAAAATATTTAATCCACATTATTTTCCTTATTTTTTCACCAAGTTTCATTTGATGCCATTCATCTATTCAATTAGCCTAAGTTATTTAATTATAAGAAATGATATTATTTTATTTCCATTAATTATCAGTACTTTGTTGTCTGTCTATATTTCTGAGATGAGGTATTATGTACAGTATTTACATTATGCGGACCATTGTCCTCATCTTGGTCGCCATATTTGTCACAACGTTTCGGCCGTTGTACTCTCCAGCCTTCTTCAGGTGGTTGGAATTTCGAACTGAACCCTTTATTTTGATCCCTGGGGTAGACTGTTCTAGTTCCACGTGCCATGTTTGATGGATGTCAGTTATCAGTTATCTACTGCTAATTTTCCCTCTGAAAGTTCTCCACTGCCTTAACCAGGTATTGAACTCACACTCTTTGGGTTTGTCACTGGATCTAACCAACGCCTTTATCCACTGTGCCATGTGTTCTTGAGGACACATGGCACAGTGGATAAAGGCGTTCTAGTTCCACGTGGCACAGTGGATAAAGACTGTTCTAGTTCCACGTGCCATCAAACATGGCATGTGGAACTAGAACAGTCTACCCCAGGGATCGAAATAAAGGGTTCAGTTCGAAATTCCAACCACCTGAAGAAGGCCGGAGCGTACAACGGCCGAAACGTTGCGACAAATATGGCGACAAAGATGAGGACACTGGTCCGTATAATGTAAATACTGTACAGTACTTTGTTATCATGACTTTTGCATAAGACTTTAACCTTTTTAACTTTAAAAATGTTTATAAATTAAGATTTGGTAAAACAAACAAATTGTAGTTGACATTATTAGAGCATATTCTATTTAATAATCAAATGAAATAAAACCCCTTTTTATTGAAAATTATTAATAATATACAATATCTTTACTTAGTGGATAGAAACTTAAAATAAATTTCAACTAACTTACACATCATTTAAAACATGTCAAATTATTAATCTGTAATGTTTCAGCTTTTAAGCATTTTGTGATTTTTTTAAGAACATATCAATTCTTATGGGTCATTTAATGCCAAAATTTAATTTTCTTGGGAGCTGTGGCAATTTTTTTTTTAATGTATTGCTGGTAATTTTTCTCTTCCTTTTCCAATAATGAATTCCTGGTAATTTGTTTTACTATGAAAATGTCTGGATTATAAAATGTTATATCTGCACCTTATCTGCTTTCTTTTTTATCATTGCAAGTTGAATATTCTTACAAGACCAAATTTTCCACTCCTCAATCTTCCACAAATGCAGTGATATTTTAATGAATCCATTTTCCCTCTAATACCTGCTACATTAAAGCACCCCCCCATAAAATGCTGCATACCCTACCATGCTTCATTGTCGGCATAGTATTTTATACATTTTTATCTGTTCTTTTTTTTCTCTAAACATAATATCGCTATGTCTTGAATCAGTGTTTTTTAAACTTTGTTTACTGTGACCCCCAGCAAGAATCACATTTTGCATTGCAACCCCCATTATATCTACGTGTAAAAAATCAAAGACAAACTCTGTTCACTAGATTCATTTATTTAGCATCGACAACTTATATTATTTCTTATGATCCAAACATATTGGAATTGCATGTATCTATTTGTATTATCTATTTGTATGAATATAAAATTATTACATGAAAAGATGGACATAAGAGTAAGACTAATGTCCATCGTCTTTTCATGTTGAATTAAATATAGTCTAATGTTAATTATGTTTTATGAATATGTCCTGAAGATGGTCTACTAGACCGAAACGTCCGACATTGACATTATATTAACATTAAAACAGCATAATTGCATATTAAGATTTTTGTTTGTTTTTTCCGTATATTTTTCTTCAAATACATATATATATATATATATATATATATATATATATATAATATTTGAATATAAAATATGATACGGGCTTACCTCAATAAAAAAACTTGTGATGATTTACTGTGCAACATTTAGAGTTGTTTATATTCTGCACTTTACTCTCACTTGTGTATTTTTTCTTTCTTTCTTTTTGTTGCGACCCATTTTATTTATCTCATGACCCACTGAAGGGTCAGGACCCGCAGTTTGAAAAACCCTGTCCTAGATGTTCAGTTTTTGTTTCATCAAAACAAACAACTTTATTCCAATAATCATTCAAATAATCCCAAACCTTTTTAGTAAATGCCAATTTAATCTTTTTATGCATTTTCTTCAGTAGAGGCTTTTTCTCCTATCATTGTCAATTCAACATTTTACAAAATGTAGATATATATACATTTGTTCCAGCATTCTTGAGTCTGGATATATGTTGTGAGCAATTTGATCCTTATATCCTTGCTAAATATTCTCGGGGTATTCACAGGATTAACCAACTCTGTTTCAGTCTTAAAATATAAATTTGAGCCATTTATAAATAATAAATCTTTTATTAATGCTTGGCTATTACACAAATTATATCTAGTTAAGGGTCTGAGACTCGTGTCTCTTTATTTTATCCTTCATAATCAACATGGTTCAGAACTTTGGTACACTACTATTTTGAATACATTCATTGAACAAATTAACCAGACACTCCTTCGTTGTTTTGATATTTCCAGCCAAAACTCTTGTAATCTGTCTGGACTTGATGCCTTCCAATTTGGAAGTTTTGCTACATGCTTTGCAATTCTTTGCTGGTGATAATGATATTTGTTTTTCATTCACCTTATTTCACCTTCTATCTCTTCTATTTATTCAACCTCATTGTTATGGTCCACCTTTTACATCATATGTCACTACAAAATGTTCTGCTTTGTTCAATGTCAGGAACTTCACCATTCCTTTGTTCAAGCCATTCTAACTTTTCAAACAATTTCTATGGACAGTTTTCAAACAATCATTTTTTTACAATTGATTACACGTATTTTCATACCTCTTGAAACATCCCTTATGGCTTTTACTCACTCAATAATGTTGAAATCTACCTTTAACAACATTAACTTTCAAGCTGTGATATACAGTACCAACTCCTTTCCATACATGAACACAAAAAATTTAAATATCTAGGAAGTGTTTTAAGAAGGGTCTGAAAATCTGATACCAAAATCAGAATGCACATTTCGATAATAGAAGTAGCTTCCAAAAGCTAAACAATATAAATATAATGTTAAAAAAAAACTTTACTAAGGGCTACATAGGTAAGGAAATTATGGAGAGCTATGATCGCCTATGTCCTGAAAGGACATGTCACATAGGAGATGAAGAAATAAAATAATATCAAATCTCTCCTATTAAAAATTCAAATATTAAATTGTTTATAAACTAAAATAATCTAAGGATCAAATACTTTGGCCATACAACAGTATAGAATTAAGTTAACATAAAAATAATAATAAAATTTTCTTTTATTTTCCCGACATCAAATCACTATATTTTACATGTATTTTAAGATTTTCTGCCTACCAACACTATCACAATTACAATTAAAAATATTTATTTAAATTTTTTTTACACCTATTTCCAAAACTATTTATAACAAAATCAGTAACTTTGATCATGATGATTATGATGATGATTGCAAGCATTTCCGGACCCATTAGGGAATTCTGGGAGCAAAACGGATTGAATAAAATAGTTTACCACAACTCGTGTCATCTTTGTGTTGCTTCAACTTTTCAGTGGCCAGTTAAATGTAATTTATCTTTCCACCCTAAGCCCAGTAGAATAAAAACAATAAAATTCAATTAATACAAAACAGAATAAGCTAAAACTTGAATGAGGGACATACTCTATCATTAGAGTCATCATTATAATAAAATATGATAAAATGACTGATATGAAATATCTGAAAAAAATATATATCAGATGAAATATCTGAAAACCAATTGGATGTTTCATACTTTTCTTCTGCTGCCAACATTTTGTTCATTAAGAACATCATTAGAAGAGAAAAAAATTAAGGAAAAAGCATTACCAATTGGTACCAGTTACTTTGAAAGAAAAAATAACAATTTAAATTTAAAATTAAAAATAAATATCTGTGAACAAATCAACGTGATTTGTCCAGAAGAAAATATTAAAATAAAATTAAAATATAATTATTTGATGTAGGAAAATAAAAGAGAGTTATGGTAAGAAAAATAAATTGTATATATATATATATTTTCTTCTTTTTTTTTTTTTGTAATTGGTATCACTCCATGTAAGGCAGTAAAGCAAAAAGGTTACAGAGTGTGGAAGAATTATTAGGTTGGTGCAAAAATAATGACGTAATAATGTTGTTTTTTGACGTTAAAAAATACGTCAAAAAACGACATTATTACGTCATTATTTTTGCACCAACCTAATAGGAACAGAAAGTATAATGATGATCAGAAAGAGAGGAGCATAATCAGGAGGACTGTAGATAGTGATTGAGATTGCATTTAAATTTTAGCAGATTAAAGTTGGCTGGAAAGCATGAAGCTGGAAGAGAGTTCCACAATGATAGACTCTTTCCACAATTATTGTCAGTACATCAGCAGTGACCTGGAGAAAAGAAAACCATATTGCTTGTCTGAGAAAAGGCCATGCAGTGAGAAATGATGAACCAATTCAACATTGATTAGGGCCTCTAGGAGTTTCCCAAAAAGAGGTAGAATGCTAGTAGGCCAATAGTTGGAAGGGTCAGAATGCTCACCAGAGTTCTTAAAAACAGGGGCAACAAATGATGACTTCCACCAGGCAAGAAAACAGGAGGCAACGAAACATTTATTATACAGTTTAGAAAATAGGAGCCAGTTCAGGAGCATACTTCTTAATGACTATTATAGGGATGACATTGGGTCCACACGTTTTGTGGGGATCTAGGTTAGAGATGATAGCAGAAACCATGGATGGGATTATATACATATCACTCAACAGAGACTCAGTTCTAGGAGGGAAGTTAGGCAGGGATATTCTGGAGTAGAGTTTGAGAATTTACAAGGAAAGCATTCAGCTTTATCAGCAATGGATGATAACACCCCAAATGATTGAAGAAGGGAGGAATAGAGACCTTACACTTATCTAATGCCCTATTACAGAGCTGCCAGTAACCATGAGGATCAAAGTTTTTAGAGGCTAGGCGACTTTGCTACTTCAAGGACCTGTTTAGATTTATTTTGAGCAGCAATGAATAGGCACTTGTTGTGATGAGAGCTGTCATGCTGGTATAGCTGAAAATAGTGTTCCTCATGTGCTATAGCAGCCCAGCATGCTGGTATGAGCCATGGAGAGGATTGAGGTTTCATCTGGTATTTCTGAGAAGGGATGAAAGCATCCATGCTGGCTTTGAACCAAAAAGAAACCTCAGTGGTGCAATTTTCATTTGGGAGGTTAAAGATGCCAGTCAAAGGGGTGCCACAAAAAAAAAACAGGGAGTTAATCCCAATCAGCATGCTGGTAATGGAAAGAGGCCTTATGAATAGGGCGGTCCTGTTTAATAGATGATGGGAATGAAATATCAATAGCTACCACAAAGTGGTCAGAATTACCAAGAGGGCAGTGTTGTGAAAAAGGAAAATATAGAATTATGTTAAAATAATAATAAAATTTTATTTTATTTTTCTGACATCAAATCACTATATTTTACATGTATTTTAACATTTTCTGCTCGCCAACACTATCACAGCTATAATTAAAAAGAATTTATCTAAGCTTAACATTTTTTACACCTACTTCTAAAACAATAGAAGACTTAATATAAAACAAAATTATAAGCTAAAACTTGGAGGAATTTACTCTGTCATTAGAGTAATCATTATAATAATTGCCACAAGGAATACATAAGCACAGCCTTAAGAAATTTAAATAAAAGATTAGATGAACACAAAAAAGATCTTTTACAAAACAACACACTAAAGGCATTAGTTCTTCACCATAATGAGTCTGGCTATAATTTTGATTTAAAAAATGCTTTTCTAATTAAAAAAAAACACAATTTATGAAGATGAAAATGTATATAAAATGCTTTAATTGCTAAATGCCCCAGAGTAAGTGCAGGTTCTTACACTTCACTTTTCTTGGCAGATCTTTAATTATCACAGTGTGGGATAATTAATAACAAAAGTGATAGAAACAAAAAGAAACTAAATTAAATCAAACTAGATAGCCAAAACATATATTTAAAAAATATTTTAATTCCCTCTCTTTTGTGCACAGTTTCATCACTATAGTCTGATGAAGTCCTACAGGACAAAACATGTCGCACAAAAACTTTTTCCACTTTGTCATAGATTTCTCTAAAAAAGTCATTTCCCCATGTAAAAATCACATTGTTAATTCACAGATATTTATTTTATTCATAAATATTTATTTCTAATTTTATAAACTGTTAAATTTTCCAAAGATCTTCAAATTAGCTACAGTGTTTCTCAGTAGAAAGGTTACCATGAAAACAACTTTTCATCAATTTTTTCAGTTGCTCTGATGAAGTTCTTACTGAACAAATCATTGCAACAGAATAAAAATTAAAAAATCATTTATCTTAAATAACTGTGTATATATAATTAAACTAATGATCCTGACTTGTTTTAGGTAAAGTCACATTAAAATCAAGCATAAACATGCTACTAGATTGGCAACTATGTCACACTGTTGGACTGTTTAACTAGTTAGATTCAACGGTATGTTCTAGACTAATTGTTTCTTTTCTTCTCTTCCAGTTTCTTGCTTCCCTGTGACTTACAATCTCCAAAAATTTAAATACATTGCCAATCATTATTTTCTGTCTTTCTGAAACCTGTTCTCTTATTGTCCTTTCTCTTCATAAATGTCTTCTCATTCTCTTTCACTACAAGTAACCCCTTACGTCTTAGTAGCAGTATTGCCTTGCTTGGGGTGAAATGATAAATAAAATTAAAAAAAAAGGATTCTCATTAATACACATTCAAAAATGATTTTTCTCTTTAATCTGAAATTTGATTGTTTTCATGAAATGTGTTTTTTTCCTGGGTAACAATTTTAACTATTTTTTTCCCATTGTTAATCATGGTTGCAAATTTGGCACTGATAATTTTTTCTTTCTAATTTTCTTTAATTTCAATACCAACGCTCTTGAACTTAAAGATAGCAAAAGTGAATTTCACAGTTCCTTTTATAGCCATATTTCTAGCTACTATAAAGTAAGATCTCTCTGTTGTCTTTCATAAAATACGTTAACGTATTCTCATTATCGATGACAGCTGCTTCATTCCATAACAGAACAGCTGCTCATAATACTTTTCAGTGCATTGAAATCTTTAGAATGCAAAGAGCATGCAGCCATCTAATCGACATAGAACAATGATTACATTTTTACTACAAAGTTTTGTCTACTATCTTCTTATTTCAAAATGTTTTAATGTGCTTCCATATTCATGCAATGCACAGATCAATATACCATTTGTCTTCTTCTATGTGCCATGTCCTTGTCTTTCGTAGCTCTTAATAACTTTTATCTTTTTCTTATCTCGACTAAACCCTTTTCCACCATCCATTTACTTAAGCTCACTAAGTAGATTATGTCTTGTTTTCATCTATCCATCTTGCCTTCAATCCATCCTGTTAGCATCAAATTTTCCAAGCCTATAACTCCTTAGCATGACTAAAAATCACCTCCAGATTACCCCATCTTCTTCCATGTTCCATGCCTCTTCAGGATGTTGGCAATCATGGCTCTCCACATTTTCCTGTACTTTGTAGCACTTCATACATTTTGTTATCTCTCCTAAACCCAGCTCCAGCATCTATGTACTGAAGCTCACCAGGTAGGTTATGCATCATTCTTCTCTATCCCTCTTGCCTTCAATCAGTCCTGTGAGAATCAAATTTTCCAAAACCATTTTCCCCATTATGTGTCCTAAAAATTTCAAATGTCTCTTCCTGATGTTAAGTATAAGTGCCCATTTTGTTTCATTATTGCTTGTATGTTCATCTACCGGTGAATGTATATATATACAGTAGCGTCCAAAACTAAGGGACAAAATTTTGAAACCTAATATTTGTTAGAAATAACAACTTTGAAAAGCTGAAATTTTGACAACTGGTAGTCGTTATCATCCATAATAACATACTAAAATTTGAATCATTTGCAAAGGATAGAAAAAGAATTATAACAATTATTTATTTATTTTCAAATTTGGAACGTCCAAAAGTAAGGGACAAAATTGAGAAAAACAATGTAAACGGCAAAAAAACAATAAAAATACATGTACAATCAATATTTAGTAAATGAGCCCTTGCTCTCAATGACAGCTGCACATCTTCGACTACAAGAACGAATCAGTTCTTGACAATCCTTGATACTAATTTTAGACCATTCTTCTTGAAGCTTCACCCACAAATCCTCCGTGTTAGTGGGATTTCTTTCCATAACTTTCACTCCTAAGGTCTTCCAAAGATTTTCTATTGGATTTAAGTCAGGACTTTGTGGTGGCCAATCCATAATTTCCAAATCTTGCTCGCTAAGGTAACTCATTACCACCTTTGCCTTGTGACATGGGGCATTATCTTGCATAAAGGTAGCCCTATCGAAACCTGAATTCTGTATGATTGGCACAACATGATCTTGAACAATGTTTTTATAGATCTGCGCGTTTACACGAGTTTGTAACTGGACAAGAGGCGTTGTACCTTGGCTAGAAAACATTCCAAATACCATGACGCTTCCACCCCCAAACTTGACAGTTTTCTTAGTACACTTTGCACTTAATCTTTCACCAATACATCTCTTTACATTGTTTTTTCCATCATTTCCAAATAAATTAAACTTGCTTTCATCACTGAAAAATACTTTTGCCCAATTTTCATATGTCCAAATTACATACCTGTTTGCAAACTCTAATATCTTCTTCTTATTCTTCGAACTAACAAGTGGTTTCTTCCCTGGGGTTCCATTGAACAGCCCTATTTCTTGCAGTCGTCTACAAACAGTCTGTCTTGACACATTAACACATGAGGTACTATTCATAACCCTTTTAATTTCTGTGCAAGACTTAAAATGGTCCTTTAATGACATACGCAGCATTATTCGATCTTCTCTTGCCGAAGTTTTGCGGGGTCTGCTGCTTTTAAAAGCACTAACTATTTTGCCAGTATCATTGTAGGATTTAACAACCCTGACTACAACACTCTTGGAACGTTTCACTTTCTCTGAAATCTCTCTAATGGTGTGCTTTTCCTTGTGTAGCTTCACAATAGCTTGTCTCACAGAGTAATGACGTTTTTGGAGTTTCGCCATGGTGCCGGCTGATGCAACGTTTACAAATGACTAAGTAAGACTTATTCTTTAGAGAAAATCAAAAAATTTGAATATAGCATACTGTTTACATTGTTTTTCTCAATTTTGTCCCTTACTTTTGAACGATCATATTTTGAAAATAAATAAATAATTGTTATAATTATTTTTCTATCCTTTGCAAATGATTCAAATTTTAGTATGTTATTATGGATGATAACGACTACCAGTTGTCAAAATTTCAGCTTTTCACAGTTGTTATTTCTAATAAATATTAGGTTTTAAAATGTTGTCCCTTAGTTTTGGACACTACTGTATATATATATAATTTGTCAATATTTCTGAGATAAGGTATTGTAACTATTTATATTGTTCGCACTGTTGTCCTCATCTTTATTGTCATATTCATGGTGTTTCAGCAATTCGGCCTTCTTCAGGTGATTTTAGTTGGAATTTCAAACAAAACCTTTTATTTAGTCCACTGGGGTAGATTGTCCTAATTCCACATTCCATGTCTTTGAATATTTCTGTTTCAGTTAATTCTCCTTGATAATTCAACTCTCCAAGTTTTTGTTCCCTCTGCTGTGACCAGGTATTGAACTCACAACTCTGTGGGTCAAGTCACTTTTGGATCAGTCAACCAACACTTTTATCCACTGGGCCATGTGCACATGGAATTAGAACAATCTAATAGTAGTAGTATTATATATAATACATAATAGTAGTCTGTACTGTAACTATTTATATTATTCAGACTATTGTCTTTATCTTCATTGCCATATTCATGACATTTCAGCCATTGTATGCTGCAGCATTCTTCAGGTGATATTTTTTGGAATTTAGATTTTTTTTTAAGTCATTTCACCCTAAGCGAGGTGGAAATACCACTAGTCTGCAGGTGATTACAAGGAGTGGAAGTGAGAGAAAAACAGAGTATAGGAAGGATTGAGAAAAGGACAAAAGATGAATGGGATTCAAGAAGATGGCAATTGATATTGCATCTAAATTTTTGAAGATTGCCGTTATCCAGGAAGCAAGTAAATGGAAGGGAGTTCCACAAGTGTGAAGTGCAAGAAAAGAAACTGTTGAAAAAGAAGTGGTATTTGCATTTAGCTATTTCAACAGTAAACTGAACCATTTACTTAGTCCACTGGGGTAGATTGTTCTAATTCCACATGCCATACCTTTGGATATCTCAGTTTCAGTTAATTCTCCTTGATAACTCAACTCTTCAAGTTTTTGTTCCCCTCTGCTGTGACCAGGTATTGAACTTACAACTCTTTGGGTCTAGTCACTTTTGGATCAATCAGCCATGCTTTTATCCCCTGAGTGATGTGTACAACTAATATCACCTGAAGAAGGCTAGACTGTACAATGGCTGAAACATCTTCAATGTAGAAATAAAGATGAGGTCAACAGTCTAAATAGTGTAAATATATATATCTATATCACTTTAAACATCATTTTTAGTGGGTACCCATATTTGTCTAGACATTCCATTTACTTTTTTTAAACAGTATTTTATATTTGTCTACCGGTTTGAACATTTGAGAAATCTCAAAAATGTACACTCGGTCAGTACTACATTATTGCTTAACGAATGTTCCCTCTTTATTACAGTTTAATATATGATCCCTACTCCATGTTAAAGAACAATTGTTGCTCCCTTTTGCATCTTTTTTGTCCCTAACCCCTTTCTCTTTCTTTTTGCCCTTGAATAAAAGCCAGTCCATGTTGTGTCGGTTCTCTCCTAAATTTGAATCTGACCTGTTTTCCCATGACTTAACATAACAGGTGGGATTCAAATCTATGTTCTCCATTACAGGAAAAACCATCATCATATCCGACATGCTTTTAACCAACTTGGCTACAAAGTGCGATGTCGATTAAGCAATGTTCCATACTACCTTTTAAGTTACATTCAGGCTGGTAGACAAAAATAAAATACAGTTTAAAAAATAAACAGAATGTCTACACAAATATGGGTATCCACTAAAAGTGACATTCAAAGGGATAAAAATATGTCAGCGTAATAAATGAAAATCCATTACTTCTTTAGAATCATATATATATATATATATATATATATATATATATCCATTACTTCTTTAGAATCATACACATGTATATATATATATATATATATCCATTACTTCTTTAGAATCATACATATATATATATATATATATATATATATCCATTACTTCTTTAGAATCATACATATATATATATATATATATATATCCATTACTTCTTTAGAATCATACATATATATATATATATATATATATATATCCATTACTTCTTTAGAATCATACATATATATATATATATATATATATCCATTACTTCTTTAGAATCATACATATATATATATATATAGATATCCATTACTTCTTTAGAATCATATATATATATATATATATATATATAGATAGATATATAGAAAGAGCGAGAGAGAGAGACAAAGACAGAGGCAAGGTGAAGTAATGGATTGCAGCTCAGATTGAGGAATCGGAGAGCTAAGTTCAAATTACAGTCAAATTCATTACATTCACTTATGTGCTAATACCCTAAGGAAATGCATACTGTGTTCTATAGCCTTGAGTGGCGAATGACCTAGGAAGCGGACAACTCTGAATTCAAAACCTGCGGAGGCTTGTTTAGTGTCCTTATGGCATACTGTGTACCACCTCTCTGTATTCAGCTCTTCCAAAAAGTGTGGTTGGTTCTGCACAAGACTTCGCCACTATATTCAAATGATATGTGTGGTGGGTAGTCTAGCTGTTGGTTCTAAGAACAGAGCTGCATGGACCTTATAAGGTGAAAACAACAGGAGAATCCAGTTTGTCTTGAACAATAAAAAAATGTTACAAAATAAAATTTCAGACACACTGGTTTGTATATTAATATTTTTGCTTTATTTTTTAAAGTTAGGTTTCTTTATTAGATTCAGTCAGCATGGCCATCATCAAGAGAAAAAAATTCTTGATTGTTAGTAGCAGTGAACTAATATGTGTGTGTGTGTAGAAGATAGTGGTAGTATTTTTTCATAAAACCTAATTTTTCAGTTCAAATGTTGTTGTTTTTTTTTACTTATCCTCATATTCAGATCACACATTTACATAAAATGAAATGTAATTCAACTTTTGTGAATAAATGAAATTGTAAATTTTTTTTTTTAAATATTTCACACCTATCTCTGAGAATAAATATTGGAGACTTTTTTTTTAATTTTTTTTTTTATTTCTGATACATGACTTTTCAAGGCCAAAAGATTTTATTTTAATTATTTATTCTTGTTTTACTACTTATTATTGGTAACAGTATTGCTGGAATTATATTACATTTTTTATTGATGGAATGAATGTGTCCTTAGAATATGAGACCAGGTAAAGTAATCTAGGGAAGGTAATCATTTGGTATGCCAGAAACATCTCAGGAGCTAAAAAAGAGAAGCAATCCAAATGTCTATTAGACTCTCAAAGAATTTTTTTAAAAATCTTCTATATTTTTCTTTTTAGGAGCGTGATTTAAATTTTAAATTTAAAAAATTCACGTTGAAGCAATTTAAACAAACTGTTAATAATTTAACGCAAGAAATTGCAATAATATGTTTGCTTTTTTTTTTTAAAAGCCGTAAAAGATTTTTTTAAGTTAAATTCCTTGCAGCTTTTTAAAAGCTGTTTTCATTTGCTCAGAATATAAAACCTGACAAAAAGTTATCATTGTTATAAGAATAAAAAAAAAAAGAATCCCGATTGTATTGAACAAAGCAATAACTTAATTTAATAGTAAATAAAATGCAACACAAACAGAAACAAAGACTAACAAAAGAACATTCATGACTAAAAAAAGTGAAACTAGTAATTAACGTCCAAGAAAACAAGTCTTGTTAACGAAACAACAAATAAACAGAAACTCATTCGGTAAATTACAGTGATTCATTAGTCAAAGAGGCAATTGTTTTGTTTTGTTAATTACCTAAATGATACAAACTTTTACTACACCTACACGTTTGTCTCGTTTCTCAGTCATAAAAGCCCCGGTGCCTTTTGAATGTAAAAACAGATACAATATTTACTCTCTGATTTTCTTCAAGTTCTGTGTAGTTGTAAACTGTAAAGAAAAGAAAAAAAACTGTCAACTTATAGTATCAATAAACGTCTGGATTAGATTTCTTGTCTCTCGACCGCAACACTTGTAGCGAAATCACAGTTCAAACGATAGTCCGTCGTAACAGTCCAACAGGTAACGTAGAAACGACAAAATTGGGTCACATAATCAACGCTCACTTTTCACCAACAAAAACGCGTGTTCGTCCACCAAGCTAGGAAAATCAAATCTGTAGTGTATATTTATCGTATAAAAAATACAATTGTGGCACAAGGCCGAAAAAAGAGAAAAGGGGTTGAGGCTGGTCTTCACTATCTTATACCGAGCTAATCCGATTCACGACCCATTCACTCATTACAATTTTAGGCATTCACCACAAAAAACTCGTCCGTCACCAATCAATCCTCCATATACCATATACCATAATACCGCATCCTCTCAGGGGGACCTACAAAGCGCACCCCGAGATTTAAAAATTTGGTGATAATAAATATTACATATGTAAAAATTTAGCATATGACAATGAGAGCGGGGGGGGGGGGTGAACCCAAAAACAAACTAAATACCAACACAAAGCAAACTAATACATAACTGATGTTAGTAGGACCCATCCAACCCTCAAAAAAAAGAGAGAGGTCGCTGTATTTTGCCCATTGGACAAAATCAAGAGGCTCTCTCACTAAAGGAGAGGAAAAGAAAAAAAATATATACGGACATGGGAGATGTCTAAAGCTGACCCAGTCGAGATGAAAGAGGGGACAAAATAAACTGGGGAGGTTGGGAATCTCAACTTGGATCATAACCAAAGATGTAGCCGGGAGCAGGCCAAGAACAGCACTTACTCACATTAACTAGGTACACAAAGCTTGTCTATTCTAAGAGAAGGGCATCATAGAAAACCACCCCGGTGTGACATAGGTTGACCTAAAAGTGAAAATCAAGGCTAGCCCCGTTCAAACGAACCAAGCTCACTTCAGTTACCCACCTGTCGAATGCAAGCGTTTTCTATCAGTTATAATCTTCATCTTGAGCTGATGCTCAAAGAATCGGTTCAAATCCTGATTAGAAAGACGGTTGCCTTGCAAGACTTCCTCCATTCGCGTCGTCCAAATCACCATTCGGGCCGTGACCAGCAGCGTTAGAAACAACATACGTTTCACCCCAGAATACGGGGACGACACATTGTCACACGCGTACGCACGATCGATGAGCACGAGCTTTTCAGGAGCGATACAAGCCGTCAGCTCACCGACATAGTCCCATAAGAGGCGGACCCGAAGACAATGGCAGAAGGTATGCAAAGCCATTTCTTCCAGGCCAAAGTCACATCGTTCACAGTCTGGTAAATCCGCCAAGCCCCATATGAAGGTCATGTCATTGAGAGGCAGCCTATTCCGAGCCAGTCGCCACGTAAGCGAAAACTTCAGTGTTACTGAGGTAATCTGCCGCTGGCGCCAAAGAACAGGAGCGAAACTCCCCCTCAGTTGAACGCGTCGCGTCAATGCCACTTAACCGGACTTTGTACCAGTAAATCATGTTGGCTGGTGCAGTTGAGGGTGACACATTGTCTTTAGGGGTAAACGTTGTGCCAAAGCACCACTTCTATTAT
Organism: Acanthosepion lycidas; assembly: GCA_963932145.1. Taxonomy (NCBI): domain Eukaryota; kingdom Metazoa; phylum Mollusca; class Cephalopoda; order Sepiida; family Sepiidae; genus Acanthosepion; species Acanthosepion lycidas. Next base: position 34,397,926 of record OZ010587.1, read on the forward strand.
GGAACACTGCTTCCTAGCAGCGATTCTCTTGATGCTCCGATGGCATTGCTCGATTATGCTATTTCCTGATAGGACATATGCTCAGCGAAATCTGAGGTGGACTCCCCACGAATCCAAAAAATCTATAGTCCACTGCGGAATGCAGTGTCGTTGTTCCATCAGAGGTCCATGTTCAAAAAATAACGCCCGCAAGTGGTCAATCAGGCTTGTGGAATCCTGTCGATGCAGACGTCGCCAAATAGTGAACCGGGTTGGGCCACAGTCAATCAGGGTTAGATAGTGAGTTCCATTATGATGGGTAATGTTCATTCCAACACGGTGCCGCACCTTGCTCACACTCACTTGTCCTTTTGGCCATTGCACAGGTGCTGGGACGTTGGACTGAAACTCCTTGTATTCTCTAACCACTGCCATGATAGCAGCTTTGGATACAGAGGGATCAATCTGCCCCATGAAATAAAGAGTCCGTTTTACACCGGAATGTCCGCTTTGCCAATGCACAGATTTTAGTAGATATGGGTTACGGTCACTCGCTGATGTCCTACCGACTCTACCTCTTTCTTAACAGCATGAAGCCATCTCTGGGGCACCCTTGTTAAATTATTGATGTGGGCCCAAAGTCGAGACCACGGAAGGAAAACACGAAACACGGATTAGAGGTAAGAAAGATATATTAAACAAAAGGTTACAAAGATAGTGTAAGTGTAAGCGGGGCTTACTATGTGCTAGTGTCCAATATTGGTAGTCGTACGCGGCTGATACTACGGTATTAGAATACTCTCTCTCTCTCTCTCTCTCTCTCTCTCTCCTCTTCTTCTCTCCTAGAGTGTTATGTCGCATACTTTATATAGTCCTGGAAGAGTCCATGTTGTAAGTATGTTACGGTCTCACAATACCCCCCTACCAAGAGTTTTCTTTTTTTTTTCTCTTTTTGAAGAGAAAAAAACATAAAACTGTTAATACTTTTTTCTCTTGGGATTTACGTCGAGCGGTTGAGTAAATTTCCTTTTCCTTCCTGAGCGTCGCACTTCAGGAGAGACTTGGGGCGTGTCGAGATCGAAGTGACCGAAAATTACATCGATCGGCTCTTCACAGCTATTTTGTAGTGATTCCTCCGATTCCTTCAAACGGCATTTTCTGAGCTGGTTCCAATGGCGTTTGTGAGTGTTTTTCGGTCCTTGGACAATATAGACCAGTTCGCCAATTCTTTGTTTTATGGTGCCTACTTCCCAGAATGTTATGTTGTTTTTGCAAGCCTTGAAAAAGACTTCATCGCCAGGATTCAAATATTTCTTATGTGGCGACACGTTTTTTTTTAACTTTGCTTGCCGTGGAATAAGTTTGTCGAAGACAGACTTGATTTTCCTTGCGAACATTGTTTCTGCAGGCGAGCATCCCATAGGCGTGTTCGGATTAAGGGTTATCCGATACACCTTCAGAAACTGTTGCAATGCTCTATCTGTCGGTGTGCCTAGAACTTTTTTAAAGCCATTTTTAGAGTGTTCACGAAACTTTCGCCCTGGTCATTCGACCTAGGGTGGTACTGAGGCGCTGTAATGTGGTCCACCTGATATGACTTGCAGAAGTCTCTAAATTCACTTGATGTGAATTGAGTGCCATTATCTGTAACTACACAATCTACCACGCCAAAACGCACGAATAGCTCGTGTAGAAATCCGATCGTGCAGTTTGTGGTTGGTCTTTTGCATTGTAGGACTTCAGGCCATTTTGAGTGGCTATCCACAACAATGACGTAGTACATGTTGTCTATAGGCCCTGCAAAATCGACATGAATTCTTTGCCATGGATGGTCTGTGTTTGGCCATGGTTTGCACGTCGTGGTTGGAACTTTTGCTGCAAGCGCGCATCCTTTGCATGATTCTATCATGTCTGCTATGTCCTTGTCCATGTTTGGCCAATAAACATAGCAGCGCATGAGGCTTCTCGAACGGTTCTTCCCCGGATGTCCCATGTGAAAATCCATGAGGATTTTTCTTTGTAGGCTGTTTGGAATCACTACGCGGTCATTGTATAGTAGGACATCATCGCAGAGGGAGAAAACTTCAGGCACATTGGGATCTTTGTTGCGAATTTTGCTTTTTATGGATTGAACGAATTCATCCTCTCGAGACTCCCTTTTTATGTCGGCCAAAGTAACTGGGAGCTCTCTTATGGTACTCGCGATCATGTTTTTGATTTCACAATTTGTCCTTAGAGTAGAAATGATGGAGTCTTCAAAGACTTCTGTATTTTTTGGAATGAGTCGCGATAAACTGTCTGCATGGCAAATACTTTTGGATGTTAGGAACTCTATCTTGAAATTATAGTTTAAGAGAATCGTTCCCCAACGAAGTAGTCTATTTGCAGTATAGACTGGCAGACCTTTTTTAGAACCAAAAATTGTAATTAGAGGTTTATGGTCCGTCTGCAGTATGAACCGTCTACCATGTAGATATCTGTGAAACTTTGTCACAGCGAATATTAACCCTAGAGCCTCTTTCTCTATTTGGGAATATTGTTTCTCAGCTGGAAGTAGAGACCTTGATGCGTGAGCCACAGCTTTTCGCGAAACATCTGGCAGTTTATGCAGAATGCAAGCACCAACGCCGTACGAGCTTGCATCACTTGCGACTATGATGTCGAGACTAGAGTCGTAATGGGTGAGGGAGAGGTCCGAGTTTTCTTGATCTTCTCGAATGCGTCTTAGCATTCCGGGGTCCATGACCATGGTTTGTCCTTTTTTAAGAGTTGGTTGAGAGGCCCTCTCAAATTTTGCATGTTCTTAATGAACCCTTGGTAAAAATTAGCTAGGCCGAGGAAGCTTTGTAACGCTTGAACATTATCTGGGGCCGGCATGTTTCTGATCGCGTTGTCTCTTTCTGGATCCGGCCGACGACCGTCTTTATTTATGATGTGCCCTAAGTATTTAATCTCTGGTAAGACAAAGTCACACTTTGCCTCCTTAACCTTAGATCCGTATTCTTGTATCTTTTCGAATACGTTTATTATATGGTTCCGGTGCTCTGCCGTAGTTTTACTAGTAACCAGTATATCATCCAAATAGGCCAAGGTCGCCCAGCATGGCGTCCATGACCTGCTGGAAAATTGCAGGCGCAACCTTTACTCCAAAAGTCAGTCTGTTGCATTTGTACAACCCTCTATGGGTGTTTATGTAGAGCAATTTGGAACTTTCTTTTTTCCACCTCTATCTGAAGGTATGCGTCCGAGAGGTCGATTTTAGAAAAAAAATTTCCCACCATTGAGTTTATTGAAAATATCTTCAGGGCTTGGGAGAGGATAGTGGTGATCTTGCAATGCATCGTTTAACCCTGTGGAAAAATTACGCATACTCGTATTTGATTGGACTTCTTTTTTACGTAGACCGTAGGTGCTGCCCACTCGCTGAAATCTGTTTTTGACAGAATACCTGATTGTTCGAGTCTATCTAACTCTTTGTTGATTTGCTCTAGAGCAGCGAAAGGGACATTCCATTTCTTTTTGAATACCGGTTGTGCACCGTCCTTCACCTTGAAGTTAGCTTTCATTTTAGTACATTTCCCAAGGCCGCCAGAAAAAACCTGGGGAAATTGTTGTTTGAGTTCCTTTTTTAGATTTACCAAATTGGACGTTGTACTTTGTATCTTGCGACAAAATGTACTCATTAGGCAATCCCAAAGATTGAATTTTTCTATCCAATCTGTTCCAAATAAGTTATCTGAAGTTTTCAATACGTAGGCTTTGAGCTTTTTGGTAACTCCATTTAGTGTTACTGTAAGTATTACCTCGCCTAAAATGTTAATCTTTTCGCCAGTTACGGATTTTTCTGTTTTATCCGTTTTTAATAAGGTCGGCTTGTTTAATTTTCGCCAAGTATGCCAGTTAATGGTTGAAAGATCAGAAGCCGAGTCAAGCTGGAATTTAATGGAATTATTGAAAATATCCACAGTTACATATTTCCTTAAATTCCTATCGACAATATCGTCAGATTGAGCTTGCCTAATTTTATTTTGGGGTTTTCTCGTTCTGTTGGCGTACCAGCACGAAGTTAAAGTATGCCCACTTTTATTGCAATTTTTGCAATATTTTTTGTTCTTAACTGGACAGAATTTCATCCAACGCCATTTACCACAATGGTAACATGGTTCGGGCGGTTTCTTTAACCTATTTGGATTTTGGTTACTGCGGAATTTAGGACATGAGATTTGCCTTTTGTCTTTTTGAGGGGAATAGGAGGTAGACTTGCTTCTGATTTTATTAATCTGAGCCACACCTGATTCCTCGATAATGTTTGAGTCACACTTTACAGATATTACTCTTTGACAGTCCTCTGCCAGATTTTGGAGAGTCAATCTTTGTTCGTTCTCAAGCTTGGTCAGTACCCGTCGTCTGACTTCGGCGTCTTCTGCTGATACTAGACCTTGTGCAAAAATTAAGCACTTGAAATCATCGGCAGTCAGTTCAGCTAGTTTAAAATCATTACAGAGGTTGTTTACCGATGCTGCAAATGTTAGAAAATCTTTCTGACTGTCTTTGACTGTGTTCAGGCATTTTCAACGTTTGTGAAACAAGGTTGTGTTAGGCCCGAATAGTTCCGATAGGAGCTTAATAGTCTCTTGGGTAGTATGAAGTCTACGAACCTACTATGTTCTGTAGTTCCCAGTTTTCTCAATAGTAGACGTACCCTTTTTTTACTGGGCCATTGTTCACAGTCTACGTTGAAAATATCTTCGTAGTGCCTGTAAAAAGCCTCGAACGTTTTGTCGTTCTCTGGTACGTATTCAAAGGTTTCCATTGAATTGTAGATTGTACTCTGGGAGAATATTGTATCTTTTTCAGAGTTTGAGCCTTTTAATGCATTTACGAGTAATTCTTTAAGTTGTTTCTGTTGTTGTTCAGCATTCTGAAGCGTAATTTGTTGGAATTCCATTTGTTGTTTATGTAATTCCAAAAATAGTTGTTGTTGTCTTTCTTCTGATTTTTGTTGCTGATCCAAATTTACTTTTAGCATTTGGACAATTACTTTTTGAAAATCTTCCATATTTAGACAAACAAAAATGACAGCGATTTTTTGTTGCTTTGAAACCCGTGTACCAAGGGGAGGTACACAAAAAAATCTTGATAGTTTTCTTTTTCTTTTACACACAAAAAAAAATGGACAGACAATTAGTTAAACTAAACTAATTATGTGTTTAGCTTTTTTGCGATTCCGTGGTTCCGTTAATTTTAACGTAATTGTATAAATTTTCAACACACTGTGTATTTTTTTTTTTTTTTTTTTTTTTTTTATAGAGGTACAAAGAGAAAACTCGCCTCAGTGAATTTGAGGGGAGAATAATTTTATGTCCGAGATTCAACTCAGTTATATAAAAAAAAAATTTTTAGATAGTTTTTTTCGAAAACTTGAGTCGTAAATAGTACTTCGGCTCTTGTGTTGTCAGTTCGTTTTATGAACAAACTGTTTTTGTTTTTTTTGTGTGTGTGTATGTGGATGTGTAAGAAATCGTTCTCGTAATGTTATTTGGACAGACTTTAATATTCCGTAGATGTCGAATCACTAGTTCGTTACTGCTGTTTGGTATCGGAATATTTTTTTATATGTAGACGCTGGGTGTTTCGTTTAAATCGCTAATCTAGTAATACCAGCTTAATTTCTCGTTCAACACTGTTGTGGGAACGCGTGGAGTTTCTGTGTATTTTTCGAGTACTCTGCTGCTATTGATATGGTGAGAACGAAATTCTCGAATCTTTCTGTCGCAACTGATGTGGGACTGGTAAGCTATTGCAGTTTTCGACGTGAATACGTTCTCGAATTCTTCGTCGACACAGATGTGGGATTGGTAAGATATTTAGGTTTCGGCGTGAGTGAGTTTCTCGAATTCTCCGTCGCCACTGATGTGGTCCCAAAGTCGGGACCACGGAAGGAAAACACGGAACACGGATTAGAGGTAAGAAAGATATATTAAACAAAAGGTTACAAAGATAGTGTAAGTGTAAGCGGAGCTTACTATGTGCTAGTGTCCAATATTGGTAGTCATACGCGGCTGATACTACGGTATTAGAATACTCTCTCTCTCTCTCTCTCTCCTCTTCTTCTCTCCTAGAGTGTTATGTCGCATACTTTATATAGTCCTGGAAGAGTCCATGTTGTAGGTATGTTACGGTCTCACAATAATTATCTACCTTGTTCCGATTCGATCTAACCAGCTGTATATCCCCTGATATGTTGTACTCACTTACCAGCTTTCTCAGTGTGTCTAGCCACCTTCGAATGAGCATTTCGCTCGCAGCCTTTGTACGTTTCCTGGCCTTCCCCGTAAGAGTGTCTACTATCCACTTATGCATGCATGCGGAATCTGTGAACAAATGCAACACCTTTGCATTCCATTGAAGGGCCACGCTTACTCCTTTAATAACGGCGTCTATTTCTGGCAGGTTGATATGTTGTGTATCCTTCTCGGGATGCAACCAATATGGGTCTTCCAAGACGGTTCCATCTAATTCAAGGGACACTCCTGCTGCAAGGAAGCTCGTGTTGTGTCTTTCTTTCTTTCTAATTTTCCTGAAATAACTTTTCAAAAATGTATAATTGAATTTTACAAGATTTTTAAACGGAGAATTTCACTTTTGTTTACAAAGTTGTCAAAAATGGGTAACATGATCGATTTTATGTACTTTTTGCTGACTCAAATAAAATTTAGATTTTTAACTAAAATTTCAGACATGTAAGGAAGGATTAAAAAAATTCAAAAATATTCAAAAAATACTTTGGTTTATCCTCTTAATAATAATAACATAAAAATTTAGACGATAAAAAAAATTGTTTATCAAGTTTGGGCCCTTTTTTCATTATGCTGTGGTACTGTTTTTCGGCGAATTGTTGAACATACCTACTACTCTGTCCTTCTCTCTTCATATCCTTCTCATCGTTTTATCCATCACATAGCCAAATTCCTTCTGTCCTGAAAATCCTTCTGTCATTTTATTAATCATTTATTGAATTCACATTTATTTACTATAAATTTTTATATTCTCCCTCAAGAGAAAGAGCAAGAAATAAACTTAGCTTATTGTATTGTTTTATTATTTTATATTCAACAATTAATTATTTTACATTATTTATAAAAATTGTTATGAGCAATGACAGTGAATTGGAGAAATCTATTTTCCTGAAAAATTGTTTATGAGAAAGATTTTATAAATTTCAAACGACATTGGCATTGTCTGTTCAATCAATGAATGCCTGATATTTTCTAATAAGAAAATGGATAACATTACCATTTAATGATGGAAGAAAACGAACATTCTTGTACACGGATTGTGACATACGAACAAAATCTCATTTATTATTGCAGATTTTACTGGCAGATTCGTATAAGAGGAGTTTTTGTATTTATCCATTCGTTCCTGTTTATTTTTAATTTTCTTTTAAAATTCAACATAATGCCCGAGAATTCCAGCGGAAATTAAGTTAATTTTTTAAATTATTTTCACTTTTTATACTCATTCCCTTTGGAAAAGGATACACCCAGCTCCCTTTGAATTTTATACATAAGTGTTAAAGTAATCATTATCATCACGGAAAACTAAATCTGCTAACCAGGTTCAAATTCTGGCTGACACTGTTCATCTATTACATAATTTCTCTGCTTTTTTCCCATCCTTTGCCTGTATCTTCACATTTTAGCCCTGATCCCTTCCAGTATAACCAAGATTATCTATTATCTCATACATCTTTTTTTTCTCATCCTTTGCCCGAATCTTCTCACTCTCCCTTATCCCTTCCAATAAAACTAAGATGATCTATTAACTCATGCCTCTGTTTTTTATCATCCTTTGCCCATATCTTTTCATTCTCTCCCTTAAGCCTTCCAATACAATTAAGATTATCTATTATCTCATACCTCTGCTTTTTTTTTCATTGTTTTCATTACATGGATATATTTTATGTATATACACGGTGTTCCAGAAGTCTTGGGCACATTTCAAGTCCTAATATCTGCTGGACTCTGAATGGTAGTAAGATGAAACTGGTACAATTTTAAAGCTAAATTCATTAAGTTTTTTGTAATGCTAATGATTTTTTCATATTTTTTTCAGATCCAGTAATGCCGTTCACAAAACCAGAAAAGGCGTTTTGCGTCCTTGAATTTGCAAAAACTGAATCATGGATACTTGTTCAACGTGCATTTCCCATGTCTCCAGATCTCACACCCTGCGATTTCTTTTTGTGGGGGTTTGTGAAATGACTGGCCTATGTGCCTCCCCTTCCAAAAGATGTGGATGAACTGAAGGCCCGAATAACGGAAGCTGTTACAACCATTGACAACGCAATGCTGGAACGCGTTTGGCATGAACTGGACTATCGTCCCGTGTAACCAACGGTGCTCACATTGAACATCTTTGAACATTCCATGTAAAACTTGGGATTAAATTCTTTCAGAATATGTCAGCCACGTTTTTATATCCTTAATAGTTTTCGAGATATTCAATATCAAAATATCCCAAAGACTTTTATGGCACTGTATTATACAAATATGAATTAATTTCATATGTAGAAAGGAATAAGGAATATTTTATGCGGCAATCTTTCTCATATTTCTATTTCTGTCTCTCCATAAACATTTTTAATATTCAACTAAGTATTAATTATAAAAGTAAATATAAAAGCCAAATCTGGTATTACTTCACTGGATATACTGCAAAGAGTTGAGTCCCATGTACAAAATTAGTCTGCAACCAATTAAAACCCACTGTAGTTGCAATCTTTCTTTCTTATCGAGGGGAAGGATAATTTTGAATGCAAGCTCCTGTAAATAATAGTGCAGATTTAGCCTTGGTAGGTGTTGTGGTAGGATCCACCTAATTTGCATAGTGGAGTACCGACCATATAAATATGGTTGGTACCGGGAAGAGAGGGAAGGAATCGAGAGATTCTGAGACCGAGAGACAGACTCTCGGCGACTGTCGAACTCTCTGCATTAGCAGAGAGGAACCCGGACGAGGCTTTGCCGAAGGGCAAGGTTTCGTCCGGGGAGGTTGACAGGGCCTGAACCCGTCTAGGCGGATTCAGAAAGGCCATATTTTTGGCCGAGCCTACGGACACGGGGATACCCACATTAAAACGGCCTTGTGCCACATTCGATCCTCGTGGGTGGATTGATAAATACAGGAATCAAGAGATTCAACCAGACTCTGCCCGACTGCGACTCAGTCAACACATTCTCCAGGAACGGTCTTTCCAGGAATATACAAAAGACTATATGTAAATATTGTGTACACTTTCTTGTTTCAATACATTTTGTTCTAAGTACATTTTGTGTTGCATTATTATTCCATGCATTAGTCAAGTTTCAACAGTCTCCTTACAGACCACCGTATTAATGTACACAATGTTAAATCCTTGATGTCTGTAAATAATAGTGCAGATTTAGCCTTGGTAGGGAAACCAGTTTTGAAAAAGGAAACCTCCAAATTCAAAACTATCCTGAAGAATACTAGGCTTTATCTGTCTAATTTGCCCCAGCCACACCAATTGCTGCTTCGGCTACATGACCTGTTCCAACAGCCATAATGCTTTTACTGGATCCATGGTTGTGCTGGCGCAACACAAAATAAGAAGAACCAGATTTATAAAAATTAAGGTTGAAGAAAAGAGATTACATCTAGTAACGAAATGCGGATTTTATTTTACATATTTTAGAACAATAGGGATGAGGTTTAAAACAATATAAGTTAGGAAATGCTAACAAGTTACTAAGCGTGCGAGAGCCCAGAAAGTAGTTGGCTATACAAGGGAATGGGAGAGGAAATCCACTGTAGTTAAGATTAAGGCGACAGATGGGAATTCGTCACTAGTCCAAGAATTATATTATTTTTCTTCTTAAAAATAGTTTGATTAATTCATATATATAAAATAAAAGAGTTTGGTCAATAATATCAAGGAAAAGGGTGAGTTATTTACCGATAGTCTTTTCTTTTCGAGGACTGTAGGAACTTAGATTCTTGCAGTCGAAGCTTTGTTGTTGAATCAAAAGGACCGGAGTTGACCTCAATAGTCGTGGCTGTGGGTTCAGGAGGCAACGATATTTATTGTACGTAAATGGTACAAATACGACACAAGGCCCAAAAGCTGGAATGGGGAAAAGGGTGGTCTTCTGTCTTAAAATTAAACTTAGCTAACCACTAACACTGACCCAAATATACAAACAATATTCCTTTCACCAAAACAACACATTCATACTTGCTATTCTTACCTCATCTACCATGATACCTCATGAAATCCTAACTCGTCTCCATATATAGAATTCATTTTCTACGGGGGGGGATAAAAAATAACAATTTAAAATCTAAAAACCTCAATGAGTATTTACCTATGTGTACAAAACTATATACAAAAAACAAAACAAAATTTTGTTAGTAGTAAAAAAACCACAGCCCTAACTGTGGTAGAAGCATCAGTTAACTGGACGAAATCAATGCGGGACTTTAAAAATATAAAACATTCGTACAATCCATGCACTCACTACCCAGCACACACTCACTCAAACACAACGACAAATACGAAAAACACACTCGAAACGAAAGACGCCCCGCACTAACCAGAGAATTGATATCATTACCCACCTAACGATGGGCAGGATGGGGAATTAAACAAAAGAGAAAAAATAGGGCCAGAAATAAATGGGACCAATGAGCATAGATACTCTAGCTAAGTTAACTTGAAAAAAGAGAAAAGGCTAAAACAAAAAGCACCTACACTAACCTACTATACACGGGAAGGGTTGCCATTGTTCAACCCAGCAATTCCCAAAATTCTTAATGCCTAACCGGCATCAAAATGCCACTCCAAGTCAGTACCTTTCACTCGGCATTGACGCGCAAGACTCACCAACCTTTCGCCAAATTCCAGTGGATGGAGTCGTTTCCTTTCCGTCCTGATCTTTACTTTAAGCATCAGCTTAAAGAAAAGAATCAGTTGGGAAGAGGTAAACATCTCAGCCCCATGGAATTCCTTCTGTCGCGTCATCCATATCACGACTCGCATAACCCCCAGTAAGCAAAGGAACACATACTGCTCAGCCTTAGACAACGGCGGTACTATATTGCTACAGACGGAACTGGCCTCGAGGACAAGGAACTTTCCGCGCAGAATGCGAACCATAATGCCTTTAACAAACTTGCACAACGGAGCTACGGCACTACAATGAAAAAAGGCGTTACCTAGGGTCTTCACCTCCTCACTGCAGCGAACTGAATGTTTCCCCTAACTAACACCTGATATAATGCCTTACGGGACAATGGCTGGACATCGGAAAGGCCATCCTTCGCCCGTAAGAGTTGCTTGAAGGCAAGCCGACATTCACGATAGAAAGAGCCCTCGCCTCGGGGCGTACAGCCAGCCTCCTCCTCCTCGCATGAGCGCACATTTCTCAAGGATGGAAAATTTTTACGAGTGTCTTCATTCCAGAATTCGGCGTTCTCATCCAATTGCCTACACATCCGGTCTAGATAAGTAATGTGAAGCATATGTTGTCGAATCTCAACGCAAGGCACCCCCAGACCGCCATCAGAAGGACGGAGATAACAGATCTCGTGACTAACCATGGCGGTCTTGCCTCCTCGCAAGAAGGAGAGCAAGAACCTTACAAATGCCAATAAAGTGTCAGGCGGGAGTGGAAGCACGCAGAGCCGGTAAGGGAGAATCGGGTAGATGTGCGAGGCACATATTTCCACCCTCCCCTTTAAGACCACAGACGAACTGCGACCTCAGCCTTCTTCGTACCTCCGACCAATTCATTTCCAACAAGAGGTCGAGACCGAACCAGACGCCGAGTATCTTGACCGGCTCGTCCGTCCAGAGGAAAGGTCCGGGAAGAGAAACTCCCCTCCACGAACCCAACCGCAAGCCAACAGACTTATCGGGGTTGATCTTGGCCCCTGTAACCATCTCATAACCCTTGATTTCTTGGCTGACTTCGTTAATTTCGGCCCTGCTCGACACAAGAACCGAAACATCATCAGCATACGCGGATTACCTGGCCGAGGTGGTGGCACCAGGTAAGGAAATTCCGCGAAGGACCGGATTCGTCTTCAACTTACGCAGGAGAGGTTCCAACGCAAGAACGTACAGCAATGGAGACAGTGGACAACCTTGACGAATGGAGTGATACAAAATGAAAGGTTTCGATCTTACCCCATTCATTTCTACCAGCGCACGGGGAACGCATACAGCAGTCGGATCCAAGTGCGAAAGTCCGGCCCGAAACCGGCGGCCGAAAGAACAGCCTCCAAAAACCGATGGTCAACCCTATCGAAAGCCTTGGGCTGATCTAAATTGATCAGCGTGGCATCACTGTCGACTTGGTCGATGATCAAGCGTACCAAATGAAGGTTGTCCTGAATAGTCCTGCCCTTCACAGCACAAGTCTGCTCGGGACCAATCAGACTAGAGAGGACGGCCTGCTAAGACCTTGGCTAAAATCTTTAACTCTGTGTTTAATATCGTCAAAGGCCGATAATTATCTACCCCATCCCCACCGTCTTTGTTCTTGCGAAGCAACTTGATCACACCCCTGGTGAAGCGTTGAGGTATAGACCCCTGCTTCATCCCAGCAAGGGGACAAAGACGGGCGACTGCCTCAAGTACATTTCGTAAGGAAGACCATCTAATCTTGGATCAGCGCATCCGAGATCTGTAATGGGATCCACGCACCCAGCCGCTTCAGCCGCCTTGACTCGGAGCAAGTCGGTTAAATAGGCATCGAACAGAGCAGTTCTCAGACCGGGCTCCCTGGTAAACAGCTCCTGAAAGTAGTCACAGAAAAACTCACAAATGCTCATGTCTGTAGTCACAGTTCGCTTATCCGGCAATGTGATGCTCATGATATGCCCTACGAGCTTCCTCTGCACGCAATGAAGCGACCATATTTGGCCATGACTCGCAAGACATTCTTTTTAGCCTAGCCCTAACTACCAGAGATCCTTCTTAATAAGCAAGGAGGCTAGCTCTACCTTAGCTAAGGCTACGTCCCCACTATCACGGGATTTGATCGCCCGATTTACTTTTGTCTCAGAAGACTTTTGCACTGCTAAGCCCTGATAGATAAAATCAGCAGCAAAAGACCCAAGTTAGATTTCAGAGAATCCCACCACTTATTCCCAGCCACAGCCCCCGACAATTCCCGCTGCAGCATTAGTAAAAGCTGGTTCACCAAAAGTCTTGCTCACCAAATAATGATGCGTTCAATTTCCAGTACCCAGTCATCTTAACTTTAGGCTTATCTAAGTTTAACCGAACCCAGATAAGCCTATGATCCGAGTGAACTATAAAATTGAAACTTGGACATTCTAAGAGCCCCGCATTGACTCTCTTAACTAGAACTCGGTCAATATAGCTTGCGTTCACCACCGAATCCGAGCTGCCGCCCATAGTCCAAGTCCATACTACTTCCCGGGGGTGCTCATTTCGATACTTATCGATGAGATCAAACCCGTCAATAAAGTCCCCAATCGTTGCCCTATACGATCTATATCGTGATCAATGATAGCATTCCAATTACCTGCTAGAACTACCGAACAAGATGTCATTAAGAACGGTGTGATCTGCCAAAACAAATCAGACCGCTGCGCGTTGTCATTGGGCGCATAAACCCTAAAGAGACAAAGAGCCTTATCCTTTATGGTAACATCTAGCACGCAAAGCCTGCCCGCCTGATCCGCGAAGACAAAAGCACACGCCCCATCCAGACTTGCTCACCAGCCAGGAAACACCCCTTGAGCGTCCATCAAAACATGCTGAATTGAGGCCGAACCTCCTAGACAGAGTGTCTTGACGTCCGCAAGATATAAAAAATGGGTCTCCTGTTCACAACATACATCCACCCCAAGGCGCTGAAGATCGCGATAGAGCCTCGCCCTTCAAGACTCCAACCTCAGATCTCGGGCATTCAAACTTGATAAACAGAGTGCCATTGTCAGACCAATTAGGGTTGCAACGCTGGTTTGAACATGGTCGGGGTAATGATACCGACAACCTCTCCCACTGACCCATGGCCCATCTCAGTCTTGAGAGAGACCGCCTATATCCCAGAGGAAAGTGAGTTTTAATGCTCTATAGAGGGAGGGTGAACCAAAACTGGGATCCTCCCTGCACAAAATTGTTTCAAATGTTTTAATAGCTTGTTTTCTACAATTGCAATTGGGGGCGTTACTTTAAATGAGACGATGGCTTCATCAACCATTGACCATATCTGCCGCGCAAATCAAACTTTGGCAAAAAGGTCCGTAAAATGAACATAGAAAATGGAAAATAAAAAGGAACTTTACGTTAATAATCTGTGAAACAAAAAAAAAAGGAATATTAGTGACAGAAATGTGACTAGTTGCAAACACCGGTCGATCCTGGTTAGAAAATGACAAAGACTCCGGGTTCAGGAGGCAACTGGCCAGTTGGTATGACCTCTTGTTTATATATGTTTTTGGACCCCCTAGAACCTAGTAGAAGTTTCTAGAGACTTCTAGAAAGTTCCATTCTATTATTATGAAATCTAAAGGTTTTGGTGAATGAGAGCTTTTCATATGGTAAAAAGAGCAACTAGTAGCTACAGATTTAAGTCATCGTTTTAAGTTAGATTTTGTATTTTATAGTATGACATAATGGGGCCTAGTAACAATATATATATATATATATATATATATATATATATATATATATATATATATATATAAGGCAATTTACCCAAAGCAAGGCAGGAGTACCACTAGCACACAAGGGGTTACAGAGGATTGAGAACATTAGTAAAGAGGCGTGTTTGAGAAAAGGATACAGTGAAGGATGGGGAACAAGCTCAGGGTGTCAGATGTTGATTGACATTACACTTGAATATTTGAAGATTATAGTCATCAGAGAAGCAAGTAAGGGGAAAGGAATTCCACAGACAGGAAGTGCAGGAGAAGAAGCTGTTTGAGAAGAAGAGACAGGTACATTTAACCGTTTTGACACTGAAATGGTAGGACCGAGATGCCAGCCTGGTAGCTTGTTGAAATTCATGTAGTCCGGGAACCAGCGAAAGTAGCTCGTCAGAACTGTTGCCATGAAAATACTTGTAGAAGAGAAAGAGGGAGGACACGGCACATCTGTGGGATAGCGATTGTAGACTAGATACCAGATAAGGACCTATCATCTTGCATATTCATCTCTGGATTCTGTCAAGGACCTCAAGACTTTGGGCATGAGATCATATATGACAGCAATATTCAATGCAAGGATGGATGGTTGATTTATAGATTTGAAGGATGGGCTCAGACAAGACAAACTTTCCGACATGACACAGAGAGCCAACTTTCCTTGTGGTAGATGAAGCTATTAATTCAATGTATTTATTCCACCTTATGTCAGTGGATGGCGTGAGACCAAGCACACATAATGAGGTGCTCTCAAAAAGTTGGGAATCAGCCATTCTGGTGGGAGGCAGGAAGGGTTCTCCATGGTGGATAAAGGGGAGCAGTTTCGTTTTGGATATATAATAATAACAATAATAATAAGTAAAGACAATCCTTAAAA
This sequence comes from Acanthosepion lycidas, assembly GCA_963932145.1. Taxonomy (NCBI): domain Eukaryota; kingdom Metazoa; phylum Mollusca; class Cephalopoda; order Sepiida; family Sepiidae; genus Acanthosepion; species Acanthosepion lycidas. The sequence continues at coordinate 34,413,488 of OZ010587.1, forward strand.
ATCCATTTTGGTTAAAATTTATTTCATGAATATATTCAAATATTCATCTCTTCAGACCAAAGTTTTTTAAAAATAAAACCAATTTGTCCAGACAAAAGGAAAAGGGGGAAAAAAAAAAGAAAGTAAAATTTTTTGTATTAAAAGAGGAAGAAAGAAAAAGAAAAATTTCAGTATAAGATTTTGAAATAAACTTATTCCCCATATGAGGTGCTTTTGGATTTCATTGTGTATTAATATATATATATATATATATATATATATATATATATATATATATATATATAAAGGGAGGTCCCCTCAGGGAAGCACCATGATTGTAAGACTGTTGGGCCTCAAACTCACACTCAACTTCAAGCAGAATTTGTACATACAATCCATTGCTAAGGATACAGGTAAAATGGTTAGCTCTCTGTACACTCCAGTAATTACCTGACATCTCCTGCTATCCTCTCCCTTTAAAAGAGCCAACTGTAGCCAAAAATGGAGTACTGTTGTTATATTTGGGCAGGGACAGGAGCTCCAGCCTTGATAATGTCCAAAAGTGTCTCCGAGCCCTTGTGGATGACAAATTATTCTCCACCCTTCAACATCTCTCCCACAGGTGAGATGTGGGACGCCTCTCCATGCTCTACCCCTACTTCCACAGAAAGTGCTCAGATGAACAACATTCCCTGGTCCCACCAAGTCAAACCTTCATGGCAAGGACATGCCATGCCACTTAAATAGTAGCAAACAACCCACATTCCCTCCATATTCCATCGGTGAGAAGTAAGTTCCACTCAAGCAGCTCCCTCTCATGAATCACTACCTTGTGGAACTGACTCCCAACAGGTTGTTTTCCCAATCACTACAATCTTAACATATTCAAGGATAGGATTAAGCATTATCTTCCACTCCTATATGTACAAATGGCCTCCTAACATAACCCTCTACCACAAGTGGCCCCTGGACCTTGTAAAGGGCAAATCTTACTGTAAAAAATCTTATATATAAAGTACAATGTAGCTATGTGTGTGCCCAAGCAACCCAAGCAATTTGAAGAGTTAGAGAAACATAATAGCTAATTAAATAAAACCCAAGTGTGTACACCTAGGCTAGGAACAAAAATTGCAATGAGAGGGCACTGCCATGAACAGCTGTTCCCCACGGATGGTCACCTCTCAGTATAATTTTCCTCAGTTGCAACTCTGTCCTTTGACTGAGTCGTCCCTGAGGCGCAACAGAAAGATGATAAATAATGTGTTACAAACCACAGGAGAGAGAGAGTAATTTACACACTGTATTTACTTGGCTCCTTGACTGAGTCAGGTTGTAACACAAGGTCAATCTTAGCTGGTCATAGCCTGTCCAATCTGGTCAGAGCTGATCTAAGCAAGTCATAGCTGTGATATTACCAGTGCGGGGATGGATCCCTGTGAACAGTATCAGAATGTGCATACCACTCGAGAGAGAGGAATTTACACACAGTATTTACTTGACCGGCCACTGAGTCAGGTTGTGACACAAGGTTGATTTTTAAATGTTGGGGCCGGAGTGTCTTCAATCGGGCTGCTGGTCTTAGCTGGTCATAACTTGTTCAAACTGGTCTAAGCTAGTCATAGCTGGTCTTGGTTTGTCATAGCTGGTTCAAGCTGGTCAGAGCTAGCCCAAGCTATGCGATACCACCAGCAGAGGGATGGATCCATGGGCCAGGTAATGAGATTTACTTGACCCCCCACTGAGTCAGTTTTTAATGTGGGGACCCGAGTGTTTGCATGTTTTCACTCAGGCCACTGGTCTAAGCTGGTCATAGCTTGTCCAAGCTGGTCAGAGCTGTTCTAAGCTAGTCATAGTTGGTCTTGGTTTGTCATAGCTGGTCCAAGCTGGTCAGAGCCAGTCCAAGCTAGTCGTAGCCATGATACCACCAGCACAGTTCTAATCATCAATTTTCAAATCAATAAACATTGCTGAGTGGAGGTAGCTAAAATAAAAGCAGTGTCAAGAGAAAAAGCATCCTTTTGACATTCTGTTTTTTGTGAGAATGGAGGTCCAAGATTGTAAAACTTTCTACTTGCCTAAAGGAACTTTTGTCCCACTAAAGAATATTTGTACAATTCTTTCATTAAACTACATTGTTAACCATTTTTGAAGAGTTTGTATTTCTTGTATTTTTTCTTGTATTGTATTAAAAAATCTTTTTCTGCTTTAAATCTGCATTTAGAATTGAGTTCCTGTATATTTTGCTACTGTACCATTTACAGGTTCTAAGAAAAAAAACTTTTATAATGTCCAAAATCTGTGTTAGATTGCATTTTAAGTTTTTCTCCCCAAAGATGAAAGTGTTGGTTGAATTAATTCAAAAAGTACCTTGACCCAAAGAGTTGTGAGTTCAATACCTGGCCACAGCAGAGGTGAACAAAAACTTGGAGAGTTACTAAAGGGAATTAACTGAATCTGAGATCTGCTGAAAAGGAATGACACGTAGAACTAAAACAATCCACCTCCATGGACTAAAAAGGTTCAGTTCCTTAATTCCAACATATATAGCCTAAAGAAGGCTGAAGCATGACCGAAATATTGTGAATATGACAATAAAGATGAGAACAACAGCCTGAACAATGTAAATATTATAAATAGTCACAATACCTCATCTCAGAAATATAGACAAATGTGAGAACCGTCTGAATTTGCTAAGGTCATTTGCACTAAAATTCACAGCAGAAATGAACAAAAACTTGCAGTGTTGAGTTATCAAGGGCAATTAACTAAACATGAGATATTCAAAGGCATGGCATGTGGAATTAGAACAATCTACCCATGTCGACTAAATAAAGGGTCACTTCAAAATTCCAACATATATCACCTGAAGAAGGTTGGAGAATATTACAGCCAAAACATTGTGAATATGAAAATAAAGATGAGGACTATAGTTCAAATAATGTAAATAGTTACAACACCTCATCTAAGAAATGTAGATAAATATTTTTCTCTTCTTATATTTCATTCAAAATGAAAATAGTATTCGCTCTTAGGTCATCCTATAACTAATGTTCAAAATATGATCATGATATATTTTTATCTGATATAATTTTTTTTCCCACTTAGGCATTTAAGTAATGACTAAGGGTTTAAAAAGAAATCGTGTCAGGTCATTTCATAATCTATGTCAAAGATTTGATTACAGTAGACTGAATGATAGATTGTCTTCAGAAATGCCTAAATGATAATAATTGCTATCAGGCCATTCTATAATTTATATCGAGAATCTGATCATAATAGATTGAATTAAATTATTGCACTAATTAAATAGATAAATGATTACAATATCTCCCATCAGGTCTTTCTATAAATAATATCCAAAATTTGATTCTTCCTCTTCTCTGTGCCATGACCCTTCAGAATGTTGACAATTATGCCTCTCCACAATTTCCTGTCCTTTGTAGCTCTTAAAAAAAATTATCTTTTTGTTATCTTATTCTGCCATCTATTTACTCAAGCACTTTTGATATGTTATGCATTTTTATTATAGAAATCCCTCTTGCCTTCAATCTGTCCTGTAGCAAATTTTGCTAGCTTGTAAGTCCTTAGCAGTCTTAGTCCTTATATATATATATATATATATATATATATATATATATATATATATATATATTGTGTGTATTTAGGCAGCATCTTTTCATTCATACACGTTTCATTAAATAATATAGAATAGTGTTGTCTATTTATTTTATGTAAATTTTTTTCATAACTTCTGATAAGTTTAAACATTATCGTTGAAAGAAGAAAGAAATTCACAGTAGTGATCCATATTTTTTTAATACAATCTAAGCTTTCGGCTTACTTAAGCCATTATCAAAGATGTCAATTACAACATATTAAACAATATACGGACACGACAGTGATGTTAGTCTGTCAATGTTTACATAGAAGATTTCTAAGCAATGATAAACACGCGCATATAAGACGCTAGAAGCGAAAATCGCACCGCATCTCATGACGTCACACATGACCACACGAGAGTGAATTGTAGAAGTATGAATCAAGAGCCGTTGGTATAAACCAATGGCTTCTGTTAACAATTATAGACATTTAAGAATATTTGTAGAGATGCCATAATTGATTTTGTTTAGGTTGGGTTTCAACTGTTTGATGTATAATGCTTCAAGGATTTTTAGTTTAAAACTAATCCTTGAAGATTTTTAGTTTAAACTAAAAATCTATGAAGCATTATACATCAAAGCGCGCGTTTATCGTTGCTTAGAAATCTTCTATGTAAACATTAACAGACTATCATCACTGTCGTGTCCGTATATTGCTTAATATGTTGTAATTGACATCTTTGATAATGGCTTAAGTAAGTCGATAGCTTAGATTGTATTAAAAAAATATGGATCACTACTGTGAATATCTTTCTGATAATGTTATTAAACTTATCAGAAGTTACAAAAAAAATTTACATAAAATAAATAGACAACACGTGTCTATCTATATTATTTAATGAATCGTGTATGAATATATATATATATATATATATATATATATATATATATATATATATATATATATATATAAACATAAATGTATATATCTCTATCTATAAAAGGCAGGATGTGTGTGTGTGTGTGTGTGTAATGAATGCACAGCCGCAATTTTTGACGGATTTGCACCAAAATTTACATGCACATGCTCCAAGTTAGCAAAAAAACCAAGACTGACTTTGCATTTCCTAACTCCCATCGATAGTGGAAATAATCGATTTTTTTCATGCTTCTACAGCAGTTTTTATGTAGGTTGCGGCTATTTTCTACTGGCCAGAGTGAGAGCCTATAGCTGGCTGCCACGAATAGGCAGGAAGATTCTATTGGTCAGCGTGAGAGCCAACAGCTGACTGACACGAATGTTAACTAGCATGCTAGCATGCAAAAAAAATCGATAGCTGCATTCGTCACAAGTGGGAAAAATTTAAATTTGCATGGCACTTTACTCCGATTGGTTCATTCGCTTGCTTAAACTCAACGTTGATTCTGATTCCGCAGAACTGGGTTGGGTTTGAAAAAGTATTTGTTGTTAACATTCTTTTTTCATTCGGTTTTTCCAGTTACGAGTCCTTTTTTAAAGCTGATCGTTTTGTGTTCATTTTGTTTAGTTCTTTTCTCGTATCAGATTTAATGTTTAGTATAGAGCTTAGAAAAAATTCATAGTGTGAGATAGGCAAGAAGTAAGGCATGTAGCAACATCAGCACGGCAAAGGGCACTCCTTTAAAGGCAAGGAAGGGCAAAATTATTTAAGTCAAGTGATAGCGAATGCTGTATGAGTCGTACGTTTTTTGAATCAAGCCCGGGCAACGCCGGCCATGTTGCTAGTTTATGAATAAAAATGACAATAGGAAAACTAGTAATTGCTGACATGTCAACAATTACTAGTTTTCCAATTGTCATTTTTATTCATAAATATTGTCTTCTCTACTGGTTAAATCAGAGAAATTTTCATATATATATATATATATATATATAGAACATCTTGTCTTTGGCATTTCTTAGTTTTTTGGCTGTACACATTTTTTAGTCCTCAACAGAAGAATGAAAACTAATTAAGCTTTTTTTTCTATTTTTGGGGTTTACAGTTCACCTTTTTATGATAATTATACACTTTTTCTTAATCGTTCCTTGTTGTTTTATTTTAATATGTTCATTTTTAATGCAATTATTCAATTTTGCAGCCTGACTAATTTAAAAACCCCTAATACTTTCTTTAATGAAATAAAAAATAAAAATGGTGATGATGCTAGCAGAGCAAAAACTAACAGCCTTTAATATTTCTGTATAGTACAAAAGTGTCTTACAAATGGTGTTTAAAGTTTAGCAAGTGTCTGAAAGGTAAGGGTTTTGAATACATGAAAGGGGGCACATATATAAAGTGAAAGTGGCAGAGTGCTTTGAGAGAGAGAAATGTATTTATTCATTCGGTTCTTTGGCAGCTGCCTTTTATTGGAGTGGATATGTCATGATATAAGTTATCTGGTTTTATCAAATTTTCCTTGTTTTCAGCTACACTTATTTATTCCAGACCAAACAGAAACATACTTTCACTTTTACCAAGAAAGATTGGGAGCAATTTAAATATATTCAAAAATAGGATATAATTTTGTGCTTATTTCAAATGAATGTGATACATGGCGCCTTCTGTGCAATAACCTGTTTTGATCATACCAGATTTAGCTGTGAGCAATCAAGTAATTCCATGAATAATGTCTCTTCCTGATAGATTGAATACTATATTCACTCTTCTCATATATCTAAATGATACCAATGCCAGCAATCGGTCATCCCACAAATAATATTCAAAGTCAAATCATGATAGATTGAATATATCAGCTTCTTAAATGCTTAAGTATAACAATACTTATCAGGTCACACCGTAAGTAATGGCTCAACTCTGACTACAATAGACTGAATTACATTTTTCCTCATCTTTAATAACAAGATTATAATGAAACCTGCTATCGAATCATTCCTTATGTTATTGTGAAACTATGTTTGGAACATCTACATAGAAGAAGAAAGTGGGATTTTATTTCAGTCTTAAGTGTTTCTCAGTTGATTGATGAAGTCTTTGAGGTTGGCTCATTCAAGTGGCAGCCACTGGACCCAAAGTAAACAAACAAATAAATAAAAGAAAGCTTTTTATGTCAAGCAACAACAAAGCCAAATATTTCTTGTTGCTGGTCTATATTAACAGTCACAATTGGGATTGAAATTGTCAGATCTGATAGTGCCTGTTTGTGTTGCCAGCCATGTGTTGTGATGTTGAGATGGATAGAAAGTTGCTAAGATGAAGAGTTAAAGGGGAGAGCAGGGGAGAAAATGTAGAGGTGCTTGATAACAAGTATAAATGATGTTTATTGTAACAGTATTACAGATGATATATACAATATAAATGAAAATAAAAAAATATGTGGTGAACTGAGAATAAACAGTTGGGAGCATAAAATTGATGGGTGATCGTATTTATTTCTAAACAGCCCAAAGCGATCAAGCAAGCACAATGGAAATAGATTTAGTATTTTGATTTCAAGAATTTGGCTGATAGGGATCAGCACTGCTTTCACTCCCAGCTTTAAGATGGACTCAATCTTCCTTCTACTAAAAACTGGCATGTACATCTGCTCTGCCAGCAATTTTGACAATTATGTCTCAGCTCTCATTATTCCATCATTCAGAATTGATTTGTATGGGGGAAGTATGTGTCATTATGGTTGGTACACCCATATAGAAAAGTGTGATTTTATCTTGATCTATGTTTCTATTTTATGGCCAGCAGATCAGGTCTTTGAAGTCTGGTCTTCTAAATGGCATCCACTTGACTGATGAGGAAGAAAAAACAAACAAATAAAATAAAACATTAAACCCCTTCCCCTGAAGAGATCTGTATATATGTTTTTAACAAAAGTATCTTTTTCAGACACAAACAAATAGACACATCCAAAACATAATGTTCAAAAACCAGCTACAGACATATTTATACATTAATCTTGATTAATGAGTCTAATTGTCACCTCATGTCTGGTAAAGGTGCTAGACACTGCTCAGGTACTTCAAGGTACTTCAGTTTCTTAGTTACTATATTAAAAACAAATAAAAAAAATTTCTGAAAATGAATTGGTTTTCCAAAAAAAATTAGTGGAGAAGGGGTTATAGTCAAGTGACAATAAAGAAGGATATTAATGATTTCTGGTTGCTGGTCTATATTAAGTCACAGTTGGGATTGAGAAAGTCAGTACTAGTCTGCTCTTGGAAGGAGACAGACTGTTCCTCAAGTAGTTCTGATATCACCTGTTCATATTGTCAGCTACAGCTTGTGATGTGTAGATGGGAAACAAGTTAGTAGAAAGTAAGAGCTGAGCGGTTAGCTCAATATGGCAGAAGTTGTGCCAAGTGTCACTTACCCACCCAGACCAAGTAGTGATTTTCCAAACGTAGCTTGGATGTGGCACAATGCCGAAAGTAAGGGGCATCCAGTGAGGATTGAACTCACTACTCAGCCATAATTGTTCTAGCGAGACAAGCTTGCTAACCATTACACCACCTCGAGGTGCCCCCACCCAGACCAAGTAAGTGAAGCCCTGAAGAAAACGCTGAAATACAGGTTTGAGTTCTCATTTCTCATTGTGGATTTGTTTTCATCTTTTGTTTCTTTGGGAATGTGCAACAGACTTTTCCCAGTTTTAGTGCACACTGATACAAAGAAGATGTATCATGGATTAGTCATTGACCAGTCAGTGAAAAGCCATGTGAGATCCCCATTGTATGTTTATATTATGTCCAAAATTCGTTCATCTTTGTCAATAGCTGAATAATAAAAATACATGTTCTTAAGTCATTTGATTGGTAACATTCAAAATCTGATCATGATAGATTGTTATAGCATAAGTAATGTCATAAATCTGTTCATAATTGATATAATGATATTTTTATACTTTAAATGCCTTTAGCAATACCAGCGAAATTTTCATCGTTTTCTAGTTTTAATTTTCTGATGAATCTTAATTTTGATGTTAATGACTGAATCTGCTCCTTGCAAGGTCAACAACTATAAAATACTCATGGAACATCCCCTAATGCATCGTTAAATATCTGAGTCTAACAACTTTAACAAAATATTACAACAATCGTAAATAATTGTATACAGGTCATTATTTAAGGAAGTAAGAGGGTTCAATTGAAATGATTAAAAATTGACAGGTTTTTCATTTCACTGAAGCAGACATTATACATATGACAGTGTTATCACCTTCTGCATAACTTTTGGACAGTTTTTACAGACTTTGTATCCTTCTGTGCTTGTTTGGGATCTCTCATACACACACACGCACACACGCACGCATGCACACATACACAGGTGTCCACACCCCAGTCCACACAAATGCACCCATATAAAGAATCCAAGGCCAGGCACAAATACACAGCCATGTGCTCGGACATACATGTGTGTGTGTGTGTGTGTGTGTGTGTGTGTGTAAGAGTGTCATCCTGAATGTGCACAGAAGGAAATTCCCTCTCCCACTGATGGCAAATGTAATTAATACTGTTTGTTATAAATAGACCATTTACTTAAATATTTGTATCTATAAAAATGACATATAAACAGAAAACATATTTAAATAATTGTCAGACATTTCATATATATATATATATATATATATATATATATATATATATATATATATATATATATATATATATGTATGTATGTATATATGTATATATAAATAAAAAGAAAGAACAGTAAGATATATAATCCGGTGTTCTTATAGATATTTTTATTTTTACAAAATAGTGCTCAATGTAAATTTACAGAGCATTAATATTATAAATTGATTTATTTAAAATATGTTTTTTTCGCTACACAGTTCTAACCATGTTTCAAAAATGGAAGCTAAAAGCTACGAATTTAATTTTGTAATTAATTTTTAATTTTCAGACAAGCTATAGTTGTTAGGTCCACCAGAAAGTTTATCACTTATTTTCAAATGAAAATGCCAACAAGTCATTTTTACTTGTGTTCTATCTCATATATTCTAATTGTTGCATTATCTTCTTTTACTGAATCACAAAGTAAATAAGCTGAAGATCTTCTTCCATCCAAACTTTGTTTATGCAAACCAAGAAGAATATCTTTTCACTTTCTTTGACCTTTTCTAGTTAAACATTTGATGGATAGCCATAAATATCAGTTAACCAATTTGCAATTGTTATTCTTAAGATTGTTATCAAGTGGTTAATGGCTTCTGTGTTTCCAGTTGAGTGAACACACTTGGCTCTCAATAGTTAAAGAAAACTGTCCTATAGACTCTTTCAAGGATGTTTCTTTATAATTGCTGCCATTTTCCCTGAAGTTTGTTTATGCTGATCAAGCAGAAAAGAACAGCCAAGAAATTTTCTCTGAGAAAACTTGGAAATGCTGACAGGACAACAGACATGAGGATTTGAGTGATTGTTTTGTTTTTTATGGCTTATCAAACTTTTTGACATTATTTAAAACTAAAACATATTTTTCAGTTGTGAGAATTTGAGGAGATAATAATGATTTTCTGATACAATTGTTACTATTTAACCTAAAGGTGGGGGAGGAAAAGAGGTGGATTCAGAACTTTTCCAAGTATATTTGCACATAAGTGAATATACCAAACGTGACCTGAATTCAAACTTGGCTCTCCATTTTTTTATTTCAAGTATTTATCCTTTACATCACCTGCACATTCAAGCTTACAGTACATGGTATTCCTGAACGATCACCCATCTAGGCACTGACTAGGTTCAACATTGCTTAACTTCAGTGACTGGACATGTTTCAACATGATATGTTTAATGGCCTTGAACAGATTAATATGAGAGGATAGTTTGGATTATTGCCTGATCAATACTCCTTCAATGTTTATTGAACAGGAGTAGAGGTTTATCCCTTGTTTCCCGTTTAGGATATAGTTTACCAGTTATTTCTTCCATGGCCCAAATTATTTAACTGCATTAACTTTTTAGTGATCTGACTGATCAGTGGCAGTGACTTTTCCTCATGAGGGTACTGGGTTGGCAGTTTTCTGGATGCTGCTTCTAACTGATAGTAAAGAGCCCAAACACTTTGGTAGTGCTGAGAGAAGCTGCTGTAATCAACAGTTCCATATTATTGGGGTATTTCTACTGCCATGTTGGGGTATTTTTATTGCCATGTCATGCATGGATCAGTGTTCCTGCATGTATTTCCGGTGGACAATCTTGAGTCCACATTATGTTTTAATCTTAACCAACTTCTGACCAGTTTGCATTGCCATAGACGACAGTGATAATTGTTTTAACCTTCTTCTTCTTCTTCTTCTTATAACAAAATCTTCTTATGACAGATACAATGAAAAGAAATACATGTAAACTTGTAAACAAAAAATCACCGACTCACTTGAACCTTTCTTTCTCCAATATTCATAGCATTCATTCCAATATCTGTAATGTTGAAACTTTTCTCTTGAAATGTTCTCCAGATACCTTCATGAAACTAATTTAAATTCATCTACTGCTACCAATGAATTTTCTGTTTCATGCTACTTTCCTATTTGTTGAAAAGATTCTAGGATTCATATGCATAGCTTTTGGTGTTTATATTTGGGAAAACCTATCAATTGCAAGGGAACAGTCTTGAGTTTCCAGATTATTCTTTCATGTGCTTTCAACTTTCATTATTTCACTCAGTTAGCTTTTTCCTTTATCACTCTGCTTCTTTTCAGAACTGTAATATATTAAACAAAATTTCTAATAATATAGAAATGTCTCTCTCTCTACATCTGCAGACTTTTTGTTTTGTAATTTTAATGCCCATCATGTCAATTGGTTTAAGTATTCTAATGTTGCTAGTATTCAGACTTTCAATTTTGTCAAACATGGACAAATGTGCACTCAATAAGATGTAGTGTCAAAAGAATGGTTTTCCCATGACACTGATTTTTTTTAATTAGCTTCACTTCTCAGCAATGGACTCTCCTTTAACTAGGTAAATTGATAAAATGGATCATTGCAAATATTTCATGATGGCCAGTGGAGAACAGACCCATCCACACAAAAAGAAAATATATCATGTTTGTCTATCTATCTATCTATCTATCTATCTATCTATCTATCTATCTATATATATATATATATATATATATATATATATATATATATATATATATAGATAGATAGATAGATATAGATAGATGTGTGTGTGTTTGTGTGTGTAAAAATTTCAAATAGAGTATATTTTAACCAACGAGTTTCATCCTCTGTGTGACTTTGTCAAGGCAAATTCAAGGTTTTTATTTTATAATAAGTATTTATATCAAGAGCAAGAATGTTATTGTTTTTTCAAATTTTTTTAATTTTAGGAACATTTGTAAATATTCCTCATATATATGTGTGTATGGGTATGTGTATAAAAAGCAGTAAAAGTGTTTAAAAACAGTAAAATCAACCTGGGTAACCGAAATGCTCCTCTGTGGCTGAATCAGTAAAAACACGTCAGGCTAAATGACGGTTCTGTATAGGATACAGGTTCAATTCCTGTTGGAGGACGCATATTTTCTATGAAAATGTTTTGAAAATTCAGGCCGGTAAATGATGTTAATACTGTTTATTATAAACAGAGCATTTACTTAAATATTTGGATCTATAAAAAGAAGGTATAAACATAAAAAATGTCTTAAGAAATATATATATATATATATATATATATATATATATATATATATATATGCATGTATATATATATATATGCATGTATATATATGTGTATGTAGATTCACATGCAAGCTAGCAGGGACACATAATACACAAAAATGGAAATAGATTTGACAGTCTCAGGGGAAATGGGGGGGATGGGGTGGGGCATTTATCATTAACATATCCATCATTGCCACCATTATGATCAAATCTAATGATATTATTACCACTTAGGCAGAAATTCACTTTTGCCAACAGACAAAAAATGAGATCAAGATTCACTACAAATACAGAAAATAAACAATGAAACATTAAAAGAACATCAGGAAATTTTATTCCTTTAAGAATTGATTCCTTTAATTTGCCTGAAGAAGGTCACAAAACCAGTAAAATGTGTAGCAAAAATATGAAGATTAAATTATAATCTATACAACAAAATAAATCCACATTATAATCAAAAACATTTACTGTTTCTCTCTTTTTTAAAAATATACACATTTCTCTCATTGGAACAATTATAACCTTTTCCCTATATATATATATATATATATATATATATATATATATATATATAGAGAGAGAGAGAGAGAGAGAGAGAAAGAGTAAACTATTTTAAAGCCACAAAGACACAAGGTGTTACAGGGTGTGGAAGAATTACCAGAAACATTAATAATGAGCAGGACAGTAGATAGCAATTGACATTGCATTGAAATTTTTGCAGTTTAAAGTTGGCTGAAAAGCATGAACCCAGAAGTGAGGAAAAAATGTATACTTATTATTGATATATATATATATATATATATATATATATATATATACAAGTATATGATTGGTGTAGATGGAATGAATTCCAATAACCAACAATTACTATTCTTAAAAGTGTGCTCAATACAAAGTAGAGCAGATATAATTATTTATTTAAAAAAAAAAAATTATAACATAAATGTCATAAAATCACTACAAAAATAGCCATTTTGTTTCAACACCCTCGGTGTCTTATCAAGTTATGACGTTGAATGTAAAATAAATGTTATTTTACATTCAACGTCATCACTTGATAAGACACCGAGGGTGTTGAAACAAAATGGCTATTTTTGTAGTGATTTTATGACATATTTATGTTATAATTTTTTTTTTAAATAAATAATTATATATATATATATATATATATATATATATATGCCCAACAACACATGATGACACAGAATTGCTGCTACTGTAATTCACAAATAATTCATTCATACAGTCAAAGCATGAAAATAAGCTAACTACACTAAAATGAACCCCCTTGAAAATGGCTAAATAGGTGTCAAAAAGCACTTGGGACAATCAACAATATAGACAGTTTTAGTAATTACTCACTCCCAACAAAAGAGAAAAAAAAAAAAAAATATATATATATATATATCAAGCACTGTTTTTTAAAAATAAAAATAAATGCTAAGGACTCTGAATTATAAACCTCATTGTTCTTTCCTATTATTTCAATATATATATATATATATATATATATATATATATAAGATAAATTATGATAGATATATAGATCTCAGGAAGTAAGGAAGTCTGATTACTCTAAATATCATCTTGAAGGACTTTTTGTCACAAAAACCAGTCAAGCAATGAAAGAATCATCAAAAAGAAAACATTTTCAAATTTTCTGGTTATTTAGACAGGCAGCTATGATTGCAAAAATCAACCTATCAAATTTTCAATCATAAGAACATACAATTCAATCATAACAATTCCCATATGGCTTTTAATCATTTCAATTTCTGTTCCATAATTGCAGATTCATCCAATGCCAATCATTCTCTGTTTCACTAATTAGTATTCATCAATTTAGTGAAAGAGCATTTATAAAAAATAAATTTGTTCATTAATGAATTTTAAAACATAAAATATGAAAGAAATTTTGAAGAATATACTTGTTGGCAATCCATATTAAAATAACAAATAAGAAATTCCATTTAACGACATTACTATTTTATATTTACTTTTATTTTCATGAGTTACTGTTCAGTAAATCATGAAAATGTGCATAAAAATATTAATGAAATATTAATTAACTCAAGCAGACTTTATTGTTTGTTAATCAAATATTGACTTCTTTTCAAGTATTTCATTTCAATTTATTTTATATCATTTAATTTATTGAAAAATGTTTGGTATAAAGAATATCAGAAAATTAAATATACCATAAGCAAATTAATTCTTCACATTTGATGATATTCAAAAAAGATTTCCTACATTTGTGACATAGATAGATAGATAGATAGATAGAAAGAAAGTAAAGAGATAAAGAGAAGTCTGTAGATGATCAGATTACAATAGATGGAGAGAAGGCAGAGACAGAGGTGATCAGTATACGATAGATAGATAGATAGATAAATAGATAGATAGATAGATAGATAGGAAGCAAAGAGATAGAGAGAAGGCTGTAAGAGATGATCAAATTACAACAGTTAGATAGAAGGCTGAGACAAAGGTGATCAGTATACAATATATAGATAGAAACAAAGAAAGTAAATAGATAGAAGTCTGTAAAAGATGATTATAATAGACAGATAAGATAGGTGTGATCAGTATGCGATAGATAGATAGATAGATAGATAGATAGTAAAGAGATAGAAGGCAGTAAGAGATTATCAGATTACAATAGATATATAGAGGTGATCAGTATATGATAGATGGATAAACAGTTAGAAAGAAGAAAGAGAGGTGATCAGTATACAATAGACAGATAGATAAGTAGATAAATAGAAAGTAAAGAGATATAGAGAAGGCTGTAAGAGATGATCAGCTTACAATAAACAGATAAAAGGATGAGACAGGGGTGCTCCATATACAATAGATAGATAAATGGCTAGATATGGAAAACTTTACATTGCTGCAACTACACAGAGGAAGGAGAGAGGACACTGAGAATTTAATTTTTTTTTTTAAATATATATTTTGGATATATAGTCTAATTTCATTTAGTTTCTTTTGCTGTTTGTTCATGCTTCCATTACTTTTATTATTAAATATCACACATTGTTTATAACAGATCTACCAAGAAAGGTGAAATGTTGTGAGAACCTGGATACAAATTTACTGTGAATTATCTAGAGACAAGCAACTTGGCCCGGCATTGCCCGTGCTTGATTCAAAAATCGTACAACTCATACAGCAATCGCTATCACTTGACTTAAAATATTTTTGCCCGCCCTTGCCTTTAAAGGAGTTCCCTTTGCCATGCTGATGTTGCTACATGTCTTACTTCTTGCCTATCTCACACTGCCAATTTTTTCTAAGCTCTATACTAAACATTAAATCTGTTACAAAAAAAAGAACTAAACAAAATGAACACAAAATGATCAGCTTTAAAAAAGGACTCGTAACTGGAAAAACCGAATGAAAAAAGAATGTTAACAACAAATACTTTTTCAAACCCAACCCAGTTCTGCCGAATCAGAATCAACGTTGAGTTTAAGCAAGTGAATGAGCCAATCGGAGTGAAGTGCAATGCAGATTTAAATTTTTCCTACTTGTGATGAATGCAGCTATCGATTTTTTTGGATGCTAGCATGCTAGTTAACATTCGTGTCAGTCAGCTGTTGGCTGTCACGCTGGCCAATAGAATCTTCCTGCCTATTCGTGGCAGCCAACTATGAGCTCTCACTCTGGCCAGTAGAAAATGGCCGCAAACTACATGAAAACTACCGTAGAAGCATGAAAAAATTGATTATTTCCATCGATGGGAGTTGGGAAATGCAAAGTTGGTCTTGGCCTTCCCTTGGAGCATGTGCATGTAAATTTTGGTGCAAATCCATCAAAAATTGTGGCCATACATTCGTTACACACACACACACACACATCCTGCCTTTTATAGATAGAGATTACAGCACTTTTTATTCATTTTCTTTTTAGTAAATTAGTTTCTCTTTTAATCAAAGTAACATTTTTAAATCAAAATTATGGTCACTCATTACACTGAGCATCTAATGCTTTCAGTATGTTGTTTTGTAAAAGATCTTTTTCATGTTCATATAATCTTTTATTTAAATTCCTTAAGGTTTCTCCCATGTATTCCTTGTAGCAATTATTACAGGTGATAGACTAAATTACTCCTTCAGGTTTTAGCTTATTATTATTTCATTTTGTATTAATTATGTTTTTTATTGTTTCAGGAGAAATTGTAACAAATTCTATATTAAACTTCGATAAATTCTTTTTAATTGTAGCTGTAATAATAATATAATTTGGTTCATAGCATTTATCAGAATTGTGCACACTTCTATTTTGAAATATTTTATGAGGCTTTGCTTCATGTTGAATATGAAATAGTTAGGGTATTGGAGGAGCTGAAAAGAATTTTCAGTATGAAAAAATTTACATAGATATTAAAAAATCTCAATTGACATGAAATATTTAAGCAGAATTTAGAGCCTAACTCTTGACATTACAAACAAAATGCATATGTATCAAATCCCTCTTAAAATGAGTCTGTCAAATATTAATAAAATAGATTCTCATGTTGTTATTACATATAATGAACAATAACATTATTTACTTCATCACAATAGCAGGTGAAAACATTAAGGCCAAATGAAACATATGATGACTGGATATAGGCAAGAAGTCCATACACACATACAGACACACATACATACATATATATATATATATATATATATATATATATATATATATATATATATATGACTTGAACAATAAAAAAATGTTAAAAATTAAAATTTTAGACACACTGGGTTGTATATTAATATCTTTGCTTTATTATTTAAATTAAGTTCCTTGACTCGTGTTGTAACCTAGAAAGGGTTACTGAAAGAAGGAATAACCAAAAATGGAGGTTGGAAATGAAATGGTAATCTTTATAACATCAACAAAATACAATACTTGCCAACAGGATGAAATAAGTAAATCACTGTTAGTGGTGGACTACTTAGACACCATATTATCCCCACTAACAATAGGGCCCAATGTATTTATGAAGATTGGGAATACACATTAGTGTTCATAGTTACAGTATATAACAACTAGTTTCGGTCAGCATAGCCATCCTCAAGAGAAAAAATTCCTTCTTGTTAGTAGCAGTGAACTACATGGGTGAATGACTGTCTATGAAGAAAGTGAACTCTGCCTCTAGTTTTCATTTGTTTTTTATCATTAATTTTTGATCAGTCCTTGTATTGGTCAAAAGGCCTCTTTCAAGTTCTTTTAAAGAGAAGCTGGGAGATTCATGAGTTTCAGATTTACCTCTGTAGTCATTCTGACAGCTTTATTGGTTGCTGGGAAGAGGATATTATGTGTATGTTATCTTTTAGTTTTTTGGGTGTGTGTGTGATGTGTGCATGTACATATATTTGTGTTAGTGTGTGTATGTGAGAGACCTCAACATCTCTGCAAACATGTCTGTCTTGTGTGGTTGAGAAATATGAGTGGAGGTTTGATCTCTGGGATTATATATTAATTCTATCTGTGCTGTTTAGTCTGTTGTTAGGTCCATCCAGACAAAATATTCTGAAATGCAAAATCCTTTTGTCTTCATGTTCTTCTAGTATCTTCCTAAGTTTCTCTTTTGTGTCTATTTCTATTCTTTCAATAATAGGGAATTTTGCATGGCTATAAAAATCATGTTTTTCTAAGTGGGAATCTTCTATAGGTAATGTGAAGTCACAATCCTGTGCTGTACCCTTAAGGCGGACAACAAATTGCTGGATTGATTCGCCTGGTCCCTGGGAAATCGAAGCGAAAGACAATCTATGAACCATAGGGTTCGATTTTTGGGTAACTAATGCCTCCAACATGTTCAGGAGTCTGTTTGTTTTTTCCGAGAAAAATTTGGGGTATGTATTGATGATCGACGTTTGCACAGTCTCATCAGCACAGTTGTATAAATGGATGTTGGTCTGTGTAGGGGGCATGTTTGTCATTTGCACAAATACCTCCCAATCAATTCTGAACTTTCGGAATTGTTGTGATGTCATCTCTGAATGGAGCTGGGGGAGTTTTGGCTGCAGGGGCCTTCGTATAGCTGTCTGATGTCAAAGGTTGCTCCTTTGATAGCTTAAGGATAGCTAGGGCATGTCCCATGGTTGTGACACCTAGTTCTTTAAGGATTTCCCGGTCTATGATAGAGAGGCTATCCTTAGTAATATTCTCTTTCACAAACGATTCAGCATAGGTTTTGGCAGAGTCGGTAGGAATGCCAATTTTGATAAGTAGCTCTTGCCAGTCTTCGTATCCTGTTCACAGCGCCATGTTGAATATTAGCTAGTTTGCCAGAGGTTTAGCACACAAGTAGGTAAATGTAGCCAAAGCCAAAACTGACTTGAGTCATTTATGGAGAAATATATAGCTGAACAAAGACCCCTCATGCAAATGTATTGGGAAGGTCCATTCTAGCAAAATGGACCAACCCAACTGGTGTATTAGGCGCTCTCCTATAAAATAAGGTAAAATCAGCTTTTACAAGGAAATAGAAGGAGGCAGCCATGTTGGCAGGTAAGTCACTTGACTTCTACAGGTAATAATTATCTTTTGTGGGGAGCTGACTTAATCCGATTTCGATAATTATTAATTCTGTAGTGAAAGGGCCATTCATATTTTCCCATATATTGTTTCTGGCATAGTGAACATTCTAATAAGTAAATTATGTGATGACTTCTACAGTTAGAGTTGTGAGAAATTTTGAAAGTATTACTGATTATATACATATAAATTTTTTAAGTGAATTTCAAAGACAATATTTAGGTATTTGTACATAGATTTATTCAACTGCATATGTGTCATTTTGCTCCACTACCTTTTGCCATCTTTGAGGTAGCTTCATAATTCCAGCCTCTCAAAAATTGGTATATTTTTAGGGGATAAAAGGGTCTAAGTGGTTTTCCCAAGCTTCCGGGGAATTAAAGTTCTTCCCATTAAGATTTGTCTGGAAGGTGACTTCTTGATGTTATCAGCCTGACCCCAGCATATGGCATCTTTGGAAAGTGCCTGAAAACCATACCACAAGTTAACCCAAGAGAAATTGGATAGACAGAACTATTTGGGAGCCATTTATGGTTGTGCTAGCATGAAGTCACAAATCATCATGACCGAAGGTTTGAGCATACTGAACTTGTTCAGACTGTTGATCCTGCTAAGGTCTGCTCAGCATAGTTGCAGTATAAACCACAGATGGGCTCTGTCAGTGTTGGACAAACAAGAATTTGCCAGAGAAAATGTCTTCAATAGGGATCGGCAGACAGGCATTCTCAGATATGAACAGCCAACTATTGTTTAGAAACCATATTCAGTTGGAACAAAAGTCCAAGAAAGTTCAAAGATAATATTTACATATCTTCATATAGATTTATTCAACTATATATGTGTCATTTTGTTCCACCATCTTTGAGACATCTTCATGATTCCATTCTCTCGGGTCTTGGCATCTTTCTTTAAGTGGCTTTTATAGGCTTCCAGTGAAGCAAAGTTCTTCCCATTTTAAGGGATCAAAATAAGGGGCAATTCAAAGTAGTAAGATCAGTTAAGTATGGCAGAATCAGTTGGACATTCCAGCCAAGATGTATCAATTTCTGCCAGGTTTACAAAGATACATGAGGGGTCTAGTGTTGTCATATTGGAAGATGACTCCCTTCTGATTGGACAATTCCAGAAGTTTTCATCAGTTGTTGTCTATAAGCTACCCAAAGGAAACAGCACTTCAGTCTTGATTTTGCAGGATGAGTTCATAAGACACAATGCACTTCCAATCCCATCGGATACAAAGCGTTTCAGGCCAAAAATTGACTATTGCTATTTGGATAGGAGCTGCCCAGATGTCACTCTCCAGCCTTGAGTCCAAGAGCATCTCTGACCCCTTGTGGGTGACAAATTATTCTCCACCCTCCAAGCTCTCTCTCACAATCCTTTCACTGCTCTATCACTACTTCCATGGAAATTGCTCAGATAAACTCTGTCTCTTACTCTGTAACAGTCTAATTTGAGTGGCTCCCAAGCCTTCTACAGTGTGAACTTCACTGTAAAAAAAAAAAATAGAAGATGAATCAAAAATAGGCATAAAATAGGACAAGAACAGTGTGGTTTTGTCAAATAGTGGAGCACGAAAGGCTATATTTATGGTTGAGAAAGACAAATACAAGGGAACAATGATATATACTTATATTTCATAGATTACACAAAAGCATTTGAGAATGCATGCCACAAGGATCTATTTGAACTGCTAGGAAAACTTGATTTATTTAGGTAATGATTTTAAAATAATCTAGTACTTATACTATCTCTTATGTGTCCGTCTCTCTCTCTCTCTCTCTCTCTATATATATATATATATATATATATATATATATATATATATATCTTATGTGTCCCTCTCTGCATATCTCTCTCTCTCTCTCTCTCTCTCTCTCTACATATATATAATTCTCTTAATTTCCTTCTCCAAATTTATATTCCCCTTTCTTTCCTTCAAAACCCTAATTCTATCTCTTATTTCTTACATCTTTACTTCTCTCTTTTTTATTTTTTCTCTCTATATCGTTTCCAGTGAGTTGACCCATTAAATATGTCAATGTCTGGTCCTTACCCTCCTTCATCACTATTAAGTATTGTAATAAAAATAAATGTAAAATCATTCCTATCTCTCCCTTCCCTTTCTAATTTTGACCATGTCTGTCACACTGTCTCTCGCCACTCTCTATAACACCTTACATCAACTTAATACTACCCCTCAAAAGTGTAAAAAATTATATGTAAATTTAAATTCATTTTTTCACCCTTGATGAGCCAGGGAAAAAACAATTCCCTGGGGAAATAAATTATCACCATGGACCCTTAAAGTTGTCTGTTTTCATTAAATTAAATTAATTGCTCTGATTTAACATTAAGCTCACCATATTTCATCCACCTTGGGATTATCCATATGGATTACCAAGATTTTCATTACTTAAATATATTTTTTTTCAGTGTCCCTTCTCTATATCTCTTATGTATGCCTCATCTATATCTCTTTCTTATGTTCCTTTTCTCTTCTCTTATGTGACCCTTCTCTACTGCTCTTTCTCTCTCTTGTGTATCCCTCCACTATATCTCTTTCTCTTATGTGTCCCTTCTCTATCTCTCTCTCTCTCTTATGTGTCCCTCATCTATATCTCTTTCTTATGTTCCTTTTCTCTTCTCTTATGTGACCCTTCTCTACCGCTCTTTCTCTCTCTTGTGTATCCCTCCTCTATATCTCTTTCTCTTATGTGTCCCTTCTCTATCTCTCTCTCTCTCTCTTATGTGTCCCTCATCTATATCTCTTTCTTATGTTCCTTTTCTCTTCTCTTATGTGACCCTTCTCTACTGCTCTTTCTCTCTCTTGTGTATCCCTCCTCTATATCTCTTTCTCTTATGTGTCCCTTCTCTATCTCTCTCTCTCTCTCTATGTGTCCCTCATCTATATCTCTTTCTTATGTTCCTTTTCTCTTCTCTTATGTGACCCTTCTCTACTGCTCTTTCTCTCTCTTGTGTATCCCTCCTCTATATCTCTTTCTCTTATGTGTCCCTTCTCTATCTCTCTCTCTCTTATGTCCCTCGTCTATATCTCTTATGTTCCTTTTCTCTTCTCTTATGTGACCCTTCTCTACCGTTCTTTCTCTCTCTTGTGTATCCCTCCTCTATATCTCTTTCTCTTATGTGTCCCTTCTCCATCTCTCTCTTATGTGTCCCTTCTCTATATCTCTCTGTCTCTCTTATGTGTGCCTCCTATATAACTCTCCTCCTTATGAGTCCTTTCTCTATATTTCTTTCACTTATGGGTCCCTTCTCTATCTCTATCTCTATCTCTCTCTCTTATGTGTCCTCTCTCTATCTCTCTCCCTTATGAGTCACTTCTTTATATCTCTTTCTCTTATGTGTCCCTTCTCTATCTTTCTCTCTCTTATGTGTCTCTTCTCCATATCTCTCTCTTATGTGTCCCTTCTCTATATCTCTCTCTATGTCCCTTCTCTATATCTCTCTCTATGTCCCTTCTCTATATCTCTCTCTATGTCCCTTCTCTGTCTCATGTGTCCCTTCTCTATATATCTCTCTCACTCTTATGTGTCTCTTCTCTATATCTCTCTGTCTCTCTTATGTGTGCCTTCTATATAACTCTCTTCCTTATAAGTCCATTCTCTATATCTCTTTCACTTCTCTATCTCTCTCTCTTATGGGTCCTTTCTGTATCTATCTATCTCTCTTATGTGTCCTCTCTCTATCCCTTATCTATACATCTCTCTCTCTCTCTCTCTTGTGTGTCCCTTCTCTATATCTCTTTCTCTTGTGTCCCTTCTCTATATATCTCTCTTATGTGTCCTTTCTCTTTATCTCTCTCTCATGTGTCCCTTCTCTATCTTTCTCTGTCTCTCTCTCTCTTATGTGTTCCTTTCCTATCTGTTGAGGCAGGAATACAAAAGACTGATTTGTCGGTCACCAGTAAAAATGCAGCCATAATGCTATGAGCTGTGGATAAATATTTTTGGTGATTACTCTAAAATTAAAGTTCAGCTTATTTCCACTTGCAATGAGTGGAAATGAAGTACGAGGCTTAATGATAACAATCATTATAATAATGTTAACTCTCAGAAAGAAAAAAGATAATTAAAAATTAAATAAGAACAGACATCTATAATAATATTTAAAAAATTACAAAATAAAATTGAAAGTAAAATAATGTAAACAACAAAAGTACATGATTTCAGATATTTAACTCAAGACTTACCATAAAAGATCAATTTATGGCGTTCTGCTTTGGCTAAAAATATGACCCATTGGTGTCATTTCGCATAATGAGGACATCAAGGGAGATTGATTGTTTTTTAATGATTGGAATTGACCTCATTGATTCCAGCCGAACTAAGATTGATGTGGAGATCAAAGAGATTTAAATATATATTTTCAATTTAGTAAAACTGCAGACTTACTCTCTCTATCATACATCCCTCTCACTCTCTCATCAAGTGTCTCTTATGTGTCCCTCTCTCTAGATATATCTCTCTCTTATCTGTTCATCTCTCTCTCTATATATATATATCTTATGTGTCCCCTGTCTATATCTTTCTCTCTCTCTTATGTGTCCCACTCTCTATCTCTCTCTTTCAATTATATGTCCCTCTCTCTCTCTCTATATATATATATATATCTCTTATGCATCCCTCTTTCTATCTATTTCTTTCAATTATATGTCCCTACCTCTCTCTCTCTCTCTCTCTATATATATATATATATATATATATCAGGTGTCCCTTTCTATATATATCTCTCTCTTATGTGTCCCTCTGTCTATATCTTTCTCTCTAATGTGTACCTCCGTCTATATCTCACTATCTTATATATTCCTCTCTCTCTATATATATATCTCTCTCTTATGTTTTCCGCTCTCTATATATCTCTCTCAGGTGTCCTGCTCTCTATATAACTCTATCTTATGAGTCCCTCTCTCTATATCTCTCTCTTTTATGTGTCCCTCTCTATATCACTCTTTATCTTATGTGTCCCTCTTTATTTTTATCTCATGTATCTCTCTATCTCTGTTATGTGTCCCTCTCTCTATATATATATCTTTCTCATGTGTCCATCTCTCTCTCACTCTCTCTCTCTATATATATATCTTATGAGTAACTCTCTCACTCTCTCTCTCTCTCTCTCTCTATATATATATATATATATATATATATTAGGTTGGTGCAAAAATAATTTCGCTTTCTCACATAGTAACATATGTTAGAAAACGAAATTATTTTTGCACCAACCTAATATATATATATATATATATATATATATATATATATATATATATCTTATGTGTCCCTCCTCTATATCTTTCTCTTATGTGTCCTTCTCTTTATAATTGTCTCTGTTATGTGTCCCTCTATATATCTCTCTCTATCTTACATGACCCTCTATATATATATGCCTCTATCTGTGCCCCTCTTTATATATCTCTCTCTCTTATGTGTCTCTCTCTCTATATTTCTCTCTCTTATCTGTCCTTCCTCACTCAGGACAGATAAGAGAGAGAAATATTTGTATATATATATATATATATATATATATATATATATATATATATAAAGAAATATAGTCTTAAGGTGTGCTATATTTATAGAATAAAGTGCTCAATATCAGAGACAGAGCGTGTGTAAATATAAAAGAATAACAGCATATGTGGCCTGACGATTGCATATAGCATGAAACAGACTGTCGCCTCTAAGTGTTGACTTCTATGTTCACTTTTATATTTATATATATATATATATTTATATATATATATATATATATATATATATATATATATATATATATTCTCTGTCTCTCTCTTTCTCTCTCTCTCTCTCTCTCTATATATATATATATATATATATATAACAAAGAGCTCATCTTAACAATTGCCATGAAAGTATTTATAAAAAGGGCACAGAGAGGCAACCTTATAATAGTGGGAAAATGACTGAAGTTGAGCTGCCAGATCAGGAATATTAATTCTTCTTTGTATATATATATATATATATATTGTTAATTCTTCTTTGTATATATATATATATATATATATATATATATAAAATATATACAAGAAAATTTCATTAAAAATAAAGGAACGTACTGAACTGGAATGTAATAATAGTTTTCCTATTTGGCAGTGAATGCTGGACAATTTCTTCACAAATGAAAAGGAGACTTGAGGCAATAGATGTGGTTCTACAGAAAATTGCTGGGAAGACCATAGAGAGAACATGTAAGCAACAAAGAAATTTTAAGGAAAATTGAAATAAAAAGGACAATTAAACATAAAATCAGAAAGAGGAAGTTGAAATAAAAAGGACACGTAATAAGAAAAGAAGGCCTGGAAAATTTTATACTCACAGGACATATTGAAAGTAAATGTGATAAAAGAAAAACTCATCTAACAAGCTTATGTAAATGAATCTCAGAAGAGGGAGAGCTGGGGATAATAAAAAGACAAACATTGCTAAGAGCTATGAAGGAAAGGACGTTGTGGAGAGCCGTCTGCTCACATCCTGAAGAGACACAGCACATAGAAGAAGAAGTTAAAAAATAAAAGAATGTAAATACCACCAAAATATTGATTTCATTGATATCTTTATAGATGAAGAAGAGTCTTGAAGCAACAGAAATGTGGTTCTACAGAGGGATGCTGAGAATACCATAGATTGAACATGTGAGCAATGACAAAGATTTGGAGAAAATGGAAACAAGACGAACACTTATACTTAACATCAAAAAGAGTTAAAATTTCTATGGCACATAATAAGGAAAGAAGGCTTGACAAATTTGATACTCACAGAAAAGAGTGCATATCTTATCTAGTGAGCTTGAGTAAATGAATGGAAGAACAGGGTTTAGGAAAGATAACACAAAGAAATTTTAAGAGCTATAAAGGAGAGGAAATTGTGGAGAGCCATGATCACCAACATCCTGAAGAGACACAGCACACAGAAGAAGATGAAAAATAAAAGTATTTAAATAGCCAAAAAATACTGATTTCATATTATATCCACAAGTCCAAAAGAAATTGTTATTTGAAATCCTCTTTCCTTAAATAATAGATCTAGATAAATAAAAGTCAAAGTAAATAATAGATCGAGATAAGTAAAAGTCAAAATAAAATGTGCATACAATTGTTTGAGGGTTTTTTGAAAATTCTTCACCACTTGTTATAATGTCTGAGTGAATAAGAAATCAGCTTGAAATATGTCACTTGCTACATTTTTTTCCCCACACCTTCGTCAAAGAGATATCTATTTTCTAAAACTAATAAAAACATGTCATCTCCACAGCAAGCAAAAGGAAATTCTTGAAAAAAAGGAAGCAACACAAAACAAGAGAAAAATACATATGCACAAATTGCTCTTCTGATGGAGAATTTCAGAATGTGTCAAGAAAATAGCCATCAGTCTCACGATGGATTCAGTGTGAAACATTTCATTTCACAGAGAAGATAAAAAAAAGAACAGAAAAAGTTAAATGTATCACATGAAGAAGTATAGTAAAAAATATGAAGAAGAAAATGGTTTTTTGTTCATAAATAAAAGAAAGAGTCGACACAAGTCAAGTGAAAGATAGAAGTATTGTCAGAAAGAATGGTATAATCTGAGAATAATGGCTAACACTAGTATAAAAGAGATCAAAATTATGTTTTGAGTGTATTTCTATTAGGTTGGTGCAAAAATAATGACGTAATAATGTCGTTTTTTTGACGTATTTTCTAACGTCAAAAAACGACATTATTACGTCATTATTTTTGCACCAACCTAATAGATTCGCACACAGATAACATCAAAAGTGAAAAGGGATGATAAGTAGTAAGAGTAATGAGCAGATCCTTCACAAGGATTACTTCCAAGGATTATTGCCATTTACACTATTTACTACATTGTTTGGACTGTTATCTTCATCTTTATTGTCATATTCATGACATTTCAGCTGTTGTATACTCTGGCTTTCTTCAGGTGATATACGATGGGATTTCAAACTGAACCCTTTATTTAGTCCACTGGGGTAGATTGTTCTAGTTCCACATGCCATGCCTTTACTGGATATCTCAGTTTCAGTTATTTCCTTTTAGTAACTCAACTCTCCAAGTTTTTGTTCAAAAACTCACAACACTTTGGGTCAAGTGACTGGATTACTTCAACCAATGCTTTTATCCATTGGGCCATGTGTCCTTGAGGACAACAGTGAATTAATTTTTGGGACTTATAAACCTAATGTCTAAGTAATCATTTTTTACCAGAGCTCATATTACAAATTTTGTTATTGTTATTTTTCTCTAGCCATCTATATTACTGGTTCCCATATTATATTCATGTCTATACTGGACAGTCTTGGAAGATTTTTGTGGCCTAGCATATGCACTGATTCCTTAAGTTTTCGTATTTTCCAGTGATATTCTTTGTCTATTATTTCAGCCTCATACCACAGAGAGTGGTGATCTCCCTTTTTCCCCTCCATATATGGTCAGTCATATCCAATTTTTCTATTTCCCCTCATGTTACAGCTTTACAGTATTTCTGCAGGTCTTATCTTAAAGAGAGGAGGCCTGTTTTTCATTTATATTTTTTGCCACCGTTGTATGTGATAGCATACACACAGTCCCTAATCATGTTTCTCCTCTATGGGGAGTGGGGGGGGTCTTACTCAGAAGTGGTACCTGCGAAGTACAGAACTACTTTTGAAGGTTGTTCTGATATTATATTGACCACAGATCTTTTGTATTTTTTCCGATAATCCCTTCACATTGGGTAAGCAGACCAACGCTGTTTTTCGAGTGTTCTTATTCTTTTTCACTCTTCTATCCCAGTTTATGGGAGCTGCTGTCATGTACACAAGGTAGTTGTTACATTGTAGAGTACAATGGCGCCAAAACATTGTGAATATGACAATAAAGATGAGGACAACAGTCTGAACAATGTAAACAGTGTAAATAGTTACAATACCTCACCTCAGAAATATTCACAGACAATTATTGCTGTTTTCTTTTTAATCATTTATCATTATTTTCTGTATAATTATTATACTTCCATGTTCTGCTACCTGTTTACACGAGCTTTTTAGACTGGTTACACACTGCTCTCCTGTATCCCTCTTGCTTACAATATGCCCTATGAATGTCAAATTTTCCAAGCCTTCTTTTCTCACTCTGAAGTTAGTTATGTCATTTACTGAATGTGTCAACATAAGGTATACAAGTTTACAGCTATATCACAATAAACACCAGTTCTTGTACAATCACCAAACTTAAGCAATTGTGTCTGGTCAGTACCTACATGGGTGACTACTTTGGAATATCAGATGCTGTAAGCTTGGATGTGCAGGTGGTGTAATGGATAATTGCACAGAATCAGTGAGCCGAGTTCCAATTCTAGTCGCATTTTTTATATTCATTTACGTGCAAATACCTTTGGGAAAGCTACAAAGCCGCATCTCCTCCCATCAGCTGTGGATTAATTAGTAAGTCTTGTATCACTAAATCATTATTATCTCCCCCCACCCAAACTCTTACAATCTAAAATATTTTCTGCCTTTAAATAACCTGCAAATGATTGATAAGCTGTAAAATTAAAAAAAATCAATAAATGATATAGCAGACACAGAAAGGTAACTGCAGGAACTTCAATCAAAAATAGTATAGGAAAGCGAAAAGTAAAGACTAAATATTAGTTGTAAGAAGACGGAATGTATGGTTGTCAGTAAAAAGAATAGACCTAGATTGGAACTACGAACTGAATATACCAAAATCAAGCAAAATCAAAAATTCTGACAGACCCATTTCTGCTTTCCATCGGTATAGCTGATGCTAACTTTCAGGAGAGTGACTTGTTGCACCTTCTTGGGCTAACATTTTCAGCTGACATGAAGTGGAAAAACTATATTGAATCAGCTGATAAGAAAGTTGGTTTTGCTAGACACTTTTTCTCACCAGAATCTATCTTACATGTCTCTAAGTCTACCATTCTTTGAATATTGTTGCTACTAATGGTCCAATGCTCCTACTATATATTTAGAGATCCTTGATAAAATCCATAGAAGAAACTGCAATATTATTGATCCTGACCTGGCATCTCAGCTTCAGTCACTTTCCCACTGCCATAAAATTGCTGCCCTGTGTCTTTTCTATAAATACTTTCATGGTAATTGTTTGGATGAGCTCTTCGCTCTGGGACCAAGACTTTATGAATTCAAGCACACTATCAGATTGGCATCAAGGTCTCACCAATATACAGTCGTTGGCTAGATATAACCATAAGTTCTATGTTAACAGTTCTCACACTGCTCATTTGTGGAACTCACTTCTGGCTCATAACAGAGAATGGAAAATATGTGAAGGTGCTTTGGAATAGCTAAAAATCCTTTCAAAAGTATTAAGAAATAGTAAAAATTTCACTAGAAATAGTAATGAATGCTGGACAGTCTCATCACAGATTAAGAAGATATTTGTGACAATAGAAATGTGGTTCTACAGAAGGATGCTGAGGATACCATGAACTAGACATGTGAGTCATAAAAAAGTTTTAAGAGAAATGTAAACATGGTGGAGTAAAGGATAGCGGCTCAGATTGAGAAATCGAAGAGCCGAGTTCAAATTCCAATCAAATCCATTACATTCACTTATGTGCTATAGTCTTGGATGGCAACTGGTCTACTGCAGAAAGAAATGGCAACCTACTATGGGAAAAATCTGTCTCGTCAGTCTTGTATCAAAAGATACATGATTGATTAAGCATGTATCACACATGGCACATAACTAATTGACTGAAACAGAGAGGACACTTATATTTAGAATCAGAAAGAGTGAGTCAAAATTTCTAGAAAGTACAATGAGGAAAGAGAGCTTAGAAAATTTGACACTCACAGGAGATATTAAAGATAAGAGGAACAGAGGAAAGTAGTAAGTAACCTAATAACAATCTTGTGCAAGTGGATGGCAGAACAAAGCGTGAGAGGGATGGTGAAGAGAAAAACATTACTAAGAGCTGCAAAGGATAGGACGTTGTGGAGAAACATAGACATGAAACTGCAATATATACACCCAAGAAAAATAACACCTGGATGTTAAACTGCCAATATAATCCAGTGATTGTTGAAGTGAAGCCATCTTTTGTCTTGCTGCTAATGGTAGCCCTCTTAAAATTATAGCTATACAATAATGTACAAACATGATGTCAAACATAAGAATGGAGTAGCCAATCAGAAAGCATACATTATTTGGAGTAGCCAATCAGAAAGCATACATTATTTGGAGTAGCCAATCAGAAAGCATACATTATTTGGAGTAGCCAATCAAGAAAGCATACATCATCATCTGCATGAAAGACATTCTATATCAAAGGCAGGAACTTCTCAAGCAGGGATCAAACCAGTGTCCCCCTTCAGAGGGGAAACCACTATTTGATCTGGTGTGTTTTAATGCTCGAGGATATATGTCTGCTCATATGAAACTGAGAAGGTATGTGCTCTCAAGAAAAATAGTCTAAGTGAAGGTGTTGTTTTTTCCTTAAAAAGAGAAAATAGAGCCTTGCGTACTGTGACATTCTTCATGGTCAAGCAGTAAGCCATGCTAGATAAAATGATGATTTACCCTACAAAAGAACATGCAGTTTCAATCCCTGCCAAAGAACACATTCTCATTATTAAGATTTTTTGAATGCACAGTCCAATAGACACAGTGATGTGCAGAGGTTTGGAGTGGTTTGGTAATGCCTCCTTAATTGTATGCCCCTAAGACTTAAGTAGGGTGTCCTATAGGGTCTAGTACTGAGAAATGTGAGAAAGGAAGACATTTTAAATAGGTAAAACAGATTAAATCTGAAATAAACACTTTATTCAAATTAAATATAAAGTAAATTTTTATTTCTCTCTTTGGTCGAATGCCCTCTCAATATGGATACCCAGGGTTGTTGCACCCTCTGTCCCTACTTCTGCATGCTACTGAATAGGCATAATACACACTGATTAATAAATAAAAAATGGGTGTGTCTATTTTAAATAAGCAGTATGTATAATAATAACATTTACATTTAAATTTTTGAAGATTGTAGGTGGAAGAGAAGCAAGAACTCAGAAGAGTGTTCCACAGGTGAGAAGTGCAAGAAATGAACTGTTAGAATAGAACTAAAGGTTGAACCTATCTAGTTCAGTACAAATGGTGAGACTTAGTTGCACGCTTAAATTTATGCAGTTCGGGTACTAAGGAGAACAGTTCATCAGAACAATCGCCATGAAAATATTTGTAGAAAAGACAGAGGGAAGCCACATCCCGTCTGTGAGAAATTGACTGGAGTTAAGATGCTAGGTTAGGATCAATTACATTACAAACCCTACAGCAATAATAATAATAATAATAATAATCATAATAATAATCATAATAATAATAATAATAATAGTTTTACATGCAAAACAAAATAATAAATAAATAATCAATAAAATCTCCAGATTTGGTTATTGATATTAAGCTTAGTATTACTGATTATTACTATTAAGTTAATATTACAGATTATCTGTA
Organism: Acanthosepion lycidas; assembly: GCA_963932145.1. Taxonomy (NCBI): domain Eukaryota; kingdom Metazoa; phylum Mollusca; class Cephalopoda; order Sepiida; family Sepiidae; genus Acanthosepion; species Acanthosepion lycidas. The sequence goes on from OZ010587.1 coordinate 34,444,764, forward strand.
TTAAGCTTAGTATTACAGATTATCAGTATTAAGCTTAGTATTACAGAAGGTCAAATTAATAAAAGTGGGTCTAAGAACAAAACATCCAATCAGTGCTTGCCTTAAAAATCAACATTCAAAATCTTAGGTTTAAACCTTGACCAAAAGTACTCATGAGAAAATTATAATTATCTAATTAGATTCAAACTTGGTGATTTATTAACTATTAAATAGAAAAAAAATGATTTATATAAAACTTCTTGACCACAGATGTCACAGTACTTTCTGGTGACTTTAATGAACTAATAATAACTAATAATAACTATAGATTTATATCTTTCTCCTTATCTTTTCTTTATATCTTGCTTCTCTGACAGACATGGATAAGATTTTTACTGACAGTGAATTCAGCATGTTCTTGCAATAATCCAAGTCATATGCCAGTTATGACGTCAAATGAAATCCTAATATCTTCAACCACATGATGAAACAAATATTGATTGCAGCCATATAAGTTACAGGTAAAAACTAAAAGTGTTTTCTCATACCTCTTTTATCTATTTATAAACTGATTGCAAACTCATTTAAACAGAACATTTAATTGTTGAAAGTTCTTCACTGCTTACATTTCATGAAACAGTGTTTCTAATATCAGTGTCCCAGCTTTGGATTTTATGTATCCTGTTAATGAGCATGTCTTTTGTCCTATTAAGTCTCTTATTTTTCTGCATATCTGCTTTATTTGTGATATTCATTCTTTATATTCCTGCACATTTTTCATTGAGCCATTCCTCTTTAGTTCATCTGCAATTGTTCCTAATTTCTTTGCACAAAGTCCTATATTCTGTGCTGTAACTTGGTACTGTTTTTTGTCTCCTTTTCATTACGTTGAGAATTTCATTTTTTTTCCTTTGTCTATTTTCTTTTAGGATGATCTCGATTGTTGATGTTACTAAAACTTCTTTTAATGTGTCCCACTTCAAGTTTCCATTTTCATTTTATTTATTATATCTACTTTTAACACCGTCCATATATTTCTCTTTAACATTTGGTTTAATGTGTGTGTTATAGAAGAAAGGTTTATTCTCCTATTTTCATTTCCCCAATTATGGGCATTATTATATCCCTGATATAGTAATACTGTTTTTCATGGACACAACATAATAGCTGAAAAAAAAAGGAATGACAGACATTAAAGAAGGCAGCCATATTGAAAATATTTGCATTAGTGCAAAACCCAATACCATAAAAATATATGAAAACAGTTTTCTGTCCTGAAATATATGTACAATGGCATAAATACTGTTATGCCCAGGGTTTATGTAACTACAAAAATATGTCAAAATTCATCATGACCATGCCAAAGAGCCACATATAGAAAGTTACTTCACACTTCTGTTATAATTGCAATTTGGGTGCTACTTGGCTATCTTCAATTTCCATAGTTTATATATCACTGGAAGATGGTCACTCCCACAGTCAGCACTTGGGTATGTTTTCCAGTGTAAATCTACATTTCTGAATCTCTTATTGATAGTTATAGAGTCAGTTTGGTATTTCGTCTCTTCTCTTGAGCTTCTTCATGTACATACACATCTTGGGTGTTCTTGGAAACAGGTGTTGGCTACTAGCAGATCATTCACCATACACCACTGGAATCATTGAAAAAATAGATATATGTAGTATAGAGGAAATGGCTACTGAACTAAAACAAAACCTTTTATTTACTTTGTCAATCTGAAGTGTTTCAAAGCCACTGGATAATTTTTCCTTAAAATAGATTGAAAACACTTATGGAAATATTTTAATTGACATAATAGAAAATTTTCTGCATCAGATTTGTTTTTAATGATCAATTATTTCATTTAAAAGTTAATTAAATATAATTTGTTTATTGTTTATTAGGAATCAAATTCCAGACTCAGCTAACTTTTATTAGGTTGGTGCAAAAATAATGATGTAATAATGTCGTTTTTTGACGTTAAAAAATACGTCAAAAAACGACATTATTACGTCATTATTTTTGCACCAACCTAATAATATAAATTTTTATGAAATTCTAAGTATATATATATGTACACACACACAGACATATATATATATATATATATATATATATATGAAAGAAAAGTCTACCATTCATACATACATTGAATATTGCTGCCACATCTGGTTTAGTGCTTCTGGTATGTATTTAGAGATTCTGGATGAAATAAAAGAAGAACTTGCAATGTTATTGGTCCTGACTTGGTATCTTAACTTCAGTCACTTTCCTATCACCACAACATAACTAGCCTGTGTCTTTTCTATAAATATTTTCATGTGAATTGTTCTGATGAACTTTCCTTGAATTTAAGCACAGTACTAGATTGGCAGCTAGGTCTCATTGTTTTTGGTCTGTCCAGATAATCTGGGCATTGAGCACTTTACTGCATAGGTTGGTATTTGCTTTTTTTTGATCTTTCTTACTTTTTCTTTCCTTGTTTGGGATATTTTCTTGTCTAAGGTGTTAGGTTTTCTGCAAAGTTTTCTGTTAGTCACACCAACATCACCAAAATAATTGTTTTTTCTTTAGTAGTAGTAGTGTATATATATATATATATATATATATATATATATATATATATATATATATATATTCATGAGTCATTCATACAAAAAACAAATATAGAGGTTAATGATTAAAATGGCAAGAATACATTGTCGCAAACAATATAAATAAGATACATCAACCCCAAACCTGTATATGAATGATATGATCCCCGTTTATAAATTCCAGTTGCATAAGGTCTTTTTAATTTTTACAAGCTTTCCTCTGTTCCTACAGACATCATCAGGTATGGAAGTAGATTTTGTTCTTGTTTTTACTTCTCAGTAATAAGAGGACACCAAAACTCCAAATGAAGCCCCATCTGCAACAGGTTAAAAGCTGAAACTTTACAAGTTAATAATTTGATACATGTTCTAAATGATATGTAATTTTTATTTGTAAACTAGCTTAAAAGCTGCCATCTAAAGTGGCATTTAAGCTAGCTCCTGCAGAGGGCTCTTGATTGGGAATTCATCACAATAGGTAGCGAGGAGTATATGCGATAGGCAACAATAAACTACAGAAGAACTTAAAATTGGTCACTGCATTTAAATATTGCATTAATAGTTAAGCTTACCTTTTAAATGTTCAACAATAATTCTTCTTCCACCACTAAATTTAAAGACAATTTTATGTATGTAGTTCCTTACATTCCATACAAACAATTATTATAATTTCATTAGTGACTCTCACTGGATTTTGCAATTAATTTTGATTCTTCCCAAATTTATTTCCAAGTTATAAAAATTGTTATCATACAAAAAAATTTGTTACAAACAATCACATAAAAAAATCGCCGATAACTATCGCAGTAATGAAAATTTGGGAATCCAAAATTTCAGGACTGCAGGTTCAGATCCATACCAGAATGTTTTAATTTGCACATGGAGTCGACTGATTCCAAAATGGTATGGTATGTTGGGCTAAAGCCTCTAGGAGTAAAGTTGAAAACACCGTTTTATTTTGAAATGATGTATTTGTGAACGGTATTTTTCATTTGAACATGAGCTATTGAAAGTTAGACAGTTGTGTCCCTTTAATTGTTTTTATCAGAAGAAGCCAAGATGGCAGAATCCAAAAACAATTGCAGTAATGAAAACTTGAGAATCCAAAATTTCAAGATTGCAGGTCCATATCTGGCCCAGAATGTTTTTAATTTTCTCATGGAGTTGGCCTGATTCCAAAATGGTATAATATTTTGGGCTATGGCCTTTAGGAGTAAAGTGGAAAGTGTGTGACACAGTGACACACTGACATTGGCATTTATTATATAGATTATAAGTTAATTAAATTTTATTTTAAGTATGAATCCATTCAGTAATGATATCATATTAAAAATTTTCATTAAATAGATGTTTTTATTTTGTCTAAAACTGATTAATTAAGAGAGTAAGTATGCTATAATTTGAATCTTTCTAGTTTGTTCATTTTACCAAATCTTTATTTATACAAATTTATAAAGTTTTTCTTCATAAAAATTATTAGGTTGGTGCAAAAATAATTTTGTTTTCTAACATATGTTACTATGTGATAAAACGAAATTATTTTTGCACCAACCTAATACAACTTCTTTTCTTAAAAAGCTCTAAAATACTTCCTTTAAAGGCTGTGAAAATTTTATCTTCCTCAGTAAATGATAGGTTAATTAAAAATCTTTTAATAATGTGCTATAATTTGAATCTTTTTACTTTGTTCATTTTACCAAATCTTAACTTCTGTGAATTTTTAAAGTTTTTCTTCACAAACACTAAAAAATCCATATATTTTTCATTTCTGGTTTATATAATTAAAAAGAAAAAGTAGAAAAATGAAGATATTCACCTGAAAATGAAATGAAAAAATCAATTTTCTCATTGTTAAAATCTACAAGAATGTCTTAAGTCATGATTCTCAAATAGGATGGAATTTTCATCATTGTGGAGGAATTTCAGTCAGATGGATGAGTCATAAATATTATAGAGAAAAATGACACAATGGATATTTATAAAATTAGTGGTCAAGACCATACTTGTTCGAACGTTGTGGCCTGGTGTTACAGAATCACAAACAGAGAACTGTACCAAATAACAGAAGCAACATTACTTGAGGACTTTCAACAGCAGCAACAGCTAAAATGGATAGCACATGTAACTCAAAGAGAAAATAATAACATATTCAAGAGTTTGACATTCCACAATACTTCAAATAAAAGATTAGGAAGGAAACCCCCATCAACATTGTCAAGAGCAATACCAGCTGGAATTGAGAAATCGATTTTCCTTAATAATTGTTTGAAGAGAAAGATTTTATAAATTTCAACTGAAAGCAGTACTAGTTGTTCAGTCAATGAATGCTGAATGTTTCTGTAGTGATATATAGATTAACTAATTAAAATATCCAGAATACCCAGGCTAATGACTCTGATTAGGAGGATGAGGGACTACGCAAGAGCATTTAGTAGTAACATGAAGTACTTAAGACTTCACAATAAGGTAATGTTTAAAATTATCATTACCATTACCATTAAAATTAGTGAGGTATTGAGGAAACCTGGGATCACAAAAGAAAGAAATGTAACCTGAATGTAATCTAAAAAAGACCAGATAGACTTTAAACATTTATTTTCTAAAACGATGTTAAGATATATGTCTATATTATTTTATTGTAATTATTTACACTATTTACACTGTTCAGACTGTCATCCTCATCATATGCTTATTCAGGAGATTGGAATTATGAATTCAAGGAATCTGCATATGTCAGGCCACAAAAATCTTCCAAGCCAGACCAGCATAAACATGAATATAATATGGAAACCAGTAATACAGATGACCGGAGAAAAATAACGATAACAAAATTTGTAATATGAGCTCTGGTAAAAAAATGATAACTGAGACATTAGGTTTATAATTCCCAAAAATTCATTCCAAGGATACATGGCCCATTGGATAAAAGCATTGGTTGAAATAATCTGGTTACTTGGCCCAAAGTGTTGTGAGTTTTTGAACAAAAACTTGGAGAGTTGAGTTAAAGGGAAATAACAAACTGAGTTATCAAGAAGAAGCATGGCATGTGGAACTAGAACACTCTACCCTGGTGGATGAAATAAAGGATTCAGTTCAAAATTCCAGCAACCTGAAGAAAGTCAGAGCATACAATGGCTGAAACGTTGTGAATATGGCAACAAAGATCGAGATAACAGTCCGAACATTGCAAATAGTGTAAACGATGTCAAGATATGTTTAATACTGATAATTTTAATCAGTTTTATGTTTGAACTGTTTGTAATGGGAAGGATCAATATCCGGTCCTCATTAAATCCCCACAAAAATAAAACAGACATGGAAAGTCTACTGAACGAATTTAAACAAAAAGAAGAGATTTCGTAGGTAATTTGCTTCAAGCTGGAAGCTCTTCATCTTGTAATCACATCCACAATATCCTTGGAAACATCGTAGAAGTGATTCTCTTTTTCATTGCATCTTTATTGTATGCATTACAAGAAGACATTATAATCCTTTTTCAAAAGGAGCAAAACTTATGGGATAAAATCCTTACTTGCATCAATGGAATTATTGTCAACAAAAGTATCAGCAACTGCAGGGGTCAGGATCAGTATCAGCTACACTTCTTTTGCTATGTGCCATGTCCGCTCAAGACATGAGCAATCATAGCTCACCACAGTTTCCTATCCTTCATAACTTTTAACAAAGTTTGTTATTTTACTATCCCTCCCTCTCCCTATTTTGTCACCCATTTACCCAAATCTTTGCTTGCATGTTCTTTCCATGGTATTCTCAGTATCCTTCTGTCTAATCACATCTCTGTTCCCTGAAGTTGCCTCTTCGTCTGTGAGGAAATTGGCCAGCATTCACTGCCATATAGGAGGTTTGGTATTATGTTCCTGTTCAATACTCTTTTCTTTGTTTTTAAAAATTTATTTTCTCTTTCTTAATACATGCTTTAGTTTTTGGAAGGCATCTTTTGCTATTCAAGTCTTCTTCATGTGCTGTGTCCCTTCAGGTATGTAGGCAATCATGGCTCTCCACAATTTCATGTCATTTTTAGCTCTAAATAAATTTTGTCATTTTGTTCTGCCATCCATTTACTCAAGCTCACTAAATATGTTTTGCATTGTTTTCCTCTATCCTACTTGCTTTCAATCTGTCCTGTGAGTATCAGATTTTCCAAGCCCAACTTTCTCATTATGTGCCCTAAAATCCTTAACTGCCTCTTCCTGATGTTAAGCATAAGTTTCCTTTTTATTTCCATTTTCTCTTTGTTGTTACTCACATGTTTGATCCATGGTATCCTCAGCATCCTTCTGTAGAACCACATTTCTGTTGCTTTTGGTGTTACATCTTCCATTCTCTGTTAAAACATTTTCCAGATATTTAAACTTCTCTATTTTTGATTTTATCATCTCTGGTTCATAATTTGCATCTTGGTGAAATCATTCTCTTTATCATTAAATGTATCATTATCATCATAGTTAGCACCACTGCCAGCACGCTATCATCATGACTAATGATCATTATATTCATCATCATCGTCATGATCATTATCATCATAACTAATGATCATTATATTCATCATCATTGTCAAGATCATTATCATCATAACTAATGATCATTATATTCATCATCATTGTCATCATCATAACTAATCATCATTATATTCATCATCATCATCATCATCATTATCATCATAACTAATGATAATTATATTCATCATCATCATCATGATCATTATAATCATAGCTAGCACCACTGCCAACATGCTGTCATCATAACTAATGATCATCACATTCATCATCATCATCATCATTACCATAAATAGCATAATCAACATATAAAATTTTAGGTGACAAATACATTGTGAATGGTCTAGAAAATGGTCTTTGTTACATAGGAGACAAGTTGGTTGTTATTACATTAGTTTCCACAGCTGTTTTCAGGTCAATACACCAAAGTTGTATGGTCTCTTACTGAAAATCAAATCAACCATCTTTTCATGAGGAGAAAAATTTTATATAGTATTAAATAGCACAATGCATATAGTCTGTATTGGATATTTCTATTGTCTCTAGTAGGGAAACTTTACCAACAACTTGTCAGTGATGGAGACAGGGAGAGACTTCTCAATCCTAGTATTTGCAGACTCATACGTTCATATCAAGCTGGAAAATCTTACTGAAGAATTTTGGAGAGAGAAACTCTGTTTTTGACCAGTAAATCTCATTTTCTTGCTAATTGTTGATCCGTCAATTCACGGGACAATGAAAAGCACTGCTACATCCTTCTTTCCTTTTTTTTTGTGGGACTTGTGACCATCAACTGATCCTATAAAATATATCATATTTCAGAAATATGATATATTTCTAACAATCTGGGTTTGCTGAGATCTTTTTCCCTAATCCTTAAACTTATTCTCTATTTTACACACAAAAGGTTACATTATAAACCAACTTCTTTCAACACTCTACACCACTGTCAGATATCTTAACAAAAAATCATCACTGGCATGCAATGATACCTAATACAGAAGCACTTGAGCAAACCACTCTCCCATAACGAATTTATTTACCTAGGTAAGAGCATCGAAAAGCTGTTACTTCTCTTTTCTACTTTGCTTAGCAGGAAGCAATTACTATTATTTTTGTTATGAATTATTTTCTTTTAAACCATGATAATCAAATTTAAAAGAAATATTTTTAAGGCCATGTCTCTTCAGGACATAGATGATTATGACTCTCCACTGTTTCTTTTTTTATTATTTATGGATTGCCATTCATTGTTGTAAAAATATGGACACTTTGACATGGTGCAATATTTAGCAAGCTTGTCTTGTTAGATCAATTAAACTGAATAGTTGGTTTGATTCTCACTAGGTGCCACATACTTTAGGCCTTGTGGCACATCTAAGCTATGCTCAGAAAATCCCCATTCTTGGGAAATATGGTAGAATGGTTTCCTGATCCATGGTTTTGAATTCAGTTTTCCTTCACTTAAACTGTTTGCTACTCAAGTCTATAGAGCCAAGTCTATTCTACTATTTACCCATAGCTGAAGGGGAGAAGAGATGGACTCATGCCATTCCCAAGAACATTTACATGAAAGTGAATGCAAAAGACTAGTCAATATTTTTTTAATCATTTCATCCCTAAACAAGGCAATAAAGCCAGTTTGCTGAGAGTGAAAGAATCTGAGAAAATATTATTGGGGAGAAAGGACAATAAAAGAACAGGTTTCAAAAAAGCAGAAAATAACTATTGAAGTCATATTTAAATTTCTGAAGATTATAGATGACAGGAAAGCAAGAAGATAGAAGAGAGTTTCACAGGTGAGAAGTGTGAGAGAAGAAACTATCAGAATAGAACTTACAGATACATCTAGAAATTTTAGCTGTAAATCTGAACTCAACTCAGCAGTTCCACTTTCTGGGGCAGTATCGATTAGACTACTTGGACATCCTAATAAATTTACTAACACCAAATTAAGAATGTATGTCTATAATATTTGTAAATACAGGTACATTTGTAATTAATATATTAAAAATGTAAAAAAATATAAATACTTAAATTTATTAATTACGCTGAATTCTTAAATTATTTCCATTATAATTTTTTGGCTCATCTTTTCTTTATTTTATTGTTGCTTTATTTTCAGATTTGAAAACATTCTGTTTATTAAAAAAAAATAGAAGGAAGTGGGTATTTTATAATAGTTTGTATGGGTTCATAACAACTTTATTAGGAACAACTGAGATGCATACATTCCATTTAACCATTTAAAAGAGTAAAAGACGATATATATATATATATATATATATATATATATATATAACAACCACAAAGGGACACAACTCTGTGACAACCGGATGTACCTAGTATCAATAATTCTAAATGTACTACTATTTATGATACACAAGACTTGAACTTACATCCCATATTCTAGGAGCTTTTCTTTTTTGGGTGGGACCAAAACCAATGCCATAGAAACCCAGAGGAAGATAGTACACAATCCTACAGTTATTTTGCTTCCCTATTCTAAATTAGACAAAATTATTTCCTTTTACATAATATGGGATGCAAGTTGAATTCTTGTTTGAAGATGCTTTTTGATTCATGCTTTATACAAGGTGCAGTGGAAATACCTCTCACATTCTAAACTGTCACCTGTGTGGTACTAGTCAACCATGGTCTGGAAATTTCATATCATGACCTTTTCAGACATTTCTTTTCAGCTTTTCATTTGCTACCTGAGAACACTCAAGAGCAACCTTTCTATTATGAATGTTCTTCTGCCACTTAACACAATCATTTGCATGGAACTTCCTGTCATATATACTTATATGTGAAAAGTTCAGTGATTCTTTGAAGCCATCTCTGAAATGCTTATTTGGCTTATGGGCTGGCCACTTTCAATTTGAAAGCTTTCCATATATACATACATAGTGGAGTAAGGGATAGCAGCTTGGATTAAGGAATCAGAGAGCTGAGTTCAAATTCCAGTTGAATCCATTACATTCACTTACGTGCTAATACACTTGGGAAAAGTATGAATCGTCTTCTTCTCCCTCCAGCTATGGGTAAATAGCAGGACAGACTGGGTTCTATAGCCTTGGATGGCAACTGGTCTAGGAGAAGGACAACTCTAAATTCAAAACCTGTGGATGGTCATTTGGGGACCTTGTGGCACGTAGTGCACCAGTTCTCTGTATTCGACTCTTCAAAAAATGTGGATGGTTCTACACAAAACCTTCAACACTATAATCAAATCTTATTTGTTGGTTGCTTGGAACTGATCTGCTTGATCCTCATATGTCAAATTTGATGGGAGAGTCAAGTATATATATATATATATATATATATATATATATATATATATATATATATATGATGTCATCCACAGACAGACTGTTTCGCTCTTTCTGGCTAGACATCCGGTTGCCTCTAGCTAGGATTGAAACCCAACTGAATTGGCATCAGTCAGAGATTCTACCACTAAGCCGTCGGTGCTCAGCAGGGATGAAAGTGAATTTTAGCATATTTATTTTTAGATAAACACACAGTGACTGACAGGACTCAGTTTGCTTTTACGAAGAGTCTTGCTATATCAGCCATAATAGTCACTGTTTACAAACCCACACTTCCTCCCCAGAGAGCTCAACCAAAATATATATATAAAAGTGGACATTGAAGTCAACAGAGACAACAGTCTGTTTTATGCTAAACAAAATCATCAGTCACCTCTTGGTGTTGACTTCAATGTCCATTTTTATATTTACATATGCTCTATCCCTGATATTGAGCACTTTATTTAATATATTTTCTATTTGTATGTTATTTTAATAGATACAATTAAGTAAATGTTCTGTTTTTTTAAATAAACAGTATTAAATAGATTTACTGGCCTGAATGTTCAAGAAATTTCATAGAAAATATGTGCTTCTCCAACAGGAATCGAACCTGTAACCCCAATTTGAACACTCATTTGATCTGATGTTCTGTTAACTGTCAGAGTAGATATTTTCTACAAAATTTCTCAAACATTCCGGCCAGTAAATATAATTAATACTGTTTAATTAAAAAACAGAGCATTTACTTAAACAAATTGTATCTATTAAAATAACATATAAACAGACAATATATTAAATAATTGTCAGGCTTAAACCATTTCATAATATGTTGTCAATGTGTTATGTTTCCTGAACAGATATAATGGTTCAGGAAAAAATCACTGAGGATTTGTTGTTTATAATCAGTAATTTGAACTTTGCTAACCAGACACTTCTTTGTGGTTGAATGGATAGCAGTACATCAGATCAAATGATGGTTCCCATTGGGGTTGTAGGTTTGATTCCTGCCATAGAAGCAGATATTTTCTATAAAATTCCACATTCAGGCCAGTAAATGTAATTAATACTGTTTATTTAAAAAAAAACTGTGCATTTTCCTAAGTAAATTGTATCTATTAAAATAAATTATAAACAGAAAATATATTAAATAATTGTCAGACTTAATTCATTTCATAACATATATATATATATGAAATGGATTAAGTCTGACAATTATTTAATATATTTTCTGTTTGTAGTATCATATGCAAATTAGATAGACCAGTATATATATACAGTAGCGTCCAAAACTAAGGGACAAAATTTTAAAACCTAATATTTGTTAGAAATAACAACTGTGAAAAGCTGAAATTTTGACAACTGGTAGTCGTTATCATCCATAATAACATACTAAAATTTGAATCATTTGCAAAGGATAGAAAAAGAATTATAACAATTATTTATTTATTTTCAAAATAGGATCGTCCAAAAGTAAGGGACAAAATTGAGAAAAACAATGTAAACAGTATGCTATATTCAAATTTTTTGATTTCCTCTAAAGAATAAATCTTACTTAGTCATTTGTAAACGTTGCATCAGCCGGCACCATGGCGAAACGCCAAAAACTTGATTACTCTGTGAGACAAGCTATTGTGAAGCTACACAAGGAAAAGCACACCATTAGAGAGATTTCATAGAAAGTGAAACGTTCCAAGAGTGTTGTAGGCAGGGTTGTTAAATCCTACAATGATACTGGCAAAATAGTTAGTGCTTTTAAAACCAGCAGACCCCACAAAACTTCGGCAAGAGAAGATCAAATAATGCAGCGTATGTTATTAAAGGGCCGTTTTATGTCTTGCACAGAAATTAAAAGGGTTATGAATAGTACCTCATGTGTTAATGTGTCAAGACAGACTGTTTCTAGACGACTGCAAGAAATAGGGCTGTTTAATCGAACCCCAGGGAAGAAACCACTTGTTAGTTCGAAGAATAAGAAGAGATTAGAGTTTGCAAACAGGTATGTAATTTGGACATATTAAAATTGGGCAAAAGTATTTTTCAGTGATGAAAGCAAGTTTAATTTATTTGGAAATGATGGAAAGAACAATGTAAAGAGACGTATTGGTGAAAGATTAAGTGCAAAGTGTACTAAGGAAACTGTCAAGTTTGGGGGCAGAAGCGTCATGGTATATGGAATGTTTTCTAGCCAAGGTACAACGCCTCTTGTCCGGTTACAAACTCGTGTAAACGCGCAGATCTATAAAAACATTGTTCAAGATCATGTTGTGCCAATCATACAGAATTCAGGTTTCAATAGGGCTACCTTTATGCAAGATAATGCCCCATGTCACAAGGCAAAGGTGGGAATGAGTTACCTTTGCGAGCAAGATTTGGAAATTATGGATTGGCCACCGCAAAGTCCTGACTTAAATCCAATAGAAAATCTTTGGAAGACCTTAGGAGTGAAAGTTATGGAAAGAAATCCCATTAACACGGAGGATTTGTGGGTGAAGCTTCAAGAAGAATGGTCTAAAATTAGTATCGAGGATTGTCAAGAACTGATTCGTTCTTGTAGTCGAAGATGTGCAGCTGTCATTGAGAGCAAGGGCTCATTTACTAAATATTGATTGTACATGTATTTTTATTGTTTTTTTGCTGTTTACATTGTTTTTCTCAATTTTGTCCCTTACTTTTGGACGTTCCAAATTTGAAAATAAATAAATAATTGTTATAATTCTTTTTCTATCCTTTGCAAATGATTCAAATTTTAGTATGTTATTATGGATGATAACGACTACCAGTTGTCAAAATTTCAGCTTTTCACAGTTGTTATTTCTAACAAATATTAGGTTTTAAAATTTTGTCCCTTAGTTTTGGATGCTACTGTATATATATATACTGCCAAGAAATAAAATTGTGCCACTTTGAATAAGTGATTCAATTTACTCAATACTAAAGTTACAGATGATATGGTTGGATTACAATAAATGATCCTAAATACAGATCAATACATGAACAGGTTTTAAAATAAGGAGTGTACATACAGTACTCAATCTTATATTAATACACTGTATATCTTCCTTGGGCTTTAAGCCAAACCTATACTTTCATCTGCATACAACTGTACAGGCAGCAAATACTATTCTGCCATACATTATTCCAAACATCTTGTGCTTGTTCATGCAATACATCCAAGAATTGTAAGGTGAGCTAACTGAACAAGTTATATATATTTAATGGGGACATGTTTAAAAATCGTGCTAGCCAAGAAAGTTGTTCAATATCAGAGCATGTTTAGTAGGCTGGTTTTCATATAAGTGAGTATTATCCTGTTTTTATGAATTTTCATGTTAGAGATTTCTAACTGAATATGCTTGATATTCAAGTAGACCAATTGAAGTTGGTTGTGATCAAATCAAGAGATGTCTTCAGAATAATCAATGTTATACAATGAAGGAATAGCCAACATACACAAAATATACAAATCAAATGTTTGCTCTAGAATAATTATTGATGTGTAACTTCCATGTGAAAAACACCAAAAACTGGTCTCTATTTGTGAGTGTGATTTGTTCTTTAAATATAACAAAATAGTTGCATTTTATAAACAAATTGTGACATAAAGAAAAACTGAGAAGGATAAGCAGTCAATTGTTGATACCCACTGATGAATAGACGAATATGTCCGTGTACAAAATTCTTGAGTTCGGATACTGAAGATAACATCAGTTAGCTAAGTGACAGACCTTTTACTGATATTAATTTTATATATATATGTAAGAATCACTACACAATTGCAGTCGTGTTTCAATGCATAAAAATGTGTGTCCTCAGGTGATTGTAAATTATTGGCAAATGAACAATTAATTAAGTTTCAAAAGCAAAATACATCCTCATTTATTTGAAAAAAAATATATGGCTTGATGGCTATAACCTGATCAACCAATCGAATATAACCTACATTAAATTCAAACTAAGCAAAAAAGAAAAAATTAGAAATTGTCATCTTAGAAATGTGTCATAGCCAAGGTTTGACATCTAACAGCAGCCAAACATTAACTTGATATGTATTGAGCCCTCTTTTAAATTAAATGTTACAAACGTTGGAAGTGTACTGGATATATATATATATATATATATATAAATAAAAAGTAAGAACAGTAAGATATATAATCCCGTGTTCTTATAGATATTTTTATTTTTACAAAATAGTGCTCAATGTAAATTTACAGAGCATTAATATTATAAATTAATTCAATTACACAATTAAATTCGAAGCTATTAGCTTCCATTTTTGAAACATGGTTAGAACTGTGTAGCGAAAAAACATATTTTAAATCAATTAATTTATAATATATATATATATATATATATATATATATATATATATATATATATATATATATATATATATATAGAGAGAGAGAGAGAGATATGGACAAATGAACACTGAATATAATTTTCAGATCAAGTCCCACTGTAAACCTCTAACATTATAAGGTCAAAAAGAGAGTACTGCTACTATATTTGGGTGAGAGATGACCAGCCCTCAATTTCCAGTTTTGATAGAGTTCAAAAGCATCTCCAAGTCCTTTTTGGAGAAGAATTATTTCCCACCTTCCAACCTCTCTCTCACAGGCAAGATGTAGCGAATCTCTTACTGCTACTACCATGGAAAGTGCTTGGATGAACTATATTCCTTGGTTCTGCCAGATCTAACCTTTGCTCCATTCTTCTTTGGCAATAGCTTCTGGTTCCTCCAAATTCAAAGGACTTCTTTCTCTGACTTTTTTTTTTCATATATGTCCATAAATTTTCAATGGGGTATACCAGTACCTTAGTTTTCCTGTCATTTAAGTATTTTGTAACAATTTGTCATTTGTTTCAAGTCACTGTCATCTTGGAACACTCAGTGATGCCCCAAAGCTTGTGTGCAATTTGTTTTATATTATTTTTAAGAATAGCCAAATACTGCTCTTTATCCATGATATCCTGTACCCTCATTAGTTCTCCTGGTCCAGAAGCAGCAAAACATCCCCAGAGCAAAATGTTCCCACCACTATGCTTAATTGTAGGGAGAGTATTTTTTGGCTTGTAAGCTTCATTCACTTTCCTCTATACAAAATCTATAGCTATGAATATAACAGATTGAAACTTCTAAAAATTTTGCAAATTATTCAGAACTAAATACAGAATCAACTATTTATGGTAAATTCAGTAAGCACTTTCAAATATTTGCATTTCCTTAGAAAATATGCAAATATTCATTGGATGTGAATAATTCTTTCCACAACTGTATGGGTAAATGGATATATGAATAAAGACAGAGGAAAACTTATTTTTGTAATGTCCATTTGTAGGAGAGACTTTGTAAATCACAGATACAATAATAATAATAATAATACCTCAAACAATACTCGGTGAGACGCCACTAATTCCCATATATATATTTTCCTTTACCCGTCACGTGATCTACTTATTTTAGGATGGGGTCAACTGTGCTTGTTCTATGGGGATCTATGTTCAAACCCAAATGTCAACAGCAAAACTTTATTCTTATATGACACCTCTCCTTTGAGATAACTTCTGGAGTCTATATTTCTTCAGCTTCAGTTCAATATTTAGAAATTCCTTTGCATGAGTGTTAACTGTTAATAGTTTTGAGTACTCTTCATCTACTAGTACTTGTAGGTAAGCATCTGACAGGTCCAGCTTGGAAAAAAATTTATCATCATTTAATTTGGTAGAATTTTCCTCTGGACTTGGTAACAGATAGTTACTTGTTTTAAACTTTCATTTAACCCCATTGAAATATCAGCACATATATGGATTTTATTATTTCTTTTTTTAACATAAACTGTTGGTGATGCCCATTTGGAATAGTCAATTTTTAAGATCACACCTAATTTTTCTAGTTTGTCGAATTCCTCATTAATTGCTTCTAAAGCTGCCAAAGGTACACTTTTTTTTTGCTTAAATGTCAGTATTACATTCTCTTTTAATTCAAATTTACCTTTAGTTTTTGCGCATGTCCTTAGACCTTCTGAGATAACTTCTGGAAAACTATTTTTCAATTCATTCTTTAATTTTTCAGTTGCCATATTAGCACCAGAGGTAACAATATTTATTTTGTTGCAAAAAGAGTTAATTGGAAGGTCCCATAGATCAAATAATACAATCCAGTCTGTTCCAAATAAATTAGCAGTATTCTTTAATACAAACACCACCGCTTTCTTGGTTTTTCCAACAAAACAAATGTTACTGGTGAATTGACCCAAAAAGTTCAATCTCTTTTCTAAAACTTGATGTGTAACTTTATTAAGAGTCAATAAACTGGGTTTACCCATTTTTCTGCATGTCTGTTCATTTAAGTTAGTGTTATTAGTTCCTGTATCCATTTGTAATTTTATTTTTAACATTATTAATTTCCACAAAAACAAATTTCCTCTTTTGAGATGTTTCTAACTCAGTTAAAAACATGTTCGAAGTCTTGTTAATTTTCCTTTTATTCTTCTTATCTTTACTCCATGCATTTATCATATTCACACATATTTTATTTTTCCTCCATTTATAGGTGATCATATTTATGGCTAAACATATGAACTCACTATATTTGAACTCCCCCACCCCCAGTTATATGTTAAATAGTATGGCAGAATGAGGTCTTCAGCCTTGTTTGACAACCAGTCTATTAGAAGCAAAACTGGCTATGTGTGGAGCTAGCAACTCCATTTCATCAATAATCTCCTTGTGATAGAGACAGCAGCAACAAAATTGCCTAGTGTTTTGAGGCTTTGGCCTCATACTCTTAAGTTGGAGTGGACAGGACTTGAGATAGATAAATATTTGACCTTACTCTTTCAAGTCAATAAAAAAATAAAAAATAATAAATGGCTGTTCCTATTCACTAACCATTGACTTAACCCCAACTTTACCATTTTGTCATTTTAAAAACTAAAAATTTGTTTGTGATAGGCTGAAAGGCAAAGATTTAACACAAAAAATCTTATAAACTTTCATCTAAAATTTCCCAAGTCTAAGTATTATATTGTTCATATTCAGTAATGTCCATTTACTGCTTGTCCTGTTTCTACTAAGTTTGTATGGCCCAGTTTAGGGATTAGACTCACAATTACTTTTCTTCTATGTTCCATGTCCTTTCAGGCTGTGGGTGATCATGGCTCTCCATAACTTCCTGTTCTTTATAGCTCTTAGTACATTTTATCTATTCGATATCTCTCCTAATCCCAGTTCTGTAAACTATTTAGACAAGCTTGTTAGGTAGGTTAATTGCTGCTTTCCCTCTTGCATTCAGCATGTCTTGATTCAAATTCTCCAAGCCCTCTTTTCTCATTATCTGCCACACTACTTCAAATAATAAGTTAGAAAGAAAACCCTAATCAATACTAGAAAGAGTGATAACAGTGGACTTGTGGAACCTATTTTCCTGAAAAATTGTTTTAAGAGAAGGATTTTAGGAATTTTAACTGACAATGGCACTCACTGCTTGGTCAATGAATGTCAAATTTTTACCTTATAAGGAAACAGTTAATATTATCATTAGCATTACCATGATGAGTTTATTTATACTATTGATTTTTATACTATTGAAAGTAGGTCCCTATTTCTATTTTTGTAGTTTTTCTATAATTAGGATTTGTTATTGTATTTTCTCTTCACCTTTTGATTTATTCTATATGTAGCTATGAAATTTTTATACATTTAATTCAATTACAGAGTGAAGTCTACTCCAAAATTGACCAGCTCTGGCAGATTTAGAAAAATAAAGTGCTTAATATATAAATTGTAAAGTAATTCTAAGAACATTTCCTTGCAAAAAAAATATAAATACCTCACTTGCTAGGTAGTTTTACATTTTGGATCTTCAGGCTGCTTTAGTTATACTTACTTTTTTGAACCAAACCAGGCTGAAATTTGAAAGTTGAAGCAGCTGTATTAGGTGAGGCATTTATATTTTTTCAAGAAATGTTCTTTAAAAATGCACATGTTTCACTGCTTAGTAATTAATACTCTTATTATGGAAAAAATAGAGCTATCATAAGATTACATGAACAGGCCATGTTTTTAATTATTATTATATCATTTTTTAACTGTTATTTTGTGGAACAGACACCCAAGGGAATGCTTCCCTGATCACTGTAATTTTAACCCCTTCAAGTATAAGATCAACCATTATCTATTCTATATATCCTCATTATCTGCACTTTCTCTTCTTACAGCCATACAAAACCTAATTCAGCAACTCTCTACCTTGAGTGGCTCTTGGAGATTGTAGTGGGTGAACGTTTCTTATTTTAATAGTTTTTTCTCTCGTACTTCCCGCTGGTGGAACTCTCTTTCTGTTTCTTGCTTTCATATCAACTATGATCTTTAAAACAACAAACACAGCTTTAATCATCATTTTTGTCCTCTTGAATTCTGTTCTTTTTCCTCAATAGCATTTTCTCAGTTCCCATAACTCACAGTAACTGCTTGTATGTTAGTGGCTTTATCACCTTCCTTGGGGTGAAATGATTAAAAAAATATCCTGTCTCCTAGAATCTTGTTCTTTTTATTGTCCTTTCTCTTCAGCAACATTCTCAGTTTCCATCACACTGCATCTTAGTGACTTCATTACTTTGCTTGAGATGAAAAGATTAAAAAAGAAAAAGTAAAAATGAAAAACTATGTCTAAATAACTCTATACAGATTTTGGTGCGTCTGTGCATGCACACATATCTGTGTGTGTGTGTGTGTGTGTGTGTGTGTGTGCAGGCGTGTGTGATCCCAATTATCCTACACAGATTATTCGCTTTAGGGATTATCTGTTTGCTGTGCTAATGCAAAACCGTATCATTGTAATAATCCCAAATAAAATGGATTTAAACTCAATGAATGAAACAATCCAGATTAATTTACTTTCAAATGTGGATTTCAGTTTAACATAATTACACATATTATTTCTTACGTGATCCAAAAAATTATTTTGTCTAATGCTAAATTCCTTACATCTAAAAGAAATCAAAGACCCAACATTTAGGATTAAGTGAAAGACAGCATCTCCAAGTAACTTAAACATGTATGGAACTGTATGAAATATAAAAATTTTCATATATTGTGGTCATATAACTATACTAGTAAGCTCACTGCTTGCTCTCCAATTGTGTTCTTGTGCCACACAAAATGAAGCATTGAAATGCATACTTAAGTGTGGGCACTTTGATATGGTGTAATGGTTAGCAAGCTTTTCCTGCTAGATTAATTACAACTGAGTAGTGAATTAAATCACAAATATATATATATATATATATATATATATATATATATATACAAGCATGTTTGGTTGAATAATCTAGACATATTATGTCTATTTATTTTTATTTTAATCCTCTCATATTTATGGATCAATTTCTTAGTGTTATGAAATTTATTAAGAAAAACACTGTAGTTTTGTTCATTTCTTTTATTTTCCCAAGTACTTTCAATCTCATCCAAGATTATCTTCAGGAGTGAATTACTAAAACAAAAATTAATGTAATTGATAATTGTGATTTTTTTGTAAATGTGCATGAAATGCACTTTGTTATAGTCAATTTAAAAATTAACTGTTAAGAATATGTAAGGGAGGTAACTTAATTTATATTTTTTATTATTAATGTTTTAAAATGCTCAACCTGCAATTTAAAAAAATTTTTTTTTTACAATTTGAGTATCCCAAAACATCGCTTTTATAGGTATATAAAACATTGTTGCTATACTCAAAATTAATCTTACTTAGTGTTGGTTGCATTTTTTTGATATAGAGCACTTCAAGAATTTGAAGTTTTTACTTTCATGGTGGAGTATACCTGTATTGTCAATTAATATTTTGTGAATTTGAGAGGATTAGGATAAAAATAGACATGTCTAAATTATATATGCTACCTATGTATATATATATATATCGTTTTGGCATCCGTCCATCTCAGATGATAGAGTAGTGCTTATTTTTTTTTAAATTCTAGACAATGCAGTTACATTGCCTCTGGTGACTGTGTAGTCCCACTTTGGAATGTCAGTCTCTCAGGCACTTGGCACAGATGAAACTGGATGACATGGAGACAGACACTGTCCTTGCTTTTCTCCTGGCTCTCTTTGCTGCCTGCTGATCTTCCCTCACAGCCTCTGCAATCGAGACAACGTCACTGACTGTGACTCTCCAAAGTTGACGATTGTCAACCATAGCCTCCCATGTGTTAGGGTCAATGTCAGTCAGCTTCATGCCATGTTTGCAGACATCCTGGGATGCAGCCAGCACCCATGCAACATAGATGCCCCAGCCATCTGAGATGTCTTTGGCAGAGCAGCGTGAACAGGCCGGGGATGCCGGCACGTTGGAGGACCTCTGTGTTAGTGACCCAGTCTTGTTACTTAATGTGCAGAAGACGTCTGAGGCAGCGGAGGTGAATGGTGTTTAATCTCTTCTCCTGACTGGCGTAAGTTGTCCAGGACTCGCTGCCGTACATGAAGGGTGCTGAGGACTCAGGCCCAGTAGACATAGTTTGGTGTTCTCCATCAGCTGGCTGTTGTTCCAGACACACTTGTTTAACTTGGCCATGACTGCGGCAGCTTTCCCTATCCTGGAACTGATCTCGGTATCCAGGGAGAGGGAGCTGCAGATGATCAACCCGAGGTAGGCGAAGGAGTCCACCACCTCAAGGTGTGTGCCATTGATGGCAATGTCCAGGGAGGAGACAATGTCTTGTACCAGGATGTTGGTCTTTCTGAGGCTGAGGGTCAAGCCGAACTCCTTGCAGGGATGGGCCAGGTGGCTGACTAATTCTTGCAGACCATCCTCCATGTGGGATGTCAGCACAGCGTCAGCGGCAAACAGCATCTCCCGAATGAGGAACTCACGGACCTTGGTCCTAGTGCACAGTCAGGCAATGTTGTAGAGTTTGTCGTCTGCTCTAGTGCTGATGTAGATGCCCTCCATGCAGTTGCAGAAGGCGTACTAGAGAAGCCTGGAGAAGAAGATCCCAAAGAGTTTCAGCGCGAAGACACAGTCCTGCTTTATGTTGCTTCTCACAGGAAAGGCATCAGATGTCCTGCCGTTGTAGCAGACTCTGCTGTACATGTCCTCGTGGAAGAACCTGACCATCTGGAGCAATCTTGGGGGTCATCCTACACTCCGTCCCAGTAGGCTGAAAAGTCCACTTCTGCTGACTAAATCAAAGGCTTTCGTCAGGTCAATAATGGCAATATACAGTGGTTTCTGCTGCTCACGGCACTTCTCCTGCAGCTGGCACAGCGAGAAGATTATGTCCACTGTAGATCGGATTGCCCTGATGCCACACTGCAACTCAGGGTACACATGGGAGGTGAGGCCCTGCAGATGTGGCAAGACGATGCGGGCAAAGACTTTCCTGACGATGCTGAGGAGGGAAATGCTGCGGTAGTTATTGCAGTTGCTGTGGTCACCTTTATTCTTATAGAGGGTAACAATGTTGGCATCTCGCATGTCCTAAGGGACGTGGCCCTTCTCCCAGCACAGGCACAGGAGCTTGTGGAGATGCCACAGCATAACTGGCTTGCCACTCTTCAGAACCTCCGATGGGATCCTGCCCTTCCCAGGGGCCCTCCTGTAGGAGAGACAGTCGATGGCTTCTCTGAGTTCCTTCGCAGAGGGCGGGCATCCAACTCCTTCATGACTGGGAGACTGGGCAAAGCATCCTGGGCAGCATCCATCACCACGTTTTGGGCTGCATACAGCTCCATGTAGTGCTCCACCCAATGCTCCAGCTGCTTGCCCTGGTCTGTAAAGACCTCTCCTGCCTTGGACTTCAGCAGAGCCATCTTGATGGAAGTGTGGCCAGTGTCAGTTTTGATGCCAGTGTACATGCCTCTTGCATTTCCACTGTCGGCAGCTGTCTGGATCCTGCTGCACATGTTAAGCCAGTAGTCATTGGTGCAGTGGCGTGCAGTCTGTTGGGCCTTGCTGCAAGCAGCTCTGAGGGTATTGTGGGTACTGACACAAGAGTTTTGCTTGTAGGCCAGAAGTGCTTGTCTCTTGGCTTCAGAGGCTGACTGCATATCATCCCAGTGAGCTTCATACCAGTCCAAATTTCGACGATCCTTCTTCCCGATCGCAGTAAGGGCTGAGGTATATATGGCATAACAGAGGTGGTGCCATCTACTGTCAATGTCAGTGGCACTGAAGGAGGATGTGTCAACCTTCACACTAAAAGTGGTTTGGAAGTGGTGAGAACTCTCAGGGTCATTGGAGCAACAGGTGTTGATGCAAGGGAGGCTCTTGGTTTTGGTGTACTTTCTTGGCTGTCAGTCTCACTTTGCAGCCTACTAGGGAGTGGTCTGTGTTGCAGTCTGCACTGTGGAAGCTCCGAGTGTGAAGAACACTCCTTAGGTCTGTATGCCTGGTGATGACAAGGTCAAGCTGGTGCCAGTGTCATGAACGGGGGTGTCTCCAAGAGACTTTGTGGTGTTCTTTGCACTTGAAGTAGGTGTTCATCATGCAGAGTCCGTGGTGACAGCACAGCTCCAGCAGCCACTGTCCATTCTCATTCATCTTTCCTGTGCCCTGATGACTGAGGCAGGAGGGCTAAGTGTCACAGTCTGCTCCCACTCTAGCATTGGAGTCTCCTAGTAGGTATAATCCTTCAGTATTGGGGTTCCTGGATATCGTCTCATCCAGAGACTCATAGAACTGGTCCCTGACCTCTGGGGTGGCACAGAGCATTCGCATGTAGATACAGAGGACGTTGGGAAAACCTGTAAATGGTGAGGCAGGTGGTAGCTGTCCAGTGAAATGCGATGATCTCTCCCACTGATGGAGGTGACCCCAGGCACCCGTAGCATACACCAATCGGGTTGGGCTTTTGACCAGTAACTGTCACTTCCCGTGTTGTGCCAATGTCTTGCAACATCGCTGGAATGTCCTCTCCAGTGTGCTACGAGCCTGGGTAGGATGTATGGAGGACTAGGGCTGCCTGGACGTCTAGTTCCCACTCTCAGCCTTGCTAGCAGAGTCCAAAGGAGAGGATAAACAAATACAGTTTGGTACCAACATGGCTGCAGGAGTTGCCGGAAGGTAGCACAGAGTGCTGTCCATCTGCTCCGGATTTGTGTAGGGTTTACTGCTTGGCCTTTCCTTCTCCCAAAGATTTCCACAAGGCAGTGGCATATCCACACACGAGTTGACCTGCATGCTGCATGTTAAGGGGGCCAACTT
Organism: Acanthosepion lycidas; assembly: GCA_963932145.1. NCBI lineage: Eukaryota > Metazoa > Mollusca > Cephalopoda > Sepiida > Sepiidae > Acanthosepion > Acanthosepion lycidas. Next base: position 34,468,379 of record OZ010587.1, read on the forward strand.
TTTTTCTTCCATGCCAGCTACAACTTAAAAAAAATTAAATGCAATGTTAGCTGCCTTCCCTCATCTTAAGTCATATTCTTTTATTGTACTTTCTCATCAGTAAAGTTTTCTCATTCTCTTTCATTATCAGTAACCCTTAGCATCTTAGTGGCATTATCATCATACTTGGTGTGAAATAATGGAACATAAATATATATTATATATATATATATATATATACACACAAACACACACACAATATATATATATATATATATATATATATATATATATATATATATATATATATTGTCATCCACAGACAGATTGTTTCGCTGTATCACAGCTGATCAGACATCCAGTTGCCTCTAGCTAGGATTGAAAACCGACTGAATTGGCCTCAGTCAGGAATTCTACCACTAAGCCATTGGTGCACGGCAGGGATGAATGTGAATTTAAGCATATTTATTTTTAGATAAACGCACAGTGACTGAGAGATCTCAATTCAATTTAATGAAGAGTGTTGCATTATTAGCCACGATAGCCACTGTTTACAAACCAACACTTCCTCCCCAAAGAGCTCAACGGAAATAAATTTTTCAGGAGCATGAGGTGCAGCAATAATTCTTTCAAACGTGTTTCTGTCTATCAAATTTTTTATTAACTTTTTCAAATTTTCAAATTAGTTGTTTTATGTAAATTGGTGAATTAATCAAAGTTCAAGTTTATATTCATTTTATATTATTTTTTCCCCAGGTACTTTTCAATATGGCTACATTTTTATTCAAGGATTGTGTTTTGTGTAAGTTTACGCAACTGTTTTTGGTTAATTCTGGCATTCTCACATTTGATGGAACCAATTTCAAGTCACTCAAGGTGATGTCATTTTAACAGTCAAACTGGAATTTTCATGTGTATTTTTTTTAAAGAACATTTCTTGAAAAAATTTAAATGCCTTGCCTGCTACTGCTGCTTGAACTTTCAAATTTTCAGCCTAGTTTGGTTCAAAAAAAGTAAATATAACCAAAGTAGCCTGAAGATCCAAAATATAAAACTACAGTAGCAGATGAGGTATTTATATTTTTTTTGCAAGGAAATGTTCTTAGAATTACTTTACAATTTATATATTAAGCACTTTTTTTTTCTAAATCTGCCAGAACTGGTCAATTTTGGAGTAGACTTCACTCTGTAATTGAATTAAATGTATAAAAATTTCATAGCTACATATAGAATAAATCAAAAGGTGAAGAGAAAATACAATAACAAATCCTAATTATACAAAAACTACAAAAATAGATATAGGGACCTACTTTAACAAAAACTGATAGTATAAATAAACTCATAATATTAATGTTGATGATAATAATAGCCATTTCCTTATAAGATAAAAATTTGGCATTCATTGACCAAGCAGTGAGTGCCATTGTCAGTTAAAATTCCTAAAATCCTTCTCTTAAAACAATTTTTCCAGAAAATAGGTTTCTTAAGTCCAGTAATTATTATCACTCTTTCTAGTATTGATAGGTATTCCTTCCTAACTTTTTATTTAAAATAGGGTGAAATGTCAACATTTTGATTATATCTTTACTTTTTCTTTTTAACAGTCAAATAATAACAACAAAAATGAGGACATTCGTTCAAAAGTAAATATAAATCTTGATATCTCTTCATCACAAAAAATTCTGGCAGAGATGATGGGTTTGTTAAAGATTTAATATTATCAAAAAAAGAAATCTATCCTAAAAATTTAATAAATTCTTTTGTTTAATTTTTACAGATTGATTTTATTACATATTGTACTAAGGTTATTTAAAACTTTACAAGGAATCTATTATAACCTTGTATTTTCAGGACTTGTCAGCCATTTTCTTTCATTCAATATATGACCGAAATTATTTACAAAGTAATGTTACAACTAATAGCATGTATTTGTTTTAAATCAATGATATTGTTGAAGAATCATTGCTGAACACATATCCAAAAATCACTCAAGAAAAATAAATGTTGTTTATTATTACAGAGTCCTCGTGGGACATGGGAGGGAAAAATTGATTCATGTTTTCACAAGGACATTAGTGTGATTTGTTGGCTTGATTTTTATGGCTTATCAAACCTTTGTGGGTTATTTAAAGATAAAACGTATTTTCCAGATTGTAAGAATAATTCTTTATTTTTGCAAGTGAATATTGCATTAACAATTTTTTGAGAATAACAATGATTTTTCTAGATACATATTATACTATTTAGCCTACAGCTGGAGGGAGGGAGGAGGAAGTTTTTTTGCACATAAGTGAATGTAACTAACTTGAGTAGAATTTGAACTTGGCTCTTTGATTTCTTATTCCAAGGAATGAGTGCAAAGTGAATAGAAAGTACACCCACTGAAATTTGAACTTGTTGATTCCATTCTCCATGTCCATCAGACCGCACCCACGAAAAAAATAAATATCTTCTTGATATTTTTTACAAAGTTGCTTCCCAGTGTGTTTGACTTCAAACTTAAACCTCAGAGTTTACTTTGCATTTTTTCTTTTATCAAAGTCAAGTTTCTTGGATGTTATTTTTTTTTATCATTTGTCCTTTTGCTATCTCTCTTAAACCATATTCTGCCATCTATTTAATGAAGCTGACAAGTTAGATTATGTATTGATTTCCTCTGTTCCTTTTGTATTCACTGTCCAGTGAGATTTATTTTTAAACTCGCTTAAAAGATGCCCTATCAGGCAGTATTTAAGCTAGCTCCTGTGGAGGGCTCTTTATTAGGCCTTTGGCTTGTTTAGGAGTTTGAGAGTCCCTAAGTCTTTGCATATTCTCAGCATTGGAAGCTCTCCTGGCTGCCATTTGATCTGGGTGTTCATTTGCACAGGACTTTCTTTTCCACACTGCAGCCTTGGCTATTTTGACTGCAATCTGGTCTTCCGCTAGCAGAGATTTCTTTTTGTGAGGCATAATACTGCTGTATAAACAATAAATTAGAGAACAACTCAAAATTCTTGCTGCATTTAAGTATTGCATTAATATTTAAGTTTACCTTTTTAAAGTTCAACACTAATTCTTCTGCCACCACTTAATTTAAAGACAATTTGATGTGTGTATGTCATTAATTTCCATATAAACAATTATTTTATGAGTAACTTTTGCTGGATTTTGCCATTAATTTTGATTATTCACAAATTTATTTTGAAGTTATAAAAATTGTTATCATGCAAAAAGATTTGTCGCAAAAAATCACATAAAAAAATCACCAAAAGTAATCACAATAATGAAAATTGGGAATCCAAAATTTCTGTAACATGAGCAATTGAAAGTTAGAGAGTTGTGTCCGTTTAATTGAAAAGTGTGACACAGTGACACACTGACATTTACATTTATTATATAGATGTGATAAAAGTCCTAGTTATTTTAATGTATGCCTTCTGCATAAGTTAAATGAAAAAAGCTTCTTTTTCTATAGGCCATGTCCATTCAGAGTATTAATTTATCATGGCTCTCCATAATTTCCGATCCTTTATAGCTCTTAAGAGATTTTGACATTTTGTTATCTCTTCTAAACCCTGCAATCTATTCCCTCAAGGTCACTAGGTAGGTTATACATTGTATTCTTCTATCCCACTTGCCTTCAATCTTTCCTGTGAGTACCAAAATTACCAAGCCCTTTTTCCTCATTATGTAGCTTAGAAATTTCAACTATCTCTTTCTGATATTAAACTTAACTGTTCATTTTCATTTTCTGTAAGACTTTATTGTTGCTCACATGTTCAGTCTATGTTATTCTCAGCATCCTTCTATAGAACCACATTTGTGTTGCTTCAAATCTCTTCTTCATTTATAAGGAGATTGTCCAGCATCCACTGCCATATACAAGGAATGATATTATGTAATAATTCAGAACTCTTTCCTTTGTTCCTAATTATGGTGTTGTCAATAGGATGTTTAAGTTCCTTGGATGAATAAGAATTTGTTGAGACTTGGATCTGATGTTTTGCACTGTTTTCCTAGGCTAGGGCAAAAAAACTGAAAAGTAACCAGTCCGAGAGGGAAAAAAATGGAATAACTTACCTCTTTCTAGCTTCAGCAAGTTGTGAAACTATAATGAACATTTCTGTTGTGGTATACCCCAAACAACTGGAGAAGTTGACTATTGATCTCCTGTCATAAAACAACACAATATTGCACTAATGAAAATTTTCCTGTTTCTTCTTAATACTTTTGATTGGCAACATTCCCTATTATAATGCATCTTCAGATTTCAGTGTCAAACTTTCCATCCTCTGTTGAAACACTTCTCATATATTTAAATTCTTGCACTTGTATTTTTGGTGTCCCCAATTTGTAATTTGCATGTTGGGTTGTTCCTTTTGCTAGCAGCCATGCATTCTATCTTCTTGTAACAAAGAGAGATAGATGGAAGGGTGTATAGTGAGATATCCCAATTCATACATACACTGTACATAAAGTCCTATGGTAGATTTTGAGAGACTTACATTGGAGAAAAGTTTCTTGTATTTTAGTGTTATCAGCTTAGAGTATTTTGTATGCTGTATTGTGTACAATGGGACACATGGTTTGCTGGGGACTACATAGTCCCCCAGAGGGAAAATAAGATGTCTTGTCCTTATGGTACCACGTGAGTAAAGAAGAAAAAAAATGTGAGATCAAGCATCCATTTTTTATATAATACTTTATATTATGTCAACTAGCATTAGCTAGCAGAACTGCCCTAAAAGACAAGTGGGGATAATCTCATAATGACCTTATACAGATAAAAGTGATTTGAAAACATTATGGAAGGTTGAGGGGGTGAAAATTTTGCCTTGTAAAAATATTCAACTCGTACATAAAGAAAAAGAAAATTGAAAAGAAAACAGATAAGCTGTTAATCCAAAATTTTTACATTCAAGAAATTAAGATGTTTTACAAAAATTTTTTCTTTTTTTAATCTAGTTTCTTATGAATTTTTTGTATAACACAAAATAGATGAGACACAGGAAGATTTCTTCATGATTTAAACTCAGACTATTACTTGGACTGGCTACTTGATATATTATCCTTTTATTTACACCTGGTATACAAACGTAGTAGTGAACACAAGCATATGCATGAATATGTGATAGAAAACTGCTTGGCTCTATTCAAAAGTGTGTTATATGAAGAGAATAAAATTTCTAATAACTTAATGCTTAAAAGCTGAAACTCTGCAGATTAATAATTTGATATTTACACAACATCATTCAGACTGTTGTCCTCATCTTTATTGCCAGATTCATGACATCTGTATGCTCCAACCTTCTTCCGGTGATATACATTGAAATTTTGAAATTAACCTTTTATTTAGTCCACAGGGATATATTGTTTTAATTCCATGTACCATACCTTTTTTGAATAGCTCAATATCAGTTAATTCCCTTTAGTAACTCAACTTTCCAAGTTTTTGTTCCCTCTGCTGTGGTCAGGTATTGAACTCACAACACTTTCATCAAAACATTTTTTGGATTACTCAACCAATGCCATGGGGGCATAAGACCAGTAGCCCAGGTGGCCCTGATACTGAGATATCAAAAAAAAAAAGGCATGGTATGTGCAATTAAAACAATCTACCCCCATGGTCTAAATAAAGGGTTTATTTGAAATTCCAGCATACAACACCTGAAGACGGTCAAAGCATACAACACCAAAATGTTGTGAATAAAGATGAGGATAATGGTCTGAATGGTGCAAATAGTATAAATATCGAATTATTAATCTGCAGAGTTTCAGCTTTTCAACATTAAGTTATTAGAAGTTTTATTTTCTTCATGTTTCATCTTTATATTTCTAGCCACAGCTGCATGTAGACACAATCCTTAATCATGTCCTCCTCTCTGGGAATCTAACTTGGAAGAGGTGTCTGCAAAGTGTAGAACCACATTTGAAGGTTGTCTTGATATTATATGGACAACAGAACTTTTATATTTTTTCTGATAATCACTTCACATAAGTAAGCAGACAGAGGCTGTTTTCTTGTGCTCAGTTTGTTGGATCTGCCATCATGTACCAGGCATAGTTGTTACATTGTAGAGTGCAACAGCCAAAACATTGTGAATATGATCACAAAGATGAGTACAACAGTACAAAAGACGTAAATAGTGTAAATAATTACAATACTTCATCTAAAAAATATAGACAGATAATAATTTGATATATGTTTTAAATCGTTTGTAATTTTTATCATTCTCTAGCAATGATGAGTTAATTAAATTTTATTTTACTATGGCTTTTATTTCAGTAAGAATATCAATAATAATAATTTTCACTTAAAAAGAGGACTCCATTTTGTCTGAAACTGGTTAACAGAATATGTTATAATAATGTGTCTGCTATAAACTGAATCTGTTTTATTAAATCTTAATTTATAAAGATTTTTAACATTTTTCTTCATGGAAACCATGTTTATAAATGTTTTTTTATAGCCTGACACTTACTAAGTAAATCAGAAATTTTGCTGTATAAATATAATGAATAATGTATAAATATATACATATATATATATATATATATATATTATACATCTATATATATTATACATCTATATATATATATATATATTATACATATATATATATATCTATATATGCATATATTATACATATATATATATATTTACATATATATATATATTTACATATATATATATATATTTGTGTGTGTGTGTGCATATGTATGTATGTAAAAATATAATGAATAATGTATAAATATATATACATATATATGAAAGATTTCTCAGAGTTAGCCTGTAAAAAAAGACAATATGTATAAGGGTAAAAAAACTGTATTATTAGCCAACGCATTTTGTCCAATGTGGAATTTCTCAATACAAAAACAAAATGAATTTACTGAAAACAAAGTAATTATTAACAACAAACAAAACTTCCTTAGCCACAATTTTGATTTTAAAAATGCTACACTCATAAAAAAAGAAAATAACTCACTCAGAAGGAAAATCCTCAAGAGTACTGCCATTGAATATTATCCAAATATTAATCTATGCCCAGGTTTTTTCCCAATATCACCCTTCCTAACAGAATTACTACTCTCCAAGCCAATATACACAACTATATCAAGAAATCAAAAGAAAATGGTTGCATCCATCAATATAACAATAGAAACAATATTCTACACATGAAAGTACTTGACTTAATTTTCAGTTGACAATATGAATACAATAGCATTTTCTAAATTCTTCTAGTTGCTAAGGACATTTTGTTTGTTGCTAATAGTTACTTTGTTTTCAATGAATTCATTTCGTTTTTGCCTTGAAAAGTCTACATTGGACAAAACATGTCAGCTAATAATACAGTTTTTCTATTCTCTTTTACCTTTATATACAAATATATATGTAAATATGTATAAATATGATGAATAATGTATAAATATATATATATATATATATATATACACATATACATATCCATATGAAATGAGAATGAATCGAATATAAATTCAAACATTCATAACATTAATTTAAAATATGGTTTGACGCAATCCAATAGTAGAACAATATTCTTTATTATTTGAATGTAATATCCTATAATAAAGTCTATACATATACATATGTAAATATGTATAAATATAATCAATATTAACCACTAAATAAAGTACTCTTATAAGCAAGGACATTATGTTGATATGTAATTATTTTTTTCTTATCAGGCTACAGACTTATTGATGTACCTACATAAATATGTTTGGCACAATATATATTCAAGGGGTGCTATTGAACTGACTAAAAAGGAATGTTTAGAAATTCTGATGTTTAATAATTTGTTCAGAGTTTGGGAAGTGAATCAGGCTGAGGACTTTTCAGCACTGCTTTGAAATATATATTCTCAGCTCAATTCACTTCCCAAAATCAGGATTTTGTCATTGAAATACTGATTTTAGAAAGTGAATTGAGCCAAATAATTTTCAGTATGTTCCTATATATATATATATTATCACTTTAAATGTTATTTTTAGTTGATACTCCTATTTGAGTAGAGGCTTTGTTTATTTATTAAACAGTATATTTATTTTATTTGTTTTCATCTAACAGCCTGAATATTGGAGAAATCACATTAAAGCAAAACATGCATTCTCTGACAGGATTTGAACCTGTGCCCCCTCTGAGCAAAGGGAACCATCATTAGATCTGACATACCCTAACCAACTGAGCTACAGAAAATTAAGCCAATCAACCAAAGCTGAATAGTACTTTTAAATGAAATTCTTCTCATCATAGTCTTTCTTGAAATTTTCATATGCTTTTGTATCCAAAAGTATACAAAGCAATTTCCTGAAGAAGTAATGAATTTTTATTTATTAATCCAAATAAATAAATTAATCCAAATTTTATCACTTTAAACATTAATTTTAGTGGATACTTTATTTGAGTAGATGTTCTGTTTATTTATTAAACACTATATTTATTTATTTTCATATACCGAACTTAATGTTCAAGAATTCCCTGCTGGAGTATGCATATTTTTCTTTCATGCAATTTTCTCAAATACTCAAGCCATGTAACCATAAGTTCTATGCTAACAGTTTCTTTTCTCACCTTTCTCACTTGTGAAACTCATTTCTGGCTTCAACTTTGACCTTCAAAAACTTAAATACAATGTTTTATCTTCTGTTTTCTTAATTCCTGTTATTATATTGTTCTCTCTCTTTGATAGTGTTTTCTTTTTTTCATATTCACTCACACTCAATAAATGCTTGTGTCTTAATGGCTTTATTTACCTTACTTGGGGGTGGATGATTAAACAAAACAAAAAATTGCATATCATTTCTTATTAAGGTTCTTTAGTATGGCACAATCAGTGTAGGGAGATTATTTTGTATTAATTTTCAAAAAATGCAAGGCATACCCTGAAAAATCATAAGTTTGACCCATGCAATATTATTTTATTTCAGTTTATATATGTATAAGAAAATTAAAAATCATTTTAATTTCAATTTGAAAAAGTTACTGTTATGCTCTGCTTCAAATTAGATTCCTTTCTGACAGTCAAACAGATGTGAACACTAAGAAAGCAGAACTAAAAATTTAAAAAAATCATCTTTTGTGCAGTGGCTCTGAACATTACATCTGGCACAGAAAATAAATCCCCTCAAAAATTATAAAACACAATATAAAAGGAGCCAATTACAAACATTGCTAACAATGAAAAAACATGAAAGAAGATGAGTTTATGTGCCACAACATTTGCTTTTAAGAACACTGCTCATAATGAGTGAAACAGAATCATGGCAAACAGGCATACTTCAACTAATCTGCCACTGGCAAACTCAAAATCACTACCAGTGACCTCAGTCAACCAACTTGATACATGCCTCAACTTCAGGCCCTATCAACTCTATTCATTTCCCTTGACCACAAAGAGACATCTGCTCACATCCTCTGTGTCAGAAATACAAAGAATTTTATATTAACAATTCTTGTTTTCTTTTTCTTTTGCCTCATTGGCAGTTTCACTTGTTGTTTCATTTGTTCTTTTGTGCTTCTATATACATGTTTATAACAGTGCCTTTTATTCCAAATCAGTAAATCTGGTAATCCTATTCTGAAAGTACATCTGTTGCCTCAAATTCTTGGGCTCTTTAACGCCATAGTATTTGATGAAGATTAAAAAAAATAGAAAAAAAGAATAATTTATGACCGTTTTAAAAGAAATGTCCAATCTCCCACAGAATCATTATTCATAATTCTAGAACATTCCATACTATGTTCCAAGTACCAAAATGCCTCCATATTGCCACCACTCCCCTTACTGATCAACTCCTTGCCAATCTTGATTAATTTCCCATTGGAATGGATTCACTGAATTCTTTGAAATCATAAAATCTAATTTTCACTTTAAATAGATTTTCATACAGATTGGGCGCATTGCAGGGAACATGGAGTATAGAATACCTACTCATATTTGAGATTTTCTTATAAAGTGCCTCCTTTGAAAACAGAGCCAGAAAATTCTTTAGATATTAATGTTTCAGTAAGAAGCTATTTTGCCATCTCTTGCTTCTCACTCAAAATATTAACGTATTTTTATTTATTTTATCTCCTACCATCGGAATTTGCTCTAAGTATATATATAAGTAATCTTTCAAGTGAATGAAAGTTAAATAAATCATATCTTTGATATGTTCAGTTACATAAACAGCCAGTTATAATAATCATTTGTTTTTATACTAAAGTCATTTGCAATGCATTTGTATAGTAAAAGGATTTCAACATTTTAAAATAATTTATCCAGAAAATATCCAACTAATTTGAATATCTCAAGTTGGTTGTGCATTTTTTCTGCCATTTATCAATCAAATGGAGCCTTGCTGTATGTGCATAAAAAGAAACTTCCTCAAAGTTATGGTCTGAAGTCTACATCTCAAAGTACATTTCAGTCCATGGTCAAGATTAAGGAGAATATAATTAAGCAGCTGAGTGCAATCCTGAAAGAAAATTAGACTGTTTTGAAAAGTGTGACTACATAAAGATAACTGTGTGAGTTTCCAAAAGGAGTATTTTGAAGAGAAATAAGGTAGCATCACTCTAGATTGGCTATTTTTCATTAATACAGTGTGTTTCAGAAAAATTAATATAATTTAATAACATGATCAATTCTCATTCAAATGATTTCAAATTTTAACAGCATGTGTAGAAACAACTCACAATTCTATGCTTAATCTTTTATCATTTTTCTTTTCAGGTATAGAAATGAAAAAGGAAAAGAATTTTGTATGTTAAAGTATGCTTGAACACAGTTAAACAAGACTGGGTAGCATCCATTTGTAAGAAAATTCTCTAAATATGCTTTGACTGCAATGCTGTTACCCAAGTCATGTTGCAGCATGTTTAACATGAGATGGACTACCAATGATGTGTGCCATATTAAAGGTCGTGTGCATAGTGAAAACTTGTGAAGTCATTCATGGAATCCATATACTCTGAATTTCTCGTTCAAATTTTGATGAATAAATCTTATTTTGCTCAAAAACAAGCCTGTTTTGTTTCATTTGCCTGGACCAGTAGTCCAAAATATTTTTTCTTTGCAACACATTTTCAGAATGAAAAATTTTTCATGCAAAAGCAAATGTTAGGTGATAAAAAGTACATTTAAAAATAAAAAAAAAACAGAGAGGCTTAAAGGGAGATAACTATGGATTCAAAGTCAGAACATTATCATTGATAACTCTCTCCTTCAATTTGCTAACTCTAGTTACTATATTCTTAGTACTTGATATAATGCAAAAATATCACAATGATAAAATCAGTCAATTATTATTAACTATTTATACTGGGACTTATGCATGCAATTACAAGTAATCCATAATAATATTTTAAATTTGGAAATCATATTTATTCTTGGCATATGAATTTTTTGAAACTGTTTCTAAATCCTTGATTGTCTTTCAATCATTCTGCCTCATCTGCTATCCTCTTCTGCCACATAAGAAGCATGCAGCACTGTTTGGGAACCACTGCCCTAGACTATGTAGTTACTCAGATATTTACATCTCAAATGATACCAAATTTTATTTTTCCAGATTAACATATTATATTAAAATCTTATATTATGCATTTTGTCATAAAATAATTTCTTACAGATTTCAGTATATGTTTTTAATATAAGCTTTACCATTCGTATCTAAAGGTTGATATAAAATTAAGTGATGGCCATTAACACATCAGCAGTAGATCTGTCAAAACAAAAGTAATACTGTTTGTCTGATAGGAGGCTGTGTGAAGTAAAATTGTTAACCAATTAGGCATTCATCATATGGTAGAATTCATGTAAAATACAAATTTTATTGTAACCTAATTATGTTTAATAATGGATCATATGCAATATAGGTGAACAATTCAACTAGAAAAAATGAAAAGAAATACAATGTATCTAAATACAAATTCTCATAATAGATCATTCCATCTTAAATAATTAGAGACCTGTCATAATAGATCATTCCATCTTAAATAATTAGAGACCTGTCATAATAGATCATTCCATCTTAAATAATTAGAGACCTGTCATAATAGATCATTTCAACTTAAAAAAATCAACAATGTTTTGTGTCAATTTTTAACATCAACTTGAGATTTTTCTTGTGAATGAATTGAATAGTTTAATAGTTTCAACATTAATGATGAAAAATAGTGAATTTTACATCATGTTCTTTTCAAGACTTAACATGAGCAAAATAAATTCACAGATTTAGACTAAAATAAAAGATCCCAAAATGACATTAAAGTCTGCAAAAATTTTTCATCCTTTAATAGTAGTCATTTGTTCAATTTGTAACATATATAAATGTAAGTAGAAAAAAGAAAATGTTGAGAAGATAGTGAGGGTCACAAAGCACTGACAATGGCAACTCAATCAGACTTGGGTCCTCCACAGTTGGTGGGATTCAGTATTACTTTCCAAACAGCCTAATATTTTTAAAAAGATGTGAAATTACTATCCAAACAGCCTAATATTTTGCAAAAGATATGAAATTACATTTGAGGCAGCCTAATATTTTACAAAAGATGTGACATTATATTTGAGGCAGCCTAATATTTTACAAAAGATGTGACATTATATTTGAGGCAGCCTAATATTTTACAAAAGATGTGACATTACTTTCTGAACTGCTTGATATTTTACAAAAGATGTAACATGAATTTCCAGTCTGATATTTTACAAATGATATGAAATTACTTTGAAACAACTTCATACTTTTCAAAAGATGTAACATTAATTTCCATACAGCCTAATATTTTGAAAAGGCTGTAACAGTGAATCATTTTTCTGAAAGAGAATTTGATCTTGCCTGAAGGATCTAATTATCTTAGATCTTTTCAGCATTCATCTTCACACCAAACAATATGCCAGTCTGCAAGGAATAATGCTGCGGGATGCATCAAGAAAAGCCTTGTGCTTGTTTTCTTAGTGCAGAATGCCAGTCATCACAGATCATAGGCACCATTTTCTTCCATCCAGGCATTTGAAGCTCAAAGCAAAACAATCTAATAATCCCTGAAGGATTCTTTGAATTCATCTTCCATATTTTCCTTCAAGTCTAATATAACACTGATCACTACTTGATCAGAGATTTCTCTAAGGCTCTTAATTTTCTCCTGCAAACTCTTTTCTATCTAATTTACTGGTTGTCAACCTCTCTTTGCCCATGCAATTGTTCAGATCCAGTCAATGTCCAGTTAATCCTAAGTAAGTTCCACTCTGACAAATTCTTCCCCAGAACTGATGCATTGTGGAACAAACTCACAAGAGGATTCTTCTCCAATCTGTACAATCTTAAACTCTTCCAATTCTAGGGTCAACCATTATCTATCCACATGATATGCATCTCATGCTTCCCACCAATTTAAGCTTACAACCATATCACATTATAACACCAGTTTTTATATAATCACTGAAGTTAAGCAATGTTGAGCTTGGTAATTACCTAGATGGGTGACTGCCTGGGAATACCAGGTTATGTAAGCTTGGATGTGCAAGTGATATAATGGATAACAGCTCAGAATTGGAAATTGGAGTTCCAATTCCAGTTAGAGTTGTTAAATACACTTATGTGCAAATATCCTTGAGAAAAAAGGCTTACAACCAAAACACAGTGAAACACTGGTTTCCGTACAATCACCAAAATTAAGCAACAATAAGCCTGATCAGTACCTAGATGGGTGACCACTTGGGAATGACAGGTGCTGTAAGTTTGGATGTGTGGGTAGTGTAATGGATAATGGCTTGGAATTGTAAATCACAGAGCCAAGTTCCATTTCTTTGAGTTTGTTATATTCACTTATGCCTTGGTAAAAGTAGGAATTCACTTCTTCTCCCCCAAGATATGGGTTAATTAATAAAACTTGTATCACTAAAACTCATTAAAAATAAAAATAAAATTGCATACAAAATATTTAGTTTTCAACATTAAATAATCCATAGAGGTTGATGTGCTGCTAAACAAAAACAACCAACAACGAACTCTTGGGAAAAGTATGAATCAACCTCTTCTTCCCCCAGCTATGGATTAATTAGCAGAAATTGTATCAATAAATCATTATTATCTCCAAAAATTCTTACACTCTAAAAATATTTTCTAGCTTTAAATAGCCTACAAAAGGTTGATAAGCTCTAAAAAATAAATCTATCAATGAAATCAATCATTCCCACCATTATAAGACCTTTCAACAACCTCATTTAATAATCCTCTACTATGTGTAACTTTTGACCCTTTATAAGAGTAAAAAAAAGTCTCCTGCTTGAATTAAGCACAATGTTTTTTAAATATCTAAAGATCAAAATCCTGGGTCCTGTAATCCATTAGGGACATAGGCGCACCACATGTACTGCAGCTAAAGTAGTATTGGCATTGTCTAAGGTAAGATAGCCTGAAGGAGCCAATCACATTTGAGACTGGTTTTGAAATCAGAGTTGTCTTTCTCATAAACTGGTTGCTGCTTGTGGCTAGAGAATCCATTTTGCCCTGCTATTTAGCTCATACCTGGTAGAAGAGACAAATTCATACCTTTCCGAAGAGAATATGTGTGAAAGTGAATGCAACAGGAAAGCCCTGAATTTGAACTCAGATAGCTGATTTAACTTTCTGTACACTACCCAGACATCTGCATCGTCTAAAGATATGTTATAAATTAAAAAAAAGAAAACAAGTAGTCCTAAACAATCATAGTGATTTACTAAATGAAACACAAGACCAAAAGTTTGGAGCACCCAGTGAGGATCAACCTCGCTACTCAGTTGTAATTGATTTAACAAGACTAGCATGCTAATCATTACACCATGTCAAAGTGCCCAAATTATAAATAACCATAAATTTAAAACTAAAAGTTCCCACCAAAACACTGATCCCCAATGTAATTTTTCCATTTACAATTTCTCTTGCCGGAATCTATCTTGCTCATTTATAAGTCTATTCTATTATTATTCATCCATGCATCAAACATTGCTGCCACATCTGGTTTGAAGCTTCTGATATGTATCTAGAGATTCTTGATAAAATCTAAAGAAGAATCTGCAACATCATGAGTCCTGACCTGGCATCTCACTTCAGTTACTTTGCCGCCACTATAAAATACTTTCCTTATGCCTTTCTATAAATATTTTCATAGTAATTGTTTTGATGAGCTTTTGTCATGCCAGAAAACTTTTCTTGCCTGAGTCCATCCTTCAAAATTAAAAATCAACCATTCACCCTTGCATGGAATACTGCTGCCATATATGGTCTGAAGAACCTGCAGTTCATATTAAGGTCTTCAACAAAATCCAGTGACAGATATGCAATGTGATTGGCCCTGATCTGGCATCTCATTTACAGTCACTCTCTCACTGTCATGTCCCTCTGTCTTTTCCACAAGTACTTTCACAGTAACTGCTCTGATGATCTATTTTCGCTGATTCCCAAAAATGAATTTGAACGTGCTACTAGATTGGCATCTCAGTCCCTCCCTTTCACTGTCAAAACTGTTAATTGTAGCCATCTCTTCTACTTCAATAGCTTAATGTCTCGCATTACCCGTCTGTGGAATTCCCTTCCTCTTACTTGCTTCCCTAATAGTTATAATCTTCAAATATTCAAATGCAGTATCAATCAATGTCATCAGATGCCTAGATTTATTCCCCATCCTTCTCTTCATCCTTTCCTCTATCATGTCTCTTTACTGTTGCTCCCATTCTCTGTAAGCCCTTGCATGCTAGTGGCACTTCCGCCTTGCTTGGGGTGAAATGCTTTAAAAAAAAAATTAATTTAAGTGCAGTACTAAATTGGTAGTTTGGTCTCATAATTTTAATACTGAAATTACTAGTTGTAAATCTAAGTTCTATGCTAATAATTTCTTCTTCTGCACTTCCTGCTTGTGGAGAAAGTCTCTTCCAGCTTCAACTACAATTTTCAAAAATTTAAATGAAATATTAATCATCATTTTTTGTCTCCTTCAGGGCTGGAATTTCACCTGCTGAGGCCCTAAGCTATATGAAATTTAGGCCCTCCTCTAAAAGAATTGGGGTAAAAAAAATTTAAATAATTATGTATGATTACTACTTATTGATGATTATAATTTTTGATGATTCAGTGTCAAAGAATAAAAACTAATAATAAAAAATATAGACATTAAAAAATGAGGCCACCAAGGATGGTTGGAAGGTAACCAGTTGGGGGCGCTAAGCTATAGGTTATTTAATTTATATGTAAGACCCAGTACTGGTCTCCTTGAATGACATTCTTTTATTGTCCACGCTGTTTATTTCACTCTCAGCACCCATCTTTGCATGTTAATGGTTTTTATCATCTTGCTTGGTGCAGAATGATTAAAAACAAAAATTTAAACACTACCCTCAGAATCCTGGATCCACCATTAATGCCTCATTTAGCAACACTCTACCTTGAATTACTCTTAGGCCTTGTATTATTTACAATAGTTCTTTTTTAAAAAAAAAAGGCTCCTACTTTAATCAAGCACAATTTTAAATATCTAAAAATCACAATCATGGGACCTGTAACCCCTTAGCGTCACAGGTGCATTACATGTACTGCAGGCATAGCAGTATTGAGTGTGTCTAGGGTAAGACATCCACCATTAATGAATCCTTTTCCTATATATCTCGGAATTTCATTCCTAACTTCCAAAATTGTCTAAGACTGTAGTTTTCAACTTTTGCAGTACTTGCACATTTCACCATATTTTAGAATATTCAAGATTCATCAGAAGATGGTTGATCATAGGTCTCCACAACTTCTTGTTCCTTACTGCATTAAGCAACATTTGACTCTTTACCATCCCTATCTTTCACTCTGCTATCTAATCAAGTAGGTCAATCACTTTTCCATCTGCTTCTCTTTCCTTCAATATGTCCTGTGAGTGTTAATTTATCCAAGCCCTGTTTCCTCAAAATGTGTCCCAGAAATTTCAACTCTTTTAACTGACTAAAAAGGTGCATTGCAGGATTTTACTTTACCAAATGATCAATATTGCAAAAACTTGAAATTGTCAATCTGTGGTCCCAGTTCTCCCAGTGAAGCCCTAAAATTCCTCACAATGGTGAATTCCTTCTTAGTTGAGAACCGTTCATTTCACTGGTAATTAAGACATCCATAAGAGCTTCTTAACTGCCATCCTGATATTTTGAATCAGATAAAATTTTTAATGTCATCCTTTTTTGGATATAATTAGCGTTGATCTTTACTGTGATGAGGATTAGGGTGTGTTATATCTCTTTAATTCACTTATGTTCATAATCCTCATAGTAATGATGCAACAAAGTCAACATATTTTCATATGTATAAAATTCCTTCTTGTTTGTCTAGCACAATGTTTTTCAATGTTTATTTTTTATCCCACAGCACACTTGAACATATAGTTAAATGCATTTAATTTAATTTTAACAGCACACTTTTAAATTTGGTTGCAAAGGTACTGCATGAAGCAGCCTTAAATTTTTGTTTCTCTTTTTTAATCATTTCATGCAAAGCAGTGAACAGACTAAGACACAGGGATTATTGAGAACAAGAAAAGAAGAATAGAAGACTAATCAAGAGAGCAGATAGCAATTGACATTGCATTTAAATGTTTGAAGGTCAAAGTGGGCTGGAAAGTAAGAAACTAGAAGAGCGTTCCATAAAGAGAAGTGCAAGAAAAGAAACTGTTATCTGTCTATATTTCTGAGATGAGGTATTATGTACACTATTTACATTGCTCGGTATATCATCCTCATCTTTGATGCCATACTTATCACAATGTTTCAGCTGTTGTATGCTCCGACCATCTTCAGGTGGTTGGAATGTTGAACTGAACCCTTTATTTTGCTTGCTGGGGTAGACTGTTCTAGTTCCACTAGCCATGTCTAATGGATGTCAGTTATCAGTTATCTCCTGTTAATTCCCCTCTCCAAGTTCTCCACCACCTTAACCAGGTATTGAACTCACACTCTTTGGGTCCTGTCACTGGATCTAACTAATGCCTTTACCCACTGTGCCATGTGTCCTTGAGGACACATGGCACAGTGGGTAAAGGCAATCAGTTTGACATTCCAACCACCTGAAGGGTTCAGTTCAATATTCCAACCACCTGAAGAAGGCCGGAGTGTATAACAGCCGAAACATTGTGATAAATATGGCAACAAAGATGAGGATGATAGTAATGTAAATAGTGTACATAAAGGGTTCAGTTTGAAATTCCAATCACCTGAAGAAGGACAGAGCATACAATGGCCGAAGTATTGTGAAGTTGGCAATAAAGATGAGGACAACAGTCCAAATAATGTAAACTGTTAGCATAGAACATACAGTTACATCTATCCAGTTCAACAGTAAATTGGTGAGACCTTGCCATCAATTTAGTACTGTACTTAAATTTATTAAGTCTAGGTAGCATAGCAAAGAGCTCATCTGAACAATTACCATGAAAGTATTTATAGAAAAGGCACAGGGATGCTAAATTACAGTGGCGGGAAAGTGACTGAAGCCAAGATGCCAGATCAGGACCAATAATATTGCTGATTCTTTGGATTTTATCAAGAATCTCTAAATAAAAGGCAGAAACACTAGCTGAAATGTGTCAGCAGTATTCAAAAAACTTGTCCATTTTAATTGAATACTATGTAATAAAAATAAAAAATATGTTCACCACAAACTACATGGCCTCATTACTTTGGGTATAATTCAATATGTACATAATGAGGGAATGCTAAATTATTTCTAAAATCAACTTTGGATGATTTTGATATATATTGATGTCCATAAGCATACTCTTGTCAAATGATTGTCATCTATGGATGTGTTGTGCAATCACCCATATACATATATATTATGCATATGTTTATTATCACAATGATATACTTGTATAATCAATTTAAAGAAGTTTTAATTTTGATATGCAAACTTATTATGCTTTGGACTTCTTTTGAAATTAATTTAAGTAATGACCATTAAATATTTTGCAGCACACTGGTCAGTGTGTTGCAGTCCACTGGTTGAAAATCACTGGACTAGCAGTAACACTTAAAGATCAAAAACTGTTAAATCATTTGTTAAAATCTTTCATGTATATTTATCTCATCAGAAAAAAAAATCTTTTAATTTTGACTAAATTTTGAATTAAGGAAATGAAATGATGTTACAATTTATAAATCTAAGCCTGGATTAACTGAATTTTGATCTGATATTCTCACCATGTAATGTTTAATCCATATTCATTACTGAATTAAACAGATTGACAAGTAAAGAGATTATACTAAAAAATAAATATTTTGTTTCTGTAAAACAAGATTTAATTTTCATAATTGTTTTTATTAAATTCAACTGACAAGGTAAGTTTAAATAACTGAGCAATACTAAAAATAAGAACTAGACAGTGGAACAAGAACACTCTAGCCCTGTAGGTTAAATAAAGGGTTCATTTCAGAATTTCCTGTAGATTACCCAGATTGATATACACCTGAGGAAGGCTGGAGAGCTCAACAGTCGAAATGTTATAACAAAGACAAGGACAATAGTCTGAGTATAAATAGTGTAAATAACATCTGTTTAATTTTCATTATATTTTTCCCAATTTAAAAATAAGTTGTCAAACATCTGGATCAAATTTGTAGAGAAACTGTGCAATCTCCCTCTTCTCTACAAGATTTTTTTTTTTTTTTTTTTGATTTTGTATAATTACACTTGGGTTGGCCACATGTTTCTTCAGAACTTCCTTTTGGTTTTGAGAAGATGCAGTGTCACCTTAATTAGCACTGTTATCATTATGATTATTTCTGGTATTAAAACCTTATTTTTATACTTTCATAGTGTTTTCACCCCAGTTTGGCGGTTAACTATTTGCCCGTAGTTAGGACCCTAACAGGTGCTACCACCCTGGGTCAGGGTGGGCCTGGAAATATCAGCAATTAAGAGGTGGTTCTACACTCCTCAAAAGCTTCTGATCAGAGGCCTTGCTATTGGATGTAGTTTAATCTCTTACCCAGGACATAGATATAGTTTATTGTCATACCCAGAATGGCAATATATGTGTAATCTGTTCACAGACTGATAAGTTCTAATTTGGGTGACACTTAGGTAACATGGGAACTAGATCATTTATATTCTACTAGAAAAACCTGTGAAAATTTAATGGTTTTCCTATTTTAATTTTCTGGGCAATCTTAATTCTTAAGTTAATGATTGAATAAGCTCATCGCAAGTTCTACAACAATAAAATATCTAGAGAAATTCCCCTATCAGATTATTAAATATTTGAGCTTAACAACTAACAGAATATTGCAATAACAATCATAAGAGGTACAAAGGAAATGTTTTGAAATTGACAATTTTTTATTTCACTGAAACAGATATTAAATACTTCTAACTTCCTTTCTTTCTTTTATTTTCTCACAGAAACCAAGTAACGCCCCTGCTATGTCTCCCCACCTCTGTCTTTCCACGTGGAAAAGTTCATTATTTATGAGGCTTTGGGAGAAGATGTTAATTACTTCTATCTTCCCTTATTTCTTTCTTTTATTTTCTCACTGAAACCAAGTAGTGTCTCTGATATGTCTTTTCTAGCTTTCCACGTGATCAAAATGCCATCGTCCATTACTTATGAGGTATCGGCAGGACATAATGGTTGTACCAAGGAAAGGAAGGACAAGCAGAGTTATAATAAGATATTTTATAAAATTATGATTAGCTCTATTTTTATTGAGCACTGTTTCACCTGCTATTTTTTTTCGAAGAGTAGGTTGTAATCTTAACAATGTAAGATATGCAGATCACACTGACAATATTAACTTTAAATTAAATTAAATTTAAATGCACATGCACAGACACACACCAGTTGAGCACTTTGAAAGAAAAGGAATTTGTTGGCTGCTACTAATTAATACTAAAAGCTCTTCACTATGAACTGAGCACTCTGGTAGCCAGTAATGCTTATATCTTGTATATAATGTGTTAAAAATCCCCTTTCTCCACTGCATGTACTCATATCCTACAAGTGGGAGACTCCAGCTGATGTTAAATCAGTCAGGTTTCGATCCCGGCTTGAAGCAATCACATGTGAAACAACACTGATGAGCTGTGATACAGTTTTTTTGTGGATGTCTATATATATACATATATAAAATTAGGAAATCAGCCAATTCCACTACCTTGATTTCAAACTTTTGGTACCTTTAGGCGATTTCAATTGATTTTGGTCAATTGAAATTGCCTGAAGATACATTCCTCAAAACCACCAATCTTCTGATCAGAGGCTTTGTTGCCATATGTAGTTTATTGTTATCCGCAGGACTAATGAAGCAATCCTGAAAGAATTAGACGTAGTGAAACAACAATCAAAAAATAATTAAAATTTTCCTTGTCCATCATATTTGATAAAAGATATATATATATATATATATATATATATATATATATATATATATAAACAAATCAACTTTGATTAACACAGATATAATGAAACAAGCTCAGAAGTATGCTAGAGGTTTGCACATGTTAAGATATTTGATCTGTTAGGCTGAATGTCTTTCTTAATTACTTCAAACATTATTTACATTATTTTACTTCTCTTAACTACATTCTTTATTACTCCTTATATATTTTATTTCATCAAGAGGATGCTACTTTATTGTTTCTTTATAATGTTGACCTCAACTGAAAACAGATTCAAACAGGCAATGAATCAAACCTCTTTCAGTAACCTTTCACTTTTCAGAGGCATAAAAACAAGGATAAGTCTTCTCACTGAAATTATTCAACCTTTACAGTGAAGTGATCCTGTTCATTGATTGCTTTTGTTTACTGGCATATAAATCTCTATGAGTTATTTAATGTCATAATGTAAATAATTTGAAAAATTTTATAGTTTCAACTAAATATAATTTGAATACAATTGTATGCCTACAACTACAAGTAAAATATATTGCTGTTGATTTGACATCCCAGGTATGATAATAAACTACATCTGGCAGCAAGGCCTCTTATTGGAAGGTAACCACCTCTTAATTGCTGTTGTCCCTTGGTCCACCCTGACTTGGGGTGGTAGCACTTGTTAGGGTCCCATCTATGGGCTAACAGTTAACCGCTAAACTGGGATCAAAAGACTATGAGAGTATAAACAATTTTATAGTAAGAATACCAGCAATGCATTTCTATAGTAAAAAAAAAGTTACCAATAGTACATTTTTATAAAAGAAACTACTAATGATCTCAAGAAAATTAAACTTCAGCATTAAATGACCCATAAGTTTTTGATATGCCACTAAACAAACAAATAAATATATTGCTCTGAAAATGTATTTTTACTAATTTTTTTTTTTTTACAATGAAAATGTATTGCTGGTATTTTTACTATAAATAGGTATTGTTAATTGTAATTTTATATAAAAATATATTGCTGGTATTTTTTACTATAAAAATGTATTTTTATACTTTCATAGTATTTTGTTTGCAGTTCACTACTTGCCTCTAGATGAATTGGTTTGATTTGGTTTAGTTTGGTTTGGTTTGGTTTATGGCATATTTAATGCCAACAAGATTTTTATCACTGGTAATATTTTTTTTCAAAAATATACTGCTGCTAATAATTTTTTTCTTCAAAAATTTATTGCTAGTAATAACCTTTTACAAAAACCTATTTTTACACTTTCCTAGTGTTTCAACCACATTTTGGGGGTCAACCATTTGCCCATAGCTGGGACCCTAACAGGTGCTACCACCACAGGCCAGGGTGGACCTAGGAACACCAGCAATTAAGAGGTGGTTCCACAGTCCTCAAAACCTCTTGATCAGAGGCCTTGCTGTTGGATGTAGTTTATCATCTTACCGAGGACACAGATGTAGTTTATCGTCTTACTCAGGACAGGTCTCTAGCTGGAACCCTAACAGGTGCTACTACTCCAGGTCAGGGTGGACCTGGCAACAACAGCAATGAAGAGGTGCTTCCACATTCCTCAAAACCACCAATCTTCTGATCAGAGGCTTTGTTGCCATATGTAGTTTATTCTTATCCGCAGGACTAATGAAGCAATCCTGAAAGAATTAGAGGTCATAACAAATTACAAAATTATCAAAATATGGAAACCAACTCAGTCAGTTATGTGCCATGTGTGATACACGCTTAGACAATCATGCATCTTTCAATACATGACTGACGAGATAGATATTTTCTGTAGTAATTTGCCATTTCATTCTGCCATAGACCAGTTGCCATTAATGTTAATTATCTTTCCAAGATATCGTTTAAATTTTTTTTTCCTTGGATAGAGGCAAAGAGAAGCAATGTGGCAATTATAAAATTTTTATATTGTCTTGATAAAGGTGAGAGGATTGTTAGCATTTACTTTGCCAACAGACGCTAAGACGTTGAGTGGCAATGTGGCAATTGTAAAATTTTGGCAATCCCCAGAAAATAGTGGAGAATTGAGATTTGACGAGATAAAAGGAATTTAATTTCTTAACAAGTCAAGGATTCCATGATAAGGCTAACTTGGCATAAAGAACCAGATGGCAAACTTTGACAGTGATTAATGAGACAGTAAGAGTGCTGGATAAGTGACTTTTGGGTGGCCCAGGAAAAAAAAAGAACATGTGATAAAAAATTTAATTGACAAGGAGAATTTTGTAAACAAAAATTCTGGATTATAATTTTAAGGAGGCCAGCTTAGCCATGCCCGTGCTGCCGAGAAATCATTGGTCGTATGGTAGCATGGTGATGGGCGGAGGTGAATGGATGAGAAAGGCGGAGAAGATGTTAACACCCACTGAAAGGATTGGTATGAGATATCAATGTGAGAGAGAAAAAGCCTAGGAGGATAGCTCTCCTCTGACCTTTCCTCACACACAACAAAGACCCCCCACCCTGCCAAAATGGGAAGTGGTTAATTTTCCAAAAATGAAAAATAATCAATTTTCCTGACCTGACAACAAAGAGATTTCTTGTTAGAAATAGAGATTACCAAGAACCCCAGGCTGGTTGGTATCCATATAAACGACTGTCGATGGGTCATTCAGCAGTTGCAGTTGGAGTTGAGTTGGAGAAGCAGTTGCAGTCAGAGCTTAACCAGAGTGTTGCCTCGCAGAAGCTGACTGAGAGATTCCATGACCTCCGACTTTGCCAATGCTACCAATAGCAAGTTATACTGACGAACGAAGTTAAGCCAGCACTTAAAACTAAATTAGTTGACTTATGATATCAACTTGCTTGAAACATAGAAGTGTCACATTTTGTAGAAAATGGACCAGGAGAAAAACACACTCCTGTATATAACAAAAGGATAAAGTTAAACTGTTATTTCTTAACATACTTGAACCTCTTGGGTTTTTCTTTCATTTATTTTTTTCTTTGCGCTTGTGCAATGTCAGCTTCAATTTGAACTCAGCTGACACTACAGCCTGACACCTGATTAATCTCATCTACCTACGATTAAAGTCACAACGTGGGTAGGTTAGACTTGAGATCAAGGCATTTACGCCAGTAACCAGACATTGCAAGTGAGCTGGGAACAATAGAGTTGGCATTGAAAGAGTACAACTGATGAAGCCGTTAACATCGACAATCAGAACTCGACCCTGGTGCCACATATTGGTGCCGTAACCACTGGAGTTGACCCTGGATGGCTGGGTGTCACATATTGGTATCCTGACCAGGGCATTTTGCTGAGTAGCGACGACCACCGAACGACCGGGACACAGGCTGATGGCAGCGACAAAGAGTCAACCCCAAAACACCAGTAGAAGAAACCTTACAGCTTCACACCATGACTGGAAATTGACCATGGGTCGACAGCTTGGTGTCACAGTGGGCTTGGAAAATTTGACACTCACTGGACATATTGAAATAAATAAAGACAGAGGAAACCTACTTAATGAGCTTGTGTAAATAGTTGGCAGAACAGGGATTAGGAGATATAGTAAAAAGAAAAATTTACTAAGGAAAGGAAGTTGTGGAGAGCCATAATCACAACCTGAACACACAGTACATAGAAGAAGAAGAAGAAGAAGAAGATGAAAAACAGCACTGTCCTTAACCTGAGTGTCATCTCTAAAATTGACAAAATCGATTTCAATAATTAATGTCAAAAATTGGACCTTAATGCTGGCAGTATGAAACATGAAGACACATAGTCACCACCGGCATATTTTTCAAAACAAGGAAGGTAACTGTGTCCATAGAAAAGGGAGATAACCAGAATATCATTATAGCAGCTACCATGTTCAATTGTCAGTCTTGTTCAAGTCTCCACTTTTGTATTCAGTGCTGCTCTGAACATCAGTATAACTATTTGTATTTCAGTTGAGATCTTCCAAGTACTTCTAACAATTTAAGTGTAAAAACACCTCTTTTTATTAATGAATCCATCAAATGGAATTTATAATCTACTCCCAAACACTTTGAGTTTTCCTTTCTGAAACTATTTTCGTTAATTTTGCTATATCTACTCATAATCTCCTCTCACTTGAAATGCTTATGCTTTCTAAATTACTAGTTAATGATACATTGCTCATACAGCATTGAACTAGTGGCTATATAGTAAATCTAATGAGCACTTTGACATGGTTAGCAAACTTGTCTCACTAGATCAATTATGACTGAGTAGTCAGTTTGATTTTCATTGGATGCTTCTTAGTTTTGGCCTTGTGCCACAACTAATCTATGCTTAGTAAATCACTACATAGTCAATCCAATTTCTTGTACCAAAGAAAAATCTAAGAATACTGCATCTGCAGCCTCACTTAATTCTCATGTTTCAAATGTCAATGGACTTTATATTGCTCTATAAAACGTTTTAAATTAACAGCTGATTAGTGCCACGTTCTTCTTCCCACCTTGAATAAAAAAATAATAACAGCCTGGAAAGACATATTTTGTAGGCTAACATATGTTACACCAGAATATTTCAGGATTCTTGATTTACTAGGATTAGCCAAATTAGGAAATTTCAGAGCAGTTTCCTCAGATTTCAATTTAGACATTGCTTTTTTTGCCTCATGTAATATTTTTACGGATGGGTGATTTCCCGTATTATTCATAAGACATGTTCCATAGCTTATATCTGACCTTATTTGTGAAGCAACCCACATCATTTGTCCAATTAAATGTTTCAACTACACTTTCTCTTCTGTATCTAATTTATCATTTTTCCTTTCCATACATTTTTGATTTCCAACTAATAAAAGTTACAGTTGGAATGTACAAACCTTGACTAATTTGCATTCCTTCTATAATTTGTAAGACTTATAACCCCAGGTATGAATGACCGATTTCTATGCTTTCTTACATTACATGTATTCTTCAGTTTTCCTATAATCTGTTCTTGAAAAAAATTTGTTACCATGGATGGCAAAGTTATTCACAAAATTTCTATAAGTATTCCATAGTTATCATGTTATATGGACTAGTTGTGTCCTCCAACTGTAATAATATTTCTTAGAGGTTTTTATACCAAAATTTAGATGCATCATTTGGTGAGTGGGTGCATGCTCTTACATCAAATCTACTGCATCTCAATTTTCACAATGTAGTATTCCTATAAAATACAATTTTTATTGTAACTTAATAATGTATTAATAACAGATCATATTTAATATAGGTGAGAAAAACTGAAAATAAATAAAATGTATCTAAATAAAAATTAGGGACATAATAAATAAATCGACAATTGCAGACATAATAAATAAATCAACAATTGCAGTAATTTTTAACATCAACTAAAGATTTTTCTTGTTAAAAGGTTGAATAATTTTAACCCATTAAACATTATGGATAAAAAAAAAATAGTGAAATTCATATCATGTTTTTTGAGACTTATCATAAGCAAAACAAATTAACAGATTTGGATGAAAAAAAAATGACCCTAGAATAAAGTCAAAATCCACAAACGTGTGCCAGCTGTCACCTATAACTATTCTCTTAGCATGCCAATCATTTATTCAACATTAAAAAAACTCTCCCACCTCATGTGTCTAGTGTGTGGGAAAAAAAAACAAACCCTGATGTGGCGGGAAACAAGTTCTAGATCTTAGCCAAAGATCATCCGTTTTGTAACAATTGTTCAGAGTACCCTAATTGTGTCTCCTAGTCAAGACTCCATTGTCCAATGTAGTTTAAGGTTATACCCAACATACAAAAAGTCAAAGCACTCTTCACTTTTCTCCTGAAATTTATTTTCACAAAAATATTTACTCTCCTTAATAATTTTTCACAATTTTTCTTTTGAGGCCTGAGAAATTGTCTTTTCAACTTAATTGCCTTTTTTATTTCTTGTATTAAAAATTTTATGTCAGGTTACTCTACAAGTGCAACTGGTATACCATATAACCAAGTAATATCCACTGCATGCTAGTGTCATTAGTAACTAGTTGGGTCACTGTGCCATGCCACAAAATTTTTCTTCTCAAAATCCATCTTGCATATTTACAAATCTATCATTTGTCCGTGCAATGAATACTGTTGCCATATCTGCTCTGGTGCTCCTACTGTACATCTAGAGATTCTTTACAAAATCAAAAAAAAGATCTGTAATGTAACTGATACTGACCCAGTATCTTGACTTCAGTCACTTTCTCACAGATGTGATATAGCTTCCCTCTGTCTTTTCTACAAATGTTTTCATGGCAACTGCTCTGACAAGCCGTTTTTTCATG
This sequence comes from Acanthosepion lycidas, assembly GCA_963932145.1. Classification (NCBI taxonomy): domain Eukaryota; kingdom Metazoa; phylum Mollusca; class Cephalopoda; order Sepiida; family Sepiidae; genus Acanthosepion; species Acanthosepion lycidas. Next base: position 34,496,003 of record OZ010587.1, read on the forward strand.
TTGTTCTGACTACATAAATTTAAGTGTGCTACTAGATTGGCATCTAGGTCCCACCTTTTTACTGTTGAAATGGATAAATGCAACTGCCAATTCTACTCCAACAGTTTCTTTTCTCGCACTTCCCACATTTGGAACTCCTTCTGTTTCCTTGCTTTTCTGATAACTACAATCTTCAAAAATTTATATGCAACGTCAATCGCAATTTTCTATCTTCTTGAATCCCATTCATCTTTTTTAACTTTCCTCAATCCTTTCTATACTCAGTCTTTTCTCTCACTTTCATTTCCTGTAACCCCTTGTGTAGTAGTGGCATTACCGGCTTGCCTGGGGTCAAATGATTAAAAATAAAAAAAATTAAAAATTAACCAGTTCCCTCACTTGGCTTTTATAATGAGGGTAAATGCTACACAGCTAGTGAAATTGATCTCTGGTCTCAATGAAAAAAGTCAACACTTCATACTTTTTATTTAGAAATTACACTGTGAAAACTAGAAACAAATAAAAATATATCTCTCAAAAGGAAAATGGACAAACAAAATACAATTGAAAGAAATACACAAACAAGGAAAACATTTTTCCAACAGAAACAATAACAATTTAAAACAAATTCAAAGAAATGATAAAGGGATGTATGGTGTCTTAGAGGAGAATTTCAGACTTAATAGTAGGAAGCAAATAAGTACCTTATTGCCTCTTTTATAAACAGTAGCTAAAGAACACATGGTAGGTTCCTTACATCTAAGGAGTCTCATGGTAGCAGACTCACTGAGATTACAAATAAACACATCTATGTATGTATATGTGATAAACGTCTATTTTTATAGAATATTATCCTCATAATTTTAACACTGGATAGTGGCTTGGAGTGACGAATCGGAGAGCCGAGTTTGAATTCCAGTTGAATCCATTACATTCACTTTCATGCTAATACTCTTGGGAAAGATATGAATCCTCTTCTTCTCCCCTCAGCTATGGGTAAATAGCAGGACAGACCTGGTTCTATAGTCTTGGATGGCAACTGGTCTACTGCAGAAAGAAATGGCAGTCTACTGCGGGAAAAATCTGCCTCGTCAGTCATGTATCAAGAGATACATGATCGCCTAAGCATGTATCACACATGGCACATAACTGAATTTTGACACTACTGCTGCGGTTACCATATTATACTAAGTAGCAAGTTCTCTAAGCCTGAGAATGCATATACCTGGCCCTTCAGGATGATTACACCTAACAGAATTAAAAAAAAGATCTGTCAAAGAGCAGATGAATGTTCATGTAGGGTCAACAGTCATCTAACACAATGTAGTAAGATTAACTTTATAAATTTATATCTTCTTCTTTTTCTCCTTTGTTGCTGCTAAAATTAAGATCCAACCTTTGACAACTGATAGTAGAGAAGTCCTAGTCATGTGACAACTTGACAACTTGACAACTTCTATTCATTGACACACTGACACTTTTGTACTCTACATCTCAAGATGAAGCAAACTTTGATAACACTCACAAATTTAATAAATGAGTGTTGTAGAGTAGGAATCATTGTACTTCCTTCCCTTCCCTACTACTGTAAAAATGGACTAATCTTACTTATAAATATGGTAAGTAGCTACATTAGAGTAGGATTTAAGTGGGGGTTGATCTACTCAAGTTTTTCCATTCTATATATGAGTATTTAATAAATCACTTCTTTGTTTTTCCTACCTAGTCTTCTGTTCTTTCAATACTCTCTAACTATGGCCTTCCTAATTTTAAGCTATTTTAAACAAAGACAACATTACAATAATAGGGAATGAAAATCTATGAATGGAAAAATGTTTTAAATATGGCAATATGACAAGTCTTGACAAAATGAAACAAGATCCTGCAATGAACTTTGGCCAGGTTAGAGACCGTGTCATATTGCTCATAATTATGATGTTAAAATCATTACTGATAAACTTCACATGCTGTTTCTTAAAAATTAAACTGTTGGGATTGGCCCCACTTTATCTGCCAAGACACCTGTTAGGCACCATTGCCGCAGGACTACATAGGAAAAGATACACCCCACTTTCTATATATTTTTATTCTAGAATATTGTAGGTGCAGGATATGTCACATCACCTCTAGGGACATTTCTTTCCCCAGGTGGCCAACTACTTAACTTCAAACCCAACTACGTGTCACACACACACACACACTTTCTAACATTTTCTAAATATTTTTCTTACTTTTTAAGCTATCTGTGTAGTACCCATATTAATTATATAAAATATATATGTAAAAATCTTCCCAGCTATGGGTTAAATAGTAGGGCTGGTTTCTAGAGAGATCATTGTTATTCTGAAAAAATTTGTTAATACAATATTTACTCACAAAAGAATGAATTTTCTTACAATCTTAAATAGGTTTTGGCTTTATATAACCCACAAAGTGTTGATAAGTTGTAAAAATAAAAACCAAATAAATCAGTCAATCTATTGGGGGAATCCTTCAAATCTTGGAAGTCTTCTGCCCAGTGACGTTGTGTCATCAATACTTTAATTGCATTAATAATTTTTTTTCTATACTTGAGAACTGTCAGAAGGAGCCTTTAGTATAATTAAATCATTTTTATAAAAAAAATACTGAAATTCTTTAGAATTAACCTTTTATTTAAGTATATCTCTTTGTATGATTCAATGTATCTTAATTGTATTCATAACCAGATGTTAGCAAATAGTGACACATTCTAGATAAATGTCAATTCATCCAGACAGGATTGAATAAAACACATACCTATAACCTACTGTTTATATTTTTCACTTTTCTGCTTCAGAAATGACCTGTTTTTGATTCGTTAATCTAGACATACCCATAAAACTTTAAATCTTATCTCTCCATTATTTTTAAATCATAAATAAATTAACATATTGTTTTCTGTTTTCAAAAGTAAAACATCACCTGATGAACTGGAACAATTTTCAGTTCCAAAACATGAAAGCTTTTGTGTAGCGATGTAAAATATTTTTCAAATAAAAATATTAAAGTATATTTTTCTCTACATTGTATTGAGCACTTTTTAAAAAAAGTAAATGCTAAAGAATGGTAGATTTTTAATCTGTCTGTTCTTTCCCTTTATTTGTATATATATATATATATATATTTATTTATTTTTTCCATGATAGTGTTATGAATTACCATTACATATATATATATATATATATATATATATATATATATATATATATATATGTATTTGTAGGATGTATACTAGTATTGAAGATATAGCAACAAAGTGGAAAAGCTTCTAAATGACATGTGTCACCAATGTGAAGTGAGTTTGGTTCAGGTAATACATATATACATACATACATATTTTTAAAGAAATAATGAATTTACCTTTAATCCATGTGGCATCTACTTCAAAAAAGAAATGTTCACAAAAGTAACATTTGAAGTAATACATACATATATAATTGGTCTTATGGTAGTTGGTGTTGTCATTACATGTACTGATTGTTAGTTAGATGTATGTCACTATCCCCTTTGAGCCACAAGGGAGGCGCTTCTAGCTAAGTGTGTGGGCTTCCTCCTCACACAGAGTTGTCCAACAAAATCAAATTCAAGCAAATGGCCTCATCAAACTCTCTTTGATTTGCAGCCATCTCCACCACCACTTTCTGTAGAGAAAAAGAGAATAATAAAAAAGGAAGATGATCCCAATGCTCAGATGTGAGCAGGTGCCAGCAACAATTATTGCAAAAATGAATCTGATAAAATTTGGTCTATGTACATAGGGATCAACACACATCTTACAGCAAGAATAAATAAAAATTTCAAATGAATATAATATCAATTTTTAACCAATCAGAGGTTTTCCTGCTTCTTTTTGATAATCTAAAAAATCAACCTCTAGTACCATGAGTATTTGTTATCAAACTAAGCAATGTTTAGTACATAAAGTAACTAATAAGTAAAATATAGTAAGTTTACTGTGATATTTTGCTTTTAATGAAGCCTTGTATATTGTTCCTCTTTGCTCGGTGCATGTGTTGATCTTATTTAAGGCTCATCATTCAAGACAAAAAAAAATTGAATTCAGAATTACTGATTAAATAATCCATTTAAAAGAAAAAGTTATAATTATGAACAAGGCAAATTCCTTTTTCAAGGTTATGATCCTATTTGCGCATATGAATAATTTTCATTTGTAATGAAATTGCTTTCTTCAAATAAGATTAGCTTTCTTTCATTTTTCCATTCTCATTTTAACATTTATTATATTTCAGTTTTTTTTGCTGTGATTTTCTTTTTGTATTTTCTAAATTCATTCATCTTACAAAATCCCTTGGAGATGCTAGGCCATTTTGTTATCATGTTGACTTCATTTCTCTAAAATATTTCTTGCTCTCCTTTTATTGACATTGGGGACACAATATTCTTGTTATTTTAGTGTGAAGAATAAAGAATTGAAATGCTTTTCAATAAAAGACATATTCATCACAAAGTAGCAGACATTGCCAAAGGTGCATCAGTAATGAACACAGCATGTGACGCTGCCAGTCACACTTTGTCTCTATTTCTGGTATCAGTTTTCAGTATACATTATTTGATATAGAGAACCAAAATATGATTGAGTCAAAAAACAAAATCTGTTAAACAGTTAGAAAATCAAATACAAAGAGGTACTAAAAAGATCTCGACATGACCCGCTTCTCAAAATCTCACTAGACATCGGAATTTCTCTTGGAATACTTCTTTTGGGTTTAACAGAAAATTTTTCAGCACCTCCTCATCTTCTTGCAATTATGCAGAATAAATCAGATTTCTCCTGCATTTGTAACAAGTAACCTGTCACTCGTAACCAAGAGATTGAAATGTTGCCCATGGTTACAAATCCTAATCCCTATATCCATGGTAAGAACAGAACGAACAGCATTTCAGGATGTTAAACATAAGAATGACATGCTAAGAAGAGAAAGGTTTTTCCTGCCGACCAAATCAATACTAATTTGAGTGGCCAGTCAGAAAAATGCGTTCAAACTAATTTTTATGCAAGTAAACATGAGATTCATTCCTGGTACTTCAGGGGCCTTTCTTCAGATTATATTGTGCAAAGCAATGTCTTCACAAGAAAATTGGTATTAACCAACTGACATTGGCTAAAGTTTCAAGACATATTTACATTGAATATAAATGAAAGATTCTACTAGACATAAAGTGGGGGATTGGTTTTCTGCTGTTATTAATAGACTGGCCCACCTAACTTACTCTATCATGTCATATTTGCTTATAAAAGTCAATGTTTTTCCCAATAAAATTGATATTAACCAACTCATATTTGCAAAAGTTTCAAGACATTTATGTTAAATATTAATCTATAATTCTTCTGGACATAAAAGTGTGAATTGGTTTTCTATTGTAATTACTGTAATTCCCCATACACATTTTTTTTCTAAAAAATAATAAGCAAAATCAGGTGTGTGTATTATACACAGCTACAAAAAAAGAAAAAAATTGCCATAAAATAAAATAAGAATTATCATAAAACTAAATTAGAATAATATTATTCTATGTTTAAAACCATTTTTTTAAATAAGAGTAGGAAACACTGGCCATAATGAAATGGAAGAAGTACAATTTATAGGGTTTGATTACCAAACAAGGGGTGCGTATTATGCATAAGTAGAAGCATTTTCCTACACTTTCAGCACAATTTTAGAGGTGCTTATTATGGATGAAGGCGTATTATACATGAGGAATTACAGTAAGTAATAAACTGGTCCATCCCCAAATTACTCCACCATGTCATATTTGGTAATACAAATCAATTATTTCTCAATAAAATTGGTATTAGCCAAGCAATTTTGGCAAAGGTTTCGCAACATATTTACCTTAAATATAAATATAAGATTTTGCTGGACATAAAGTGGAGGATCAGTTTTCTATTGCTATTAAATAATTAACTCATCTACACTCTGAAATTTTACACTTTGTTAGATTTTATAATGCAACTCAATGTTTTTACAATAAAAAAATGAGACTAACCAACCAAAGTTAGTAAAATTTTCAGACTATATTTATTGGCAAATATACAATATGAATTTCAGCTGATAATATTTATTTTTTTATTAGAAATATTTACAATATTTAGTGATGTGAGACTTTATGATACAACTCAGAGTTATTTATGTAAATGATAGCAGAGATATTGAAATCTCTTTTTAATTTCAGATTTATAAAAACTGCCAGGGGCCATAAGAAAGATATAAGCTGAGAAAAGAAAGAAGACATTGCAGAATTATTGAGTGATTGGAGCACAGAACACAGAAGAAATACTGAAAACATTAGCAACAAAACAACAAGCAAAATTCGGCTTTATGAATATCACAAAAAGAAATGAAAAAACTAAAAGTATGATAAGGAAGAAAAGTGGACTGACCAGTAAGAAAATATTTAAAAAGCTGATATTGTGAATGTAAACAGGAGGAAAGGATGTGCAATATTAAAAACATTGGTGAAAAATATGAAAGCAACCAAACTATCAACTTTAAGTAAACATTACAAAACAAAATAGCTAGATGTAACTGTATGTTCTATTTTAACAGTTTCTTTTCTCATACTTCTCACTTGTGGAACACTCTTCTGATTTCTTATGTCCTTGCTTCCTACAAGCTTAAAAAAATTTAACATCAATCAGATTCTTCCTGAATCCTACTGCTTTATGGCCCTTTCCCCTCACTAAATTTTTCTCATTCTCTTTCACTCCCAGTAACCCTTGCGTCTTAGTGGCATTATCACCTTGCTTGGGGTGAAATGATTAAAAAAAGAAAAAAAATATTCTCATAACAAAATTCATTTTCTTTGACAGTCATATCCAAAAATGATTTACCTATGACAAGCAAACAATCGTTTAAATACTGATACTTAAAGATAGAAAAAAAGTGAAAATATAGAGCTAGTGAAATTTTCTCTATGTCAGTATGAATGCAAAAAATATTTTCAAGGTAACTTCAGGATAAGAGAAAGAAATAGCAATTTCTCATGATGGAAACAATTAACAGATACAATCAGTAGAAGCAAAAAATATAATTAAATTAAATACATTGATTATAACAAAAACATTTAAAATAGTGTTTAAAAAGTGTATGAATTTTGTTCTTCTGTACAACTGAATTGAGATAATTATCATGAAAGCTTATCATGATGGTAAACTATTACTTTATGAATATATATTAATATTGAACAATTTTTAAGAAAGAAGAAAGAATATATATTCTGTATTTTCTGGCCTATTGTTCACAGATATTTTTCCAAAAATATGCACCAGAAAATTACACTTTGCCCAATACAGTAATATTATATGTGAGAGGGACATGAATACCAAGAAAAAAATGGGGTTCACCAGGAATCAGTGCACATATAGAGCTTAGCTCTGAAACTAGGACTCCTGGAAGTAAACAAAGATGATATCAATAAAAAAAATATCCCTGAAAAATTCCTCCAGGAAAAAGAAATTAAGAAATTTATGGAATTGCATAATGTTTTACTGTTTGTCTTGTAGAAATTCCAGATTTTACCAAAATATTTTCTTTGACTGGTATATTGCTGCTTGCTTTTGTTGATATGCAGGTATTAGAATTTGCTTTTCTGCATGTATGTTATGGGACTCCATTTACAAACAAATACTATATTTCTGGTTTTTTTTTACCTATTACCATATGTACCAGTGTTCACTGATACCTTGCCTCACTTCTATTAAATAAAGTACCAGTTGTATAATTTGTGCTAATACTGCAAGTGTTTCTTCATGGTTTGTGAAAATATCCCATAAAGGTAAGGTTATAATTTTGATTTTTTTGATTGTGATTTGTACATTTTTTGCCTAAGTATTTCATGCCAAAATCTGGGTGTGTCCAATGCATAAGTACATGCAAATATGGTATATGAATAAAGACAAAAGGAAAACTATTCTTTACCAATATATTTCGTCTTCTGTGGATTTTTATTTATATCGGAATTTTCACACAAACACACACACACACATATATATATATATATATATATATCTTTTGTTTTAGCGTTGTGTTCTTTTCAAAAGTTTGCCTTTTTTTATTAGTTTCTGTATGTATGTATGTGTATATATATATATATATATATATATATATATATTAGAACAATAAAAGCAGACATATTAAAAAGCAATTCATAACAAAAAAGAAACAATTCATAACAAAAAAGTGGAGCAACATAAAAATAGTACAGTGTAACCCGGATATAAGAGAGTTGTCAGAACTGGAGAATGAGTCTCTTATATCCAGGTTTGGTCTAATTTATATACATTAATACAAAATCTATACAAAATAGGGCAAGTTTTGCCTATGTCACTAAACCTCCCGAAAATGAAGAAATCCTATGCCCTTCACTGATTTGTGACTTCTCCAAGTTATAGTACGAAATTTTATATCTCTCTCTTGAGGTGTGTACCTGGTTCTTTTTATTAGAGATTTAAATCTGGACTCATTTTCATTCTGATCTTTTGACTCCATGTTGGATTCATGCAAACTATCCTACATAGTTTCTTTACTACTATGTTCACTTTCCCCATCAGAAGCACACATGCTTTCCTCCCTTTCAGGTTCATCCTTCACTTCCATCTTGACTTCTTTGTTATCAATTCTAGTTCTTATGTGATCAGAATGACACAATAAATCCAGTCCACTTGTTGCTATTGTAGCCATATTATGTCCCTTTTGTGCAATAAAGTTAGCTTTTTCAGGACTTGATTCTCTGTCTTTTTTGTACCACATTTTTTTCATTTGTTGAATAGGACATTTTATGGGCAATCTAATTTGTCTTCCAATCAATGCAGAGGTTGGTTGGTTGGATGGTTGATTGGTTGGTTGGTTGGTTGGGTTTTATGGCATATCAACCTCAATACAGAGGGATTTTGCATTCCACCAGCATATGGAATATTTCTATAAGTCAGTAACAGTAGATATCTATCTACAGTGGTGAAAATGACAGTAACCTCATTTTCACCATCTGCATCATTCTATTTGATGATATGGTAGTGTTTTATAAGGGAGACGTCCAATTTGTTTTAACTGCAAACACAAAGTTTCATCATAAAATTTTAGTATATTATCAGAAACTAACATTTCTGGCACCCCATTTCTGGAAAATATTACTTGTAATATTTGCTTTACGATGGTTGCCTTCTTATCCTGAGCTCTAACCACTTCAGGCCATCAAGAGAATGAGTCAATCAAAATTAAAAATAATCATATGTCTTTAACATGTACTTGATGCATATAAACACAGGCCCATGACTCTTTTTCCTTTGGCCATAAATGTAACTTGGTTTGGCAAAAGTTTTTTTATTTCCCTACATTTTGGGCATTTTTGTACATCACACAAGGCTGCCATGCTTTCAATTTTAACCATGTCGATGTTACTGTTATCCCACAATGAACATCATTGTGTACACTTTTTAACATGTCTTTTCTTAATCTCTCAGGTGGTATTAAAACATCTCCATTGCATACAAAACCTTTCTCTATAGTTAACCCATGCCATATCTTTTTATAGGATATCTCTGCCCTACAACAATTACGCCATTTCTTTCATTTTATTCTACATGCAATTTTGCTTAATACCAGATCCTGTAAGGTTTCAAATGCAAGACAATTTAGGTGTAATACATCTGTTTCAATCCATTCCATTTTAGGGTCAAACATTTCTATAAGTTCTTTCTTTAAATTTTCAAATGCTGTATTCTGCTATTGAGTCTATTTAAATTTGTTGTGTTTTCATAACTCCACAAAGGGTTCTATTAATTCACTATCTGCTATAAAAATTCTAAAAAAAGATTCCACTTATTTCTTTTATTTGTAAGTTTAGATACCTCTGCTACTTTCTTTATCCAATTTGTGTCTGGTGAAATTCCGTCTTTGGAAATCTGGTATCCCAGATACGTGCTGCAATTTTACATGCATTTATCTTTGTTTATGGTCATCCTAGCATTTTTTAATTCGTCTAAAACATAATTTGTTTTTTGTTTTAACTCTTCTCTATTGGCAGTACTAATATGTATATTGTCTTGATAGATGATCATATTCTTAACATCACCATTTAGTACATTTTCAATGGCTTTTTGAAAAATAGCACTTGCTGTTTTTATACCATAAGACATATGCTTCCATCTGAGTAAACCTATTGGAGAGTTATTCATAGTGACCTCTTTAAATTTTTCATCAACTTGTATCTGGCTATAGGTAGATTTGAGGTCAATTTTAGCAAAGTATTTAATTCCTGACAACTCATGAATAGCAGTTTCAATGTTAGAAATAGGAAATGATCGGAGCATATTTTGTGGTTTATTTCTATTTTGAAATCCCCACATATCCTTAAATTCTCATTTGGTTTTCATAAAAACAACAATGGGTGAGGACTAATTAATACCACCAGGGGGAACATGTTCTAAAATCCCTTCTTCACCATCCTTATCAGTTTAGTATGTGAATGGGCAGTCTGTGAGACTCAAAGTAAGAGGGGGGTGACTATTTTCTTTTAAAATGAATGCTCGCTTTGTCTCCTTTTAATGTCCTTGTGTCATTGCTTTCCAACTTCATACTATTAATTAATTTGGCTGTATCCACTTTCAAGACATCTATTCCATGATTTTTTCACATTTTACTTCCATGATGAGAATAATTTCAAAGCACTTGTCTGTCTGAAAAGTTTCTTCAAAAAAACCTTTTGATGAAAGAGCCATCAAACTGTCTTAGTTTAAGTCAACTTTTTTTTAATTTGGGTTTGCCCATTCGTTCCCAGAAATTAGGATGACATCACTCCCAGAATCTGCTTGCAGAGGAAAAGTTATACCATTCAATTTAATTTTTTCTCTAACACTTTTCTCTTTATATTTTTTATCACAAATACAGCTGTATTTTCCTAAAAGGTGTTTAAATTTTCTTCCCTTTCTATTTTGCTTTTATACTTGCACACAGACTGGAAATGTTTTTTTTTTTCACAAGTCCAGCATACTTGTCTTAAAGCTGGACATTTTTTCTTGTTCTGTTTATGCTTTTTATCACAGTATTTACATTGCACCAGGTAATTTAATTACTTTCATTAAAGACAACTGATAAGGTATTGCAATTAAGCTTTTTATTTAATTTTTCTTCTGTTTGTATAAATGTTTTCTTTTCTGGACATAGTGTGTCAAAATTGTCCAAATGTTCTGTCAATCCAAGTGCTTTTACTTATTCTTTTAGTCATTATCCAGGATGATTTTATTTTTATTTTTAACTGAATGTATGGATATTTTATGTATGTATCTAGAGTTATAGGTATGTTTTTTTATTTTCCAAACATGGTCAGCACATTATGGCCGTGTTCATACTTAATGTTATTGAGTGTTGGCTTTTTCTTTTTTATTATTAGTGCTTCCATTATTTTTAATCTCTTTTTATACATAAATGAGTCTCAATTAGAATTCATTTAAACACACACTGAAACCTACCAAACTCCATCCACAATATACTTGTAGAAAATACAAGTATAATTGTTGTATAAGGCAACATGTGATCAGTAGTCAACTTGATCATGTCTTTTAGCTTGCTATACCTTTATGTCTCTTCTACTTAACATATGCAAATAGGTAACTGTTGTGGGGCTCTCCCCTTTTTACATAAGATGGACTCGTTCAAAGTATACTTATACTGACAGAGAGAATACCTGCTGTTGAGATACGTGGAGATACGTTGAGATATGTTGAGACAGGTTGAGAGATATGGAGACAGACACAAGGTGTTCTCAGAGAGTTATACAAGAGTCCAGAGAGAGATGATTACGGCTTTACTTACAGAGACTTGTACATATACTTCCTACTAACCCCCATTCCTGGATTACTAATCTTCACTTCAAGTCTGTATTCTTATGTTTAATATACTTATTTTTCTATCTCAATTACTAGTGTTGTTTATTTATTTGTGCAAGATTCCATTCACAGAATCCACAACAGTAACTTTTTTTTCTTTTTTAATTGGAATCACCCCAAGCAAGGCAGTAATGCTGTAGGGATATTATTATTATAAATAAATAAAAATATCAAATAATAATAATATTAGGTTGGTGCAAAAATAATGATGTAATAATGTCATTTTTTGACATTAAAAATACGCCAAAAAACGACATTATTACGTTATTATTTTTGGGATACTTCAGTGGAATTTTTGAAAGCTGGGACATTATTATTCCTATTACAGGAGTGGAATATAAAAAATTCATGTTCTACTAAAAGTGGATGCATCAAAATTAATCAGTAACGTAAAATTGGAAAAATTAAAACAGGAGTGTTAAAGGGATATAAAGCAAGTATACAATTAAATGAAAATAGTACCCCCCTCTTATTTTGAATCTCTTAAATTACCAATTCACCTTCTATCTTTGGTAGTGGTGAAATTAAAAAAAAATGGTAGAGGAGAGAATTTTGAAGTATGTTCCTCCAGTTGGCAGTAAATGGAGCACTCCCATTGTAGTCTTGTGAAAAACAGATGGAGATTTAAGAATATTTGATTTTAAAATAGATGTAAATTATAAAATATGCTTAGACTCTTTTCTTATTCCCAATATCAAAACTGCTATCCACAAATTATCAGGCATGACCTTTCTGATGACATCAGCTCTCAACTTGGTATCAATGTTGACAACACAACAATTTACTTCTGCCTTGATAGTAAGGCTGATCAGTCTGACAAGGTCAAAATGGCCGCTGATGTCCAAAACGACCTCAAGTCTGTTGTTAACTGGGGCAAAAGATGGCTTTTTAATTTTAATGTCTCCAAAACTAAACTTCTCTCCATTAATCATCTGAGAGACCCCTTACTGTTTTCCATCAGCATGGCTGATGCTATCCTCCAGGAAAGTGACTTGTGCCTTCTCAGGCTCCCATTCTCTGCTAATATGAAGTGAAAATTCATTGCTAGGTCAGCTGCTAAGAAAGTGGGTTCACTATATCAGGTGAGACAATTTTTCTCTTCATACCTCTCTTATCTTACGTATCTATGTCTGCCATTCCTCCATGCTGAGAATATTGCTGCCACATATGGTCAGTGCCCCTGCTATTTACCTTGAACTCCTTGATATGATCCAAAGAAGAATCTGCAATATTATTGGTCCTGATCTGGTGGCTCAGCTCCAATCACTTTCCAACAGCTGTAAGGTTGCCTATGCTTTTTCTATAAATACTTTCATGATAATACTTCAAATGAGCTCTTTGCTATGGTACCTAGACTTTTTGAATTTAAGTGCAGCACCAGACTGGCATCGAGATCTCAACAATTTGCAGTTGGGCTGGCTAGATGTAGCTGCAAATTCTATGCTAACAGTTTCTTCTCTCACACTTCTTGCTTGTAGAAGTCCCTTCTGGCAATTTTGCTTTCAACTCAACTTTAATTTGAAAAAAATTAAATGCAATGTCAGTCACTATCTATTGTCCACCTGCTTACTATCCTCTCTTTCTGCTCTTTCTAATGTTTCTGTTCCAAATTCTTCCACATCCTGTAATCTTGTTTTTAGGGGCATTATGGGTAAATAAGTTGTTTTTCTTATACATGTTGGCAGTCATGAAAAGTGTTGTGAGGATCACTCACATCATAGCAGCAGATTTTAGCCTTGTGTTCATGGAGATAGAAGCATACTTGACAGGAAATAAAATGTACAAAAATAACAGGAAAAGCATGGCAAATTGTATGAGAATTTCATACAATTTATTTATATATGTGTATTGGTGTGTGTATTTTTTAGGTTACAATTTTTTTATGGTACATGTAATAAAAGGGAGAATTTACTCCATAGTATTATAAGCCATATCACAGAGAGAAGCTGGACATGTGTTGCCTGTACCAATGTTTGTGGTAAAGAAATTGAATTGAATTTAATGTCTTTTGATACGATGTCTGTATTTTTGTCAGGAACAGTTTTGTTGCATGCTGGGTGTATTTTTATTACTTTTATTTTTTATTTAATTTGTTTTATACAATGTTTTTATGTTATTGTTTTATTTTATTTTATTTATAATTTTCATTATTATTATTAGGTTGGTGCAAAAATAATGACGTAATAATGTCATTTTTTGACGTATTTTTAACGTCAAAAAACAACATTATTATGTCATTAATTTTGCACCAACCTAATATTATTATTATTTTATATTTTATTTTTATTATGAGATGTACAACATGCGAGAGCCACTTGATGTGTTCTGATACCTTGATTGTCTCCAACAGCCTGTAGAAGTGTTTTTCATGGTCAGATGTATGAGTGAATCTTGGTCTTCCTTGATCCATAATTTGTGGTGCCATGATGATAAATAGCAACAAAGGTTGGATGACTCAGCTGCCTTTGGTTTGGAAACAGCTGTTCAGCTTTGTGTCCATTACCATTCACGCAGCTATATGTAAAAATCTTACTTGCCTGTCATGATATGAATATCATGCCATTGTTAAAAGGAACATTTCTCAGTTAACTCCCTACTAAATATATTAAACATTAATGACAGACTAGCCACAAATGTACATGAATGACAAATGTAACTTAGTCCACATGGCAACACTGTAAATTTTCTTTAAACTTAATAACTCAAAAAGAAAAGGATTTGCAGATATATGTTTATCTGGACTTTTGTCTATATTTTGATGTGAGGAATCCTCCCCCAAAGTTTGTAAAAGTATTTTTAATACACCCTATATATATATATGTATATATATATATATATATATATATATGATGGACTTTCTCATTATTTTCGTATAAATGATTCATCAAATTGTCTTAATTTCAGATGACTTTTCTCAATTTTGGTTTACCCATTTGTTCCCAGAAATTTCTTGAGATCAGACTAACTTCACTCCTGACAATCACTTGCATTGGAAATGTTATATCATTTAATTTAATTTTTTCAAAAGAATTCTTTACCTTAGTTTTTGTATTGAAAAAACATCATCAATTCTCTCTTTTCCACTTTCTATTTTCTTTTTAACTTTGCATACAGACTGAAAATGATTTTTCTTCAACAGTTATGGCAAATTTTTCAAAAGAACACTTTTTTGTCAACTTCATGTTTTTCCACTGCTCGCAATGTATTTGGACTAACTATAAGCATAAAGAAAACTGAAGTTGTCCATCAATCAAGGCCTACACCTAAGCAGGTCAAGGGTGTAAAACAAAAACCACCTGCCTATACCTTTCCCTTCATTCCCATTACTGTTAGCAACAACAACCTGAATTATGTGAAATCATTCTTGTACGTAGGAAGCAAAGTCAATTCAAGTGCCTCTTTGGATGACGAAATAGTTAACTGAATATCAAAGGCAACCAATGCCTTTGGGAAGCTTAAGTATCACCTATGGGATGTTCATGGGTTTTCACTGAAACTGAAAATCATTTTCTATCAAGCGGACATTCTCACACAAACTTCTTTATGAGTCACAATTGTGGACGCCATACAGGACACACAGCAATTATCTTGATGCTTTTCATAAACTCTGCCTTTGTTCAATATGTTATACATGGCAGGACAAAATCTCTAACCCTGATCTTTTCGTCAAATGTTGCATTGGTGGTATTGAATCCTTTCTGATGCAATCACAGTTCAAATTGGCTGGTCATGTCATCAGAATGAGTAATGATTGGATACCGAAAATACTCATGTATAGCCAACTTTTTCATGATAAGTGTAATGTAGGCTGTTCTTAGTTACGCTTCAAGAACAAACTTAAATACAATTTAAATGCTGCAAACATCCCTATAGAGGAGTTTGAACTTGCTGTTGAAAACTGAGCAAACTGGAGAAATACCTGCTACTGAGGTATAACTTTGAAAAGAATCGTCTCAACTATCTGAGAGCACTAAGAACCAATACTAAATCTTAGGCTAATACATCTGCCCATATGACGGTCAACCCTTCAGCATCTTCCTCATGTGGACTTGTTTGCAAATCTCATGCAGAATTTTTGTCACATATGAAACATAAACATAATCATAAAAACTGAACCGAAAGACACACTCATACGTTGAAAATGATGAGAAAGTCCATCATATATATATATATATATATATATATATATATATATATATATATATATAGGGTGTATTAAAAATACTTTTACAAACTTTGGGGGAGGATTCCTCACATCAAAATATAGACAAAAGTCCAGATAAACATATATCTGCAAATCCTTTTCTTTTTGAGTTATTAAGTTTAAAGAAAATTTACAGTGTTGCCATGTGGACTAAGTTACATTTGTCATTCATGTACATTTGTGGCTAGTCTGTCATTAATGTTTAATATATTTAGTAGGGAGCTAACTGAGAAATGTTCCTTTTAACAATGGCAGGATATTCATATCATGACAGGCAAGTAAGATTTTTACATATAGCTGCCTGAATGGTAATGGACACAAAGCTGAACAGCTGTTTCCAGACCAAAGGCAGCTGAGTCATCCAACCTTTGTTGCTATTTATCATCATGGCACCACAAATTATGGATCAAGGAAGACCAAGATTCACTCATACATCTGACCATGAAAAACACTTCTACAGGCTGTTGGAGACAATCAAGGTATCAGAACACATCAAGTGGCACTAGCATGTTGTACATCTCATAGTACCACAGTACTGCAGCTCTTGTATCTGTACCATTTGCAACATGTGCAGGGTCTTTCAACCTTTGATCATTCACCATGGGAGAACTTTTGCTGATGGTTTATATTTCGTAAACTGTTGATCTGTTGTTTGTCTCTTCAGTCTTGTTTACATATGAGTCAACATTTGGAAGAGATGAATAACAAATTTACACAAGCAACATTTATGGGTGGATCAGAATCCCCATGATACAATACAGGCTAGACACCAGCATCAGTTTATGATTAATGTATGGGCTGTATTTGTAGGTGACTGTCTGGGAGGTCCATATGTTCTCCCAGCACATTTTACAGGAGTTTTATACAGGGACTTTATTTCGAACACACTTCCAGATCTGCTTGAGGATGTACCCCTGCTAATACGAAGACACATGCGGTTTATGCATGATGGGGGCTCCAGCACATTTTAGTCACATTGTTTGAGATGCACTGGCTGATATCTATCATGAAAGATGGATAGCTAGTAGAGGACCGGTTCCATGGTCTGTTCATTCCCCCAACCTCAATCCTTTGGATTTTTATCTGTGGGGCCACCTAAAACAATGCAGCAGACATTAATAATTCAGAGTCGCTTCATCAACATGACATGGGGACCTGCAAAGCCATTCAACACCATGTGGGAGTATTTGAAAGGGTCCACCAGACAATGATCCAATGGGTGCATGCATGTGTAGAAGCAAGCAGAGGACATTTTGAACATTGGTGAGTTGCTTTGTTGAGGTACAATGATGGCCTTTTTTTACCTTTTTTTGATGTCAAGAACCCACCTCCAAATTTTGCAAAAGTATTTTTAGATTGTACATTTAACAGCATCTGCCATAAACTTTAAACTTAATAATTCAAAAATGAAGAATTTGTGGACATATATTTATATGGACTTTTGTTCTGCTTTTGGTGTGAGGAACCCACACCGAAAGTTTGTAAAAGTATTTTTGATACACCCTGTATATATATATATATATATATATATATATATATATATATATATATATATATGTATATCAGATCATCCCATAAGTTCTGTCTGAATTTTAACTTTTTGTTAAAATGAACGAAATTTAAAGAGTATTTTATAATGTCTCATGGAGCTGAACATTATTTTTATGTTTAGATGCATTTAAAGTGATCAAATTTTATTTCAGAGAACAATAAAATTAAATTTTGTTTGATTAAAACCCTGCTAACATGGAAGTACCCAAGAATCATTTGAGGCACATAATGCTTTATGAGTTCAAGAAAGGAAACTCAGCAGCTAGAAAGCATTCACTCAGTTTATGGAGAGGAATGTGTGAATGAAAGAACTTGCAGAAGATGGTTTGCAAAATTCAGAGGTGGAGATTTCACCCTTGAAGATGAAGATCGGACCAGACGTCCAGTTGAGTTTGATGAAAAGCTTCTTGAGGCAGCTCTTGAAGAAAATCCTGCTTTATCAGTTGAGGAATTGGCAGTAGTTCTCAGTTCAAACCATCTTCAACAACTTGGAAAAATTCCTAAACTTGGAAAATGGATGCCTCATGAATTGTCTGAAAACAACCTCAAATCCCAAGTTGACATCTGCTCTTCTCTCCATTCTCGCCAACTTGTTTCACCTTTTTGGGATAGAGTTGTGACTGGCAACAAAAAAATGGATCTTTTATCGAAATGTTAAGCGTCGTAGACAGTGGCTTGGTAAAGGGGAAGGACCCCAGCCACAGCCGAGAAGGGAACATCATGGGCAAAAGGTTCTTCTTTCAATCTGGTGGGATCGCCAAGGAATAATCCACTTTGAATTCTTACCACCTAATGCAACAATTAATGCTCAAATATACTGTCAGCAATTAGAGCATTTGAACCAAGATTTGAGGAAAAAAAGACCTGCTCTAGTGATTCGAAAAGAGGTGATGTTTCATCAGGACAATGCACGACCCCACACAGCAAGAATCACGTCACAAAAGATCAAAGAACTTGGTTGGGAGAAAATTCCTCATCCACCTTATTCTCCCAATCTTGCTCCTTCAGACTACCATTTGTTTCATAGCTTACAGAATCATTTGGAAGAAACAGCTTTTGTAACACAGGAAGAGGTTAAAACTGACATATGTGAGTTCTTCGAATCAAAGCCAAAAGAATTTTACAGTAATGGAGTTAGTAAGCTTGTTAATAGATGGAAGGAAGTCATAGATAATCAAGGAAAATACATTGTTGATTGAATCTGTAATTAAATGTAACATGTGGTCACTTGTTTTCTTTATTCAAAATTTGGACAGCACTTATGGGATGACCTGATATACATATATATATATATATATATATATATATGTGTGTGTGTGTGTGTGTGTGTGTGTGTGTGTGTGTGTGTGTGTGTGTGTGTGCAGGAACATTGAAAAGTTCTTCGTTCCACCAAGAAGATTTTCCCACCAAATTCTGATGCTTGTTCAGTTAATTAGGTAATTAGATCCTTGAAAGTTAATAAAGCTGAGGAAGAAAATCATTGTGCATGTGTGTCTGGACCTGTGTATGCATTCAGCTGTAAAATTGATCCTACCAAGCTGAGAGACACATTGTATGTGATAAAACCTTATCGCCTTTATTTAATTGCTACTTAACAAGGATATTGAAGGTTGAAGCAGAAACAGATGACCATTTCATTCATCCAACAGTTTCAATACATTTTTTAGACTTAGAATAAAAGATCTGCAATGACAAGATGATCTCTCGGTTAGAAATTTGACTGAATAGATTGGTGGACATTATTTCTGATACATAGAGTAAAGCAGGGTAAAAAGTAACATGTGGATTTAGGGGTGAAATTATTATTTCACACTGCAATGGGCTCTTGTTTTATTTTCTCTTAAGTGTTACTATCCTTTTCTTTACTCATCACTTGAATATCAGTGGGAAACAAACAAGTGAAGCAGAATATCCAAAATTGACACATTAAGTAGAATTTCACTTATTTTGTATATTGTGCATTACTGTAAAAAAGTTTTATCACTTTTTAGAGTGTTTTCAATTTATTTATCCTTTTAGGTTTGTTAAAGTTAAATAAAATTATATTTGAAGTGTAAATCAGGTATCAGAGTGGTTTCATTGTCTTAATTTTTAGTTGTTACAATTTACCCCACTATGTTACATTGTGCCTCACTTGTTTGTTACTTTTTGCCCCACCGGTGGGGTAAAAAGTAACATTTTATAATTTTCATTTTCTTCACATTAAGTTCTTAAATTGAAGTCACATCCAAAATAGCTCCTCATCACGATGTTCACTTAACTCTAATGTTCATGTACAACATAAATGTGTCAGTCTTTAATTATATGGTTAGTATGGTAATTTGAAAAAAGGTGTTACATTGTGCCCCACTTTACCCTACTTATGCTTGCATATCTACTATGAAGAAATTTTAGCTAACTACTTGATCAAGCATTATAACAGTTTATCTCTGTAAATCAATTTCATCTTTATCCTTATGACTGTGTATAGTTGCCTATTCAATCCATTGATATTTTTAAGTTCCCAATTTTGAAATCAGAAAAAAATCACTTCAGTATGAATTGAGAATAAAACTTTAAATGTTGAATAAAGTAATTAATAATCTAGTTACAACTAGCAAATGTTCAATTTTAAAATTAGTCTTTAACATCCCTTGCCTTCTTGGTAAGCTGTAGCAATGAAAATTGTTCAGAGTGAGTGGCAAAATCTCAAAAGAAGTAGTAAAGCATAAGAATGCATTAGAAACAAATAAATCAACAAGTTTTATTGGTAAGAGAAGACAGTTATAAAAAAATGTTTATAATCATTTTTTTTATATCAACAAAAATGTTGGAAAAACTTTTGTATGAAGAAATATATATTGTTTTGCACAAATTTTTCTAAAATATATATTTTTGTTCAAATTTTTCCCACTGACAAAAGATGTTACAAACCTATTGCTATTTCCATGTCATGTTTTAGTTTATTTTCGTTTAGGCTTATGTTTAGGCTAGGGTTAGGGCTTTTAGAGTATGCCAAAGAAGAATCTGCAAGGTTATTAGTCCTGACCTGACATCTTGGCTTCAATCACTTTCCTACCACTGTAACATATCTTCCCTTTGCCTCTTCTATGAATATTTTCACGATAATTGATCTAATGGACTTTCCTATTTGCTACCTAGACTTTCTGAATTTAGGTATTGACAGCAAGGTTTCATCATTTTATAGTTGAATTGGTTAGATGTAACTGTAAGTTCTATGCTAAGAGTTTCTTCTCTCACACCTCTCACTCATGGAACTCTCTTCTGGCTTCTTGCTTTCCAGTTAACTTTGATCTACAAAAATTTAAGTTCAATGTCAATCATTATCTACTATCTTCTTAATTCTTGTTCTTTTATTGTTCTATTTCCTTAACAGTAGTATTTCTCATATTCTCAGACACTCAGTAACCGTTTGCGTCTTAGTCGCTTTATTTCCTTAGTTGGGGTGAAATGATTAAAAACAACTCCAGTTCATGTCATAGAATCTCATTGAACGTTTCTGCAGTTCCTTTTGTCCTAACTCTCTTTCTATCTGAATTTATCCAACTGAGAACTGCGGCCAAATCTGTACAGATTTTTATGCCTTTCAACCCCTATTTTAATGCCAGGTTCACCCCTTTAATCAAGGCGTTTAATTCAGCAATATTGAATGTGGTTGAAATAATTCTTTTTCCATAACCATGCAGTATCCCCAACTATATTTCAATATACACAGCTGTGGCAATGCTGCTGGCATCACACCAGCTCATTCCTTTCTCTGACTTGGGCAAGTACCAATTTTCCTAGACTGGGTCCTCTCTTCTGACTTCATTCACAATTTTTTTCAATATAGTAGACACCTCCTCGCCTACTTCATCTTCCCAGACATCTTCCCAGACATCTCCCTCAGCCCTTCTTTTGGCAGAACTGAATGCTGTTTGGAGTTTGCCTGCCTTGGCCCTCCAAAGGCTCCAATGCTGCACTCCCTTCTATTGATTCCAGACTCCTTGCTACCAATCCAAACTTCTTTAAGTGGTTTATTACTCCTTCTTTAACCACAATCATGTCATATTGTCATCAATATACAAGTTAGAATTTTCTCTTATTTTACTGTCATTTGCCAATACAGTTTTTAATACAACCATCATAGTCTTAGGCACCATTTTCAAACCAAATACTAGTTGGGTTAAACATTATCTCTGTCCCTTGTACTTCACCAGTTGATGGACCCACAACTTTCTCTCCAGGTACAAATTTAAGATGTGGTCTTCAGGTCTACAAGAGTGGTGGCCCCAGTTATTTGCCTCCACTTCCTCAAGGTCTCAGTGCAAACATGAACCTGCATTGTATGTCACATGATTGTTGAGTTCTCTAAAATCCAGTATATGTCTGATTTTTTTTTGTCAGTTGACCCACTGTCATTAACAACAAGAGTTCCCAATAGGTAACTCTATATATACAAGCCACCAATCTGCCACAAGGTGGCAAGTCACTAGCATTTACCACTGGTGACCCACTGTAACTTTAAACTACTATTGTGGGCAGCAGGCCACAATAATAGTTTAAAGTTAATGTTCTCCTCTCTAATACATGTTAATTGATCAATTGACATTACATTTAAGTTTTTGAAGATTATAGTTATCAGGGAAGCAAATAAGAGGAAGGAAGTTCCACTGTCGGGAAGTGCAAGAGAAGTTGTTGGAGGAGAAGACGCAGTTACATTTAACTGTCTTGACACTAAAATGGTGGGACTGAGATGCCAGCCTAGTAGCACCCTTAAATTCATGCAGATAGGGTACCAATGAAAATAGTTTGACAGAGCAGATGCCATGAATATATATATATATATATTATTATTATTATTTTTATATATATATATTAGGTCAGTGCAAAAATAATGACGTAATAATGTTGTGTTTTGACGTTAAAAAATACGTCAAAAAAACGACATTATTACGTCATTATTTTTGCACCAACCTAATATATATAATTTGTATTATTATTATTATTATTATTATTATATATACATATATATATATATAATTTATATTATATATACATATATATATATAATTTGTATTATTATTATTATATATACATACATATATATTTTTAAGACATTTTTATGTTTATACATTCTTTTTATAGATACAAATATTTAAGTAAATGCTCTGTTTATAATAAACAGTATTAAATAACATTTACCGGCCTGAATGTCCAAGAAATTTTCACAGAAAATATTCGTCCTCCGATCGGATTCGAACCTGTATACTATACGGAACCGTCATTTAGCTTGACTTGCCTTTACCGATTTGGCCACAGAGGCGCGTTCAGTTAGCAAGGTCAAATTTACTGTATTTGAACTTCAATCTTCTATGAATCTCTCACATACATTCAGATTTGTCCATTTCATAATGTGTGACATCATTTGTTTACATTTGATACGGCATGAGCAGATATGAAGATTATGACAGTAGAGCAGTCTATTTAAAAAATTGAATAATAAAGAATAAAATAAAAGACAAAAAATAAATAATAAATTATAAGATAAAAAAGATAAAATAAAATAAAAATACAAAAATTAAATATAAAAATTAAAATAAAATAAAAGCTAACATTAAAATAAAAAATAAAATTATATACATACCAGGTGTAACAGCAAAATTGTCCAAATTGTGTTACAGCACAATTGCCCATCCCACAAAATGTTTAATATCTAAAAACCACTAAACTAAATGAGTTGAGAAAAGATCCAACTCAATCCATAAGATGTTTGGCACATAAGAGAGGATTTTCAGCTATGACAGTACAAAGAGCAGTGAAAAAAGACTTGAAAATGAAATTGTACATGAAATGTGTGAGGCAACTTGCTACTCCAGGACAGAAAGTTAGAAGGTTAGAGAGGGTAAAGATCATCTTGAATAAGTTGGAAAATGATACTGGAATAATATATATATGAACTTTATATCAATCATGAGCTTACTATCCTTAGCAATGATTAATTAATGATGAACAGGTCATTTTTGTTTATGATCGATTTCATCAAGATTCTTCTGTTAAGCTTGGTGAGTAATTATACGTGCATATTGCTCAAAATAAAGTTCAATAGTGTTATAAAAACCTTGGAGAATTTAATCATTTCTAAGATTCAAAGCTTAATCTAACAAATAGACAATTTTGCTTTTATATGATTTGGAAAATTTTGCTGTCATACATGGTATATATATATATATATATATATATATATATATATATATATATATATATATATATTATAAATTAATTGATTTAAAATATGTTTTTTTTTGCTACACAGTTCTAACCATGTTCCAAAAATGGAAGCTGAAAGCTTCAAATTTTTCATAATTAAATTAAAGACATTAGTTCCATTTCATCCTCAAACGAATTTTGGAGTAACTTATTTTTAAATTTACTAGGTTTTAAAGGCACAGCAAAAAACATAATTCACATTTCCAAGGATACAGAGAAATCTATTCATCCAGACAAGGTGTATTTGGGTGTTCATTATGTCTGTATTTTGATGTATCAGTTATTAGTTATGTTTTGGTAGGGGTAGGGATGTATTTTTCAATGAATTCTGACATCTGTTAAATGCATGTCATCTGGATTTTTTTTTAAACTTATTGTTAATGGCAAAAATTCTTACCACATTTTTTTCTATTTGTATACTTAAAGATTTTTGTGGGGTGTTTAGGTTAGAATACGTTTTATTTAACTACGATTTAAAAAAAATTTCTTTTAATTTTTTAATATACTATATTTCATTTTAAAACAAGTAAATGTATTAGAATCACTTACAGTATGTAAAATTATTATCACATCAAGTATAAGTATGTATATTACTAGGTCACAATTTTTTTTTTTTTTGTAAATTTATATTTAAATATTATATAAGTAAAATTTTTGACAATGACAGCAAAAATAGCTAATTAATTTCTCTGATTTAGTATACTTTTATTTTTTAGATATTTTATATAAATCCAGTAATATATAGTTTCTCATGTAAGTATTAGGTTGGTGCAAAAATAATGACGTAATAATGTCATTTTTTGACGTATTTTTTAATGTCAAAAAACGACATTATTACGTCATTATTTTTTCGCGAACCTAATACAAAGGACATGGGTCATTCAATGGCTTACATCCTCTAGCTTTTCATATTAATTTCATTTTACTGTAAGTGTTTTATTGGATTCTTTTAAGTGCTTGTAGTACTTTGAGAGAGGTGTTTAGGTTAGAATTCATTTTATTTAACTACAATTTTAAATACAACTTTAAAATATTTTCACTGTTAATTTTTAATAGACTATATTTCTTTTTAAAATAAGTAAATGTATTAGAATTACTTACAGTAAGTAAAATTATTTTTCCATATCAAGTATAAGTATGTATATTACCAGGTCACAATATTTAAAAATTTTATATTTAAATATTATTTAAGTAAAATTTATGACAATTACGGCAAAAATAGCTAATTAATTTCTCTGATTTAGTAAACTTTATTTTTTCATAAACTTAGTAATATATAGTTTCTCATGTATGTACAAAGGACATGGGTCATTCAATGGCCTACATCTTCTAGCTTTTCATCATAATTTCATTTTTCTGTAGGTGTTTTATTGGATTCATTTAAGTACCGGTAGTACTTTGAGAGAGGTGTTTAGATTAGAATACATTTTATTTAACTACAATTTTAAAAGATGTTTAGGTTAGAATTCGTTTTAACTACAATTTTAAATACAACTTTAAAATATTTTCACTGTTATTTTAATAGACTATATTTTTTTTTATATACAAGTAACTGTAATAGAATACTTACAGTATATAAAATTATTTTTTCACATTAAATATAAGTATGTATATTACCTTTTTAAATATTATTTAAGGAAAAGTTTTGACAATGACGGCATAAAATAGCTATTTCATTTCTCTGATTCACTAAATTTTTATTTTTTATAAACTTAGTAATATATAGTTTCTCATGTATGCACAAAGGACATGGGTCATTTAATGACCTACATATTCTAGCTTTTCTTATTAACTTCCATTTTACTGTAGGTGTTTTATTTGATTCTTTTAGGTGCCAGAAGTACTTCGAGAGAGATGTTTGATTTTTATATTTATTTATCCTAAATGAACTTTGATGTTGGTTGAATCTTTTTTTGAACTCATGGCTAGTGCAACCTATATATATTTTTATGTTTTCAGGATTTTCAATCGAAGAGATATTGCATTGGTATACTAATGATTCTGTGCGACATTTATTTTATAGAGGGTAATTATGAGGGTTTCTACAGTTACATAATTTTTGTTTATCCTCAACAGTTTTATTTTTATTTTTCCATTGTATAAATTTTTTTGGCTTTGCTATAAGTGTTTATTTAAGATATTAGCATTATGTTTCTTAATAATTTTTTCTAAGTTTTCCGTACAGCTGTAACTCAATTTTAGTGTTTTTATTGAAAATAGTACTTAGTTTACTTTCACTAGGAAAATGCTTGACTATTAATGCGAGGAATTTTTGTCCTAATTTGTTCTTTACCATTTGGTTGTATGGGGGCGTATACCAAATTATTTCTACTTCTGCTTTTTTCTATGCTTTCCATTTTCATTTTTTTATATAAGTTAGTTTTGGGTTTTTGTAGCCACTCTCTTTTAGAGCTTTATTATAGGAATTGATATGCTCCTCGAAAATCTTGTCATTTACTGAAATTGTACTTATTCTTTTACTGATAGATAACGGTATATGCTTAATTATAGATGGGGGTGAT
Source organism: Acanthosepion lycidas (assembly GCA_963932145.1). Classification (NCBI taxonomy): domain Eukaryota; kingdom Metazoa; phylum Mollusca; class Cephalopoda; order Sepiida; family Sepiidae; genus Acanthosepion; species Acanthosepion lycidas. Next base: position 34,522,434 of record OZ010587.1, read on the forward strand.
TTGATTTAGGGTGTATATATAAAGGATTGGTATTGGGTTTTTTATAAGGTGGGTATGTATTTTTATTTAAATCTAATGTTATATCAAGGAAGTTCACTTTTTTTAATTTAGTGGTAACCATAATTTTTAAGCCCATGCTTTTAAATTCTTTATATAATACCTTTCTAATTTTATCTATTTTGAAGTTAGTTGAGTTTCTAATAAGCATAAGACTATTGTCTCTGTACAATCCAATGTCAGTTATATATATATATATATATATATATATATATATATATTAATAAATATACTTATACCTACATTGGGGAGTGATTTTTTAAAAATCATAAGTTATTTCTTGTGCCTGATGAGTTGGTAAACAACAAAACTTAAATCACACTCCAAACATAGTTATATGTATATTTATTAATATATATTTCTTAGCTCTGTCTAACTGCATCAAACACTGTTATGTTTACACCTTAAAGTAAATTTGGTAAATATTTATTTGCTTACCTGTATATGCACGCTACCATGCGCATATACAATTGCTAATATCTAGTTATTTGATTTACCCACTTCTATACCTATATATATATATATATATATATATATATATATATATATATATATAGTCATCCACAGACAGACTGTTTCGCTGTTTCACAGCTCTTCAGTGTGACTAGACATCCGGTTGCCTCTAGCTAGGATCGAAACCTGACTGAATTGGCGTCAGTCGAAGATTCTACCACTAAGCCATTGGCGCACGGCTGGGATGAAGGTGAATTTTAGTGTATTTATTTTTAGATAAACACACAGTGACCAACAGGACTCAATTCCCTTTTGCCGAAGAGTCTCGCTATATCAGCCATAATAGTCACTGTTTACAAACCCACACTTCCTCCCCAGAGAGCTCAACCAAAATTAATTTTTCAGGGGCCTATATAATGTCATCCACAGACAGACTGTTTTGCTGTTTCACAGCTCTTCACTATATATTATTGTGAGTTTTTTTTTCTTTTTAGAAAATAATGAGATGAGGAGTTATCATTATTTATACTATTTGCATTCAGACTATTGTCCTCATCTTTGTTGTTGTTATCACAATATTTCAGCCAATGTGCCATCTGGCCTTCATTAGGTGGATGCTGATCCAGGTAGCCTACAGAGGATTTTGAACTGAGCCTTACATGAGCAGACAGTACTCATTGCATTACCCTTGTCTAGGGATATCTCATCTAGTTCTTATTTTTGCTACTGCTCAGTTATTGCTCATTCCGTTTTCACTGAGTCCAAGTACACATTGCCCAGCCCAAGGACTGAACTCACAATTGTTATCACTAAATTCATGAAGCAATGCTCTAATCCACTAGCCAATTGCCTCAGATTAATTTGAATCAACCTGATAAAAATCAGAGGGCACAATGACCAAAACATGATAACAACAACAAAGATGAGGACAATAGTGTAAATAATAATGTTAAATTGTTTGAAGAATACATTTTTGATTCTGAATTGACCTAAAAGTATTAAAAGTAAAATAGAGAAAAACAGAAGGAGAGGGGAAAAGATTTAAATTTCATATCCTTTCTTTAACAAATACTTTTAGAAGCACTTACAAAAAATCCAAACTCTTGCTCAAAGTGAAATTTTTAAAGAAACAAACATTTATTAAAATGATAGAATATTTTTACATGATAGAAATTGTACAAATTATAATATAGGCCTTGCACAAAATTTCTCTTGTGCACCTAAAAAATCTCAAAACAGATTTGTATTTTGAAGTAACTGTTAGGTTAACAGTTTGTGGTTGTGGGTGAGATTATTCTTGGTTAATATTTACTGGAAATTTTGGAATAAAACAAACTGACTCAAGGATATAAAATAAATAATATATTTATTTAATTTAGAGTGAGTCTTTGGATATTCAGTGTAGTAAAATGTTTGTTTATAAGATGGATATTAGTAGCAATCTGGAAAAATGTCCAGTTCAGCTTGGTAGTGGGTTGTTCCAGTGTCAGACTGTGCTAGTGGTAGTATTCCTCTTAGAAATAGATCAGTGTCAATCTACTGTGTTTTTTTCAGGAAGAGCAGAAAATATCATTAGCAAATGACCTCTTAGCTACTTCACGCATGGCTGGTTTCTCTAGCAGCCATATCTCTTGTCATCACTCTCATTGTCTAACTCAGAGGTGTGAGCATATATCTTTTTGAGCAGACTCCAAGACTCTGGCATGAACCTTAATTTTGGTTAACATCAAAAGTCTCTTTGTATTCATTTTTTTTGATTGGCCAAAATTATTTTATTTTCCAGCATTCATTTCTTTTCCATTTTTTCATATAGTGAAAGTCATGCATGGAGCTACACTGATTTTTGATAGTTTTAAATCACAGATTAATAGTCTCTGGTCCCACAAACTTCTGACATTTTTTGGCCTGGCTCAATCCTTCCTCTTTTTATTTGAGAGTTGCTTTCTTGTTAGTTGAGAGAGAAGTATATAGAGAGAAGTAAAGAGAAAGAGAAAAAGAAAGAAGTAAGTATTTTAATGGAAAATGCCTTCTTTTAATTTGAATTCTTTTTATTTTTTTTATATACTTTATTTTTATATTTTTTTTTTATGAGAACTCACTAGAAGTTGCTTCAAAATATAAATCTGTTTTCTCTTAGAAAATGACAGTTTATATAAAGCAAATGTTTTTCTTAACAATAAAAGAATTTTAACAACTTTGTTTTAGAGCAACAGTTCATATAAATCAATTTCCTAGCAACATAAGAAATTTACTTATTTTGAAAAGTTCACAATTCAAAATGATGAAAGTTCAAAGGGTGAAAATTGAAGTTTGAAATGAGAAAAGATTGACCTACCTGAAGTAAAACTGCTATTCTGGGTCCTTTTGACAATTTTTCAAATTTTTGGAATAGGCATTCTCAAATTTCAGATAAACTCTCACAGATATTTGAATGAGATAAACTCATAAGTTTACAAACCATTCATATATGAGATTGTAGTATGATTAGATAGTAGTAATACCATACGGAAATATACACTTTCCTTTTTTATTAAGAGAGTGACAAAGAAAATGCTCTCTCTCTCTCTCTTCTCTATTACACATATTTCCTTTCCTTCCGTCTACTATTCCTATCCTCAGTAACTGACAGAACCTGGACATAGCTTATGTGGGTCAATGAACATCATAAAGAAATCAACTAATGGTAACATGTCTCGCCAAAAATCAAATGGAAAACACATATGTGTCAGGCCCAATAAAAGGAAGAAAAAACCACGTGCTCAGCAGAAGCAGAAGCAGAAGAAGAAGTGGGAAACTGTTTCGATGTAGAAGTTCAAGATGCAAGGGTTGGAGATGCATCGGATGTTGAGTTTGAACGGATGTATAACTCCAGAAGAAAAAGAAGAAAGGATGGATTCAACAAATTAATTTCTGTCAGCCAAAAACACAACAACTCTATATGATCTTTCAAATCACAAAAAGAACTAAGATAATAGTCACCCACTTTAACCACTGTAACCAAATGGAGTCAACAATAAAATGGTACGATAGACAGTAAATTTGGCCTTTACTTATGTATTAACCCAACCTTCATCTCTATATACCATAAGATAAAGCTCAAATATTTAGAAAAGACTTTTGCATATAAACTTTAGAAGATTCTTCTTTCTTTTCCTCTTCAACAGCAAAAGTAATATTAGTAGCTTTTTATCACCCCAGGTCACAACTCACAACTTTCTTGCCTGAGTGCTTTATTTCCTATCTCAGCAGCAGAAGCATACTCTACACAGTGAGATAGTCAATCTTTCTGCCCAGATCACAGCTTCTACACACCCAAGCAGTCTTTTCATTTCTCAGCAGCAGTGAACTTTACATAGTCAATCATTTCTCTGCTTGAACGATTGTTCCTTTCTGCCCAGATCACAGCTTCTACAACCCTGGGTGAGGCTGAATCCCTTCTCACCTTACAGTCAAAATTTCTCCCCTTATATAGTGAAAAAGTATCTCTAAACCTGCTCATCAACCAAGTCTTTATTTTTTACCACCATTGATTAAAAATTTGAGAGACACTAACCAATCAAAATACAGACATTTTCAATTCAAATTTGTCTGGTTTTTGACACCAATAAATCCAAGCCCATCCTGTAAAATTCTGCAATGGAAAGTTTAAATTGATTGGCTTCCTTTTGGCAGCTTTTTATAACATCAATTTGGAACTTTTCTTTTTGAAATCTTTATACATCAATTTTCATTCATGTATAGTGAGTGCCAAATAATAATAACTCCCCTCAGCCACTCCCTTCAAATTCAGAGAAACTGAGAAAGAAGCAAAGGAATTTGCAAGCCTATGTGAAATTGATTTTGGACCAATGTAAACCTTGCCTTTACAGAAATTAACTAGTCAGCCAAGAAGGAAATAAAATTTTTGAAATTCTTTTTGGTATAAAATAGGAGAAAAATTAAATTAATGAGAAAAGAGTATCTGAAGTCATGTGAAAAGTTTTGTTTCTGTTCATCACGACCAGCATTGACATTCTTGCCAGTGTAAAACTATTTGCCAATTATATTATTGGCATCTAACCACCATGTGACACTTCAAAGAATTTTCTCTCAAAAATCCAAGAAATTTAAGTATTTCAAACTATCTCTCTGTGTCTACTTTTGAATGTATGCAACCATATATCCATTTTGTGAGCAATGAACACTCTTATTTTTATCTTAAACATTTTTTCATATTATTTTTTGTTAGATCATTTAATCTGTTGTACAAACATTTCCCCCTTCCTGACAATATGTTAAAACTACAGACTTTAAAAATTCTGATTTAATTTCCTAAAATGAACTACTGACACTACTTCAATCATGTAAGTTTGTGAATAAATTCCTTATCTTGTTTTGTTAAAATTACCCATGTATTTCCTCAACATTATCATCCTTCATTAATCTTCTTGGCATGGGTAAATTGACTATTCATTTTCACCTTAAGCTCCACACCACTATACATGTTTTCTTATGGAAACCATCTGGCTTCATTTTGGCGGTTTCATTTTGGCACTTTTGTAGTAACACACTAAATTTTTTTATATAATGGAATATGCGTACACCTGTGTTCCCCCCTCACTGGAATATGATTGGCTAGTGTCCATCATAAATACTGATGGACGTGTAGGTGAGTCAGAGCCTTAGTCTGAAAACAAAGTCTATAACAACGCCCATTGGACTACGCCATTGATCTACACTTCTTACCTGCGACTACAACGCATACCAGTTGATTACTCCTACCGTATTCTACTTGGTTATAGTAGTCAAAACTACTTAGATACTTTGTTCAAATATATCCCTTATCTTATATATATCTTTGTGGAGTTTTGAAACATTTAAATTACTATAAAATGTTAAAATCTGTTTTTATCTAAATTGCTAAAGCTATACCACCCCTCTTCTTCCTCTAAAAACCCTACGTACATCTCTTATCTCATTAATTCTCATTTTTTTCTCTTTTCCTTTTTTCTCCTTTTCCTTTACTCATATCATTTCCGTTAAGTTGACCAATTAAATAGGTCAATGTCTGATCCTTACCCCCACCTTCCTCAATATTAAGTATTATAATAAAAAGAAGTATAAAAATAAATTTTAAAACTCTCCCTTCCCTCTCTAAACTCGACCATGTCTCTCATACCACCACCCTCTATGTCAACTTATATAAGCTTAATACTGCCCGTCAAAAGTGTAAATTTTAAATTCATTTTTTGTTTCACCTTTTAAAAGTGAAGTCTGAAGATCCAGAGAAAAATAAAATTCTCTGGTGAAATAAATTATTACAAATAAATCCTTAAAGTGGTCTGTTTTTCTTTAAATATATATATATATATATATATATATAATTTACTTATTTATTTATCCAAAAATTATTTTTTAAATGGATACTCATATTTGAATAGATGCTCCGTTTTTATTTATTTATTTAACAGTATATTTATCTATTTACATCTACCAACCTGAATATTTGAGAAATCTTCTTAGAAAAATGTGTCCTCTGGCAGGATTCAAATCTGCGTCTCCTAGGGGAAACCATGATTAGATCTGACATGCCTTAAAACAACTCAGCCACATAAAACCTCCTGATCAAACAATGCCCGAATAGTGCTTTTGAGCACATATCTTCCTGATTCTCAAAATATACATATCTGCTGTTTTGTATCCTAATGTAAACAAAGACAACTTTTTAGGAAATGGATTAAATCCAACAGATTTTTAATTTATTTGTTTAAATGTTATTTTTTAAATGGATACTCATATTTTAGTAGATGCTCTGTTTTTACTTATTTATTAAACTGTATATTTATTTATTTACATCTACCAACTTGAATATTTGAGCAATCTTGTTAGAAAAATATGCGTCCTCTGACAGGATTCAAACCTGCATCCCCTAGGGGAAACCGTCATTAGATCTAACATGGCTTAGGCCAACTTGACCACAGTTGAGCACCTGATCAAATAGGTGACACAGGTTCAAATCCTGCCAGAGGACGCATATTTTTCTAACAAGGTTTCTTGAATATTCGGGCTGGCAGATGTAAGTAATACAATGCACCCTGCCCCTCAGGACCTCATTGGACAAAATTTGTTTAAAAAATTTAGTTCAATGAAGTCCCAAAGGATGAAACACGTCATATGATTTTCTTTATGTTTTATAAGCCAAAAACAAAGCTCTATGTTCCACCTAAAGACAAGAACACAGCTGAAGTGGGAAAACCGATACAATACTTAGATCTAAGCCCAAAGGCCAAAAAGACTCTTTGATCCTAGGTAAAAATGTATATGGATATTCTCATCCTAGATAGATGTGCTGATCCATACATCAATCCAATCTGTTCATTTTTTAGGGGTACTATACTGAAAAATAAACTTTATGTAGTGTCAACTCAACACTTCTATGCTTTAGCATAAGAAATTTACTGAGAGTTTAAGTTTCTCAAATATATCATTATCTAAACATATATTTTAGCCTAAGGTCACCAACAAATTTGGACATTAATTTGCATTTAATTTTTTCCTATGACTAAACATTGTTCTTAATTTTGTAAGAAAAATAGAAATTTAGAATCTAAGGGAGACAACTGCGAGTGACTAAATTAAATCGGTTTCCATGTCAACAGTATTTCCTGACCCTCTCAGTCAACAAAAACTTCTAAAATAATAAAAATATCTCGAAAAGCGTATTTGAATTTAAAAATAAGATTTCAGTTACAACGTAATTATAGAAAATAATTTTGAATCTTTATATGTCTTTGAATTCTAGTTAGAATGATTTAAAAAAAAAAAACATTGAAACGTGTTAATTTTGCTCTCCTGCTATAATTTTTGAAGTTTATAATTAAAAGTTTCGTACTTTTTACATGGTGCATAAATAAATATTTTTTTGACAAAAAAAGTGAATACAATCTAGTGTTTATAAATATATATAACGCGTAGTTTAAAACATAAACAATATTTATCTAAAAAAAACAAAAAAAAAAAAACAAATAATAATTCGAAACTTCTAAGCCCGATCTTTGAAGCAGTATCTAGCTCTACAAAAAAGAATTATGGGATCGCTGTTTGGATGAACAGCGGGAAGGAAGAAGAGCGATGGATTCGTTAGTATAAAGGAAAATATTTTTGTGTTTTGATTTAGCTACAATTTATTCCGAACTGGTCAAGATGGAGCATTCTCGTTCGAAATGGAATCCATATCCGACACAACAAATTTTATCACCATTATGAAAATACATTAAAAAAATAATCTCTTAAAAATTGGAGAATCATAACATTTTAAATTTTAAAAACATTCAAAAATGGCTAACCTTGTTAGTTTTTAGTTGGTTAAATTTTAATAACGTTTATGCTACATTTTAAGACTATGTTGTTTGTAGCTGAGTGAGAATAATGGATAAAAAATATCAGGTAGTTTTTCTCATCGATAAATCGCAGGAACGCGCTAAAAACTTTTTAAATCATCGACAAGATCGGCTTGCTCAGTGTGATAACAATCCTGAAGGGGAAAAACAATCTCCTTTAAATAACTGTTCTTCTCACCTTTTTACTTCTTTATGCGATTGTGAAACTGCTGAAGATAGCGATCAAGTAAGATCTCGTGTCTGGAAATCTATTTCTCTCTCAGCGCTTCGCATCCTTTGTTACCTCTTTACAAAAAATCTCCCTGGTAATTCCAATAAAAAAAATGATGAGTCCACGAAAAATGTTTCTGCTTTCTCCCTGAATAATGACGATTATGACAATAACAATGAAGAAAACGTTTGTAACAAGCAAACGGCGACCGACTTAGAAAATAAAATCGAATACCTGAAAAAGAGACAGTCTTCCTTGCAATGGGGTTACAAATTTTTCACTTCAAATAAACTTCCAGGTAAGACGGACCATCACCAATTGAAGGACTTTAAACTTAGATACTTTGAAGAGTTTGAAAAAGAGCTGAAAAAACAGTTTGAAGAATTAAATGATGACTCTGTAAACACCAAAACAAATCCGTCAAGAAAAGACGGCCGGTCGTCCCCAACCGCCACCGAACGTCGGAAATCAAATGGTCCGAGTCCTTCGGAATGTCTAAAGAGGACACTCTCTCATGTCCTCTACGATTTCAACTGGGAAAATCCTGATATTACATCACCAATTATCAGTCGAAAGTCTTCATTGTCAAAAAAGAAGCGATCTTCTAATTCTGGACATCGTGGTAGCGATTGTTCTATTTCCTCAGGGCCTCACAATTTGGTGTTTCTCTTTCAGACTTGTCCCTCTTCGAAATTGGAACTTCGTCATTTTGCCGGAAAAATGGTCGTCGATTCGGAAGTTTTACTCGATTCTTTCATGCCACCATCTCTTTTTAAAGAATTTGTTGTCAACAGGAATCTTTCTCTCTATTGGATCGATCATCAAATTCACGATGACATCTTTCTTCATCATGCAAATGTAAAAGTAAAAAGTTTATTTGCTTTTTTTTTCTTTTTCTTTTTTGTAAAAAGTATAAAAAAAATACTGATTTTAAAAATAATCAGCATAAAAGGTGCGAAATCTTTGAGTCGTGTCCACAAAAAAAAATGGAATAACTTTTTCTTTTTTTTTTTTTTTTTTTTTTTTTTTTTTGCATAAAATGTTGATTGAATTTCATGCCTTCAGCTCTAAAATTAATAAATGTTTTTTTGGGTTTTTTTTTCTCTCGAGATTCGCAAAACGGAAAAACCTATGTTCAATTTTAGGGTAATTTTTATTCGTAAAATTCAAATTTATTTACTGAAATTTGAATTATTAGGTTGGTGCAAAAATAATGACGTCAAAAAACGACATTATTACGTCATTATTTTTGCTTTTGCACCAACCTAATATAATGAAGAATGCCATGTAAAAGTAAAATTGAATTATTTACAAAAAAAATTAAAGTTTTAATTTCCAAAATTTTTTTTTTTTTGTATTTGTAAGGAAACAAACCATTGTAGATTTAAAATTTAATTTTTTTAAATTTATTAGTGAGCTGTTTTTTTTTTTTTTTTGCAAGTCAGTCAACGTTTGTTTTGTAGTGTGTATCCCTTTTTTCTTTTTTTTTATCTTTCAGAAACTTTGGAGTTTAAAAGCCTTGACAATGATTGTTTGACAAGGATAACTTAATTTACCCAACTTGTTTGATATGTTTTGTTTGAAAGACTCGAATTACTCACAACACAACAAATCTGTGATAATTTTTTTGTCTTCTTAATTTAAGTCCATGATTGACATTGTCTCTTAAGAAAAATAAATAAATAACTTAGTTATGATTTACTCCTTTCCTTTGTTATGCCATATCCCCTCAAAACCTAGGCGATCATGGCTCTCCACGGCTTCCTTTTCTTTATGTGAATTGCCATGACTTCTCTAGAAAAAGATAGGAGTTTCCCATTACCTTCTTAACGGTTTGGAATTCAGTTTCCTTCTTAGGTTGGCTGCCAACCAAGGCGCCACCTTGCTATACCAGGGGTAGAGAGAGAGGAATGTTTTTCTGAGGAAAAAAAAAATTATGAAACAAAATAGGCTTGAACTTTTGTCTTTCTTGCTCAAATTTAGTTCTAACTGTTACTGACTTGGAGTGAGGAGTTGTGCAATTTCATCCATCCTGATAATTTCATCATTTATTTTAAATGAAGTTTACAAATAAAGAATTACAAGTATTAAGAAGTATTGATGTTAAAATGTAACGTGTGTGCAAGAGCCCATTTTTGTACAGTACCTAAGTTTTTTTCACATTAGCAAATTTAAGTAAAAAAAATATTACAGATCATAAAGCGATCTGTAATACTTTTTTTTTTATTTTTCTGCTTTATTTCTATAAATTTTATTCTTAAAGCAATTGATTTAAAAAAAAAAAAATACAGTTGTCAACTTCATTACTTTCATGCATATATGAAATTATTCTATTTAAATAAATTGCAATAATTTACTTATTGTATTAAAAATTCAATTAAACTTTTTATTTCAAAAGATATTCAATAAATGTTCAATGAACTTATTTCATTAACCAACTCCAAATTTTCGCATAAAGCTACTAGTCAGAAATTAAATCTATTGAAATTATTATTAAATCTCATATTTATACTCTATAGAAACAAACATTTGAAATAGAAATATATACTATTATGCTAGAGAGTCCATTAAGGACGTGATAACATTTAAATATTCAGAAGTGATCAAAATGTTTGTTTTTTTTTTATTTATTATTATTTCTAAACAATAGGTAACTCCAAAGAAATGTGATACCTATGGTTTAAAATTAATTTTTAAAAATGAAAAAATCTTTCTTGAAGCTTTTATTTTAGTTTTAAAACTAAAAGATTTTTCATAAATAGCTGATAGATTAAATTTAATATTTCCAATAAGCAAAATATTTTGGTGTATTTCAAAGCTAATTTAAATTGACTGGAAGGTTTTTGGGGTTTTTTTTCTTATTTTAGCCATCTGTCAACAACAACGTAAATCTCTTTATTAAAAAATCTTTCAAAAATAAAATATACTTTTCTGAAACTTTATTTGAGGAATATTAGCTGATTTAAAGTTTAATTAATCTGACCTGAAGCAAACAGTACTTAATTTTAACTTAAGATATTGCAGAAATGCATTTTCTAACACTGAGGTAAATGTTTATTTAAGATGTTGACAGCTTGATTGACAACCAGAAGTTTATCTAATTTTTTTTTCTATGGAGGGGGGGACATATCTGTAAAAATTACTCAAGGAATGACGACTTTTTTTCTTTTCTTTTTTTTTACATAATTTTTAACTACCCAGTAATCTTAAAAATTTAGGAAAATATTGACTATAATTTAATGTTTTATTGAATTCTAGGTACTGTTACTACAGTTAACATAGTTACAGTTTCTAATAATATTGTGTATGGACATCCATATTTACAAAAATCAGCACATTTATGCACATACAAAAAATTCAAAATTCTTTTTAGGGTATTGGGGATCACTGAAGTGTAGTAAACTTTTCCATTTATGATTAGTAAATATAGTTTTTACTTAATAACAATATCACCTAACTGGTACAAATTAATACAGAATTTCAAAAATTTTATAAATTATTCTAATTAAAATTAAAAAAACAAATGAAAACAATTCTTGTAAAAGTTCATTATTCTTTGAAAAAACAAATTTTCTTAATATATCTTATTCATAAAAGCAATTAAAAGCTTTTCTTCTAAACAATGTCTTAGTTTTATTACATTTTTTATTTTACAATTCAGAACAGATTTTTGATAATGGGGTAGGGGATCCTGTTTTGCAAAAAAAAAAAAAATTGATGATTTAAATTCTCCAAGGAGTTCTATGTATAGCTAATATAAACATTAAGCAGTACAAAAATTAATTTCTCTAAATTTTATAAAATTAAATAAGTGTTTTTTACCGATTTTTTTTTTTTTTTTTTTTTTTTTTTTTTTGCTTTTTTAAAAAGCATTTCTGAAATAATTCATTTGTGAATAAGTTCTGAAAATTTAATTAAAATACAATTGTTTGATTTTTGCAAGAATTTCCAAATTTCACCACAAAAAAGACACTGAAATTTCCTATATTAATCATTGGTCACCGGTTGATGCAAAATTTTTAACCAAAATTTAAAATGTTCTAAAAGGGATCAAAAAATATAATTTAATAATCAAAAAATCTTTTGGTTTTTCCTCTTAATAATAAAGATTTTAACAATAAAAATTTTATCAAGTTTGGGGAACTTTTTCATCATGTATACTCATATCTTGGCAAATATTTGGTGGTACCTACATAAATAGAATGTACTCAAAGCAAAATGAAAACTCTCTCACCTTGTTAAAAGAAAAATAACTTTGTCCACTTATCGTTTATTTTTATACAGATATGAAAGAAACATTCTATTTTATATCAATTTAATGTCTTGGATAATTTTGACTACATGATCATGCCTTTCTGTTGCTATAAAGCTACTTCAGTTGTGTTACAAAATTAAAAGAATCTATGACACATGTGTAATTCTATGAAAATAATTAATGATTTAAATTTCTGCTTTTTTTTTTTTTCTATTTTTTATACTGGCTAATTATATGTTGAATAGATTTTAGGAATTGTTAGAAGAAACTGGAGTAACATGCAAATGTTTTTCTTTTCTTTTTTTCAGGTCTCTGACTACGAAAATGAATCATTTAGAATTGTGAATGAAGCATTAGCCAAACTTGGTGGAACTCTTATCCCATTGGACAGCTTGACTGTAGCAGGTAGCCTGCACTGGTCATCTATCTATTATAACACCAAATGGGCCAATCATTTGTTTCTTGATGTCAACAGCCCGCAGCAGCTGTCTCACTTTGGGAATTTTTTAGAGAAGAAATCAGATGTTGATGATGGCTTCCCCTCTTTACCTTCCAACAACAAAGCAGTTTCAAAAGACCAAAACAAAAGATCCAAACATCAGGTTAACGGTCGAGGTTTATTGCCTGTAACATCAGTTTTGGACCATTTCATTAAAGGACCTTGTGCTATTGCATCTGCGTTAATAAAAGATGGTGGCAACCTCACTAGGCAGCCTCATATTGAAGCTACTTTAGGATTTCATCAAAGTAAGTGGATGTTTTTGCTTAATTTTTTTCAAGGGTCTATATATTTATTACTTAAATTCACATTGTGTATTAAATATATTTTAAAATCCCCAAAATATGTCATTGTAACATGTGTTAGTAGTGTCTGCTAAGAATGCAAAACTAAATCTTTCTTACATAAAATTACTGTTTGTTTACTGCTGCACTTTACCAAATTAACATTTCTTGTTTTACATCTGTCTATATTTCTGAGATGAGATATTGTACCAATTTACACTATTTAGACTATTGTCCTCATCTTTGTTGTCATATTCACAAAGTTTCGGCTGTTGTACATTCCGACTTTCTTCATGTGATATGTTAGAATTTCGAACTGAACCCTTTATTTTGTCCACTGGGGTAGATTGTTCTAGTTCCATCTGCTATGCCTTTTCTGGATATCTCAGTTTTACATGGCCCAGTGGATAGAGACATTGCTTGAAGTAATCCAGTGACTTAACCCAAAGAGTTACTAAAAGCAAAATAACTGAAATATCCAGAAAAGGCATGGTGTGTGGAACTAGAACAATCTACCCCAGTGGATGAAATAAAGGGTTTGGTTTGAAATTCCAACATATATCACTTGAAGAAGGCCGGAGTGTACAATGGCTGAACTGTGAATATGACAACAAAGATGAGAACAGTTGTCCAAACAATGTAAATAGTCTGTTGTTTTGTGGATTTAACCATACAATCTTCTCGTTAGGATGCTAGGGACTTTATCTCTCACCTCATAAGTCGGGTATTTTTATAACTTCCTGTCCTACATCTATCTTTTATGCATATATCTTAAGTTCATCTGCTGGTTTGATTTCCTGTTTTATGTTTGTGCAGTCGTTAATATCTTTGAGGTCCAATTCTGCTCTTAGTAGCCATGAGGTCAACACTCTGATGTACCAAATTCCATATAGAGCTAACTTTGGAATTTCTTGTAAATAGGGATTGTGTTGTGTGATAGTACCTCAGGCTTGAATTTATTGATTTATATATATATATATATATATATATATATATATATATATATATAATCTGCATAATAACTTCAGATCGAAGTTTTTATAATAAAAATGAAACCCGAAACTAGCTAAAAATTTCACTAAAGCTTTGTTTTGATGTCTAAATTAATCATTTAAAATTTGACAAAAATTTTCAAAGCAAATTCAAATTAAGATTATAATAATAATTTCAGACAGATTGTAGTTTGAAGATTGTTTCAAAAATGCATACAGTACAACTTTACTAAACCTAACATACGAGATGTTCAATATTGGAGTTACTGTTTGGATTCAAGGAAGAAAAGGCTGCTGTGGCAAACTTAAAATTTTTATTGTTTTAGAGTTTAAGAAAAGGTAGTTTGTAACATTGATTCATTTTTAAAGTTTAGGTTGAATACATAAATGTACAAAAAATAATTGACAACCAATAGTAATGAAAAAATTTGTGAAAAACTGAGACACTTTATGAAATGTTTAAAAATTTATGAAGTTATAAATTTACCATTCATCAATTGTCAGATCTTCCTGAATTTTGTTGCGTTCTTCATTTGCATTCATGACAATTGTTTCTATGGTGCTTTTGATGCGAGTATAACTTTCTTTTTGATAATTTCATTTTGTAATGCACATGTCTGGATATTCCCGTGGTCATTGAAACAAGGGTTTTGCTCAATGAATTTGAGTAGTGTTTCAATAGACGTGTTTTTTCTCATGATACTGCTTCATCATCATTTTGAATGTCTAATATAGACTCACTATTACTACAACTATCCCTATTAACATTATCTTGAATATTGTCTTTATTATGAGTATCATCTTCTATTCCTGCTTCTCAACCGACCCATGCTGCAATAACATCTGCATCAAGAGATTGAAGATTTTTGTGTTCAGTAGGAAGCTGGCAAGTTTCAATAATTTTCTGCGACTCTGGCTCTTTTTCTAAACAATTTGTTTCACTTTTGTTAACCTTACTTTCTGCAACACTAGCTCTACTTCGGTACAGGTTTCCCCAATGCTCTTCTTAAAGTGTCAACTTTTACCTCATTCCACAGTTGTACGAGTAAAAACATGGTACCTTTTGATGGTAAAACTTTTCTGAAAATTTTGTAGACTAACATTGCAGTTTTATCAGTTTCATCATGAAATGATTGTTCTAGAAACATTTCATATTCCAAATAATACTTTGATCCATTGATTGGATCAATGATGTAATGTTTGGTGGTAAATAGCGCACAAAAACATTTCCACAAGATGACACTAATTTATTTTCATGTGGATGAACTCTAAGTAAGCATGCTTGAATTTTGTTTGCCTAATTCAAGAAAGTGGGTTTTTACAGATGGGACAAACTTCTGAAAGAACAAATCGGTAAACAGATACTGATTCATCCATGAATTATTTGAGGATTTGTATGTGACTAGTAATTGCACAATTCCTTTCAGGGAAACAAGGAGAAACTTAGATTTTCCAATAACTAAAAATTTAAGTTTGTGGCTACCTGACACATTAGCACATACCAGTACTGTCAATCTTTCTTTATTTAGTTTATAACCTGTTGTTTTTCATCTGTCCACACCAACTAAAGTTTTTGTTGTCAAACATTTCCAATAGATACCACTTTCATCATCAGTATTGTAGACTTCATCTTGGTTTAAAACATAATCCTTCATTATTTTGAAGTTTTTACTCTATGTGGAAGTTGAGTGCTGTCCATCTGAAATTTTTAATTGCTGTATTCTATGTTGAGTCTTGAAACTTCTAAAGCCAACCTTCACTAAATTCCATTTTTTTTTTTTTTTTTTTTTTTTTTTTTTTTTTTTTTCTCATGTTCTTTTCAGCATAAAGAGCCTTTGCTTTGGCAATTAGCTTCGGACCTGATATTACCAAACCTTCTAATTGTTTTGAGGAAAACCACTCGTATAAAGTTTGGTCAGATTGACATTCTTTTGGTGCATGAAAAATTTTTTGTAAAGCCTTTCTTCCTTTTTATACAGGACAAAGCAGTTTGCAAAATTTTCTCTCTCTGGTTTTTTATATAGAAAAGTGTGCTTCTTCCAAGATTATATTTCATTAGAATCGAGTTATTTATTCCTTTATCAATATTTTCAAGAATTTCACGTTTTTGCACAAAAGTCAAGGTAATTCTCTTCCTTTTTGAACTTCATGACATTATTATGGGCAAGAAATATTTTATTGAAAAACAATTACAATCTGTAAAGGAAGTAAAAAAAAAAAAAAAAAAAAAAAAAGAATAAGGATATACTCCTCTAAGCCCAACATCTGAGATGTTTAGTATTGAAGATGTTCAAATTCAAGTAAGTCTAATTTGAGTGAGTCTAGATTATGCTATTTTCAGATTTGGAGACTTCTGTTGTATTTTAAATTTACTTCAAATTTTATTGAAATTGAAGAATTTGATTGTTTATTTTTTTATATATTTATTTTTCAGCTAATTAAGGATAATTAAAGATACTGAAATTAGAAACATTTGTTTTATTATAATTCTTTTTTTTTTTTTAATAAGTAAACTTGTTTATTTTAGATGAGACGCAACCTGAGTTATGTCCTCTTATGTTAGTGCCTACTAATTCCTCTGGTACAGGGACTCTTGAGTAAGTAAAAGTTGTCTTTACTTATCACAAGATTTTTTTTCCATCATGGAAAAGGATAAACGTTAGAAAATAATCTTATTTTATTAATGTCATTTGATTTAGAATTATAAATGTTGGATTAAAAAAACATGTTCCTCCTCTTCTATTTGCAGGAAATTCTTTAGCTGTTCACAGCTTTCCAGTTCCAGAGCTGACATGCATGTATCTATGACTGACAAGCATAAACAGTCAAAAGGTGACTCACAGCCCAATGTTCAGTTTAACCTCTCATCTGAACCCCAATCACAAAGTTCATCTCTTATGCTTTCTTCACAACAATCATCAATATGCCTTCAACTTGAAGTGTACTCTTATCTCAGACGTAGTGATGTTTGCAGTACATCTGACTATGCCTTCTTTTGTACTGTTTGTATTCAACGTCTCTCTAAATTCACTGCAAACAAAAAGTCTGACAATCCCAAATCATCTACTTTTAACTCCTACGCAAAATTCCAGAGTTTACTACTTCGACTCACAGAAGCTGACCAAAATTTGGTGAGTAATATCAACATTTCTCAAGAGATCAAATTATTCAAAAACAACTCTTGGCAAAGTAATGACTCTTCCCAAAATTTTACATAGTGAAGTGACTTGTTTACAATTTGTTAAAAGGTTAACTCTACACATAATTCCACAAATGTTGTGATATTATTTTTTTCTTGTTTATACATTGTTTTTTGATTGATGAAAACATTTATAGACACATGCATCAGCGTTATTTTTTTTTTTTTGAAAAATATCATCATAATTCCAACATATGCCTCTTTTCTTTTCTGGGTTGTGATATTCTATAAAGACACTGAAATTAATCCAAAGGTGCTCTTTATGAAATGTAAAGCAGAACCAATAGATTTCTACTGCTGCTTGACCAGTTTATAATCAAAACTGAAAATAGGTGTAAAACTGACACATTTTACACTCTTTTGACTTCTTAAATGGTTTTGTGCTAATCCAAAATCTTACTGGGTTTATGAAATTTCTGTTATGATAGCTTACCATTTTAATCGCTGTGTAAGAGTTTGTCATAGGCAAACTGAAAAACAAACAGCATTATTATTATTAGTTCTTTCTGCAATTTCTTTTTGTTTTCCCATATATTCATCTCTCCTTTAATCCACATCAGGAAGATAATTTCATAAAAACATTTCCAGTTAATATTGGATGAACAAAAACAAAAATATATGCGTAACTTTGTTTATATTTCAATATTTATTCACCTCATTCTCTTACATGCATGCTTGTGCATATTGATTAATTCTTACATTAGTATTAATAAAAGGATAACAACATAACATACAAATATTGATTGCTATTTCATGTACCATTGGTCCTGGGTATGACGATAAACATCATCGGCAACAAGGCTTCTGGTTAGGAGATTGGAGGTTTTCAGTAGTATGGAACTATCTCTTAATTACTATTGTTAGCAGATCCACCCTGATCCCGGGTGGTAGCACCTCCTCTGGTCTCAGGTATAGGCAAATAGTGAACAACAACAGACCAGCAAAAACAAAATACTATGAAAATATAAACATACATTTTATAGTAAAAATACCAGCAATACATTTTTATATAAAAAAAAATTACCAACAATACTCACATGCGAACAAATGGTTAATTTGCAGTATAAACACCAAAAGCCCCTGGTATTGAGAATGTACCATTCTGGTGTGAAATTGCCAGGTTATTTAAAAAATGACATTAAAACATTGCACTCAATTACTGTTTAGAAGTTATGGACAATGTAAGTTCAACTTCTTTCTCGTCACGTACACAGAATGTCTGCCATTACTGGTTTGGTTTACATACGTTCGCCTCAAGTAGTCATGCGGAAGTTTCACTTGTCTTGATTACAGCACAATGCACAAAGTTTGAAATGAATGCCCGAAATAATGTGCCAAAAAAAAAATATGAAATCCGACAAAATAAAATAAAAATTACGTGCCTGAAAAGTACAAAAAGGATTTTTTCCTTCTTTTCCATAATGTTTTTTTTTTTTATGTGTCATGAAAGTTTCTTGAATTTAAAGCTTCATAAATTACATTTTAGGGTGAGATTTTGTTTCATTAGCTATAAGCAGATTTATTAAGTAAAATAAAGAAAAAATACTATTTATTTAAAACTTCATTTTAAAAAATAAGCACATTTTAAAATAACATCCACAAAAATCACACAGTAATCAAGACCAGTAAGATACAAAAAGCTGTATAAAGGCCATTAACTAAGTAAGCTTCCACATTATCACTAGAGGAAAACGTATGTAAACAACACCAGTAATGGCAACCATGACAACACAAAAGAGATCAAACTTACATAAAACACATATTACCTCCTCTAGTAATCATGACCACACAAACATGTAAATGCACAAAAGCTTAGTATCTACCATGTATTCAATTGTGAAAGCAGAATAACATATCATTTTTATTACTTCCAAGCTCCCAAGAAAATTTAATTTCAGCATTAAATGACCCATAATGATTTGATATACTGTTAAATAAATCAATCAATCATTTATCATTATGTCAAAATCATTGCTTAATTCCTAGTCAGTTGGTTTCTTTCTCAAAAATTCAGTAAAACTTTCTTTAATTCCAGCCACTGGATCAAGTGGCAGATCAGATAATTTTTCTTTTTTTTTTTTTTTTTTTTTTTTCTCCATTAGATATTTCTAGATTTTACATTCTGCTTTGTAATTTCTAGCCACCATCTCAATTGTTTTAATATATATTTTTATGAAGAGGCAACAAATGTTATGATGTGAATAAGCATTGAAAACTGAACAAGCCAACTACAAGTGTTGTTTGTTAATTGAACACCTAAAAACATGTTTTTGAAGCAATTGCATCTTCTTTTTTTTTTTTTTTTTTCAGTTATTAAATATATTGATCAATTTATTAACAAAAAGAGCAATAAAGCTGGGGATAAAAATCTAGAACACAAAATTAAAATATATTTAGAAATATTTAAAAATTTTCATAGTTCTCATACAAAAAGTTATATGGACTTAAATTATTTTTTAAAGCATTTTTTTTATTATTATTAACTTCTTCCCTGCCAATTATTTCATTTTCAAATGTTTCATTTTCAGACAAATTTTTATTTGTTTTTAATATAGTAACTAAGAAACTAGGGTACATTGAAGTACCCAAGCAGTGACTAACACAGCTACCAGATGTATGAGTTGACAATTGGACGTTTCAAGCCCAGAACGGCATAAAAAGAATCAAGATTGACATAATTGACACATGTCTGCAACTGGTTTTTGAATGTTATATCTTGGACATGTTTATTCGTCCATGTCTGAAAAAGACACTTTTGGTATAAACATATATACACATCTATGCCAGGGAAGGGGATAATGATTAAATGCTGGAAATTCCAAGTTTGTACTCACATAGTCAACATTTGTCATTCTTTTTACCATTGCAAAATTAAAAGTTTGTCTTAGTCAAAACAAAACTTTTCTCTAATACATTTCTGGCAGTTGTGAGTTCAATCTGTGGGCTTGGTAGTGCTGAAAAGTTGCACACTTGTTCAGTGGAAGAAACAGACAAGCAAAAAAAAAAAGCAAATAAGACTGGTAACTGTTAATTGATATGAAATCCCCTCTAAGTATAGAAAGCAGAATGAGAACACATCTAAAGAGTTAATTTAAAAAATTCCAAAAAGATTACAGAGTGCAACAATGACAGATACCTGAAGAAAGCCAGAAAACCATGCTAGTCCAAAATAATAAACCATATAGTCATGATAATACCTCAGCTAAAACATTCTGGCATCAAACCTGAATTTATACATGTGTAGGTTGGGGAGGTACATGTCATGACTATATAATTGAATTTTAATTTATACCTTGTGTGGTTTATAAAGAAAAAGAAAATCAATTTCCTCTCCTTCAATTATTTTTGTTATTTCAGGTCTTAACTGTAAAATTAGATGGCCAGTCAACACCATTTCTTGCTGTTTTACAACCTTTGTCAGTCAGCCTTGGTTTGATAGTCTTCTTTCCCATGGGACTTAGCTTGAATCTTGAAAATCACTTAGTTTGTAAATCTAACCATAATGTCACTAAAGAAACCACTCCATCCCAACTGGAGGCAGATGATCTTGATTACATCACTCAACATTTTGCTAAAAAACTCTGGCACCCAAAATACATTCCTCAGTCATTTGAGATGCACAGATCTGGTATGTATGGGTTTTAACTTGTTTCACTGTTACATGATATAATAATTGTAATATATATATATGTGTGTGTGTGTTTGTAATATTTAGACAGGACCAATAATAGAATGCTTTTCATTTTTTGAATGTGTTTTGTTCAACTCTCCAACTTTCAGATATTTTATACAGAATAGCAGTGAATCATATAACCTTCCAGCAGTGGTACCATCAACATTATTATTATTTATCCTATACATTACTTGTTGTATTTTAATTTTGCAATGGCAACATTGTTTCTTTTTCTAATCTTTATTTCATTCTTCTCTTCATTTAAACTGCTTACAAAGATAAAACTAAGAAAAATAGTTTTCAATTATTTTTGGCCTTATTTTCTTTTTGTCAAAATTTGTAGTTTTTCTTTGAATCAAATTAGTCTTTCAAGTGCAACTTTCTTAGTACTTGATATTAAATTAAAAAAAAAATTACATTCATGTCATTCGATGCTGCTTTGAAGCCATCTTCAGGTTGGTTTCAGATTCATAGTTGTCCTTCTCTTAGACTGGTTGCCCTCTCAAGGCTAAAGACCTCAGTCTGCTCTATTATTTACAGGGGTTTGAATTCAGTTTGTTTGTTTTTTTCTTTTCCTCTTCAACTGGCTGCCACCAAAAGCAAGAGCTGCCAATCCGTCTTGTTATTTCACCCAGTAGTAGGGAAAGATAAATTTGTGCCTTTTCCCAGGGAATTCTAGAATTCTACCCAAAAATATAAAAAGGAAACTAAATAAACAACCTGCTACAAAATGCAATGAAAACTGAATTACATCCCCACCCTTATATAATAATGATTTTTACTGAAAAATAGATAAAATGAAAATAAATCTTAAAACTACACGACCTATCTAAACCATACCTTTTCCCAGGGCATTAGTGCGAAGTGAATGATACAAACTTTGTCAGAATTTGAATTCAGCACACTGATAGCCATTACAATACCTGTCTGTCCAATCAATACCTTTGATTAATAACAAAAGTTGGTACCTTGTTTAAAATTTTATAACTGCCAATTCATTGTCTAATATCAAATGCACTCTACAATAGAATTCATTGTCTAATATCAAATGCACTCTACAATAGAATTCATTGTCTATTATCAAATGCACTCTACTTGTAGAAATCTAGGCAGAATCATTTTAAATTGGAGAAGTGGCTTTGGAATAAAATTTAGCTTTATATTTTTTCTGCATTTATTCTTTTCTGTAAAAAACATCAGAAGATTCTTTCTTACTTTCTTTTTAACATTTTCATATTTTCTTAACAAAAAATCTTCTTTTTTTTTTTTCTTTTTTTTTTTTTTTCATGTTTATTCGAATTTTATCCATGTATTAAGTCAATTTTGCAAATACACTTAAAATAATATTTTCTTTTTTTAATAACTTTTAACAAAAAACATTCTTTATTTTATTCTATATAAATGTAAATTCTATATTGATGCATGTCATTTTCTTTAATTGTCAACTGTTAATTTCTTCCCCAGACGTTAATGTCAGAAAGGAAGTGTCAAAACTCAACGTATTTGATTCGGCCATTTTAAACAAATGGAATTTACCTTGTTGTAACAATCCTGAAATGGCTAAAATGTCAATGAGTTTTGATAAAAACATTGCCACCGATCGTGAGGCATGTGTGACACGAGAAACAAACTTGTTCAAGCAGCTAAAAACCTTCTATCGCCAAGCGGACAGCCCATCTCAGTTGGTGAACAAGAAGCAGCAACAGGAAGAAGAGAAAAAATTAGCTGAAAACATGTCTGAAGAAACTTCCTGTCAGAATGCAGGAGGAGAACCAAAACCACGAATTCTGCAGAAACTACGGAGTTTCACCCTGGGGCCAACAAGAGCTGAAATGATCCTATCCAAAAGCATGCAGGTTGTTGAACAACAAAGCAAAGTGGACAAAGATGAGAGTATAGGCATGAGTCAATCCTCCAGATTGTCCCTGGAGACAGAGAGTCAGGCATTAGCAGTGGTCAAGCAGATAGATGATGACCTGGCCTTGAGTAGTTTTATAAAGGAGTTTTATGAATCCACCATCACTAATAACCTGAACTCATGGAATCGGATGCACCATATGGTGGCGATTGTCCACATGTACATGAAAGAACGAAGCAAGAAGAATCCAGATGCTGAAGCGAAAAAATTCTTGGAAGAGCAGGTCTACCTGTCTAGTTTCAGTCTGAGACAGAAATATCAGGATGCAGCTTTGAGTACAAAGAAACAAAACAAGATTCTTGAGTATCAGTTACAAATCATTCTCCGAATGGAAATGCTTTCATATTTGAAGCTGTCAGAAGATCATGCAACAAATGAAGATGAAGAGCAGGAAGATAATGAAGAAAGCATTGTTGATAGTTTTGTGGACGAGATTGTCACCATGCTTCGTACATTGTCATTCATCACAGATGCTGCAATTGTCCCTGTGTTCCTTAATGATGTCTTGTTGAAGAACTATACTGATACTCTCATGCGTCCACTTGCTGATATTTACAATGAACTCTTGCAACCATTGCCCAGTGTCCTTGCTACTTCAGCTGATTCTCCTGAGACCAGCATACCTTCATCATTCTGTCCGTCAACAGTGGGTACCTGCATTTTGGATGAAACAACTCGGGATGGATTTCCAGAAAATGGTACAACGCAAGCTAAAAGAGCCAAAACTATGCAAGTTGTTCCTGGTCTTGGAGAGGGTGTGAAACGCCAGATTGTAGTTGGAAAGAAACCAGCAGCTACTGCAAAACAAAATAATCCTACCAAAAATACCAAAAACAAGAAAACAGAAGAAAATGACTCCAAAGAAAAGGTCAGGGCACGGAGAAGTTTATTCATGTCTGAGAAAAGAAACTTGGAGCGTCATCGATCATTTGCTCTGCATGATAAGGACAAGACTCGATCACATCAGAAACAACGACACAGCCATCGTTTCAGTAGCAAACATTCCACGGCCAAGAGTTCTTCGGCTCAGAAACGCTCCAAGACGATGGTAGCTGAGACACCTGCTCATAAGCAAATATCTCAGGTGATGAGGAGGTGGCATCTGCTTCAAAGTCGACTAACAGAACCAATGCAGAACACTCAACCTGTCTGTGCAGAGATTAACACAACACCAAAAAGAGCCAAGCCTGATATGACGGTATCTATCATAGAAGAATCTCCTTTAAAAGAAGGGATTTCTATTCCAAGTAAGATGTTTATTCTTCCAAACTAAATATTTCTTTACAAAGCAATTAGAAATTGAGGCATCATAGAAAAGATTTATTAATCAATTCTTATTATCAGTTGTTATCATCTGCCTCCTTAATTTCTGTTCTTTTATTGTTCTTTTTCCTTAATGATGTTTTCTTTTTCTCATTCTTTCAACACTCAATAACTCCTTGTAGCTTAGTGGTTTTATTGCCTTGTTTAGAGGTGAAAGGATTTTAAAAATAAA
The DNA here is from genome assembly GCA_963932145.1 of Acanthosepion lycidas. Taxonomy (NCBI): domain Eukaryota; kingdom Metazoa; phylum Mollusca; class Cephalopoda; order Sepiida; family Sepiidae; genus Acanthosepion; species Acanthosepion lycidas. Next base: position 34,546,849 of record OZ010587.1, read on the forward strand.
AAAATTAAACCAATGTCAAAAGTTTTGTGATTACATATCTTGTGATATGACAGATACCAAACACCTATATAAAAAGTAAGCAGATGCCAAAATTTCCTTAGTATATTTTCCATGTGTATAGTCAGATTGAATGATATTCCTCCACTTCTCATCCTCAGTGCCATTAGACTCCCCTGTGTAAAAAAGGGCCATAGTTTCTGTGTTATGTAGATTTTTACAGGGTTTAGTTGCCAGCCCTACACCCAACAGATTTTGAATTCAAAGTTGTTGTTCTCCTAGACTGAGTGCCAACCAAGGCTAGAGAACTGTCTGCCCTGCTATTTAACCCATAGCTGGGGGAAGAAGAGACTGATTCATACCTTTCCCAAGAGTTTGTGTGAAAGTAAACGTGAACGGAATTAGAACTCAGCATGCTAATAATAACTGCTACAATGTAAAAAGTTATTTCTTGAATATTAATCTGTTCTGCTCAAAACCATATTCCAAATATTCAGAAGTGTACCAAGGTTAATCTTGGTTCCTCAGATTAAAGACTTGGGTACAAGTCCACCCTTGATGTTGGTACAAGGTCATGGCATGAAACGAATGAAAAGGTTATGAAAATAACATTAAAGCTTATGAACCATGACATTTTCAGCACTCTGTTTATTATGGATTGTCAGTGGTCAAGAGTCACTTACAAATAGATTAAGGCTACCCACATCTGTTGAAGGGTTGTCAAATAAGCTTCATTCGGATATGTGACACACCTGCACAGATTCAAGAATCAGCTTTGTCTTTATTGATTCATAAAAGGCAATCAAGAGGCAAGATACTCTACTTGGTGGTGAGAAACGGAATCTGAGAAGCCATTTCCATTTTGTATTACAATCTTATAGAGTTAGGCAACATACATGTGCTGATAGTCTTTGACATCTAAGTTAGCCTACCAGATACCTGAGCACCACATAAGATCCAAGAGTTAGCAGGGAAAAGACATTCTATCAAGTCTTGCTATTTTTATAATAATCATCTATATAATACTAAAACTCTTGTATGTATGTGTGTTCCCAACAAATTTAGGAGCATATTGTACCTTGAACCACTGCCAAGTGCAGTGCCAGATTTCATTAAAATTAGACACTGGGGTTCTTGAGCTAGGACTGTTTTTGTTTCCACAGAATTTTTCATAGGAAATTCAGTATTTGCTTTCGATACCCATTTTTATATCAATCCATGTATATAAAACACTTGCATATTCCAACTATTATGTTTGTGAAAAATAATAAACATTCATAATACATTGTAATAACATTATTAAATAAATTTGAATATACATAGCGCAACATATATTTATAACAATCCACTACACTAAATTAGAAAAAAAATTTTTTTAAACAAATATCTCAAATGTTTAGCATATACTTAATAGATGAAGATGCTATGTGTCTTTGTAAAATGTAATCTGTATGACTGAAAAAATATGTCACATAACTTGATCATAAATAAATGGATACATGCTGGTTTGCTGCCATTACGTGTTTTGAAATAAATGCAAGGAAGAAACATATATAATAAAAAATATAATTATTTATCAATTTATTATTGCTTTTGATTTAATTAATGAGAGTAATAATTACAATAACTTGTATTGCAAATACAAATTAAAATTTATGTACTTAATGATAAAATTGATAATATTGTTACCTTATCATTTTGTATCATGAACTGGTTTTAAAAGGAACCAAACAGGTTTATGGGTGGTCTAGTTGTTTGTAAATATTGTGTAACGGCACAAAATATCAAAATTAGGCATTTTATGATCTGTATAAAAATCTTGTTCTCAATAGAAAAATATCCTTTGAGAGTAATATTAATTTCAGATTCAATATCTCTAAGGCTAATTTAAGCCCAGTTTTATTATTTAATGTGGTTGCAAGAAAAGATACATTTGCTGCCAATTTAGTCTTCTGATTTGTATGAGACAATAAGAATATTTTTGCAATCATTTTTACTAACTTTTAAGAATTCTTATTAAAATTTATATTGATTTCTATTACCTACCAATAAAATATTGAATTTCTGTCACCAATTTTGTAAACCAGCACTTTAATCCAGTAGGCTGTTTTCTCGAAGTGATAAAACTTTGAAAATAAATATATTTTTGTTTTTCCAATGGCAATAATTGAGCAGTACTAAATAAGAACTAGACAAGATATCCTTGAACATGGTCAGTAGAATGAGAACAATCTACCCCTTAGATTAAATAATGGTTTCATTAGACTTGGATCAACAAGCACCTGAAGAAGGCCAGAGGGCACATCAGCCAAAACACAACAACAATATCCTGCATGTAAATAACCTTTTATAATCCTACTCTACCAATGAAAGGTTATGTCAGTTCAAAAATGACACCAAATGATAACTTTCCCAGACTCCATTGTACATCTGTCAAAACAGAACATTTTTTTTTCTTTTCATATTTGAGTGATTTGTTGCTGTTATTTAATTGGTGTCTACCACCCAACCCCCCTCCACTCACACTGAGTGTGTATGAACGTTTGAGAAAAAGAAAACTTCCTTTCACAAGTTAACCTTGTTATTCCACCTAAATGAGGCTTATAGTCACATCATTTTGAAATACCACTTCCCTTACAATCACCAAAATTAAGCAACACAAACCTGGTCAGTACCTAGATGGATGACTGCTTGGAAATTTATATTAGAAAGTTTATAAAGTGTTGTTTTTATTCAGTAAAGTTTTGGGTTGTGGGCCTCATTTCATAATATCATAAGTCATTATGTCAATTCATATCAAACTCTCTTTTTACAAGAGAAAAATTCACCGCTTCCATTTATTTATGGTTATTTTACTCCATTCTCTATTCTCTTAGTTCTGCATTATTAATATTACTTCCCTATTCACTGCATTCTTTTTCAATGCTTCTCAATTGCAGAATCCTTATTGTTAATTTTGCTTAAAGTTGTTTTCTCTTGCCATAGCAAGATATGACAACACAACTATAAAATTCATACACACTATTGTTCAGGGATCAGAGTCACCTTCAGTGGCAGAATAAACTTTTTGTATAGCAAATGAAGTCACATAGAAAAAGTAAAGAATGTCAGTATTTCTTGATTGAAAATGCAGATAACTTCATTTTCTTTTATCAAAAATTCTCCCAAATTATTTTAAATCTGTTGGTTTCATTCTGTCTTTGTAGCAAACCTTGCTAAATGTCTATATTATCATTTTTATTTTAATTCATCAAATCATTTCTTTTATCCTTCTATTATTTTTTTTTTTTTTGTTCTTTTACAGAATTATCTGAAAACTGCAAAAAAACCACAGTGTTAATCAGGCGTGCATTTTATGGTTCACAGAATGAGAAATCCCAATCCAGAAATCTTACCAAATATCTCGAGTTAGCTGACCGTATTGCCGGTCGCCATGATCGCTATGCCCAGCTAACTGACTTGTCCACTATATCTCAAATGAATCAAAATGTCCAGTCTCCTGTGGACAAACCCAGTAGTTTTGCCTTGTCCCAACTTATGGGTTCGCCATCTACAAGCAGTCCCAAATCTTTTGATTCTACTGTATTGAAATACACTCCCAACCGAAAAAGTCCTTCTTTCCCCTTCAGCACAAGTCCCAAATTCACAAATAAAACATCAGAAAGGATTTCTGTGAAGCAGGCTCTTTTTCGGACTCCCGAGAAAAATGTTGCAAAATCTCAAACGTTGCCTTCATCTAATTTGTCTTCTCAGAGCCCCTGTTCTTCAAACAACCAGCCGTCAGTGAGAAATAAACTGGCTTTGTTAAACTCCCCGCCAAACAGAAGCAAATGTATATTTAAGACTCCCACAAAGGAGCCTATTTGTATCTTTAAAAGTCCAGATAAAACACCTACCTCCAAGAAGCTTAATACAACACCTGTGAAGTCATACGCACAGATGTTGGTCAGGAAATCTGATAGGAAACGAAAATTGACTGACATCTCAAGTGATGAACCACAGTACTCAGATAGTGAAAGTAGAAATTTACACAGCAAAGTTCTTTTTAAATCTCAAGATCTTTGTTCTACTAATATTCTCATAGGTTCACATCAGCTGCCTTCAAAATCGTCTCCAAATTCAGACAGTCTGAAAGCGACATCTGGTGACAACAGTATAACGTTTTCCTCAAATAGCAAATTGAAAAAATTGACCTTTGATCAAGATAACAATAACAATTCCACAATAGATCAATCATCTGTGGTTCCTCTACATTCAAGTCCATTGAAATCGTTGCCTTCTGCTTCTCTATCACAATGTTCAGGCAAGAAACGTCTTAAAGCATTACAGGCATCATGGGAAAATAAAGTTTCTGTTGTTCCTCAGGATAAATTTTCTTTGGAGCCATCTAAAGATGAAAGCAAACCAAAAGGAAAGCAAAAACGCAAAAATCTAAGTGAGATCGTTTCTCAGGCTAGCTCTCCATTAAAAAGTAAAAGGCAACGGAGATCTTTAAGCTGTACACTGCACAAACACGAGGATGCAAAAGAAGACCAAGCAAATAAAATTTCTCGAAATCAACCTCCACGTGGGAAAAATCTCTATGCAAATCGGACGCGCAGGTCTACTGCTATTCAAAGAGATTAAACTTTTATTGGCAGGAAGCTAAAATTAATTTTACAAGGAAAGATTTTAATTTTTTTTATTAAATGAGATATTGAGTTCCGATCTAAAGAAAAATACTTTGGTTGGTACTTTTTTTTTTTTTTTTTCTTATCTCGAAATGTAATTTAAACCACCATACTTATATTGTTTTTGTTTTCTTTTTTGTCCATAAACACAAAAATGTTTGTTATTTTTTTAAAATGTCTATAAAGCCAAACCTACAATCTTGGATTGTATTATTCATTGTTGTGTGAGATTAACGAATACAATAAAATAATCTCCTATTTATCAACATTACAATTAAGTGATTCTTTCTTAGACATTTTTTCACATGAATCAAATGGCCACTTGAAATAAAACCATTATTTTATATCTGACATGAAATGGCAAAATATTTTATAAAACTAATTGTTACTGTAATTTATTACAGGATAATTTTTATTTTTTTAATTTGTTATTGTAATTTATTACAGGATAATTTTTTTTCAAGGATTTGATAACCCCACCACCTCTTAAAGAGAAATTAGAGCCTGTCAAATATTTTTTTATCCACAATGAACTGAAATGAAGCATCAAAATTCAACTAATTTGATTGAAGTGATTATTTTTTTAACATTTTTTGTCATTTCTGAAAACCTCTTTTCATCACAATCCATCACTCCAGTTGACCTAAAGTCTTTTTCTTTTGCAAATTTTAAAAACACTTTATTGCAATAGTAACATAAATGATAGAATTATATGTCAGCACTTCTGCCTAGGATCAGAGTGTAATATCTGTTAGTCCTGTGAAAAGTGACACACACACAAGACCCCCATAATAAATGATACAAGACTATAACAAATACATATGAAGAGACCTATGTTCATGTCAAGATAATATGCAGGCAGGATGTGGTGAGCCTCTCACTGTTCTATTGCTACTTCCATGAAAAGTGTTCAAACTACATTCCTTAATTCTGCTAGGTCTAACCTTCACAGCTAGGACCTGTCATGCCACTTACTCTTCATATTCCATTTAAACAACTTCTTCCCATGAAACACTACTCTGGAATAGACTCCCAAGAGGATGTTTCTACTGATTACTCCAACCTTCAAGTCTAGAGTTAACCATTATCTTTCCCCCCACTATCTGTATAAACTATCCCTTAATGTAATCCTCTACCTCAAGTGGCCCCTGAGCCTTTTTGATGAAAAAAAAAAAAAAAAATATCTATGGAAAAGGCATGAATCTACTTTTTCTTGAAATCTGCTTCATTGCCAGATATGTTGACAACAAATCTTTCCAATGGGATGCCATGATGGTTGATGGGCAAATGAATAAATGGACAACTTACCACCTCATCAGTAGTTAAGTCAAAATTCTTATACCCATTATCAATCTTGACACATGTTAGTCATGTTGATGTCTATGTCCATTATTTTTTTTTTCTTTCTTTCTCATTTATTTCTTCCAAGTTAAAAGCAGTTTTAGTGATAGACAAATAGACTCAATTGCAGTGTATGTTTTAATATTTAAGCTTTGTACAGAACAACACAAAGTTTAATGCTGGGTAGAAAGAGGGTGTTGCATCAATCTTTCCATGGCACAGCTTCACTTTTCTGAAAACACTGAGCCAAAACATATCTTGTTAGATAAGCTGAATGTAAAACAACATCTTAAAATTATATTTAGAAACTAAAAAAAAAAACAATCACAAAGACAATTTGATACATAAACAAAAGTTTTAATCAGAATGGATAAGCAATTGTTGATTTATTATCATATGGTATATTTTGAAAAGAACCATGTCCATCAGATTTAGCAAGATAGTTAACATTTTTTTTTAAATGAGTCTTTCTGCAACTCATTCAGACCATTGATCACACAATTTTTGTTTCTATTTTTTCAGCCAATTCTTCCATTTTACTCAAATATAAAATCTGACAGTGAAAGAAAATGGGGTGGAATCTCTTCCTTTCTCCCTCTCCCCTTGCTTTTTCTGGTAGTGTATCAACAAGAATTGAGCCAGGAGTTTGTTTGAACAATTCTTGAAAATTGAACAAATCCTCAACTGGGGCAAAAAAAAAAAAAAAGAATATTTTTATTATTTATATTTTTCTGTGATTGTAACCTGTCAGACGTTAATTATTGGAGAGAATGGAGTGTAGCAGCTTCTTTCTCTTCTAAGATAGTGATGAGGGGTGGCTATTATACACTTACCATGTCTTAAATAATGGATTGAAATGAATAGAAAATATAAAAGAAAAAAAAAAAAATCTGGTCAGATTAAAGTCAAACTGCAAAGATAGTATCATATAAAAAACTTATTAAAATATAAATTTGTCTATGTATTGTTTAAATGTCCCTATATACATAGATATGTAGATATCTAAAAGTGTTTTTGCCCTTACTTTTCATATTTCTATTTACAAAAATAGAAGAATTTGATTTATTAAAAAAAAAAATTTAAAGTCTCTTCAAAATCACAAGCCAATGATATTTGCCTCTTAAATAGAGTTAACATTTTACAGATACACCACAAATTTATTGGCACCCATGATTCTAGAACAGTGTCAGATCATTGAATAATAAACTTCTCACCCTTTACTTCATATCTTTAAAGCTTTACAGTTTTTCAGATGAAAAATATCTTGTCAAGATATTCTAGAACACAATGTTTCTTATCTTTAATATTTCTTGTTCTTGGAGTTTAGATAAGATATGTACAGCAGCATTTTTAGCAAGCTGTAAACACGTCATTATTAACCAGATTGACTGGACCATAAAAAAAATAAAGTTTTCTACCAGGCCAACAAATATGTACCAAGTTCCTAATTATGTCCAGATCAAAAATGGTGCTGACCATCTGCTGCCATAAAATTGTTGCTTTACCTGCATTATTTCTCAGTTTTTGACAGGTTTCTAAATTCAATGCTACAGCAATATTTCATTGGACTTCATTCATCAAGACTAACAATCCAAATTTTCTTGGGTAGAAAGAAAGGAAGGAAAGCCAAATTTCAGATCTTTAGCTAAAGATAGCACTTCTCTTGGAAAACAACTGTAAACTTTCAAAAATAATTGCAGCAAAGTGTTCAAGAGAAACTTGAAAAGCAACTGGAAATGCCCAAATGACCTATGGTAAATATTGATATGATAGACTAAAGATTGAAGGTTTTCTCCTTAGAAATCCACATTGGGTAAATCAGTATTGTAGAAAATATTGCAAAGATTTTTAAACAATTTTTTTTTTTTTTTTTTTTTTCTTAATCAAAAATATTGCTTTAATTGACCAATGTAATTTAGCAAATATATATTCATCAAAATTTAACATTAATTTTGTTGTTGAGTGTATCATGTAACACAAATTAGAAATTCAATTATAGCTTAGATGAATCCAGAAGGATTATGGATGATTAAATCAGACGCCAGTACGGACCATTTCTTTGATCATATTTTTTAGTTCTTGGTATCGAATATTTGGAGGGTGAGCTTTTGATGCTTCATAAGTTTTCCTCAGCTGTTCAATGCGGTTCTTGAAATTGATAAAACTCTGTTGGTAGTCAGCAAGTATCTTCTTGTTATTTTCAATGTTCATCGACAGTGTTTTCTTGTCCATCTTCTTGATTTCTGAAAGAGAAAAGAAAAATTTTCAATTTTGCCCACAATTAGGACCCCTTGATTTTTTTTTTTTTTTTTTTTTTTTTTTACTGGCTTGACAAAGAACATGACTTCAGAATAAAGAATCTTATATTTCTGCTTGATCTCCCTTGGTTCACACAACCATAACACCCTGTGAATGCCTCATAAATAATGGACTATTCCATTATGAATCCCATAGAAAGACCCAAAAAGACATTGTAGACACTACTTTGTTTCAATGAGAAAATGAAAAAGTCTGCACAACCATCACTCCCTGGCAATACCTCATAAATAATGGATTATTCTGTTTTGATTATGTGGAAAGATGGTGAAGACATATCAGAAATGCTTCCTAGTTTCAGTTGGGGGGGGGGATTGTTTAATGTCTGTTTCAGAGAAATGGAAGAAGTTGTCAATTTCAGTTGTTCTAGCAATATTTTGTTCAAGTTGTTAAGCTCAAATATTTAACAATGTGATAGGGGAGTTTCTGAAATACTGGGTAGGACCAATAACATTGCAGATTCTTTTTTATCAATACAAATCTATAAATTTCTAAATACCTAGAAGAAGCACCAGACCAAATGTGGCAGCAATATTCAATACACAGATGAATGGTGGATTTATAAATGTGTAAGATAGATTGTCTAACACAACACAGTAACCAACTTTCTGAGCAGCAGATCTAGCAAGTGATTCAATCAATCTTTCAACTTTATGTCAGTAGAAAAAGCTGGCCTGAGAAATTGTAAGGAGTCACTCTTCTGGAAGTTAGCATCAGCCATGCTGAGGAAGGAAAAACTGAAAGATTACTACAACATGCGAGAATCTTCATGATGGCTGGATCTGGCTCAAAACTCTTAAGAATAACAGAAATTCTTCTCATTTGTTGAGATTTCCCTTCAGTGGGAGATGCAAAGGATTGAAGAAAAGACACTTGTTAGTCAGGTATCAAGAATACGAGTAAACAAATTTGTTTGAACACTTCAAGTGTAGAGACTTGTGTCAGAAACTATCATATTTGCTGCTACTTAATGTTATTGGAAAATTTCTCTTTTTAATATACTCTCTTAAATAGGATGCCTGAGGGTTCATCAGGGAGTTTCAGGTCTTTCAACCTCATACACCCCATCGACCCAGATCAGAGTAGATCAAGCCCTGATTCCCCCTCCACAATCAAGTGCAAGCAGAGATTATGGCCTTTTCAATTAAGTTGGTTGGTTGGGTTTTATGGCATATCAACCACTGTGGGTCATTTAATACCAAATTAAGGTATATATATATATATATATATAGTACTATCAAACATAGCTGGCAACATTATTTTTTCCAAAAAACGTATAGCTGGCAACATCATTTTTTCCAAAAAAACGTATAGCTGGGAACATTGTTTCAAAAACGTATAGCTGGCAACATTATTTTTCCGAAAACATTATCTGAAGCCTTGTTGGACGTAGTTTATCGTCATACCCAGGACGCCCTTTATATTAAACTGGACGAAAGTAGACATTTTCCACACACTTAATTGGATGTTTGTAACAACCAATTCACTGCATGGACTGAATTTTTAAATGGTCCACATGGGAACTGGCTTTTTTTTTCTTTATCGGATGGGTAACAGTTTCTGTGAATAACCAAGGAGGTAATTTAACATTCTTAGACTTAAGTTTTTTGCCAAACAAGGTTTGGTATCTTATTCTAATAATTTTCAGTTTTGTTTCATTTAATTATCTTCTCTAATATTCTATAACTTAAAAACTACTTCTAAACATTATAACATTTAAATGACTATTGAAACCAACTATCAGTACTGAAAAAAAAGATAGAGATGTGATGGAAAAATGGTAAAAGTTACTAAAATAGGCTACAATTTTATAGAAAATTTGAGCATAAAAACCTTTTTTTCAACAGAAAATAGCTAAATGTAGCCCTAAATTCTATTCTAATAGTTTCTTCTCATATTTCTCACCTGTGGAACTCTTCGAGTTTCCTGCTTTTCTGACATCTACAATCTTCAAAAATTTAAATAGAACATCAATCATCATCATCTTCTGTCTTCCTGAATCCTCTTCTATTATTTATTAAAAAAAATAAATAAATAAAAATTTGTTCTATGATTTTCTGAGCTGGCATCTTGAAACTCAGTCACTTTCACATCATCTGTTCGAAAATGAAATCTTTACGGAGAGCAGAATGGCACAGGAATAGAAGGAAGGAAAGGGCGCACAAACGATTAGTTTTCATCTCTAATCCATACAGTTTCACTAAGAAATTATTAGCCGATAAAACGTAATGGAAAGTTAACACATCTACCCCTGACGAAATAAATGACTTCCTCAAAAAGACTGAGTGACCCAAATAAACATATACAGCTAGGAGAATATTCCCCTCTAATCACACCTAATTTGCTTACATACCCTTTTGACTTAAAAGAACCAACATTGAAAGAAGTTCAAACAATATTAAAAACAGCCAGATCGGGATCAGACCCTGAACCTAACGGAGTCCCTTACTTAGTTTATAAACGTTGCCCATTGTTGCTCCGTATGTTATGGAGGTTGCTAAAAATTGTTTGGAGAAGAGGGAAGATAGCTGTACAATGGAGGTGCTCAGAAGGCATATGGATCCCTAAAGAGGAAAGAGCAAGTACAGTAAATCAATTTAAGTACATCTCCCTATTGAACGTCGAAGGAAAAATATTCTTCAGTATTTTGAATCGATGCTTGACAGATTTCCTCCTAAAGAATAAGTATATCGACACCTCTGTTCAAAAAGGAGGTGTTCCAGGCATACCGGGGTGCCTAGAACATACAGGTGTCATCACGCAGCTGCTAAAAGACGTGAGAGCACATAAGGGCGATATGGCTTTTCTGTGGCTGGATCTTAAGAATGCCTATGGCTCTATCCCACACAAATTGGTAGAAGAATCGTTAAATTGCCACCATGTTCCTCCCCAAATTATAGAGACCCTAGTAGACTATTATAACAATTTCAAAATAAGAACAGCAGCAGGAAATACAACATCTGCATGGCATATATTGGAAAAAGGCATTATAACAGGCTGCACCATCTCAACTACCCTCTTTTCCTTTAGCCATGAATATGCTTATAAAAGTGTCGGAAATAGAATGCAGAGGTCCTTTAACAAGATCTGGTCAACGGCAACCGCCAATAAGAGCATACATGGACGATATGACCATAACATCCTCGTCTGTGATTGGTGCGAGGTGGTTACTAAAAGGTTTGGAGAAACTTATTTTATGGGCAAGAATGAGTTTCAATGCTACCAAATCAAGGTCATTAGTGGTGAAAAAAGGGAAAACATCAGAGAGGGATCGTTTTAAATTGTCTGGCGAGTATATCCCGACTATAAAGCAAAACCCAATCAAGAACTTGGGTAAGCGGTTTGACAATACCAAGAAGGACTGTCGCAATCCAGGAAACAAGGATATCCTAGAAGCATGGTTAGATAAAGTAGACAAGTCTGGCTTTCCCGGACGATACAAGGCTTGGATTTATCAACATGTTATTCTCCCCAAAATATTGTGGCCTTTGTCCATCTCTGAGTTCACTACCTCTACTCTAGAAGATATAGAAAAAAAAGATCAACTCCTGTTTACGGAGATGGCTAGGTCTACCAAAGTGTCTAAGTAGCGCCAACATTCTTCAACTCCCCTTTAAAAGCCTTGTGGAAGAATACAAAGTTGCTAAGGTGTGAACAATAATACAAGTTCTCCAAGGACCCTACAGTAGCAGGAGCAAATATTGAGGTTTACACTGGGAGGAAATGGAACGCTGTAAAGGAGTTGAAAGTAGTAGAAGAGCGTCTTCACGAAAAAGTAGTGCTGGGCAGTGTCCCCATGGGTCGGGCAGGGCTGGGTTTCTTTTCTACCTTTAGAATTGACAAAGCCGTAGGTAAAGAAAAACACCAACTCTTACTGGACGAAATTCGCGCAGGGGAAGAAGAGGAAATGAAAGTAGCAAAGATGATCGGGTTTAAACAACAAGGTTCATGGACAAAATGGGAGACAATGATACCAAGGAAAGTCGGATGGTCAGATCTATGGCGTAATGAATTGGGTATGAACTTTTTGATCCAATCTGTTTATGACCTTCTACGAAGCCCCGTTAACCTATAATTATGGACTAAATCAGAATCGCCCTCATGCCCCCTATGCGGTCAAATAGGTTCTTTAAAACATATTCTTAGTAACTGCAAATCAGCCATATCTGATGGTAGGTATTGATGGCGCCATGATCAAATACTAAAAGAAATAGCAGAAGTCGTTAGTACAGCCATCCGTACAAACAAACCAAATCCAAACATGAACGTTATAAATTTTATTAAAGCTGGCATAAAACTGGACCCAAACAAAATGACCACACCCAATTGTTTATCATGTGCAACAGACTGAGAACTTAGAGTGGATTTAGGTAAAAGGCTAAATTTCCCCGATCACATTTCCAAGACCCGATTGCGTCCAGACCTAGTCCTCTTTTCAAATAAACTAAAGAAAATCCTCATGTGGGAACTAACAGTCTGTTATGAGGATAAAGCAGAAGAAGCCAGTGAAAGAAAAAAACTAAAATACGATGAATTACTGGAAAGTTGTAGGAACAATGGATGGAAGGCAAGCTGCAAACCAATTGAAATAGGCACAAGGGGTTTTGTGGCAAAATCACTAGTCAGCGCCTTAACAGATATTGGGATAGTGGGAACAAAAAAAACGAAAGGCTATCCAAACCATTACCGAGACAGCAGAAAGAACAGCTAAATGGTTATGGCTAAGACGAGCAAGTGCATGGACATGCAAACTGGGGAAAACCTAAATTAATCTAAATTTTATGCAGAGTTTAACTTTGTAAATCTCATTGTATATTAAATGTAAATAGTGTAAAGATATGCCACAACTTTTAACTAATTATAAATGCTGTAATCGGTTTGTAAATACGTATAATCGAAAACAGTTTTGTTTTTTTTTTTTTTTTTTTTTTTTTTTACACGGTTCGTTAGTCAGCTTTTGTAAATAATGCATACGAACCTTCAAAGGAAAGGAGGAAGGAAAGCGTTTTCGTTTCATTCTATATCCTATTCTACTTATTTAATTCTTTTCTTTTTTTTTTTTTTCTTTTCTACAATTCTCGCCATAACAGTTCGGCTCTTTATTTACCCAATTAACATACGCTATTTTACTTATTATTATTTCATGTCATTTATTATTTATTATTTATTTTCTTTTTGCGTAAATGTTGAAGAATTATTTTGCATAACCACTATTATCCCGATACCCTAGCATCTAGAATAATTGCATAACATTGTGACGTTCAAAAGAGGTCTATTTTCGATAGTCTTTCCCCCATTTTCGTTCTTTATTACTGAATAATAGAAATCTCCTGAGCTTTGACTTCCATTTGACCTTATTTTCCGTTTTTCTTTTTCTCTCTCCCCAACTATTTGACTTTATGCAAAGCATGATTAATCACGATTTTCTCACCAACATTATTTTTTTTTTACCCTTCTTCCCGTTTCGTTTTTATTTCTAACGATCTAAAAACAAATTTAATTTTATAATCGATAGATTAAACGGTTTTTTTTTTGTTTTTGTTTTTTTGTTTACTCGTCAACATGTTTTAAACATTTTATGATATTTATAAGCACTCTCGGTTTAATTTGTTGTAATTTATTTATTCATTTTAATAGTATAAACGAGTTTTTTTAGGGTTTTTTTTTATGGACGAATTTTTCTTATTATCTCTGTAAATAGTAATTATTAGCTGGTGAAATGAAACTTGATGGGAAGTGGGTAAAAATGGAAAACAAAATTAACTTCTAAGTATCCGATGAAAGGGTGTCCACTCAAAAATGGAAAAAAAAAGGAAAAATTCCCCATAAACAACTTAAATAGAGTTCACACCATTGTGATTGGCTATTGGTCAACCTCCAATCAAATGCGTGATAACAGGGTATATTTATAGCATTTTTTAGAGGGCGTATCAGAGTTCGATCAGCTCTGATGGGGTTGACTTGGTGAGATCAGTATGATGTTTGAAAGACCTGAAACTGCCCAATGATCCAAATTAGAACATCACTGACGACGGCCTCTAGCGCTAAAGAGCGTATATTCAAAGTAGTCATCACATTGACGTGGCTTCCCTCTGTCTTTTCTACAAATATTTTCATGGCAATAGTTCTGCTAAGTTTTCATCCTTGGTACCTTGACTGAATGAATTTAAGCACACTACTAGATTGGCAACTATCTTTCACTGCTTTACTGTTGAACTAGCTAGATGGAAACTGTAAATTCTATTCTAACAGTTTCTTTTCTCACACTACTAACCTGTGAAACACTTTCAATTTCTTAGTACCTCATTTCTTACAATCTTCAAAAATTTAAATGTAACATCAATCGTCATCTTCTGACTTCCTAAATCCTGTCCTTTCCTCTCTCTTATGTCTTCTCATTCTCTTCCATTCTCAGTTACAACTTATTGCCTTGCTTGGGGTGAATTGATAAAAAAAAAAAAGTCAAAATAAATGAAAAATTTAGCATTTTCAAAAGTACACATACCTTGGGATTTTGGCTAAAGTTCCAATTTGACACTTAAAACACTTTATGCCCATGTCCGAACTAAAAGTACATCCTTCACTATTGTTCCTAATAAAAGTTAAGAATACCTCACTTTACTTTTGTTATTGTTAGTTGTGTTTATTGCATTTTTGAATTTCAGTTTTAAGATGCAGTATCTTCTCTTTGGCTAGGGATGTCAATGAAAATGTTTATAGAAGTGGGTGAAAGTGATTAGGACAATAAAAATTGGACAATTTCTATCTTCTTTAACAAAACAGAAAATGTTAGGATGCTGGAAAAACTTAAAAAATTAATTCAATCTTCCTTGTCAGCCATATTATATATATATATATATATATATATATATTTGACACTTGTCTGATTCATGTCATATTCATCTCCCTGACTACAGAGTTTTGTAGATGAACAATTTTGTAATCATTCAGCCCACTCATCAGAAGGTATCAGTAATTGACTGCTAATTTTTTTCATTTTCTGTCCTTTATATTAAGTTATATTTATCTCCACACATCCACCTACACATATATACGCATCCACGCATGCATACGTACATACATCTACACATATATACGCATCCACGCATGCATACGTACATACATCTACACATATATACGCATCCACGCATGCATACGTACATACATCTACACATATATACGCATCCACGCATGCATACGTACATACATCTACACATATATACGCATCCACGCATGCATACGTACATACATCTACACATATATACGCATCCACGCATGCATACGTACATACATCTACATATATACACATCCACGCATGCATACGTACATACATCTACACATATATACGCATCCACGCATGCATACGTACATACATCTACACATATATACGCATCCACGCATGCATACGTACATACATATACACATATATACGCATCCACACACACATACATCTACACATATATACACATCCACACACACACACACACATATATATATATATATATACACACACACATTCTGGTGGCCTGAAGATCACTTCCCATGATAACCTTTTTAGATAGTATTAGCAAAAACCTATTACCCTGAATACCAAACATTCAGAGGTTCTAGAACCTCTCTCTCTCTCTCACTCACACACACACACACACACACACACACACACACACACGTTAGTCTGACACAAGGTCACACTTATAAGGATTAAACTTGCTACAGTAGTAATGGTTTGTGTGGGATAAGCTGAACAGCCATTACTATCCAATGAGACAGTTACTTAGCTTTATCTGCCACAAGGCCACAAATGTAGAGTACTTATAGTTAAACCTGACAGAACTTGATAATTGGGCTATAAGACAAGCTTACTAACCATTTTTCTATGATAAGCAGCATACAAGTTTGACACAAGGCCATAAGTATGAGCTACTTGAAGAAGATCAGACTGTAATATCAATAGTTTGTGCAACAGACTTGCTAACTATTGCTCCACAGGGAGCCATCTGACAAATACATTATATAACACACTCATGTGTTTGAGAAAAGAAAAAAAATTCTTCTTAAAACTAACGTATATTTTTCTCGTGGCCTGAACTGCAAAAAGAGGGACATGAACACTTTGGCATGTCAAACCAACTATAAGAAAGAGGAAATGGTGGGACACTGCATTTTTGAAATATGTAAACGCCCACAACTTGAGTGGCTCTGAAGAAGAAAAAAAGAGTAAACACAATTTTGATTTCCAATAGAAATCTTCAAATAGAAAAAAAGAAGAAAAGTCTAATTAAGTGATACTTAAAATTTTTTTTTTTCCTAATATTTACTTTCATTGCAAGCAAATTTGATATCAAATCTGAGAGGGTTGGGGAAGATATTTGTGCTGATATTACAGGCAAATATCTTCCACAGTAGACTTACCACAAGAAACTGAATCTTAAAAGAAAAAATAAATAAATAAAAAAGGAAAAAAAAATCACATTCAGTCAAGAGGAATTTGTCTGGTATGGATTCCCTCAACTCCAGGGATCAGGATTTGAGACCAGATAAAAACTAGGATTTTTGAATGCCTATTTTTATAGAAGTTCAGATATTCTATGACTAGAAAGTTTGGTGCAACACAGTCCTCATTTTTTCATTTTGCCTAATTAATCCTGAACAAAAACCAAATAAAAAAACAACTCCCATGTGATCAAAATGACACAATTTTTTGAAAAGAAAAAAATCTGATTATGAGAAAATTAAAATTTTCCTTTTCCTCACATCAAATAAAATAATTGTTATACAAGAGCATACGGGAATGTATTCAGCCTGATCATAAGAAAAAAAATCTTATCTTTGGTCATTTGATAAGGCCACAAACTTTTCAGCATCCCTTCAATATCTATCTCAGTGTGTTCATATCTAACAAGTTAGCCACAAGCTATCTATATCAGTTTCTACTGTACATACAAGGGGTGCTGAAAATTTCTTGGCCCAATCTACTTCCCAAATTATAAGGTTTAAATGTTTTGCAATTGAATTAGCTAGATGTAACTAACTTCTTTTCTAATGGTTTCTTTGCTCATACTTCTCGCCTGTGGAACTACCTTCTGGCTTCTTGCTTCCCCACCATCTGCAACCTTCAAAAATTTAAATGCAACATTAACCACAATCTTCTGTCTTCCTGAAGACAGTTCTTTTATTGTCCTTTCTCCTCACCTATGTCTTCTCATTCTCTTTCATTCCCAGTAAGTCCTTGCATCTTAGTGGCTTTATCACCTTGCTTGGAGTGAAATGAATAGAAATGAAACTTAATCTTTAAAAAATAACAAAACATCAGATTTTGCAAAAGAGAATAAGGCTTATTAGTCAGGTCAAATACATTTTTTCATCACCTGTGTATGTGACTACGCATAAACACACAAGCTGGAAGCTGTAAATATTAAAAAACAAAATGAAAATTTGGCAATTTTCTATTTTGACATGTTTTCACTGATGAATCATGTTATCATTCTTTTGTGATTACTTGTGACTGGTCGGGAAGCACGAACAATTACCATATTTTGAGGTCCACTAAAGTTGCCCCACTCTAAATTCTGATTTTCATTTTGAACAGACAGCATGGAAAACACAAAATTCTTTTACTGGGTAAGACTTGGCTTTCTCCTTTGTTCAACAATCAACAAAATTCTAATAATTTCATGAGAAATTCTAGTTTGTTTGTGTTGCAAATCTTAAGTTCAGTTTCAGGAGCAGAACAGATTTTTATGGCTGATTTTTCCTTGGACCAAACAAGCCAACAGCATACAATTACTGGTCTGAGTTTCAAGCACTTTTTTACTCAACAACTAACTTCAGAATCTAGTTGAGGTGATTTCTGGACACCTTTTTTTCGTAGCACTAGCTTTAAACACTGCTACCTGGCCACTACTCCCATTATCTTTACTGTTCAGCTCCCACTGCAACTGTTTTACTATCAATGCACACTTGAATATATGGAGATTTCCAGAATCAAAACCCCCAAGAAATTCAATCCAACTAGCTCACATTATCATATGCTTAAAAAAAAAAAAAAAAAAATTACCTAAGCCAGTAGACATTTCTTTCACTGTTTAAAAAAAAAAAACAAGTCTACACTAAACAATGTTTATATTAATAAAAATTATATATATAATTACATACACACACACACACACAAAATCCAGTAACTGATCTTAAATATATTGTTCTAAGAAAATAAAAGAAATTATTTCTAAATAAGAATTATTTCTATATATGAATTATCACAAATAATCTGTTATATTTCGAGACACATTTTAATGCTAATCTATTTTAATAATCATTTTTTTCTTTTTTATCATTTAACCTCAAGCAATACAACAGAACTACTAACACACAGGGGATTATTGAATGTGAAAGAATATAAGAAAAACATTATTAAGGAGCGAAAACAATAATAGAAAAGAAATTAAGACCAAAGTTAACAACTGATACTGCATTTAAATTTTTAAAGATCAAACTTAACTGGAAAGCAAGAAGCCAGAAGAGAGTTCCGCAAGTGCGAAACACAATAGAAGAAACTCTTAGCATAGAACTTACGGTTACATCTAGCAGCCATTTCAACTGTAAAATAATGAGACCTAACTGCCAATCTAGTGGTGCATCAAATTCATAAAATCTAGGTACCAGTGAGGAAAGTTCATTAGAACAATTATGATGAATGTATTTATACAACAACTTTATTATTATTATTATTATTATGTACTCACACACGCACATTATATATACAGTGGCTTGCAAAAGTCTGCACCCCCTTTGAAAATTTATATAATTTGTATAATTTAACAGGAAACAAAACATTTTTTCAATTACAATGATTGTTAAATAATAAGCAGATCCATCACACTTTAAAAATTTCACACTGATTCTTAAAACATTAAACATTCTTAAACAAGTTAGAAAAACATCTTTGCAAAAGTTTACACCCCCCCAGATATTATACCGTGTTATCACGTAGTTTATCAATGATACATTATTTGTACCGTTGTCCTCATCTGTCACCATATTTATTACGTTTCGGCTGTTTCACATTGGAATGTTGAACTGAACACATGCCATGTTTAATGGATGTGAGTTATCTCCTGTTAATTTCCCTCTGAAAGTTCTTCACTGCCATAACCAGATATTGAACTCACACTCTTTGGGTCCTGTCACTAGATCTAACTAACGCCTTTATCCACTGTGCCATCTGTGTATGAATTTCTGGGTATTATAAACCTAATGTCTTCAGCAACGATTTTTTACCAGTGCTCATATTGCAATTTTTGCTGTTATTATCACTTTTCTCTGGTACTCCTTATTACTGGTTCCCATAGTGTATTCATTTCTATGCTTAGTCAGGAGATTTTTGTGGCCTAGCATATGTGCTGATTCCTTAAGTTTACAAATTTTCCAATGGTGTTCTTTGTCTATCATCTCATTCTGATCCCACAGAGGGCGGTGATCTCCCTTCTCCCTCCATATGTGGTCAGCCACGCCTGATTTTTTTCCACTTCCCCTCATGTTACAGCTTTCTGGAGTTCTTGAAGCCTTACCTTAAGGGGGCGGCCTGTCTCCCCTTTATATTTCTTTCCGCAGCTGCATGGGATAGCATACACACAGTCTTTAGTCATGTTCTCCTCTATGGTAACAAAGATGAGGACAATAGTCCGAATAATGTAAATAATGTACATAATACCTCATTTCAGAAATATAGACAGATTTATCATTGATGTATACAATCTAGAACAATCAAAAGTGAGTGACGTGTGTTCTACCATAACAAACAAACTTGGTCAGTCTATTATTTTGCTATATAAGGTGATTTAACTGCCTACAAAATCATCCATCACGTGGTTTCTTGGTATGTTGGTCTTTGGAATCTGACTGTAAACACAAGGTGTCCAGCTCAGGAAAGAAAATGGGCAAGTCTCTGTCTCAGGAACTTAAAAACCTTATTATTCAAAAGTACAATGAAAATAATTGCTATAAAAAAATTCCAAAAACTTTAGAATTGCCTGTAAGTACTGTTAAAACTGTAGTTAAGAAGTGGTTAGTGCACAAAACCACTGCTACCCTACCAAGATCTGGGAGACTGAGCAAACTTACCAGAAACACAAAATCAAAACTGGTCCGGGAGGCAACCGCCAACCCTAGTGCAACACTGGAAGACTTGAAAGCTTCAGTTTCCAGTAGTGGGAGAGATGTCCATGCATCTACAATTTCCAGAGTATTGCATCAGTCTGGCCTACAAGGGAGGGTAGCTAGAAAAAAAGCCCCTTCTGAAGCCTACGCACAAGCAAGCTAGGCTAAACTTTGCCAAAAGTCACATCAATGATTCCATGACCATGTGATGGAAGATTTTGTGGTCAGTCGAGTTATTTGGAAAGAATATAAAATGCTACGTTTGGCGGAAAAAAGGCACTGCTCACCAACCTCATTACACCATCCCTACTGTAAAGCATAGCGGTGACTCGATCATGCTTTGGGGCTGTTTTTCAGCTGCAGGGCCTGGAGAGCTGGTAACCATCCAAGGTGTCATGGGCAGTGTCAAGTACCAAGAAATATTGGAGGCAAACCTGCTGAAGTCTGCTAGATCTCTGCGCTTGGGTTGCAATTTCAAGTTTCAACAAGATAACAACTACAAGCATGTGTCAAAAAGGCACTAAAGCTTGGTTTGCTAGCAAGAAAATCACAGTTTCGGAGAGGCCCAGCCAGTTTCCAGACCTCAATCCTATAGAAAATCTATGGCGAGATCTAAAGCTGGCTGTGCACCAATGTTCCCCATCCAATCTGACACAGCTCGAGAAGTTCTGCCATGAAGAATGGCAAAAACTGTCAGCAGACCAGAGCAGCAAGCTCATGAAAGGCTACCTGAGGCGTCTGCAGGCTGTAATTGACGCAGCAGGATCATCCACAAAGTATTAGCTGAAGACATTCTCAAGGGGGTGTAGACTTTTGCAAAGACATTTTTCAAAATTATCTTTGTTTAAGAATCAGTTTTAAATTTTTCAAATGTATTTTGTGTATTAAATAAAAAAAATGTGATAGATCTGCTTATACAACAAATTATTGGAGTTTAAAATATTAATTGTTCTTATCAAAATAAACAAAATACATCCAGTTTTCAAGGAATGTAGACTTTTGCAATGCACTATATATATATATATATATATATATATATATATAATATATATAATAAAGGAGCAAAAGCACTTGATGTAACCATACACAACCTTGGTTTCAATCATTTTCAAGATTGTGTGTGGTTACATAAAGTGTTTTTGTTCCTTTTATCATATTTACTTGCCCAGCATGTCCTTTTTCAAAGAATCCTCATCAAGCACTTTTTGATATACATCTGTTTTGAGGTACAGTATTTTTCCAGCCTCTTAACAGATCAGAAACTGCAGAAGACAAAATCAATCAAATGTATATATTTTTTCAATAAGTTTTTGTTGGCTCAAGCTAGCTCTGAAATTCTGTCTGCTACTATAAAAAGGATACCAAAATGAACCTGTTACTTCCCACACTGAAATATCCTCAGCAGCCATCTTGTGCAATCACTTTTCTTTTGATGAAAGACATTTTCTATACATCTGTTGTCAATCATTTCTCACAGCTTAATACAACACAAAAGCCAAGTCACTCTCTTTCACCTTTCAAAAGGATATATTTTTAACTCCCACACGTGATTTGACATCAACATTAATTATTATGAAATCCAACTGAGCTGTTGTCATAACAACCCAAATCAAAGAGTTTCTAAATGATAACAATAAGCTTATTTGTTCTTGCAACATTAATTTTCTCCTCCTCTTTCTCCTTTGCCACCAACTACACATTCATTGCTTCATTTTTTCATTTGATTCTTGATAATGACTGAAACTGTGCTTGAACAAAAAAAAAAAGAACAAAATATGAAATTTGGACAACTCATTTGAAAATTAGAAAAATACAATGTCTTTGTCTGACTTTCCATTTAGAAAACTATGTCTCTATTGTATGATATGTATATAACTCCATCCATAGTTTCTGCCGTCATATCTAAGATGGATCCCCTCAAAGCATGTGGACTTGATGGTATCTCTTCAATAGTCCTTTAGGAATGTGCTCCTGAACTGGCTCCTGTTTTCTCCAAAATCTAAATACCTTACATCTTCTTGCTTTCCTGCTTGCTGGAAACCCTTTTCTGTAGTTCCAGTCTTTAAGAACTCAGGCAAACTGTGTGAGCCTTCTATCAACCTATTAACCTTCTATCACTTTTTGGCAAAGTACTAGATGCACTGAATATTGCTGTCACATCTAGTCTGGTGCTCCTGCTATGCATTTAGAGATTCTTGATAAAATATAAAGAAAAATCTGCAATGTTATTGGCTTTGACCTGGCATCTTGGCTTCAGTCACTTTCCCATTGCCATAACATAGCATACCTGTGCCTTTTCTACAAATATTTTCATGGTAATTGTTCTAATAAACTTTCCCTTTTGGTATTTAGACTTTATGAATTTAAAGCAGTGTTTCCCAAAGTGGGTCAGGTACCTGCTTGTGAGCTTTGTTATATTGAAAGGGGGGCACTAGGAGATTTTTTTAACTTTCATTTGGGGGGGGTGAACATACTCAGGTGGCAGTGGGCATGTATCCATATTTTTCAGATTTTCAAAAATTATTCAATATTGGCTACAAATGGAAATTTCTGAAAGTGCTGTGGAAAGCCATCAAATATTTCTTGATTGCTTTTTCAACTTCCAATATGGCTGAATGTGGTTTCAATGCAATTATAGAGCTTCTTACTAAACAAAGAAACTGCCTGCAAATTAAAAAACAAGGTGATTTACGATTACTTCCAAGAAGGATGGAACCTAGAGTAAGAGCCTTAGCCAGTAAGCACCAAAGTCAACCATTGCATTGAAAACATTGAGATAAGCTATGAAATGAACCTAGAGTAAGAGCCTTAGCCAGTAAACACCAAAGTCAACCATTGCATTGAAAACATTGAAATAAGCTATGAAATGAACCTAGAGTAAGAGCCTTAGCCAGTAAGCACCAAAGTCAACCATCACATTGAAAACATTGAAATAAGCTATGAAATGAACTTAGATTAAGAGCCTTAGCCAATAAGCACCAAAGTCAACCATTGCATTGATAACATTGAAATAAGCTATGAAATGAACTTAGATTAAGAGCCTTAGCCAATAAGCACCAAAGTCAACCATTGCATTGATAACATTGAAATAAGCTATGAAATGAACCTAGATTAAGAGCCTTAGCCAGTAAGCACCAAAGTCAACCATTGCATTGAAAACATTGAAATAAACTATGAAATGAACCTAGATTAAGAGCCTTAGCCAGTAAGCACCAAAGTCAACCATTGCATTGAAAACATTGAAATAAACTATGAAATGAACCTAGAGTAAGAGCCTTAGCCAGTAAGCACCTAAGTCAACCATTGCATTGAAAACATTGAAATAAGCTATCAAATTTTATTTATTTTATTTTAATCAGGGTTTTTTTTTTTTTTTTAGGATTTTAATCATTGGCATTTATAATAGAAACGAAGACAATATTAAAATTATTTTTGCATTAATATCTAAGTGTTATCTTTCTATGAAAGAGGAATTCAGTATAATAGTTGAAATTTAATTTGACATGGGGGGGTGCATTGACAAAATGTCTGTCCCCAAAGGGGACACTGGTTGAGAAAATGTTGGGAAACACTGATTCAAAGCATTCTACTAGACTAGTGTCAAGATCTTATCATTTTACAGTCGAAATGGTTTGATGTAACCATAAGTTCTATGCTAACAGTTTCCTTTCTCACACTTTTTACTTGTGGAACTCTTCTGGTTTTTTGCTTTCCAGTCTACTTTGATCTTCAAAAATTTAAATGTCAATCATTATCTTCTGTCTTCCTGTTCTTTTATTGTCCTCTCTACTTAATGATGTTATTTTTTCCTTGTATTCTCTCACACTCCGTAACCTCTTGCATATTGGTGATTTTATTGCCTTGCTTGGGGTGAAAAAAAAAAAGAGCATTAAAACAAACATGCTTGTTAAAATTAGTTCTTGCTGCCTGAATATACTTTCTTTAAAATATACATAAACACAGTAATTACTTTGTAGATAGGAGGTAGGATTTTCTTTACTGAAAACTTTAGAATAAAACAAACTGACTCAAGAGTATAAAATAAATAATATATTTTAATTTTAGAATGATGAGTGAATCCCTTCATATTTGGTGGCACAAAAATGTTTTTTTTTATAAGGCAGATATTGGTAGTAGCAGTTCTGAAGTCATACCATGATAGGGGTAGTAGTAATATTAGAAATAGGCCAGTGTCAACCTACTGTGTTTTCTCAGCCTTAAGAAAGATAGAAATATGATTAGCAGATGACGTCTTAACTACTTCACACATCACGCATGGATGATTTCTCTGGTTTAGCATCTTTTGTTCTATCCTCTCTTCCTGTTCTATTCTTTTAGCCCAGAGGTCAGCTTATATCCTTTTGACCAGGCACCAAGATTCTGACAGGAACTTTGATTTCATTTAACATCAAAAGTCACTTTGTGTTCATTTTTTTGATTGGCCAAAATTATTTTTTATTTTTCAACATTCCTTTCTTTTTCATGACAGAAGTTATACATGGATCCTCCCTGATTTTTGGTAGTTTTCAGTCTTCAAATATGTAGGCTCGGAACCCACAAACTTCCACCATTTTTGCGCCAGGTTCAGTTTTTTCTTCTTCCTCTTTTTACTTGAGGATTGCCTTCTCGTATGGAAGTATATTATAATTATTATCTTTTTAAAAATATGACTGAATCATATTTTTAAAAAGAAGAAAAAAAAGAGAAAAGAATTATAATATTTTGCTCTCGTGTTTTGCATTGAGCACTGTTTTTTTAAAAATAAAAATAATTGCTAAGAACACAGGATTATAAATCATACTGTTCTTTCTTATTATTTTAATATATATATATATATATATATATATATATATTATATATGCAATTTTTATATATATATATTATTAATATTAATATATTATATATGCACGGTACTTATTGGAAAGCACTCAATATCAGTGATAGAGCTAACATATTTAGTTGCGTTGATGTGAGTTTGTGACCCTGCGTTTCACACCCTTTCTGATTGTCAGACAAACGCACATCAATACAATTAAATACATATACACAGAAAGAGAAGCAAAAAGGGTTTAAAAAGAAAGTGCAAAAGCCTTATTTTAATTTTATTTTTATTTTATTTTTTTATTTTAATCAGGAATCATTACAATTTACTTGTTCACTTAATAATTTAGCAAATAAAACTAAAGCAAGAAGAGTTCAAATTTGCTTAAGAGAAATACATCCAATCTGTACTGTCTGTTCACTGCTGGAAATTGACGGATTGGGTAAAGTTACAATAAAAAGGAAATAGGAAAAAAATAGAAATAAATACACGTCAAAATTAATAATAATGGTTGATAATTCTTCATCTAAAAAACTTAATAAAAAATATCAATTGAATAATTTTATATATACAGTTTGTAACATGATGGTCATAGTTTAAATTCTAATGCAACTGATGATATAGCAATGTTTGGATAATCAAAATTTGAGTTGTATATACAATGGAGACAAATTGAAAAATTGTCACAGACTTGCTTCATTTTCCAACCATTTAACACAACAGATTTGAACATATGAACAATATTGAATACATTAATGGTTCTTAACATTAGAAACAATGAAACAGATTATTGTTTTATTTTTACTCTATCCATCATTATTGCTATTAAACATCCAATATACAAATACTCATGTTGAGAAAAGAAAAAGGGGAGGTAATAAATACAATCGACAGAGGAAAGATTGTGTAAAAGTCACACTACTGTCTTTGGAAGGTCAAATGAAATGGAGTAACTTTTATTGTATATGCAAAAGATGTCAAACTATTGACTATGGGTTAAATAGTAGGACTTGTATCTGAAAATATCATTGTTTTTTTATTTTGTCTAATCATTTCATCCCAAGCAAGGCTACAGAGCCACTAACATGCAGGGAATTAATGAGTGTGAAAGAATACAAGAAAAACATTAAAGATCAGGAACAATAAAATTTAAGAGGACAGAAGATAACAATGCATTTAAATTTTTGAGGATATCAAGATAGGTGACTATCTATTTTCAGAAATCCAAGGTGACTAACGCAGAGTAAAAAAAAAAAAAAAAAAAAAAAAGTTAAAAAGTTATAAAAAAAATTTAAAAAAATATCCAGATATTAAAAAAAATATGTCAAAGAAAATGTAAAAGATTGCTTTGACGGCAGGGTACTTACCAGGAGGTATAACATGGACATCAGTTAAATCTGTGTTCTTCTCAGCTACTTCTGCTGCTTTTCCAGCAAATTCTGCACATCGCTGCAACAGACTGCCAGAGATACTTGCTGCTCTGCCATTTAAGGGAGGTTTCTTCCTGGTACAATCCTGAAGCAATTTCATTGTATTCTCAGACGTAAACTCCTTTACAATTGTTTTTAATTTACTGTAGCGCATCACACTACCCTTAGATGTCTGGTAAAGATTATCCAAGTCTTGAACAATGTTCTTCAGCTTTGTTTTTTTCTCCTCAGCATCTGTGATCTTTCGACGAGACAGTACCAATTCCTTCTGAAGTTGCTCCTTTGAAGTCATCTCAAAAAATTGAGAACTGAAATTAAGATATATTTATATTTGAGATCATATGAAAAATCTAAAAATGACAGACAATAAAAATGAAAAAGAAACAGCCATTAGCATGTAATAGCCTAAGGGATATAAAAATCTATCGTATCAAATCTCCAAATAAAACACCCAATAAGAACTGCCAAGCCCATTAAATAGCTGTGCATTAACAAGCACCAGTGGTTAGGATTCAAGCCCAGTTGGCTATTATGATCCCTCTCTCTCTCAAAGCATTCTGTAGTGGCTAAGATCCTGGTAATTTGGTTGGTTGGTTTATCAGCCTCTACAAGTTATTTAATGTCAAAATCTAAATATTTTGTACGCAATTTTTTTTTTAAAATAATAAGGATTTTAGTGATAAAAGTCTTAATAATTAACCCATAGCTGGGGTGAGGAGAGGTGCATTCATACTTTCCCCAAGGGTATTTGCACGTAAGTGAATATAATGAGCCTAACTAGAATTGGAACTTAGGTTACCAATTAACAATTCCAAGCCATTATCCATTACATCACCTGCTCATCCAAGCTTACAGAACCTGGTATTCCCAAGTGGTCACTCATCTAGGTACTGACTAGGCTTGATGTTGCTTAACTTTGTGATAATTTGGAGATGGAAAGAAACCAACATTTGTGAAAACTTTGCTTCTGGGAGATTCACAAAAGGGAAACAATTAAAACAATAAAAATTAAAAATAGCTTGGCATGTGGACTGATTGGTCAGAAAACTATAAATGACCCAGCAGTACCCAGAGTCAATCTTGAGTAAATCTTGGATTCTGAATGCTGATTTTCAAGACAGGCAGTTGTTAAATGCTGACAAATTGTTATTTTGGTAAGTAGGGAAGCTCTCAATTCATACTTACAAATCATTTTTAATTCCATTCAAATATCCAGGTAGAGCTTATTGGAATAAAGGCTACACCGATTTTCATTTCAATATGATTTTATGTTATTTCATGAAAAACTGAAATTTCCTTTTATGCTTGAGATTAGTGTTTGTGCTAAGTTTCAGATTTCAGGTAAAAGCTCAGATTTTTAAATGCTGATTTTCAAGTAAGCACACTCTTCACAAGACTAGTGCAGCACAATCTTCTTGCTCCAATTTAGTTTTCTGCCAAAATTAAACTTAGTGAATATCACCAAAAGTGCCAATGTAAAAAAAAATGTCTGTCATAAAATCATTCAACTTAAAAAGAGGAATTATTCCAACATCCATAGTTTTATCTCTCATGATTTACAGTCCAAATCTTGAAAAAACTTTTACTAATTTCATTCTACTGGCTTTCATTATGATTATTATTTACAATATTTATATGTGAACTACTGTCACCATCTTTTTTGTTGCTATCACGTTTCACTGATTGTGCACTCCAACGTTCATCAGGGATATGTCGATATGGGTAACATGCAGGGAATTCTGAACTGAACCCTTTGTTTAATTTCCTGGAGTAGATTGTTCACTGCCAAGTCTAGGGATATCTCATCTAATTTTTATTTTTTATCTTCTGTGTTCATCAATTTGGTGATATAGTCATTATGAGTTCAATCTCAGGAGCAGGTAGTATAAACTCTTACTCAGTGGAAAAGGGACTAGTAATAACTAAGCTATGCTAAAAAGAACAGGGTATCTATAGACATGGATAGCAGAATGAGAACAATTTACTCTTGTAGTGATCAAGTCTTTCTTGTTTACCTGAATGGACAGACACCAAAAGAAGGCTTGGAGGGTACAATGGCCAAGCTGTTGTGATGCTAACAACAAGCATAAGGATATTAGTCTGACTGAAAATAATGATAATGCCTCATCAGTAACATGCAGAAGGTGGGGAAAGAGGGTGTGACAATCCCCAGTCATTCATATCGGGAGGGTATTCAATCAAAGAGTGAAATACAAATTCACTATTTGAAATTGTTAACTTCATTGTACAAGCACCGTACAGTCCCATAAGCTGGTGTGAACGTGGATCTATGTTTTGATAAGCAAGATTGAAGTACTTGAGTCTCAGGAGTATACAATCAAGGAGTTGGCCATGGACATCAAACCTCTGCACGTCACTGCTACTCATCCCAAAAATCCAAACAGAAACTTCTGCCATTTGTCTTTCTTTTTTTTTCTACTAGTGGCTACCATATTGTACTTATTTCTATGCTAGGTCTACTAAGCTTTGGTGAATTTGGTGACATAGTAATTGAGAGTTCAATCCATGGGTAAGGATTGTGTGTACTAATCTAGTGTGTATTTTGACTCAAGGTTTTGGCTGATATACCCTCTGGCCTTCTTCAGCTATCACACTGAATAATTTTCATGGGATTTCAAACTAAACCCTTTATTTAATCTATGGAGGTAAATTATTCTCTTTCCATTGTCCATGTCCAGAGATATCTCATCTTGATATTTTAGCACAGCTCAGTTATTGCTTGCCTTGTTTATACTGAGTCCATACTACACGGCCTATGAATTGAAATCACAATTGCTATGACACCAAATCCATGAACCATGTGATAATACTGATGTGAGAGACAAAAAGTTATCTCCTTTTGAATAACCCTTTAAAAAGCTAAAAATAGATATACAGATAGTCATGTGAACTGCCAAAGAGATCGTTAGGTGCGAAAGTCAAACATCCTCTTTTGTTCTTGGCAATCAAGCTAGAAAGACATACACATTCAGGTTTGTGACGATCAACGTAAGATAAGTACCAAATATTATATTATTTCAGATATAAAGTCCCTTAAAAAGAAAACACATGCACACCTTGTATGAACATTTCATATATATATATATATATATATATATATATATGTATGTGTGTATGTGTGTATGTATGTATATTTTTCAAGTGTTTTTATATGAAGACTTTTGTGATTTATTTGAACTTTTTTTTTATAGGTTTATGTTGTATAGTGATTCATTTTGTAAATGAAACCAATGGCATATATTCACGCACAAAAATACCAATGATGAAGACATTAGTTTGACTGTAAATAAAGTTCTCAGCATCCTCTTTTGGAAAACTAATTACTGAACATGTCTTTTTGTTTGTTTTCTTAATGAAAAAGTTGTCTAACCTTTATAGAAATAAACTGAAAATGATTTTATAGATAATACCATTTTTTTCTTGATTCTCTTCTTCAGGAGTTCAATCATTGCTTTTGTTTTTTTTTTTATTCAATTTCTAATTTTCTTTTTGTATTTTTTAAGTGATTATTTATTATTTTAGTAGCATAATCTTAACCACTTGAAATTGGGATATTCTTGTATGATATCATAGCAATGAAAAATTTCATCAGCTGTTCCAAGACAATCATTTTTTTCATTTATCCGGTTGATATCTGATTTAACTGGGAGAGAAGAAAGATGAAGGAACAAAATTAATTTCCAGTGAGATCTTTTGTCAGCCAATCCAGGAATAAATTTCTCTAAGCATTACTATGTCAGTAGCTGGTCCAAAATGATTAAAGGCTTTTTTCAAAAATCACAGATATTAATATACACTTTTTAAATCATTTCACTCCAAGCAAGGCAATAAATGCAATGGTTCAATGAGCGTTAGAAAATATGAAAAAGAAGAAAAAAAAAAAAAAAAAAAAAAAAAACACACACACACACTATTAAAGAGAGAGAACAATAAAAGAACAAGAATTAAGACAGTAGATAAAAATTGACATTGCATTTAAATTTTTGAAGATCAAAATTGAATGGAAAGCAAGAAACCAGAAAAGAGATCAACATGTGATAGAAGAAACTGTTAGCATAGAACATGCTTGCATCTAGCTATTTTGACTGTATAATAAATGAGACCTAGCTGCCAATCTAGTACTGTACTTCATAATTCATAAAGTCTAGGTACCAAGGAGAAAGGCTCATCAGAACAATTACCATGAAAATATTTATAGAAAAGGCAAAGGTAAGCTAAATTACAGCAGTGGAAAAGTGACTGAAGGCAAGATGACAGATTAAGACCAATAACATTGCAGATTCTTCTTTAGATTTCATAAAGAATCTCTAAATATATAGCAGGAGCACCAGACCAAATGTAGAAGCAATATTCAAAACAAGGACAAATGGTAGACTTATAAATACCTAAGATAAATTCTGGCACTAAAAATTGTCTAACACAACAGAATGAAGCAGCAGTCCTAGCAATTGATTCAATATAATCTTTCCATCACTGTCAGTGGAAAATGCTAATCTAAGAAAGTGCAAGGAATCACTCTCCTGTAGGTTAGCATCAACCTTTCTGATGGAATGTAAAAAGGGTTCTTTCAGATGATTAAATGACATCAGTTTTGTTTTGGAGGTGTTCAAATTAACAAGGCATTCCTTGCCCTTGTTAACATCAAAATGTAGATGATTTTTGAGGTCAGCTGACAAGTTGACTTTATCAAACAGCTCAGACTTACTATTAAGACAAGAATAAACCTTTAATCTATAAAGGTAATTATTTTAAAATTATAACCTGTCTCCTGAGATTTAACAATCATTCTTGGCATGAACCTAATATTCATTGTAAAAAATTCATTTTTGATAATTTATTCAAAACCACTGCATCCAATTAAATGCTTCATAGAAGAGAAAGTTTTTTTTTTTATTTTTAAAGCTTAAAACCACCATATTCATTAATTTTGCTCTTTTTGACTCTTAAAATGATTTTCTAATACCCCGTTTATTAAGACCCCACCCCATTTATTGCATATCGAGAATTTTTCCACCCTCCCTAATTATTAAATTTAATGGTTTTAACAGCATATCAACTCTTTTGGGTCATTTTATACCAAAACTGATTTATTTTCAAGAGTAAGTGGACAATCTTTGTTTTTATTTTTTTATGTTCTCAGATATAATCCAACTGATTTCAGGAATGCTACAATTCTATTTATTTTAATATTTTCAAATAGTTCTTTTAGACAGTTTGCCTTGAAGAAATTGTGTCTTTTCAAGTCAAGATCAATGCATTTTAGAAGTTTTAACATATATTGGGTTTGGCATGTAGGATATCATGGTGGTTCTTCTTGTTTCAATAAGAATGAATGCATAATTTTAGTGTGATCTATTTGTAGTCACGTTATAGTAACCTTTTCACAGGATTTTCCATAATGGCAGGTTTTTTTCTGATGGTTGGTAAGATTGTATTTAGTTTATTTTGCGTTATTATGCTCCATTGTTCTTATTGATTTTGCATGTGTTTCTTAATTAATGGTTTTAGGTCAGTTTATGGGATTTGGTAATTTTCAGGAACTAGTCATAATGCCTGTTTAGCACTTTTGTCTGCTCTAATATTGCCTTTAATTCCTACATGGCTAGAAATCTAGATGAACAGAATTTTTTTGAAAGTAGAGAGGGCATGGATTTTTCCAATATTTTACCTATCAAAGGGTTTTCCTGCTTTTTATTATTGATACTGACATGGAATTAGAAAAGATGATAAATTTTGAAGATTTTTCTTTGATCACATCAACGGCTACATCTATTACTCCAGCTTCTGCACTAAATATGGACGCTTCATTTGGGAGACGTCATCCCCCCATTATTAAGATCCCCTCGTATTAGTTAAGTGTGCCACTTAATGAATTATTTAAAGAAATAGATCAGCTAAAGAAACAAAATATTTTGACACTGGGTAGTGGTTAATGAGCTAGACAGGTTGACTATTAATACTTACTTACACTATTTACATTATTTGTCCTTGTCTTTATTATCATATCAACAATGTTTTGGCAGTTATACCCTCTGGACTCAGGTTATATATGTTGGAATTCTGAACGGAACTCTTGGTTCAGTAGATAAAAGTATTGGTTGATTGATCCAAAAGTGACTTGACCCAAACTATTGTGAGTTCAATACCTGACCACAGCAGAGGGAACAAAAACTTGGAGAGTTGAGTTATCAAGGAGAATTAACTGAAACTGAGATATTCAAAGGTATGGCATGTGGAATTAGAACAATCTACCCCAGTGGACTAAGTAAATGGTTCAGTTTACTGTTGAAATAGCTAAATGCAAACACCGCTTCTCCAACAGTTTATTTTCTTTCACTTCACACCTGTGGAACTCCTTTCCATTTACTTGCTTCCATAACTACTACAATCTTCAAAAATTTAGAGATCATCTTCTATCTTCTTGAAACCCATTTTCTTTTGTCTTTTTCTCAATCCTCCCTATACTCTGTCTTTTCTCTCACTTCCACTCCTTGTAATAACCTGCAGACTAGTGGTATTTCCACCTTGCTTAGGGTGAAATGACTTTAAAAAAAATATATATATAAATTCCAACAATATTGCCTGAAGAATGCGGGAGCATACAACAGACAAAATGTCATGAATATGGCAATGAAGAGGAGGACAATAGTCTGAACAATATAAATAGTTACAATATAGACTACTTAGTGATTCTCACTGGGTGTCCAATGTTTGTTGCTTTGTGAAAAAAATAGAAAAGTCAAACAAACAAAATCATCACCTTGCTTTTTGTTGGTGGATTTTTGTTTTAGATTTAGCTTTACAAGGTAATAATTAAATAAAATGGAGGCAACTACAAAGTCCTGTGAAAATGTACTCAACTTTGTCTTGTATTTGAGTAATGTAAAATTGAGATGCAATCAACCTCAATATAAGTGGGACAACAAAAAAAAAAAAAGAACTCTCAAATCGTGACAAATTCCACAAATATTTGTTTAAGGATGGGAAAGAGAGGAAGACTAAAAAAAAACAAAAAAAAAAACAAACACAGATACACACGCACACACATTTAAAAGTTTTATTTCTTCTTTCTCTCAGGAAAGAAGTAGTCATAAAAAAAAAAAATGACATGTGAAGTGGCAGAATTTATTTGCTCACATAAAAAAAAAAAAAAAAATGACAAATTTGAAACATTACTAAGGAATTTTAGAAGAGTAATCAGGAAGAGAATTCCACAAGCAAGAAGTGCAAAAAAAGAAACTGTTAGCATAGAAACTTATGCTTACATTTGTATTAATTTTATTCTGATCACAAACTATTAGGTTGGTGCAAAAATAATGCTGTTTTCTCACATAGTAACATATGTGAGAAAACGACATTATTTTTGCACCAACCTAATAATAGAAACTAAAGAATGTTATTCTTCTTCTATGCACCTTTTCCTTTCAGGACGTTGCTGAAAATGGCCCTCCACAACTCCCTGTCCTTTGTAACTGTTAATAAATTTTGTCTTTTTGCCATCTCTCCCATACCCTACTCCACCATCTATTCACTCAAGTTTACGCGATAGCTTATGCATTTCTGTCCTGTTAGTATCAAATTTTCCAAGTCCGCTCTCCTTATTGCGTATTCCAGAAATTTCACCTATCTCATTCTGATGTTAAGTATGAGCATCCTTTTTGTTTCCATTTCCTCTAGAACTTTGTCATTGCTCACATGTTCAGTCCATGGTATTCTCAGCATCCTTCTGTAGAACTACATCTCTGTTGCTTCAAGTCTCTTCATTTATGAGGAGATTGTCCTGCTTTCACTGACATATACAAGGACTGATATTACGTAACAGTTCAGTATTCATTTCTTTGTAACAATTTTTTTCTATTTTTTAATACTTTGCTTAGGTTTTGGAAGACATCATCCACTAAAACAATGCACATTCAGATATCAGTGTTGCACTTGTTTGATTTTGGTATCTCCAATTTATAATTTGCATTTTGAACCATTCCATTTGCTAGCAACCATGCATTTGCTCTTCTCCAGTTTATGACAAAGAAACAGAGAAAAATATAACCTTCAGAAATCAGGCAAAATAATTTATCTGTCTAACAACAAGTTCAAATGATAATAAGGTTTAATAATGTTTAACATGTATAGCAAAAAAAATAAAGAGAGAAATTAGAATAAAGATGATGTTTTTTTGGAATTTAATTTGAGAACTACGAATACAATATTTTACAAGTTCACATTCTAGCCTATTTTTCCAATCCTCACTCCAACGTTTTTTCTTACTTTCAAAACCGGCTCCCAAAGCCTTGATTCTTATCTCTGATAAGAATATATTTTCTAACAAGAGAGCTGGAAAATAAAAAGGAATTTTACCAGCATTATTCTTTCCATGATGCCATAAAGTCTGGGGGAAACCTATATATTTTCTGACCAATGAAGGGGCCAAGAAATTTGTATAACAATTTTGGAGGGAAAGTCCCCAATTCTTTTGAGCCTCCCAAATCTCCATAAATTTGGAGAATCTTTGCCTATTTGGCAGTGAGAATTCAACCCCAGTCTGTGAGGTTGGCAATAGAAAACACCAGTCAACTCTGGAACCAGTTTCAACAAAGAACAACTACCTACTAAAAGGCTATCGAGAATGAACATCAGCTCACTATTAAAGACCAGTTGAAAGCTGCCTCTTTACATCTTTACTATGAGACTCCTGTCATTGATCTACGAACTCACTCAACTGCACAATTCCTATATCTACCAACATTTTCCTACTCTGGAAGAACTGCGAAGAAAACAGTGAGTGTTTCTAACCCTTAACGACTTTCTACTTGCTTAAAGAACTTTTAGGCACTCAGAAAAATATTTTAAGCAAGCCTTTTTTTCTGTTATAAACATTTTCTCTTCTTTAAAATTAAAGGAGTTTTTCTTCTCCCTTTCTTTCTCTTCTAATTGTGTTTATCTCTTTACCCTTTTTTCTGTACAAGTAAATAAACACTTTCTTCATTTATTGTTACACACCAAGCAGGAGTTTTGAGTCTTTCTTTATTCACCCACCTAAAAGAGAGAATTTGTCTGCTCTAATATTGCTGTTTTTTTATTCAATTTTTGTTGCAATTTTTTAACCTCAACCTTTTCATGTGGGAAAAGCCAGGATAAATTTCCTGCATGTTTGGCTTGTCTTATGGTCTGTCTGTCATTTCACTACCTTCACATCTTTCTTATTTGAAAATAAGAAAGATGTGAAGGTGGTGAAATGGATAGCAACTCAGAATGAGAAAGCAGAGGACTGAGTTCAAATTCCAGTTATGTTCTTTATTTTCACTTACATGAAAATATCCTTGGGAAAGGTTTGAATCTATCTCCTTCCCTCTGACTATGGGTTAAAAAAAAAAAAAAGGACTTGTATATGGAAAAAAATCATTGCTATTCCCCAAAAAATTCCCTTGTAAAAAAAAAAAAAAAAAAAATTCTTACAATTGCAAATACTGTACATACTTGTGTACAAGATGACTTCATGTATAGTGCAACTCCTGAATTTTTAACACCAGTATATAGTGCGACCCCCCCCCCAGTTTTTGCATTAAAAAAAAAAAAAAAATGATCAGTAAAACTCACACTAAACTCAAATATATACAGTATGTTTCAGCTTCAAATAACCCAGAAAGGGTTGATAAGCTGTAAAAAAAAAAAAAAAAAAAAAAATGAAATTAAAATCAGAAATTGAAATCCTACTTTTTAGCGGGTCTTGAACATGATGAAAATTAGTGAAAAATATTAGCCACAAGACAGTCACCAATATATAATTTCTTTTTTCAATAAACTTTTGAAGGAGTTCAAAGTATATGTCTCAATTTCAAAAAAAAGAAGGAGTTAGAGGATATGTTTCAATTCCCACCCCACAGAAAATGATTCCATATAACAGTGGTGGTGTTGTATTTTTGTACTCAGACAAAACTAAGGAAGTGAAGAAAGGGGGAATTAATGAAACATCTGTTTGAAATAAACCACTGTTTGTGCAGAGACATCTTCCAGCCACCCACCATGACACCTTTTACCCTGTCTTTAATACAGTCTCTGACACACAGGACCCCTGTAAAATAGGACAACTGTGTTGAATGAAAAGACAAAGTTTATAATATAAGAACGGAAGTGACTGTTACAAGATTGACTTATCAACTTGACTGTAGTGGTTTCTTCAGATTAAGAACATCTTGGATAAATATATATCTTCATTAATAGAAGTTATGGTAATTACCTTGAATTAAACACCTTCATATTGAATCATAAGAATTATAATAAAATACTGAAACAAAGGCATTAATAATTATTTAAAAAGATAATATATAAATACAGAGAGAAATTTTTTCTTTACGAATATTTCGTCCCTTGAGGAACTTTATCAAGGTAAATGGAGGTTTTATTTCATAACTTGTATCTACACACAAAAGTAACATGAAGAAAAACATTAAGTTTTCAAATTTTTAATTTAAGAACACTAAAATATCCTGTGGCCATTGTTAAATGTGAATAAATGGCAGAACTGCTCAACAAACAGAATTGACAAAGTTTGTAATAAACAACAGCAAGAAAAAAAAAAAAAAAAAAAGGACAGAGTAGAAGAAAACTAATATAAATCAAGCAAATAATATATTCAGGCAAAGCAACAGTAATATGGCAAGAAGTTCACAAACTAAGAATTGGGGTTGACACAAGAAAAAAAATTAGATAAGTGAACATAGCATTTTGTCTTAAAGACAAACAATTCAACACATGACTGGATAGGAAAAGGTTCAAAGTTAATTTATTTTAAGGTTACACTTCACACATTGCAGTACACAAAATGAAATGTGGTTGACACAAATTATAACAATTTAAATTTATACAAAATCTGAAATAAAAATCAACAAAAAGAAGCATTTAAACAAGATTGAAAAAAAATTTCTTTGAACCTTTCCCCATCTGGTAAAGTGTTGAATGTGTTTCTGCCTCTTAGCATTTGCTTTTATTAAATTTTCAAAATCTGCTTTCATTTTGAAGAACCCAGTATGTGTATATATACATATATATATATATATATATATATATATATATATACACACACAGACTTACTTTAAGTATTCAAAAATATTCAAGTTGGGTAAAAAGCCAGGAAGAACAAGGTTACAGGTGATAAACTGTACATACATTTTTATTAAAAAGAATTACTGCATCACTAATCACAAGATAATCTATTTTGGTGTTTATTTTAACAATTATTTAACAATATAAAAGTTTTTAATTAACATTTGAAAACTAATGATAATACAACTTATGCTTACCATTAATTCTATATGAATGACTAAAAATTCTTTTTTGTAAATGTGATAATGAATAAGATGTTTTGTTCTTCTATATCCCATGTCCTTTCAGGATGTTGGCAATCATGGCTCTCCACAATTTCTTGTCCTGTGTAGCTTAGTAAATTTTGTCTTCTTGCTATCTCTCCTAAACCCTGTTCTGTCAACCATTTATACACACTCATTAGGTAAGTTAGGCACCATTTTCCTCTATCCTTCTTGCCTTCAATATATCCTGTGAGTGTCAAATTTTCTAAGCCCTCTTTCCTCATTATGCATCAGAGAAATTTTAACTGCCTATTTTTGATGTTAATTATAAGTGTCCTTTTTGTTTCCACTTTCTCTAAAACACATATTCAGTCCATGCTATTCTCGAAGAACCGTATTTCTGTTGCTTCAAGCCTCTTCTTCCTGTGTAAGAAGAGTTATCCAGTATCCACTGCTATATAGAAGGATTGATATTACTTAACAGCTCAGTGATCTTTTCTTTGTTTCTAATGAAATTTTCCCATTTCTTAATACTGTGCTTAGCTTTTGGAAAGCTTTTACCATCTCAATGTTCCTTTAGATTTTGTTGTTTCGCTTTCCATCCTCCGAGGGGTTTAAGAACAATAAAATAAATTCATTAATAATATTGCCACTTAATTTGGTTTAGAATAATTTGCTTATTCAGTCAAGCTAGCTCAGCAGGAGTTTATCATGCCAACCATCACAGTCCGGCATCAAAGTTCAAAGGTCATTGAGGTGGCATTCTGAGTCATAACATAGTTGGTCAATGTAGGTGGTTGCTGGGTGACCAACTTGTCTTGCTCCATGGCTAGGTCTCCAGAGTAGTAGATCACTTGTAAATTCTTGGTTTGCTCACAAACAGTGCAGTGACCTGCAAAGTGCAATGTGGATCACATAAGACTGTAGAAGTATCAGGGATGTGTTCGTGGAGCTGTGATTTAGCTCAAAGAAATGTTAAGCATACAAACTGCCTCAGGCGAATCTATAAAATCTGTTGAATCTTTTACAAACATAAGAAGCAAAATAAATTCTATTGAAAACGATGTGAAAATTCACATAGCTAAAAAGCCTGATCTGCCTTGAATAAAATGGATGTCATCTGGAACTGATCTACCAGACAACCTTAAGCAGAGATTCATTCAAGCCATTGTAAAGGGATTTTTTTTAATGTGTGGTGCCACTGTTTGAACATTAACTAAATCCCTAGAATCTAAGCTTGATGGAATTTGCTTAGGCAACTTTTAAATGTGGCATATTGATACGAACAACAAAGATGACGAAAAACAGATTCACGAACACAAACATTAATATCTTGGTAAAAATGGACAACAAGGAATCAAACATGTAAAAATAAAAGAAAAAAATGTTTCAGGTGTGTATAGGACAACAAGGAAAACTGAATTAAATGTAAAATAATAAATTTGACGTTATTAACACCTTAGCAATAACCATTGTTACACTTTCAATGTGATAAACTGGAATTTAAAAGAGATATAAAATCTATCTGTATTTCTGAGATGAGGTATTATGTACACTATTTACATCATTCAAACTATTGTACCTCATCTTACTGCCATATCCACATGTGTCAAGTCACTTTGACCCATGGCCCAGTGGATAAAAGCATTGGTTGAGTAATCCAAAAAGTGATTTGACCCAAAGAGTTGTGTGTTCAATACTTACCAATAGAAGGAACAAAACATGGAGAGTTGTGTTACTAAAGGGAATTAACTGTGTTACGCCCGGCGTTTTGTTGGGACTACGATAGCTGGGACGCAACAAGAAAATAAAAAAAAAAAAAAAGAAAGAGATCCCAAGGTTCAATATAAAAATAAAGAAAAGAACGTTGGGAGGGGAATTCTCCAATTCCAGATGTCAGTAAACTCAGAGAAAAAATGAAATATACGCAGATACAGAACAACAGAAGACTACACGAGAATATATAATACAAAGATTTTATTTATAGAATATACAAAGTGTGAAAGTAAAAAAAAGAAAACTAAATAATACAAGGGATGGGGAGATAAGTTACCAATTAAACAGGTACTAATGCAGTGAAATACATATGATAGATAGCAGATTATAAGATATAGAAAAACATGCAGAAACTTACATAAGGTTGGAATCGACGTCAATTGATTATTATATATTGATTTGATAAAAAGGATATTCATACACTTCTCTGAAAGTAAAGGATGGGATTGTCAATGTTCTAATATGATCCGTGTTGATGGCGAGGAGGACACACAGAAAAATCATGGGAGTGTAGCCGACTTGGGTTGAGGAAGTTGTTCTAGATTCTGTCGTTGGACCTTCGGTTTTTGGTGGCATCTAATTCTTCTGGTATCAAACAACGAAGTCTGGTTTTGGTGACAACTGCTTCTTCTAACAGCAAACAGCTAAGACTGGTTTTGGTGACGTTCGCTTCCTCCAAGAGCCAGCAACTAAGTGAGATTGTTGTCACCTCAACACGTGTGAAACGAAACTGCTAAGAGTTGATCCCGTGTTGGCCCACAAATAAAGTATACGTCATTCATGGACCCTGTTAATGTCATTCGCACATCTGTCAAACAGCGTTTGGCCTTCGACCATGGATCCTGTTAGTGTCATTCGCACATATCTGTCAAACAGCGTTTGTTTGGTCTACGCATCAGAGACCAGATAGGAAATGGGGGGGAGGAAAGGAAGGTTCTTTTCCGAGAACTGGCCCAGACTCATCTGGGCATAAAAAAAAAAAATATATCCCACAATCTGCATATTCAAGAAATAAAGAAGTTATTAAGATTCATATGTTTCGTCGCAAATACACAATGTACTTAAAACATGCTTATAAAATCTGAGGTGAGGGTACAACTATTGGGCTAACGTAACAGCTGATACTGAAATCTCAAAAAAAAAAAAAAAAAAAAAAGGGCATGGCACATAGAATTAGAACAATCTACCCCCATGGAAAAATAAAGTGTTTGGTTAAAAATTCCAATATATATCACCTGAAGAAAGTTGAAGCATACAATGGCTGAAACGTTTTTGCTAACAAACTGATTTCAAATTTTTACTATTTGAAGAAATATATTTTGTATCATTATTTATCATGTCAAACCCCAACTTTCAAATTGAGTAACATACCATGATTCCAAAATAGACCTCCTTACTGCTCATATACTCAGAAAATGATGAAATCATGAATTTAAGTGCAATACTAGACTGGCAGTTAGGTCTCATCATTTTACAATTGAAATAGCTAGATGTAACTAAGTTCTATACTAACAGTTTCTTCTCTTGCATTTCTCACTCATGGAACTCCAGCTTTTTGCTTTCCAGTCAACTTTGATCTTCAAAAACTTAAATGTAATGTCAATCATTATCTTCTGTCACCTTAATTCCTGTCCTTTCATTGTTCTCTCTCCTTAATAATGTTTCCTTTTTCTCCTTTCACATTTAATAATGCCCTGCATCTTAGTGGCTTTGTTGCCTTGCTTGGGAGTGAAATGATTAAAAAGGAAAAAGAAAAAATCTCAGTATGATATGCTCAATAACTTTCAGAGAAAAACCTTCCTTTACCTCAGGCGTCAGGTAAGGACTTGATAAAAGATTGAATCAAACACCAAATCCTGAGACAAACTTGTAGTAGTAGTAGTAGTAGTAGTAGTAGAAGAAGAATGATGATGAAGGCCTGAAAATACATGGAGAGACTGAATCCTAAAAAAAATAAAGCTAGCTGGGGTAGGAGTAAATTCTACTTCTTCCTCAGCTAGGAAAAAAAAATTGTTTAATTGCTGAACTCTTGCATATAAATGGTGATCAGTTAAGAGAGAGACTGTTACCAACTTGCAAGCATGCATGACAAGAAAAGTAATTACTCTGAGGCAAGACCACAATG
Organism: Acanthosepion lycidas; assembly: GCA_963932145.1. Taxonomy (NCBI): domain Eukaryota; kingdom Metazoa; phylum Mollusca; class Cephalopoda; order Sepiida; family Sepiidae; genus Acanthosepion; species Acanthosepion lycidas. The sequence continues at coordinate 34,588,806 of OZ010587.1, forward strand.
TCATCAACATCTGTCAGATGTGAGAGCTGCCTCCTCTGCAAGTGAGAAAAGTCAGATGATGAATAGATGCCATTAAAGTGCGAACATATTTTTGGTAACACACTGTTTCCCCCACCAAGGACTCAATGCAATCTGGTACTCATAAAATTCATATCTTAATGGTACAAACTGATACTAGAAAAAGGCTAAAAAATTATTAGTAATTAATGTACACGGTATTATTAGATAGATGTGACAATGCCATTAGTCACTCCAAAACTGATATCACCATCAAAAGTTACAGTCCCAGTGATTTAATAGCAGTTCCAAAGACTTTTTTTTCTATATGCAGAAATGAAGCAAGGATGAAGAATTGTGCCGAATTTGTAATTTTGGTGAAAAGATAACTCAAACCCTTTCAATAGAACAAAGTTGTTTTTTTTAAATCAGCAAGATTTTCATTTACAAAACACAGATGAAAATGGCAGAAATAAAACAATGATGCACCAATATTCCAAATAAAGAGAGCTTACACTCCCACTTTAGAAAAAAAAAAAAAATATCTAGATTTATCCTGCTCAAATTTATAAGAAATTATCTAAAATGAAATATATGAAAACCAGTTAGATGTTTAAATTTATTCAAGAACATCAGAAAAAAATGAAAAAAAAATTAAAGAAAGAATTGTTACCATGGCATCCCTGCTACTTAGAAATGCTGTGATTAATTTGAAAATTTAACAGTTAATAAAATTTAAAATAAATATTTGTGAATAAAATAAATATCTATAAACTTTTCAAAAAAATAATTAACCACAGCATTTCTAAGTAGCAAGGTTGCCATGGTAATGATTTTTTTCTTCAATTTTTTTCTTATTGAATAAAACATTGGCAACAGAAAAAAAAAAAATAAATATCCAACTTATTTCATGTATTATGTGTTATATAGTTGGATGTTTCATATCAGTCATTTTATCAATAAAGTGTTTAGAAATAGGTCTAGATTAGCTGGACACTTGAAATTTTACAATCCTTTTGTGACCTATTTGCAGGACTTAAGTTCATTGCAGATCACTTGTATATATTTCATTAATTTTATCTATTTCAATTTATTTTTACTCTCTAAACATAGCAAATTATATATTATTTTTAATTGTATAACATCTTATAAAGTTGTTACACTATACACATCCATTGTTGTACACAGAACCTTGCCGGGATGTTAAGATTTCAAGGTCATTAAGTGTGCATGAATCTTCAAAATGGGGTGGGGGTTCAAGAAACTGCTCCATAGTTTGTGATTTGCATTAGCAGTTGGGATCATCATCAGCATACTCCCATTTCTGATGGTTGGTCCTACAGTAACCAACAGCTGTTCGGAGGCAATTCAGGCAGGGCCAGAAGCAGCAAACATCACTGGAAACAGGCTGAGAAAAAAAGCATGTGTTCCATGTTGTTAAGGTGGCTGCACCACAGGGACAGATGCTGACTAGAAGCTCAGTGATTCAGTGGGCAGATATGGGCCTTCAAGAAAAATAATCTGAGTGAAGAGGATGTGCCTTCCTTAAAAAGGGAATATAGAGCCTTGTATATGGTGACATTCTTCATGGTCAAGCAGTAAAGCATGCCAAATCAAATAGGGGTTTTCCCTTCAAAAGTCAAAAGCAGGTTCAATACTTAACAGAAAACTTTTTTTTTTCTTTTTTTTTTTTACTTAGATTTCTTGAATGTACAGGCCAGGTCAGTAGATGTATGTTACACATTGAAAAACTTACTTTCCATTTCAAATAATAGTAATGGGTATTGGCAAATAAGATTATGCATTACCCCTTGTCTCTGCTCTTCTTTCAGTTATTACCTGTATCTTCTCATTCTCTCCCTGATCCCTATCTTTTTCTTGTCTATTTCTATTTAAATGTTAAACAGAGTTTCATCCTTTTCTAGTCTTTCCACTAATCTTGACTATAAATTACACACATAGTTGCTCTTTAATGTTAGTAATACTTGAATTAATTTCCGGTTATTGAAATCCTTTTCTACCTGTGTAGAAAGGTGATTATCTCCCTTTGGACAAGTTATGTGGGTCACATGACACCACTTCATACAGTGACAAAAGTGGTCAGTCATTCTTTCGGTTTACAGCAATAAAACAAAGTAGTTGTTTGTTTGGCTTGGGTGAAGAGACCTGAGCTGAAGCTAAATCTACCTCCCCCACCCCCAGCAGCTTACAAGTCCATGGTGCTGTTTCCCTTTGGGAATATATCTTCTCCAGATATAGAAAGAAACTCTGGCTTGCAGTCCTCAATTTGGGCAAACCAAAGACTCACTGTTTCTAGTTTGCAGAATATGTCCATAGTGGATGAATCCAACCTGCTTGAATATGGAGTCCTAAACATTGCTTTTCCAGAAACACAGATGAATCTCTATATTATATGTAAGACCCTATCTTTGTGTTCTCCTTTCACCTCTGCTTGCTCTGTAGATATGTTATACATTTCCTGTGTGGGGCACATGTAAATATGTATATATAGTTTTGTGTATATCTTAGTGGTATAAAAGTCTTTTTGTGAACAAAGCATGTTTGTCATTGCTTTTCCTTTCAGCCATTCTGTTCCATCTGTGAATTATATGTTATATCACAGATATAATAATGCCCATAATAGGAGAAACGTAAATGGGAGAATAAAACGTCTCCCAAACTTCCAAAATTCCAAGAATTGTAAGATGTTTCTGTCATCATAATCATTGAATCCTTACACTTTGAACTACATTCACCTCAGATTAAAATTTGGCGCAAGTAGACTATTACAAATTCTTGTGTGTTGGGGAACAGTTTATTTTCCTTTGCCTAGCCTTTCTAAAGTTAATATTTTGGCACAATTTTCTAGCAGAAGATAGGTAGTTATTAAATTATCTTTTTGAATTAATATCATATCTATTCATGTACTAAATCTATTATAGAAATTTGGACATCTGATTACTAATGATTTCAGTATTTACTATGTTCTTATATATGTAAGGATGAATGAAAATTTTGACATATTTGTTTGATAATTCTTAACCAGGTTAAATAACTAACCAGTAACTAAATAATTTACTATTAATTTCTCTCTCTCTCTCTCTATATATATATATATATACATACATACATACATACATTTTAATATTTATTGTCACTTTTTATGTTAATATTGTTTATTAATTTTCTATTCAAATAGATAAATAGTTACCAAAGAAATAATATTCCCTGAATTTCTGTCTAGATTTATTTAGCAATATTTAACCTTTGTATCCACAAAAAAAAAAAAAAAAAAAAAAAAAAAAAAGGGTATCAAAAGGAGAGTTATTTAACTAACACTGCTATTACTGTATGCACTGCTTGACTCCCTCAGCAATGTTTATTGTTTTAAAATGTGATGATTAGAATTTTAATAAAACCAAGCTTATGAAAGTGAATTTATAAATTTTCCTTATCCTTGACAATTGGCAATAAAGATATTAAACACTATTATTAGGTTGGTGCAAAAATAATGACATAATAATGTCGTTTTTCACGTATTTTTTTAACGTCAAAAAACAACATTATTACGTCATTATTTTTGCACCAACCTAATAGATTGATTATTTAATCTATCACAGATTTTCTAGGCATTTTTTAAGAAATTAACAATGATTTCAAAAAACTTTCAAAATATTGCCTTTTTTTTTTATATAAATTTCTGAATAAAAAGATTTCTTTTCAAATTTATTTCTTTATAAAATAATAAATGATAAATCTTTTATAAACAGGTGAATAATAAATATCACATTGTACTCAGTTCACATAGTTTTATAATCTTGTAAAAACATTACCAAGGGAGTCAAAAGGTGTATACAGTAATAGCAGGGTCAAGAGAATAATCATCTTTTTGACACACAGGTCAGGTAGGAAAGTTAAACATTTCAAGGTTTTCATATTTGTTATGTAATCATTAATAAATGAATGTTGCTTCTGACTCATCCCAGATCATGCCAGAATATACTTTGCATCCATTGTGATGTCAGAGAAGCTAGGTGCAATGATAGGTTGGCCTGACAGCAGTTTTCCTGTCCACCAAGTGCAGATCTGTACCTTACAAGATATCAATGGTTGATTCCAGCAGGTGAACATCTGATTGATCAATGTATGTGTTGGGAGAGGAAAAACCATATGTGAGACAAATATATAAACACCCACCCTAGAGGGAAGAAGACAATCTCGCACATCTTTGTAAGAATGTAGAATCCCCACACCTACTGGTTGATGGTGATTGAAAAAGTCCAAAGGAAAATAAGCAGTAATGTTATGTGTGGCAGAATATGTCTCCTGTTTTCATTAGTCTGCACAATGTTAACATTACAGAAGGTTTTGACATATTTTTTAATTTCTGCCTGTGATATAGTTTACTGGACATTGAAAGGACAGAGCTGGGTAGAGAGCACTGGACATTGAAAGAATAGATTGCTTATAAAAATCAATATAATTCACATATAAGTAAAAAATTCCTCTCATGTTTGATAGAAAGTGGAGATAAGATGAAGTGAATTAAACGAAATTGTTATAACGTTGTTTGTCCTTAGTAAGCAGCATAGTCTTTGCCTACTGAGAAAATTGGTCTATGACAGGAAAACTGAGCACTTGCTTGTATTGCTGGTGATGTCTGTGAAAGAAATTTATGATTGGTTGATAATTATCATCACTGAATAAAAAGAAAAGAAAAATACAATGACAGTCCTATTATAGCATTCTCGATAAGACTGTTTGAGGAGACGCCCGACGATTTATATATATATATATATATATATATATATATATATATATATTACAAATTAATTGATTTACAATATGTTTGTTTTTTTTTTTTGCTACACAGTTCTAACCAGGTTTCAAAAATGGAAGCCAGAAGCTTTGAATTTAATTTTGTAATTAAATTAAAGACATTAGTTCCATTTCATCCTCAAGCGAATTTTAGAGTAACTTATTACTGGGTTTTAAAAGCACAGCAAAAATCTTAATTCACGTTTCCAAGGATACAGAGAAACCCACTCATCTAGACAAGGAGTGTTTGCATGTTTATTATCACTGTATTTTGTTGTATCAGTTATTAGTTACGTTTTGGTAGGGGTAGGGATGTATTTTTCAATAAATTCTGACATCTGTCGTCTGGATTTTTAAAAATTTATTGTTAACAGCAAAAATTCTTGCAGCACTTTTTCTATTTGTATACTTAAAGATTTTTGGGGGGTGTTTAGGTTAGAATACATTTTATTTAACTACGATTTTAAAAAAATTTTCACTTTTAATTTTTAATATACTATATTTCTTTTTAAAACAAGTAAATGTATTAGAATCACTTACAGTATGTAAAATTATTTTCGCATCAAGTATAAGTATGCATATTACTGGGTCACAATTTTTTTTTAATTTATATTAGGTTGGTGCAAAAATAATGATGTAATAATGTCGTTTTTTGACGTTAAAAAATATGTCAAAAAACAACATTATTACGTCATTATTTTTGCACCAACCTAATATTTAAATATTATTTAAGTAAAATTTTTGACAATGACGGTAAAAATACCTAATTAATTTCTCTGATTTAGTAAACTTTTATTTTTTATATATTTTATATCTTACTGTTCTTTCTTTACATACATTACGTTACATTACATACATACCACCAGTAGCATGACTCAGAGTTTTCATGCATAATGTAATCTGCATGAAAATCCAAGCCATGCTACCGGTGAAGGTGAGGGGATGTATATTTATTAATATATAATTTATGGAACTATATATATATATATATATATATATATATATATATAAAATGATTTTGATGTATAAAGATCTGACAACCTCATCTGCTTTTTATGTTTGTGTCGTATGTGACACTTCAGTCCTGCTACTGACCTGCATACAGGTCTGCATGTTGTGCAACAGTGAGGATCTTGGGATTAGAGCAACAGGATTATGTTATAAAATAAAATAAGACATATCTCGGCTGATTTACAGGCAAATACTCAAGAGCGAGAGCCGGATGTGAACGGGACAAAGCCCCGTCACAAAATGACCATTATCTTCGTTTACAAATGTTCCCAACACACGAGTTCCGGTCGAAAAATAAAATAATATTTAAAGTGTTCTATTTTTCGTCCAATAAAAATGCTTCCCTCCTAATTATACTCGCTTCGTTTTCGAGCCTGTTAAGCCATAAAAAAACGCTATAAAAGGGGTCACACGGAAGTACAAAAGGCAGTCACAGGTGGCCAGGGAACTGACCTGTCACGGTCAGGCCGAGCGATCAGCAGCTGTCAGCAGGGGAGCATCAACCACCGTCAACATGTGTGAACTACTATGAGAGATCGACCTAGATCCGAAGCTGGCTTACGAACTATACCACAAGGTAGCTGTCCCAAACCCTCACATTCCTGTTGAAATAAACCACGTAAACCTATTTCTGCTGTTGTCGTATTTCTTTCTTGCAACTATACGCTTGTCTATAACAATTATTTGCTGACACGTTTCGCCATTGTCTTGTCTCTTAGCTGGTGAATACAACTGATTTCAAAATTTCTTATACCACTCTGGCACAAATATCCCCAGTTATTTCTATCCAGGGCAACTCGGTTGAAGTTAGTATAAGGCACATTGACAGCTGAAAGGCTACTCTTTAGCTTGTCTTTATACCTGAGCCACGGGAGTCCAAAAGTCCTTTGTCCACTGTCAAGCTGACTATACATGAGGACCTTAGGTATTCTATCATCACTCATCCTTACAACATGACCGACTTCGTTGTGATTGTATTAGGAAAGTCTATATTCCAGTAATGTTGTATTTTGTAAGAATCCATCATCCCATGAAAGATAGAACATTAATTTGGGATGATGGGTTAGGATTTAGGGGAAATACAGGGTTGATACAATTTTTTGAAATTAAAATTCTTATATTTATTCTAAAAGCAACTAATTTCTTGTAAAATGAAAAAAATAAAAGATTTCTTACTTCTCACCAATATAAATATTATATTTATTCTAAACTAGCTTAAAAGCTGCACTCTATGCAGAATCTTAAGCCAGATCATGTAGGGAACTAATTGGGTCTCCAAACTAAAACTAAAGGGACCTCTGGTTCACCTTAGAAAACAGCAATGATAATTTTGAAAAAATTACTTTGAATTCTTCAATTCACTCCATGGAACTTTAACTCTGATTCAGGCTAGAAGTCCAAAAGACAGATTTGGGATGAAATTCCAATTCAGGGCGAAAACTGAGTTCTTCAAATCACAAACCCCATGAAACTTTGAGTTCTTCAAATCACAAACTCTGTGGAACTTCAAAATCTCACATTATAAAACCTCATCTCTGATTCCTTGGCATTTTGAAAAAAATTGACTTCCTCAATTCAAAGTTTTGGAGATGTTTTAAACTGAATTTAAAACAAAAATTTTTAAAAAGTTTTTGTGTTACTTTAAACTCAATATAAATTAAAAACTAAATTAATTTTTTTTCAGTGATTATAAAATTTTGAAGTTTTAGCCTCATCTGGACACAAATCCCAGTGTTGGACGCTCACGCACCAGATGAAAAGCACATTTTCAATCCTGATCCCAAAGAGTATAATATGTCTATGTAGAGCAAGTGTGGCCAGAGTTAGAGGAATTTCAGACACACAGGTGGACAGACAGAATTTGTCTATTTATTTAGAAGATAGAAAACGCAACTAATTTCATATAAAATAAAAAATAAAAATTACTTCTCACCAATAAACTTAATAAATGGAGTACATGCATACACACAAACATAAATTTTAAGCTCTTGTTTTTAAAGTGTTAAATAAAACTTGAATGAAAAATTAAGGTTGGAGGACTTAAATTTAAATATATTTGTATTATTTATTATTATCTCCAAACATGACAAACATCAGTATCCAATCATAAGAACTAAATTTTGCTCTAATAAACAAACCTAGAAAATTAAATTTTCTGTCAACCTTTGGTTAAAAAACTTGAATGACTTATTAACAAAACAATATCCATGTTTTCTTTTTATCATAAATTAAGTTGAAAATTAAAAATTTATAATTAAAAATGGAAAACTTACTCACAATACAAGGCAGGTGATTATAAATTAAATTAAAAAAAAAAAAAAATTTTTTAAATCTTTTTTATGAATATTTGGCATGCACTAATATTCTTTGTATGATAAATGAATACAAAGATTACAATTCTTAAATCTGATAAAAGTTACTCTGAGAATAAAAATTAATTAAGAACATTTCTATGTAAAATTGTTGATGGTGATTTAACCAAAATGTTTAATAAAGTTTGATTTTTATAAAAATTAACGTAAAATTCTTTAATTTATTCATTTTTAAAACTTTTGTAGGGATATAGAAGGAACTTATCTCCCTTTGGTGGAGATAAGTCACATGATGGCTGCTTAATGACATCACTCCATACAGCAACAAAAGCTCCAGTCATTTTTCAGTTCATACTCAGCAGCCAAACAAGAAGGTTGCTTTCTTTCACCCAGGCCCTTTCCCATGGTCCAGGCTGGGGATAAATCTGCTTCCTCAGCAGTTTACAAGCACATGGTGCAGTTTCCTTTTGGGAATATATCTTTACAAGATATAGAATGAAACTCCAGCTTGCAACCCTCAATTTGGGTAAAACCAAGACTCGCTGTTTCCTGTTCATCGAATATGACCTTGCCTGGGACATAGATGAATCTAGCCCATTTGAATCTGGAGTTCTAAAAATGGCTGCTCCAGATCAGGAGTATCTCCATGTTATATGTAAGACCCTTTCTTTTTGTTTCTCTTTACACCCTGCTTTGCTGTGTACGTGATATATATTCTCTGCATGGGATGTATATATATGTATATATGATTTTGTGTATGTTTTAGTATTATAAAGGATGGTTCTAGGACAATGGTGATAAAAACTTAATCTGTCACACTGACTCATACAAATCCCTAAATGTAACTTTTTCTAATCTGATCAATAAGTTTTATTCTCAATTTGAATTAAATTATATAGAAAATAGGTTAGGAGAGTTTTGCGGAGTTTTTACAAGTTAATCTAATCCCATGACCCAAAATAAACTACGGTATTTTATTATCTGACCTGTTTCTTTAATCACTATGATCAGATTATAGGACATATAATAGTCAACAAATCTTTGGCCCGGTACATGCATTACCAAGCTTACAGACCTTGCTGCTTAGAGACCTTGTATGGTAGCAGCAATAATGGCGTTAAAATTATGAGAATAATTTTTAATCTTCTGTAAAATTTGTTGCAATGGGTAGATGTAACCAAAAGTTCTATGCTAACAGTTCTCTTGCACTTCTTGCTTTCCAGTCCACTTTGATCTTCAAAAAATTAAGATGCAATGTCCATCGTTATCTTCCATATTACTAATTCCTGTTCTTTTATTGTTCTCTCTCTTTTCTTTTTCTCATTCTCTCACACCCAGTAACCCCCTACTGCCTTAATTGCTTTATTGTCATACTTGGGGTGAAAAAAAAAATATGTCAATTTTCATATATATATATATATATATATATATATATATATATAAATTGACATTTATTATGTATATACATACATTTGTTTAGCTGCAATTTCAGCAAGTCTACTACCACATGACTTCTTAGGGGTAAAGAAACTACCATATGTTTATTTTAGCTACTGCTGGTCTATGAGGCAACACAGTAAATATTTGCTTCTTATGTCTGAAATTCTCTAAGACATGGCGTCCCTTTATTATTTCGTTGAGTTTGCAAACAGAAATGATCAAAATTTGGAACAATGTGTTTTCCTTGTTTATATATTTCCTAAATAAAAGGAAAACATCAAAAATGAAATGTGAACCTTTTTCATTGAGAGTTGGCAGTCAGAGTAAAAAAAATGGTTTTATGACTTGAACCTAATTATTCAATGAAAAATGATAGTTTAAAATATTAATTTTTATATACTGAAATATGTATACTTTTTAAAATGATTAAAAAATAAGTGAGAATTAAATAGGAGTTACTTTTATATACGATTAGGCAAACCCTTTATATAAATACTAAAATATATACCAAATTCATAACTGAACCAAAAAAACTGTATATTATAAGTATTACAAATATTTCTAGTTTGAATAGCAGGCAAAAAAAGGAAAGGCAATGGAATATGATCTGAAGAGATTATATAATTGTAGAATTGCAATATCAGCTAAAATAAGAAACAAAGTAAAACAGATTTTAAGTTAAAAAAAAAAAAAAATCAGTGACATTTACAACTTGCAAATAGAAAAAGAAAGCAATGTTTAAAAGAAAAATTTTGTTTGCTTGGGCCATCTTGAAATGCAAATGGTTTCTGATTTACATGGAAACACCTACAATTTTCTTTTTAAATTCAGTAAATTTTGTGTAGGAATTATTCTCTTAAGTATAACACAAGAATATTAGACAGATTCTTATACTAGAATACTTAATAAATCTAATTACAAAAAAAATATGACTACAGATTATTAAAATCATGTAGTCTAATTAATAGTCTTTGTTCTTATAGTCTCTGCTTATTTTAACTTTCTAGTCTTTTCTTCTACTCTCAGCAGTGGACTAACTGGCAAAAATCCTGAATGGGGTTAATGATGAGTGACAAAGTTTCTTCAGATAACAAACAAAAAAAAAAAAAAAAAAAAAAGCAAAAACTATTTAACAAAAATGCATTTGCTTGTAGGACAAAGCCGAAAGGAGAGAGGGTAAACAGTGGGTCATCATTAATTATCCTATTCCTAGCTAGTTTGATTCACAACCCATTCATTCTAACAATTGACGCAATCACAAGAACTCATCTCTCTCTGTTTAGTTCAGACAAATACCAAAATATTACATTTTCACAGGGGGGACTTAATAATATACCATGGTGGTGAAAATTTTATATAACACATACACTAGCTTAAAAGCTGCCCTATTGGGTGGCATTTAAACTAGCTCCTGTGGAGGGCTCTTGATTGGGCCTTCATCAAAATAGGTAGGGAGGAGTAGATGTGATAGGCAACAATAAACTACAGAAGAACTCAAAATTGATCACTGTATTTAAGTATTGCATTAATACTTAAGCTTACCTTTTATAAGTTCAATGATAATTCTTATGCCGCCACTTAATTTAAAGACAATTTGATGTATGTAGGTCCTTACTTTACATGCAATTATTTTTATTTCATTGGTGACTTTCACTGGATTTTGTAATTAATTTCAATTATTCCCAAATTTATTTCCAAGTTATAAAAATTGTTATACAAAAAAAAAAAAAAACAATAAAAAAGCATGTACAAAAATCCCTGAAAACAATCACAGTAATGAAAACTTGGGAATCCCACATTTCAGGATTGCAGATCCAGACTCGGCCTGAAATGTCTTTAATTTGTTCACAGTTTCAGCCCGATTCCAAAATGGTATAATATTACTAGGAGTAAAGTTGTAAAAGTGTGACACAGTGAAATTCACATTTATTATATATATCTCACCTGCTGGAATAGGTATTGTTTCGGTAGGGTCTCTTGGGTGAACAAGTATGATGTTGAAAGACCCAAAACTTGTCATGACCCCAAGTCATAAGATCACTGATAAGCCAATCCTGCGTACCTGTTGGAGTGTATTCATAACACAAGCACAAATCCCCCACCATTACCAACAAAAAAAAATAAAAAATAAAAATAACTGACTAGCTATGGCTTTTATAGAGCTCTACTGGGTGATCTTATTCCAATCAACAGGAGTGAAGTCTCCTTTAAAACCTAAAGTCTCTAGCTAGCTGATTGGCGATTATGAGCTCAATCCCTGCACAGCAAGTACATTTTAATTTTTATTTATCCCTTCAAGTTATTTACATACAACTTAAGCAACAATCCATAAATAAAAATAACTATAGCCTGAGACCCCACATTCTTGAATGCATGTATATGATGATGATGGAATTTCCTGACCATTTTGATGCATGAGGATCTGACAACCTTATTCAGTTTTTATGCTTGTGTCATATGTGACACTTCAGACCCACTAGTGACCTGTGTACAAGTCTACATATTGTGCAACAGCAAGGATCTCTGGACACAGAAACAGGAAGATTTCCTGATGTTTTTTGCCGTTGTCCTTCATCTCTTAGCCAGTCAATACGACCGATTAAAAAATTTCTGATACCACTATGGCACAAATATCTCTAGTTATTTCTATCCAGTCAACTAAAATTATTAAAATTACTGCAAAAACATTATTTACTATTCTAAACATGTTATTACACGTTGATGTTACAGGACTTGCCATAGTAAACTACATTTGATTTAGTTAAAATATATATATATATATATTGAAATTGCTATTTTCAATCTGCTAGTCTGAATCATCTTCAAGAAGCAAGAGCAAGATCTAAAAGGTCAGCCAATCTAACAGTGATCTCATCTCACAATCCTCACACTTGCTCCATATGTGGCCTCTTTTATAAATCACTAGCGGGTCTTAAATGCCACTTAAGATTATTGCACAAACTTTCATAACTGAATCAATAAGGTGTCAGATCCTCATACATCGAAACCGACAGGAGAGTCCATTATTATTATATATATATATATATATATATATATATATATATATGACTGAGACAGTCTATTTCTTGAAGCACAATGTTATTTTCTCAAATAATGAGTCATAGGAGTTGAAAGCTTGGGACAACATAAAATGAATCTAGAACAATTTATCCACAACAATCACATTTGCAACATGATATTCATACAGTAGAAAAGAACATTGAATATAACAGACAACATTTTCTTTTTATAGACCCACAATCTACAAGATAGAAATCTAATGAAACAAATATTGGCTTATAGTTTAAACATTTGGGGGTTATTTTGTTCAATTTATTTGAGTAAATCCATATATAAGTGAACACGGTATGAAAGGATTAAAAAATGTCCCATAGGAACAAAGAGAATTGAACTCATAACTCTCTTGTATGGCACTGAATGCTGACCAATTTCAAGAAGCAGATTAGTGGTTATACTGACTGACTACTACTTATATCCCCTCAGGACATTGGCGATCATGGTTCTCAACAATTTCCTGCTCTTTGTAGCAATTTTCTTTTTGTTATCTCTCCTAAACCCTGTTCCAGCATCCATTTACTCAATCTCAACAAGTAAGTTATGCATTGCTCTCCTCTCTCACCTTCGATCAATCCCATAAGTTTCAGATTTTCCAAGCCCTCTTTCCTCATTATGTACCTTAGAAATTTCAGCTGTCTCTTCCTAATGTTAAGTTTCCTTTTTGTTTCCATGCTCTCTAGTCATTGCTAAAATGTTTGGTTCATAATATCCTGAGCATCCTTCTGTAGAACCACATTTCTGTTGCTTCAAGCCTCTTCCTTCATCTATGGAGATCGTCCTCCTATATGACAGTGAATGTTGGACAGAGTGTTGAAAAAAAAAAAAATCTTGGGTTGAGCATGTGAACAAGAAAGTTTTAATAAGAACTACAAAAAAAAAACAAAAAAACAAATGACCATCAGAAACAGGTAAAATTTTGTGAGAACAGAATGAGGAAATAAGGCTTAGAGAATTTAATTCAGATACATAGGCCTACAGAAAGCAAGAAAATCAAGGGGAAAAACAGTAACTTACTTGACAAGTCAAACAGATAGCAGAACAAGCATAAAAAAAAGACAATTAGTAGAAAATAAGAACGGAAGTTGTGAAGAGTCATAAATGCACATAGAGAAGGACTAGAATTATAGCATAAAAATGGAAAAGCAATCATCATGATACTTACTAATGTCTACTAAAAGCCATCCATCTAGAGATCAAGGATGATCAATCTCACTACAGTAATGGTCTGTGCAACTAACTTGCTAATCAGCCCTATAATGATACCCTTAAAATAATCATAATAATGTACAAGATTAGTTTGTAAGCTTTCTGTTGTGGTAGGATCCACCTAATTTGCATAGTGGAGTACCGACCATATAAATATGGTTGGTACCGGGAAGAGAGTGAGAGAAATCAAGAGATTCAACCAGAGACTCTGCCCAACTGCGACTCAGTCAACACACATTCCAGGAACGGTCTTCCCAGGAATATACAAAAGACTATATGTAAATATTGTGTACACTTTCTTGTTTCAATACATTTTGTTCTAAGTACATTTTGTGTTGCATTATTATTCCATGCATTAGTCAAGTTTCAACAGATGTGAAAGGGAATTGGACAGATAAATGTCAAAATGCTTTCGAAGTGATGAAGAAGAAAGTCTTAACATCGGATTTGTCACAAGCTCATTTTTACCCTAAATTAAAGATTGTGGTTGCATCAGATGCAAGAGATTCTGGTATTGGAGCAGTGATACTACCCAAATATGAGGCCGGAACAAATAAACCAATAGCTCATTGTGTTGCATTATTATTCCATGCATTAGTCAAGTTTCAACACTTTCCTTTCATGGTAAGGTACCCAGTTAACTGAATAAATATTTATTTTGTCAGACATCTAGTAAAGATTGAATTTTCTATGGGAGTTATGGTTAATGAGAAAAGACTATTAACCATTGCTCCGTAGTGAGGTGTTGTTTTCACGTTTATTAAAACTTACCTTAGTAAAACACGTGACCATAAATGTAAGGCACTCAGTGCAGATCAAACTCACTCTAACAGTAATAGTCTGTGAAACTAAGCAGCTCTAATTCTTGCTGAATGGCAAGGCAAAGAAAATCAAAAACTTTACTTCAAAGTGATCAAAGGAAAAAGTTGATCCTTTCTTCAATCCCAAGACTGCAGATGATAGGAATTTCTGTCCTGTAATGTTAGGTCAGTATCATTTGATAAGAGTAAGAGACTAAATTTTTATATATAAAATAATTGTTTATTGACCTCTGGATTACATCAAACTAACATCAAACAAACCAAGGATATGTGTTTTTTTTTTTGTGGGGGGGGGGGTCTTTCTTCAAATGTTCAATCTTTTTGCAATGAGGGATTCAGTTTCTCCTTCCACCCCAACCTGCCTCATAAATATCAGCTCTTAATGTTCAACCCACCTCATGTACACTGCCATAATATATAATGATATCATTGCAAATAACACAGGAAGTCACACAAACAATAGGACTTTGAGAGCCAATATTTACGGGGGAAGGTTTGAGCATGTTGAATACTAAAGAGTTAATAAGTCAGATATCGATATAACTACTTATCTAGTAGTTTTGTCTGTGTATATCCTAAATTCAGTTGTGTTCACATCTTTGTTTATATTGGTACATTCACCAAAATCATTTGAGACTCAATTCTATGATTTGTGGCTTTGAGGTACCTTTTAGGTTAACCCTTGGAACTCATAGGTCTTTTGACTTTCTGAAGTGACACAGAAGGTTCAATTGTAGAGGACAGAAATTTCTGTCCAAGTTAATAGTATTTTGCAAACATGAATGAAGCGATACAATCCTTAAAAGTTACTACATACGACAGCAGCTTTTGATTGGTTAAAGGCAGTCAGTCCAATGAATATATTCTTCAAGTGCAACCATGGATGTTTTTGAACACAAAATTTAAAATCTAAGGTGAAAAAAATAAAGGAAAGCTAAACATTAGGAAATAAAAATTTCTCTCTCACATACATATGCATTAATAAGCTTTTAGCTATTTGCTGAATATCATTGTGTTCAATTTATATGATTCACAATCACCAATCTTATAACTCATTAAAGACATAGAGAGACTGCATGTACTGCAGCCACAGCTAAAGTGGTGTTTCTTAGGTAAGACAGCTTGATGGGGCCAACCCTCTCCAGGCTGTTTTGTATTCAAAGTTTTCCTCCTTTTAGAGCGGTTGCTAACCAGTCTATACTGCTATTTACCCATAACTGGGGGTAAAAGAGATGGATTTATTTATTAATATCTAAGTGAATGTAATGAATTTGACTGGAATTCGAACTTGGCTCTCAAGATTCATCAATCTGAGTCACTATCCATAACTCCGCCATGCCTCCCTATGTGATTACTGGAGTTAATCAAGAAGCATTGGATTAAGTGCATTCATATGAAAGGAGATTATGTTGAAAAAAAATGTTCTACGACTATCAGTAAAGATTAGAAATAAAAAAAAGTGCAATTGAAATTTTTAATAATGCTTCAGTTAATAAAAAAACAGAAGGAAAAAACAATATGATTAACATGTAAGTGTGCTACAAAAAAAATATATAAAATTGTTGAAATTCAACACAGCAAAATCAAATCCTTGTGTAAACAAGAGAAGCAGTCTTGAAAATCCAGCTGAACTATATCCACTTTCAGTGGGTTGAAATATTTTTGTAAAATGTCTCAATATCTAACAGGCAACCTCTTTTACACACATCCACAAACAACAAAAGTCAGATACAAATCAATGTTGGATCGGATTTCAAAGAAGGCATGTCCAAAAACAAAAATTGAATATGGTTTATACATATATAAGATTTACAAATTATAGATAATGTTAAATAAATAAAATTATTACAGTGCCCTCCTACATTATCTTCAGTTTCACTATCTTTTGCTAACTCAAGAAAAGAAAATTTGAAGCTTTATTTAATAATGGTTCCAATGCAAAATCATAAACCACTTTCTTTACCTGAAATGTTGATAATTGATGACTAATAAAAAAAAAAAAAAAACCTCAATGTCAAGATTGCTTAGATATACAGGAAGAAAAAATAACTGATGACTTTTTATAATTGTTCTGTATTACTATTAGCTATTGTTGTTAATCTCTCATTTATAAATAAGATTATATCATAGGTGTGTATGTATGAGATAAAACAATAAATATAGCATTTAATACTATGTATGATTTCAGGTATCTGCTGTGGGGAAGGTGGTAACATAATTCACCAATAAAGAGTGGGAATCACTGTTCTAAACAATAGTCTGTGCGACAACAACAACAACAACTGATGCTGGAAATCAAAATAAGCAATAATCTAGTAACCAACAGAAGATAGAAAGAATCTTGAGAATTAATATCATCCAAGCTAAAATAAAAAGAAGAAACAAATTTATGCTTATAGATTATATTGTTCAACATGAAATTGATTTTCTTTTGAGACTGAAATGCTTTAATATGATGCTATGCATCTCCCGTGGGTGTATGTCTCTCACTGCCTAGTCTTCTACCAAACACTGTTATCTTCCCTACATATCCACCTAAACTGTGTCTCTTACTTTGTAATCCTCTACCTTGAGTGGCTTTCAGCCCTGTACCAGGTGACACTCAATGTAAAAAAAATAAAATAATATCAGTAAAATATCTTGTCAGCTGCTCCAGAATAATCATTACTATCATTGATTCCAAGACCACTTAAAAATTGTCTTGAATCATTTTTTTTTTATTCATTGCATATATTGCTAGAAATATTTTGTCAGTCAGTCATAAATTGCTAAATAGATCTGGTCAATATTGACAAAAAAAATCAATTAAAACAAACATTTATCAATGAGCCTGCTGAAGTGTAATGCAGATTTGGATTCGAGCTATAATTTTGGAAGATATACAAAAAGTGTGAAAATCCAAAAATATTTTTAAAATAGCTCTTTCCTCTTGATCAAACTTGATAAATGTTTACAAATTAAAATTTGATTAAATATATATATATATATATATATATATATATATATATATATATATATATCCTGGCCAATAATATATTTGAAGTATACAAAGCAAGTAAACAAGGCCCTTTTTTGTGGCTGATAAAAACATTGTTTTCAAGAAGAAAAAAAAATATTTTACAAAATAAAACTCTTCAATGAAGTTATAGCAGTCATAAAGAAAACCTCAGAAAAGAATTTGTGTTTTTTGTGCTATCTGTTGAAAAAGAAAATCTAAATCAAGATTGGGTCAACAGTAGGCCTTGAAATATTGTAACTGTTTGTGCTTTCCTATCATTCACAATCTTTATGCCAATAAAAGAACTCTACTTTGAACCACAGAATTGTTTTTTTTTTTTTTAGCTCTTTGTGAGTGAAGAGGTTAGTTGTGTGTAGTGATGTGAATTTTTTTTCCTTTTTATTTACAGTCCTGGTATTTTTTTGATGTTGAACTTACAAGATTGATTTTTGACCCTTGAAATTATGACATTGAATTTATGATTTTTTAGATGTGAACCTCCTTATTGCTATTTAAGTCAAAAGTGCATTCAGATTTAATGGCTATATTACAAATAAAATCTGCCATTGCATATCATTTACTTTCATAAGTTTTCTTATAATCCCAATGTACATAGTCTTCTATGCTCTACAAGTGAAAAAAAAAAAAAAAAGAGTTTAAGAGACATGTTAAAATGTGCGATCTCTTCCTATACAACTCTTAACAACCGCTTATTGGAACACTTGGACACAACTGAAAATAACAATCATAATCACTTTTAGGGACCTATTATGCATATTCATTCACATTCAACTGAATGTATATGAAAGAAATGCAAATGAAATTTCAAAATTATGTTGAGAGAATGTTCTATTAGATTAACTGCTCATTTAAATGAATTTATGTGAAAGCAACAATATGGTTGTTGTACACGCAGTACAGTAGGGATACAAAAAGGTTATTATCTCCCTTCGGAATAGGTGAAGTCACATGGGTCATGTGACAGCTGCTCAGTGATGTTACTTCATAGAGTGACAAAAGTGGACAGTCAGTTTCCAGAAGTCAAACCAAGCAGTTGCCTTTACCAGACTCCTGACTAGAGCAGCCAGCTAGTCATAGAGCTTTCCTATGGAAATATATCTTCACTAGATATAGAAATTATCTTCAGCTTGTACTCCTCAATTTGGGAAAACCCATGACTCGCTGTTTCCTTGTTTGAGGGGAAATATGTCCATAGTAGATAATCTGGCCCACTCGAATCTGGAATCCTAAATATGGCTTCTCTAGAAACATAGAAGAATCTCCAACAGGCCCAATTCCTATTGGGAATTATATTAAGTAAGACCCTATCTTTCTGTTTTCATTTCACATTATTTGTTGTTGCATACATGTTATACTTTCTCTGCATAGGGGACATATAAATATGTATATATAATTTTATGCATGACTAAATAAGGTGTTATATCATGGATATAATCATGCCAATAACGGTGGAAAATGCAAACAGGGAGAATATTCCATTTTTCCATAACCCAGATAATTCTGGTGACTTACAAAGACATGAGGTTATATTATTTTTTACCCCATTAATACTACTTCTGACAATTCCTTATTGCTGTATGTTTCTCAACTATATGGGACACCTTAAATAGTTTTAAAATAATGCTCAGAATTCATTTTCACTTCATAGACATTTGGGGCAAAAAAAAAAAAAAAAATTCAATATTCTTGGCCTTTATTGTCAAAGAAACAGCTTTTTTTGTTTGTTTGTTTTTTGTTTTTTAATTTTAACAGAACACAAAATAAATAAAACAAGCCTGTTCCTGGGGATTTCAAGTTCAAAACAGAACCTCCTACAACATAAATCCCAGAGACTGTTTGAGCATTATTGCTTCTCTACAGTCTTCCATTTTAAACAGACTGTGTCACATTTAAATCCAGAAAAAAAAAAGTTACAGAAAAAAAAAAAAAAAGAAAGAAAGAAACAGCACAAACAAAACTTTAAAACCCAGCTGACAAAATCTTTGTCTCTTGATCCCAAAAGTGGACAAGTCCCAGTCTCATAAATAAATTGAAAATTCAAGGAACTTTTAATTCAAATTTCACTGTCAAATTTAGACTTTCATGGGATGCAGGAATCCCTAAAACTAAATATTAGGTTGGTGAGAAAACGACATTATTTTTGCACCAACCTAATATATTGAAAATGGGACCGTAGCCTTGTTAGAAAACGTTATTTTTTAGTTTACTGGTCGATTTTATGAATTTCTGTTGCAAACAAAGCAGACACATAAACTCATGAAGTACCCGACAAAGACAGATAAAACTATTAACGGCCACTAAAAATAAATTGTGACTTTTTTTTCCTAGCCAAAATTGTAACTTTTTTTATTCAAGCGACTTTACCGGACACGATCACATTTTGCCCACATGGGCAGCGTAGAGAGTACCTACGGGGATCAGTCGTGTCTCATCCGAAGATTAGTTATGGCACAAAATAAAAACGAACTAATTCCTGGAGCTCTGTCTCTTTTAAACACCTCATTTGGATAAACGACGTAAAAGCCAGAGGTAGGCCCTGATGTCTGCGGTGGTCCTGGAGAGAATTTTTTTTTTTTTTTTTTTTTTTTTTTTTTTACTCACACGTACTAATATGAGGCCCCCACTTTAAACTCGACCTTGTGTTGTTTGACACCTTGTAGGACGAGTAAACGAATATTAATTATGTCGCATGATGATGAATAATAATTGACTTCAGTCCAGTAACTATCAGAGTAAAATTAGAGAAATTTTTTTTTCACGAGATATCTTTTATCAGCTCGTTAAAGAAACATAATTTAAAACATTTTTGATTGAAAACTCAAACTCGCTACGTGGATAAACTTTTTTCTGGGCACACATTTCTAAGAGATACTTTCTAACTGGAGACACCTAACCACAGGCCAAATATAAATCAAAGAAATGGTATAAAATTGTGACTTGAATATCCATAAAACTTAATAAAAAAATATATATATATATTTCGTTATCTACCTACGCTGAGTTACAAGGTTTCTCTTCAATAAAGTAAAAAGATATTGTTAAAATTCACTAAATGGAAAAATACATGACATCAGTTCAGGAGGTCGTTTATTTTACAAGAGATCCCACACAAAAAATAGTAAGTTTAAACTTTAAATAAAAAGGATATTTGAACATTTTTAGAATTAGTCGATAAATATAAAAATAAAAAATCATTTTGACGTTAAGAACAATTTGTAAATTTAAGTTGAAAGGGAAAAAAAATTAATGCCTAACTAACGAAGTGGCCATCTGTTAAAAAAATGACAAGTAGGCCCTTTTTTTCTTAAAATAGAAAAAACTCAGTAGAGTCGACATTAAAAAAAAAAAAAAAAAAAAAAAAAAATCCATTTTCATGTGTTGGAAAATGAAAGACACGATCTTTTTTTTAATTCAATGTTTATTTTTTAGCAATTGTTCTGACAAATCGATAATTTTAAAAATAAACTATTTATGTCTAATTACATTTATTAATTTTTATTTCTAATGGATGGAAACTGTAAAAAAAAATATTTATTTCTCATTGTTTTTGCCTCTTGTCAAACTAACCTAAAACTCTTTGATTAATCGGAAAGAGAAATGATGGATAAATTTTTAAGAAATAGATCACATTTTCACCCTTTAAGGAATTTATTAGTTATGATGATGAATTGACTTGTGGTTGTAATAAACTGTTTTTAGTTTATTTATTCACTACACTACAGGTTTTAAATTCATTCCATACGTAAAAAAAATATCAGTTGTTTCATGAATTTTTGTGCCACGCAAATAAAAATTTAAAAAATGCGACATGACAAAAAAAAAGTAAAATAAATAAAAGAAACGAAGCTGAAAAAAGTCGCATCGAGATTTCGAAAAATAAATTTTTCAAGGTTAATGTTTTTAATTAGTCTCATATTTAATAAATCACGCACTTCAGGACAATATACAACATTGTCATCAATTATCAAACAAACTAATAAATCATAAAATTTAAACTTTATTAAAATTTACACAAGAATTATTATTTTTTTTTGTGTGTGTGTGTTTGAATTTTTGATAACAGTAACAGACAAACAATTAAACAATCATTGAATTTTATTTTAATCTTTGGTTATTATAACCTTGAAGAAAAATAAAATAAATAATTAAAAATTTTAAAATATAAATTTTTTTTGCACCTTCCGCGATCACCCACAAGAACAAAAAGGACGAATTAATTGCGTACTAAAATAAAATAAAAAACGTAATTATTTTAAAAAGCAGGTGCGAAGAAGAAAATCGCATTTATGTTCGTATGGAAAATGCAGTTTTTAAATATTGCCTTTAAAAAAATAATAAAGTTTTATATATATTTTTAAAATTTGATCAATCAATCAGATCATTTTCATAATTGAAAAAAGTAAAACCTTCCTTACCCACTTTTTGGCAGTTAATCAAAAATAAATATATCCCTGGTACTCGTCGAGTCAGTTGGTTTGGGTGAAAACAAGAAACAATATTTATACCCTGGGTACCAAGTTACTTCCACCTTTATGCACACAAAAAAAAAGAAGGGAAGATTTTCATCCCCTCTTCTTCCTGAAATAAATGATGCGTCGAAATAAACATAACAAAACTTTATAGTTTTGTTTTTTGTTTTTTTTTTTACGTAGTCATGGTAATCACCTGAATCATTGGATCAAGAAAACAACAATGACTGTAACAAGTAACACGTTTTAATTTTAATTTCTAAATAAATAAATTAGTAAGTGGTCGGCAAGATTGTCTCACAGGTCATTATTAGTTCGATCCTTACTGGGTACACAAACCATATGGCCTTAAAAAGCTAAGAAGCACAAATTTATTTTTACAACTTTTTTTTCTTTTTTGAAGTGCAATAGATCGTTTTTTTCACTTAGGAGAAAAAAGTTCTGTCATATAAATTTAGAAAAAAAAACTCCAAAATTAAAATAATTATTGATGAAATTTAATTAAGAAATGAAAAGTGATTTTTTTTTTTAGTACAAAATCACAAGAATGTGGCACATAGAGGATCGAATTCCAATCTATCAGTTCAACTTGTTTAACCATTCAAAATGTACACTACAACGAAGCACCTTTGGAGAAAAAAAAAATACTCAATAAGCAAAATCTTATTGAAGTCAAGAAAAATACACCTAAAAAATTCTGTGTGGAAGTTGTGTTTACACTTTTTTTTACACTATTTCCCCAACCAAAGAAAAACCGCTAACAATAAAGATAAGATTTAATTACCACACGACTTAGAATTGTATACTTTTTGTTATAAAAATTATATCTTCTGTATCTTCTTAATAATTTAAGCAAAAAACAAGACAAGATCAAAATTGGCATTTGATTTGTAAGAATAAATAAAAATAAAAACAGTGGACAGTGTATGTTAGAAATTTGTTGGAGAAATATTTAAAAAAAAGAAAGAATTGTACAAATTAATTAACAAATGGAGTTTAAGTTGACAAAGGAAAATGTAATAAAACACACTTACTGGAAATAGTCGTGTCAAACTATAGTAAATCGTCGCCTTTTACTTAAACAAAAAAGACTCCCAAATATGCGATTCGTCTTTTCCTGTACACTTCGTTATACAACGAAAAGTGACTATTTTGTTTTGTTGAACCCAAAAAGAAAAAAAATATTCCCGCGCTAAGAAGTCAGTAGCAGTTTGTGTAGGTAGGAAGTAGTAAGCAATTCTGCTGACATAACCATCTTTTCTTTTCTTTTTTTTTTCTTTGCTAGAGCAGTGGACAGCGGGTCACAAAAAAAGTAAGGCTGATTATTATCATAAAGTTTTCTTTTTGTTTGCGGGAGTAAAAAGGAAATAACAGTGAAATAAAAACAAAATGAAGTGATGATCAACTCAGTAATAATTATTTTTTTGTTTTGATTTTAAGCTCGTCTATGCCCCATCCTTACGGCCTTATGCCAGACAGAATGATGCTTAAACGGAAAGAAAATAGCAACTCACAATAAACAGTTGCTGCTTAAATGTACGGTTTAAGCAACACTTGCCTTTACGCACCGTGAGAATGTGTGCATTCGTTGTACAAGACAAGAGGTGGAGAGGATTGCCATACTGATTTATGTGGCACAAGGCTGCAAATATGAGACGTTTTAAATTTGGCAGAACCAAACTCACTACTCAGTCGTAACTGATCTCGCAAGGCAAGCTTGCTAACAAACTATTACTTAAAAAATAAATTCCAACCATTTTTTTTCTTCCAAAGAATCAGTCTCTAAAAAACAAAACAAAACCTAAACAACAGAGACTCATTATTATTTTATCATGCCTGTTTTTTCTTTAATTAAAATTTCCTTGTTAAAACAGTAAACACTAACATGCCTGGGAGATAAAGTAATCTTACATCCCAGAAGAAGCCTAAGAAGCACAAATATATCTTGTCTTTTTTGTAGATTACTCCCCTCCAACAGACAGTTGAAATTTCTGGAACACACGATAAGGAAAGAGGGCTTGGCGAATTTGACACTCACAGAGTATATAGAAAGCAATAAAGACCGAGGAAAGTAGTGAGTAACAACCAGCTTGTGAAAATGAATGGCACAGAACGGGAACTAGGGGAGTAGTGACAAATACTGCTAAGAGGGTTAAAGATGTGGATAACAACGATTGCTTATGCTCTGAAAAGAAAGACACGGCACATAAAAAGAATTCATCCATTAATTTTTACGGGACGGGAGATATGATCTGTTTGGTTCCATTTATTTCAAGAAATGTCAGGGTATGCCGTTGACCATGGCTTTGTTAAACCAAACCCCTTCTTTTAGAGAGAAATGATTTAAAAAAAAAAAAACTTTTAATGACAATATGTATCGGACTTATTAGTTTTGGGGAATTTTTTTGTGTTTGTTTTATTTAAATTTATATTAAACGCCGTCCTGTTTATGACGATAAACTACATTCAGCAGCAAGAGAGAGATTGGAGAGATTCTGAGGATCGTGGAACTACCTCTTCTTAACTGCTGTTGTTCCCATGTCCATTCTGATCCGGGTGGTAGCACCTGTTAAGGTCCTAGCTATGGGCAAATATAGTAACTCCCTCACCCAAACAAAAATCAACAGTACATTTTTAAAATTACTCACAATATATTTTTAATTTTTGTAATGCTTACCAGCAATAACTAAAAAAAACAACTTACCAACACGACGTCAACAAACTACAAAAAAATATAAGTTTGTTTACTCTGAAAACATCGAATTTATGTACAAAATATCTGTAGTTGAAGGCATAAAAATAATTGCGTTCGAAATATTTAGATTTCGGCATTAAATAACGAAGTTGATATGCCGCTAAATAAAATCATCCAACCAACTTAAACGAGCGTGCGCGCAAAAAAGAAAAAATGCCCAGATTTGGCGAGCATATGAGAAATAAAACTTTAAATAACGGCAACGTACAGAAAAAAATATAGAGGAAAGAACAGGATGTGTTCTTTAGCATCTGTGTGCAAGTAGCACAATTGATTTTGCTAACAAAAACTGGTTTAAGCAGCTTTGTGCCTTTTTTTTTAATATTCACTCTTCAGCAAGACAACTGGTTTTATCAGTTTTTTACTTTTTATCATTCATTCACGCCACATTTTAATTTAAACCTGAGCAACTACAGTATGACTCAACGAAGCTTGATCGCATTGTTGAGCCCATAATACAGTGCTAGAGAAAAATGATCATTTTTTTTAAATTTATTCATTTAGTTCACTGATAATATATAATACCCCTCTCCCACAATCAGAAAGTATGAAACACTTGACTTTTTTTTTAGTTTATTTTTTTTGTTTACTTTTTTTTACGGCAACAGCAGTCAGGCAGCTTTATTTGTTCCGGAACAAAGTGACGTTTTAAAACTGTTATCAATGTTCTTGGTTTCCCGGTCGTTGATTGTCAGTCAAGTTGACTTTCCCTCCTTTAAATTGTATTTTAAATAAAATGTACCTGTATGTCCCTTTAAGTGTTTTATGGAGAACGGGGAATTGAATGAAATGAAAAGATCATCATCGCAGAAAAGATGGAGTCGAAAATAGTCATTGATATTTCGCACTAATGCTGGAAAAATCTATCTCTTCCTATTCACTAGATATTTTGGTAAAATGTCCCATTACTTGCATTGTCGCAACAGCAAAGGAGAGTGTGAAAATGAGTGCTTACCAACCTCCCATAAATTCTTTACATGTTCAAACAGTAACAACGGAACGATATCTCTTGTCAACCTTGAAAAAATCCTGTTATTCATTAGCTACGTACAATCTTGTGTTAATTACAAAGTTAACCTATCAACGTTCATTAGTCATCATATGACAACGGCATATGTAATCAAAATCTCTGGTTTTCGTACCATGGCCTACTGACCATACCGCTTTTTTTTAATCTCGAGAATCGGTTGTGCGGCCTTTTGATTTAAAAAATGTCAGTTTGATCAAGAAAGAACAGAATTCACTGAGAAGAAAATGCATTATTTACGAGTGGGCTAGTCTTACAATTCTCAACAGTGAATCTAAGACTGGGGCCATACGCCATACGACAAAGACAATAATAGCACTTTACGAAATACAAATTGATGGAGAAAAGAACAGGAGACTACTCGTATGATTTAAAATCTACAGACCCCCAACGGCTCTAAGAATTAATAGATTCTTAAATCACCGTTTGATCCGGTGTACTTACCGATCGGCTAGGAAGAGTGTCACAGTACAGCAAGACTATTTTGCCTTTTAAGAAAAGCACACTTCCTCACTAAGTTATTTTTTCTCGAAAGCCAATAACTGCTCAGATTCGTATTCAAAAGGTAAGCAAACTAATTTCTAAAGAGTTAATACATTTAGTTTTAAAACCGCTACTACTTGAAACGTTATTATAATGGATAATCGTATATGAAATAGACGCGCCATTTTTAATTTAAACAGTGTGTATTAAGTCTATCGGCCAGCATATTGTATTCGAGAAAGCTTAACAAAGAAAATATACTCTCCGACAGTGATCGAGCCTGTGTCTTCCTTTGTACTTTATGAGGAAGTGTTGCTTTCTTTAAAATGAAAAATAGAGCCTTGCTAAACTGTAATGCTCTTCTTAACACAATGGTAAAGCACATCGGATCAAACGGTAGTTTCTCCTACAAAGGGGGACGCATGTTCGATCCCTGATTCTTCCTCTGTAGAACTCCAGTTATAAATAATCTAGCAAAATAATTCTGGAAAAAAATAATCCCTGACCATTAAAATAGTAGGTAATCGGTAAACTTGGACCTTCGTGCCAGGAAAAAAAAACGCAGTGTGAAAACAGCGGGCTTTCCCTTGACACCACTATTATTTTAACTACCTTGATTCCTCGGTAATGATTATTGCTTTAAAAAGCGATTATTACAATTGTAATAAAGCCTATACATTTCAAAATTAATTTATATACTTTTTTTGTTCTCGAGAATTGACAATAAGAATGATAAACAGTATTTATTAGATTGTTTTCTGGAATGGTTAGCAAAATTTCCAATTGATTCGAACTTTATAAAATGGTAAATAATAAGGATTTCCTTATGGTTGGTTCAGATATTTTAATAATTTAGTAAAGTTTTATAAATCTATAAATACAGATTATTTTCATATTTATTTTTTTATATAAATTGGTAAATGATAAATATTGCATTACATTAATTTTAATTGTATTTGTCTTTAAAATGATGTAAATATAAAATTATTCTTTTAAATAAACAATCTAATAAGTAAATAGTGTTTAATATTTTTCTTGTAAATTCTCAAGAACAGAAAAAATGTCTACATTCACTTTCATCATCTGTTTAGATTTAATTCCAATTCTAATCCTCTATTAAAACAACAGCTATTGCCGAGGATAGAAGGTAGTTAAAATAATAGAGGTGTCAATGGAAAAAACCGCCCTTTTCGACACTCCGTTTTTTTTTTTTTTTTTTTTTTTTCTTTCTTTCTTTAGCGGGCACGAAGGTTCAAGTCTGTCAGGTAATGAATTAATGAAGATTACTAATATCCTCATTTCTGCGTTAACTCACAATATGTATCTTCATTGTTAAAAATAAAATTGTCTACACTTACTAGGAGAAAGGAGAAAGCGACAGTTGTGAAACAACAGAAAGAGTGTGAACCATAAAAACATAAAAAAGAAGGTCAACATCATCTTTTGGGTGTGACGTGTGAAGTTCTTGCATTCTATAAGCCACAGGAGTGCCTTTTTTTATTTCTAAAAAAAAAAAAAAAAAAAAAAAAAAAAGAAAGATGGGCGCTTTGTGGTAATGTAATGGTTATCTTTACTTAAATAACCATCGATCCTCACTGAGTACCCCATACTTATGGTTTTGTGCCCTCATAAATAAATGAAATGCTAGGCAATTAGATTGTATTATTAATCCCGCATCTTTCACGTCTCAAAATACATTTTTAATTAAAAAAAACAAACAAACAAAAAAAAAACCTGACGGAATTAAAGACGCTGCATTCGCCTGCCATAAATGGTTAGCAATCTCCGGTTGCAGACCATTGCTACTGTAGTAAATTTAATCTTCATTTGGCGTTCCATACTTGCGGTCATGCTCGAACAATTTTTGTATAGATACCGAAACTCACTTTAAAACTAAACCTTGTGTCATATTCTGTACGAGTGGGCGCATAAAATATCCATTCCTACAGAAGTGAATGCTAAACTTTCTTTTTTTCCGGTTTGCTGCCTTCTTGCTTGATGCAGCAACACCAGCTTCTTAATATCAGACACTAAAAATGTCTAATCTCCCCGTCCAGTCATTTTCTGTTGGTTTCTTTGCAGAGAAATGAGCTGAACGCCTGTGCTGAAGCCTCGTTCTAAAGGTGGTATTGGGAAGGCAAATATATTGACTGACTTTATCCTACAATGCAGAACTGCAATCTGAAATGTTTTAGTAACCAAAAATCCCGATTTTAATTATTTACTTCATACATGTTTAAAAGTTCTGACTTAAATTTTGTTTTTAAAAAACGAAAAGAAAGAAAGAAAAAAAAACGATGTTTTGGTTCTTATGCCATCCTCCCACCACTCGCTTGGATCATTCTACTAAATCCCAGAGAGTGGAACCGCCCACTTTGTCATTGACTACTAGAGTAACTCCTAAATTATTACCGAGTCTTGTATATTTGTGACCCTATGCCAGACTCAATTAAACTTATTGAACGATATACGATGATACGACCTCTCCACAACGACTCAATTTTCATAAAGTAGTATATTCATTATATAAATTTTATTGTAACCTTATGTATTGTACACCACTACAGTAATGGATCATGTGCAATATATAAGTGAACGATTCAACTAGAAAAATTGTAAATAAATACACTGAATCTAAATCGCATTCAAAGATATGTTATATGGTGAAAGTGTGACTTACCCTCATAAATAAATCAACAATGTTTTGCGGCAATTTTTAGCATCAACTTGAAACTTTCCTTGTTAAAAAGTTGAATAAAACACATTCAACATTATTTATGGATCTACTGTTTTTTCGAGACTTAGCATGAGCAAAAAAACAAATTCACGGATTTGAACGAAAAACAAAATGTTATTAAAAATCCACGAAAATGTTTATTCCTTTAATAGTCAGTTGTGCTTACTTTAATTTGTAACGTAAATTTAGGTCGAAAAAAAAAAGTGTTGATAAGATAGAGAGGGTCACAAAATATTACCCGGAGCCCCCAATCACGCTTGGTCGGGAAGGGGTCACGGGTAGTACTCAGCGGCCATCACCTTGAGTACTATTATAGCCTTTGAAAAATCGAACCACGGATTTCTAGTCTTAAACTTAAATTACATCGTTCTCAGTTATCAACTCTTCCACTCCGCAAGATCAAAACATATTGATTTAAATTTTAAAATAAATACTGATCAATAGTTAAAAAATAATCAATTATTGTTATAGAATTGATGAAAATATAAAGTAAATATAATTTCAAAATAACATTCAATCACAGAAAAATATTGCCGATTAAACAAGATTTTAATTAATACAACTGTCGTATAAATTCTTCTATTATCAGGAGGAGGAAGGATGTGTGTGTGCTGTGTAGCCTAACGGTTATCGACGAGATAAGTTGAATCGCCGAACCGAGTTTGCTGGCCTTGTCTGTAGCTTTCAATTTTGCACTAATGTCCGTAAAAAAGTCACGAGTAACAAACGAAAACAAAAAAGTATTGCCGGTGAGGTGGAAAGAAAAATGCGACAAGATATGTTAAAATAAAATTATTTCTTTTACCAGTATAATGAATCGCAGTAGAATGTCGCTTTTGTGGGCAAAGGAGACGGGCTGGAAGACAAGGGATTTGGTTGTGTACGAGCCTGGCGTTGAAGCTTGTGTCGGGTCGGTCAACCGAGAAGCCACTGCTGAAGTCTGTGAACAGACTGTGTACTGCTTTTAGTGACACCAAGCGGGTCCTTTTAAGCAGTCAAGGTGGATACAGCGTTTTTTGTCGTGCAAAACAGCAACGTTCGTGATTGATCCAAACATTTAAATTTTATTTTATATTCTGGGGGATTTGTTTTGTGAGCCGGATGCTATGTTCGTGGCGAAAAAAAAAAATTAAATTTGCTTTCTTAGCGTTCACATCCGACCAAAAGGTTTTGTTGTAGAGTGAAGCAGGAAGAGGGCTAATTTGAAGCAGAATATGACACAGTCTAGAAGGACAATTCTGAATTTAAATCCGTTGGAAAGAGAATGGAGGTACCATTCCGTTATCTTTTCCCAAGAAGTCATGGGAATTAACAGTTAATAAACACAACGAATCTACGCAGAATCATGATCGCCTAGATGACATTATAAATATTAATAGTACTATTCGGGTAGATGGAATTCGTCAGCCCAGGAGGGTAGACCATCTAAGAGAATTTAAACCTCTGCTGCCTTGTGGTCATACTCAATTATGGGAAAGGCTTCGAGAGTAAACCATGAGGACAAATCCGAAGACAGAGTCAATAAGACAGTCCTATGTTATGTTCACCTTCATTCTGGTAACTACAGCGACGACGACGGTGCCAAGCTGTACTGGACACTACCTTTCCTTTTTTACGGGGTCGGGTGTACAATATGGATTACCTTACAGGATTAAAGTACCCATAACCAATTACCTTTGTTGTGGGATTATCAATTGTTGAAGAGATATATTCGTGTTGATAATATTAGGTGATGCTGGTAATACATTGGAGATTCTTAAAACAAGAAAGTATAAGAACGAATATACAATTAGTCGGATAATAACAACATATTTTATTGTTTTAGCAAACGAAGTAGAAAGAATAAAAAGGGAGGTAAATAAAGATGTATGTA
The DNA here is from genome assembly GCA_963932145.1 of Acanthosepion lycidas. NCBI lineage: Eukaryota > Metazoa > Mollusca > Cephalopoda > Sepiida > Sepiidae > Acanthosepion > Acanthosepion lycidas. The sequence goes on from OZ010587.1 coordinate 34,619,852, forward strand.
GACATGTGCGTATTTAGTTGTAAAGTTTACATGGAAGATTTTGAGAGACTTGCATTTTGAAAATAAATTTTCGTTGGATTTGTATAATTATTAGATATACCTGCTTCTCGTCAGGTAAACTTCTGGTTTTATTTGGTAATGATAATGGTAATATTAGCCGTTTCCTTATAAGGATACATTCGGCATTCATTGGCCGAGCAACCAGTGCTACTCCAGTTAGGCTTTTCTCCACTCTACTGCCATCGTGTTGGGATCAAAGTGTAGTATCTGTTCTCCTCATTTTTTAATGGTAATGGTAATATTAGTCGTTTCCTTATAAGGATACATTCGGCATTCATTGATCGAGCATTCATTGATCTACTGTGTCGATTGTAATTTATAAAACGTTTTCTCTTAAAAGTTTTTTTCAGGAAAATAAGTTTCTCAAGTCCAGTCGCTATATGCTTTGTAATTTCTGTGTTGTGTTCTGTGCGACATATGGTTCGCTTGCACCCCCACACTCCACCCCGAGGAAAGGAAAAATACGTCACATCTCTAGGGCATCTTGTGGGTAAATAGAGGAAAAAGCGAAAGAAACGTTTCCGCCCTTTTCTTGTATACAGTACCGTACAAAAGTGTTAGGAAATTTAAACTATTGTAAATTTCTAATAATTGCTATCTTATAGTCCCACAACTCAAGATTACGTAGATTCTGTCCATTAGTTTTGTCAACATTTGATCTATGATTTAAGCCAGGGTTCGAATCTGGCAAATCTTTCAATACATTGATACATTCATCAATCTGTCTCTATTGCATGCAATCTGCCATATGGAACGTCATAATGCTAAAATATCTCGCCTTCAGCCAAGACTATCGTCAATTTTAAATATTTTTTTAAACATCCCATTTTATGCAACCCTCAGTCATTATGCTTTTATCCTTTGTGTAACGTGGATCAGATTCCTAGACTCTGGCGCGAACCTTGGTTTCGACTAACATCAAAGGTCGCTTGGCGTTAATGTTTTTGAGTGTCCAAAATTATTTTATTTGACAGCGTTCCTTTCGTTTTAATTTTAATCTAACGGAACAGGCTTCACGCATAACGCGTGAAGCCTGTCTTATTTTGGTAGATTTATAGTCATAAATAAGTACGCTTTGGTCGCGCAAACTTCCGGTCAAATTCAGTCTTTTCTTCTTCCCCTTTTTATTTGAGGGTTTTCCTCTCGTCAGTTGAGTGAGAAGTACCGAAAGAGAGAAACAGAGTGAGAGAGAGGGAGAGAGACAAAAGAAGTGTTTTAAAGAAAAGTACTTGCCTTATTTTTATTTTTATTCTTTTTATTTCTTTTTATATATTTTATTTTCCATATTTTATTTTATTTTTATCAGGACTCACTACATTTCTTCGTTGAAATCAATCTGTCAGTCCATGTTCGTGAATGATGCGCTTAGTTTTATTTGCTGACACCAAACTGAACAAGTCGTAATCATCTGTAGTAGGATTAGGTAGTAATGACACCATACGAAAATATACACTTTTCTCTTTACTAAGTGAGTGACAAAGAAAACTCTCTCTCTCCCCCTCCCTCTCTCTCCCCCTCCCTCTCTCTCCCCCTCCCTCTCTCTCCCCCTCCCTCTCTCTCTCTCTCTCTCTCTCTCTCTCTCTCTCTATATATATATATATATATATATATATATATATATATATATATATATATATATTCCTTTCCTTTCCTTCTTTCTATTGTTCCTATTCTCGGTAATGGACATGAACCCGAACTTAGTTTATGTGGGTCAGTGAATGTCATAAAAAAATCAAACAATGACAACACGGCCCGCCAAAAATCAAACGGGAAACACGGATGTGTCATCTCCAATAAAAAGAAGAAAACCACGTACGAGACTAGAGACGCCGCAGTGGAGAAGAACTTGAATCGAGGTAGCAGTTCGAGAAGCAAGGGTTGGTGATTCATTGGCTGTGAGTTTGACTTTACGTACAATTCCACAAGAGAAAGAAGAAAGGATGAATGCAACGAATTAATTTCCTTCAACCAGAAGGAACACAACAACTCCTGTATGAACTCTCAAATCCCAGAAAAGAACTATGACGATAGTCAACCATTTTAAACACTGTAACCAAATGGAATCAACGATAAATGGTACTATAGACAATAAATTTGGCCTTTACTTCATCTCTATATACCATATATCCATCACTTGTCTATCAGTTTTTACTGATCTTTTTGCTGTCCCGATCAGTCTCCATATTATCCTATGCTGCAGCTTTTGAAGGCGATCGTAGTTTGATCGATTCCACTGCCTCGAGAGGATTTCTGAAAGGCCGTTCTTGATTCCAAGTTCCTTAACCTTGCTAGCTGGTTCATATTCTTGACTATCTTCACTAGCGACATCCTGATTTCAAATAATGAAAGAACACAAGAATTCGATGTCAGAATTTTCTCGATATGGAGGAAAGAATCCGTCCTCTGCCGAAAAATACTTGCCGTTCAGCGGTTGAACAGAAAAGAGAAAACAAAACGGTCAGTTGGCTGAAAAGTTTTGGGTGTCGTCTCGTATCGTCTCTCCTCATTCAGAACCCTTACTAAAAAAATATGATAATTAGGTGTGAAACTTACTCCAATATGGAGAAAATTTTATCTGTAAACAGCTCAATAAAAAAGAAAGAAAGCAATTTTTAGAAATTTACAATAGTTTAAAAATAACCTAAAACCTTTGCAAGGAACTGTATTGCTTTTGGCAATGCCATCTAGCAACCATTAGCAGAAGTTCGTTATCTGACAAGTGAGTTAATCCCACACTATACTATTTACTCATATCTGGAAAGGAGAGTATTTTTTTAATTTTTTTCAAGTGCATTAATGCGAAGTGAAAAAATTGCCACCGGTGATTAAACTCGATTCACCGTTTCAATTTCTATACCATTAATCGTCAAAACCATTCTTTGGTTACATATGGCGATGGCTTTTTACTAAGGATGATCATCAACTTTTGAAATAAACAAAGTTACAGCATTTATTAAGGAAAAGCTGAAATTGTAAAAACCAAATGAACATTAAATAAAGGAAATAAGAAAATTTGTTGATGCAAATACTTGTCCATTTCTTTTTGAGAAAAGATAAGGTTCTACCAGCATCTAAAGTCTATTGTGTCGTAATATACTTGTGGCTGAAACAAAGACAATATTTTAAATGACAGTTTTTTTTTATCATTCCATTTCATCCCAAGTGAAGCAATAAGGCCACTAAAACGCAAGGGGGTTGCTGAGTGTGGGAGAATATGAGAAGAAAAAAACATTATTAAGAAAACAGAACAATAAAAGAACAGGAATTAAGAAGGCAGAAGATAATTATTGACATTATATTTAAATTTCTGAAGATCAAACTTGGCTGGGAAGCAAGAAACTGGAAGATAGTTTCACAAGTGAGATGTGCGATTAAAGAAACTGTTATCATAGAACTTGCGGTTACATCTCGCCACTTCAACTGTAAAATGACGAGACCTAGCAGCCAATCTAGTACTGCGCTTAAATTCACAAAGACTATGTACCAAAGAGAAAAGTTCATCAGAACAATTACTATGAAAGTTTTTTTTTTTTTTTTTTTTAAGCACAGGAAAGCTATATTACGGCGGTGAGAAAATGACGGAAGCTGAGATGCCAGGTCAGGAGAAATAGCATTGCAGATTTTTCTTTGGTATATTATACCAAGAATCCCTAAATATATATCAGACTAGATGTGGCTGCAATACTCAAAGCATGGACGAATGCTAAACTTATAAATATTCATGATAGATAGATAGATAGATAGATAGATAGATAGATAGATAGAAACTATATTAAGATAGATAGATAGATAGATAGATAGAAACTATATTAAGATAGATAGATAGATAGATAGATAGATAGATAGAAACTATATTAAGATAGATAGATAGATAGATAGATAGAAACTATATTAAGATAGATAGATAGACAGATAGATAGAAACTATATTAAGATAGACAGATAGATAGAAACTATATTAAGATAGATAGACAGATAGATAGAAACTATATTAAGATAGATAGATAGATAGATAGATAGATAGAAACTATATTAAGATAGATAGATAGATAGATAGATAGAAACTATATTAAGATAGATAGATAGATAGAAACTATATTAAGATAGATAGATAGATAGATAGATAGATAGATAGAAACTATATTAAGATAGATAGATAGATAGATAGAAACTATATTAAGATAGATAGATAGATAGATAGATAGAAACTATATTAAGATAGATAGATAGATAGATAGATAGATAGAAACTATATTAAGATAGATAGATAGATAGATAGATAGAAACTATATATAGATAGATAGATAGAAACTATATATAGATAGATAGATAGAAACTATATTAAGATAGATAGATAGATAGATAGATAGATAGAAACTATAGATAGATAGATAGATAGAAACTATAGATAGATAGATAGATAGAAACTATATTAAGATAGATAGATAGATAGAAACTATATTAAGATAGATAGATAGATAGATAGAAACTATATTTAGATAGATAGATAGAAACTATATTTAGATAGATAGAAAGAAACTATATTTAGATAGATAGATAGATAGATAGAAACTATATTTAGATAGATAGAAAGAAACTATATTTAGATAGATAGATAGATAGAAAGAAACTATATTTAGATAGATAGATAGATAGAAAGAAACCATAGATAGATAGATAGATAGATAGAAAGAAACCATAGATAGATAGAAAGAAACCATATTTAGATAGATAGATAGATAGATAGATAGAAAGAAACCATATTTAGATAGATAGATAGATAGAAAGAAACCATATTTAGATAGATAGATAGATAGATAGATAGATAGAAACCATATTTATATAGATAGATAGAAACCATATTTAGATAGATAGATAGATAGATAGATAGATAGAAACCATATTTAGATAGATAGATAGATAGAAACCATATTTAGATAGATAGATAGATAGATAGATAGATAGAAACCATATTTAGATAGATAGATAGATAGAAACCATATTTAGATAGATAGATAGATAGATAGATAGAAACCATATTTAGATAGATAGATAGAAACCATAGATAGATAGATAGATAGATAGAAACTATATTTAGATAGATAGATAGATAGATAGATAGAAACTATATTTAGATAGATAGATAGATAGATAGATAGAAACTATATTTAGATAGATAGATAGATAGATAGAAACTATATTTAGATAGATAGATAGATAGATAGATAGAAACTATATTTAGATAGATAGATAGATAGATAGAAACCATATTTAGATAGATAGATAGATAGAAACCATATTTAGATAGATAGATAGATAGATAGAAACTATATTTAGATAGATAGATAGGTTTCTTTTGGTGTCATTTCTGACGAGGACGAATTCTAAATGGCTGCAATTAGAATAACTGAGTGACGAAATTTCGTGATCTGTAATGAAAGTCTTTACGATAGCATTGACTCGTTTTTGGCCTAGAGTTCTTTGCCAATCACTTGAAAATATTTTTCCGACAAACCCTTTATTTGGATCACTTCAAATTTATAAACTGTATGCAAAATCTAATACAAATTAAGTTAGTTCAGCATTGAAGGCAACAAGCAGATGTCAAGCATAAAATTGTTCAGTGTAGTAAGATTTGAAATTCTATAATTAAACTAGGTCAGAAGTGAAGTCATGTCATAAAAGAAACTCAAGTAAAAAAAAAAAAAAAGGAAAAAAAGATTAATATAAACGAAAGGCTCAGACAAAGAACTACCAAAAAATAAAAATCTATATTTTTTAATTTTTTTTACGAAGGTTCACCTAATAAAAGCCCCAAGGGCCACTCAAGGTAGCGGTTTGCTGTGTGGCGATGTATTAGCGTAAGATAACAATAAAGATAAAATAGCTAATTCTAGACTTGAAAAGGTTAAAATTTAATTAGTGATAGAAATTTCAGAGTTCAAGCGAGGACGTTAGGAGTATAGAGTTAAAGTAGACTTTAGAAGGAACCGAGGGAACAAGGCATGAACCTCTACTCCTGTCGAAAAGACCGGGGAGGAGTGTAAACCGGACGATAGGCAAATCTATCTACCCCTATTGGAACAGGGAAAATAATAATTACTGAATAAAATTTCAGATTTCAAGCGGGAACGTCAGAAGTACAGAGCTGAAGGAACCGGAAACCTATTCCTAAACAGGAAACAAAGGATAAATCTCTACTCCTGTTCAAAAAATCGGGGAGGAGTATGAATCGGGCGATAGGCGAACCTATCTATTCCTATTAAATTAGATTAAAAATTGGCAGATACATCACGAGGTATAAAACAACTTTTAAGCTATCACTTTTGGTAATATTAAAAGAAACTTTGAAATTGTATCAGCGAAAACAGATAAATACGAGAGTGCAACAGATCACATTTAGTCAACTCAAATACCAGTTTGCCTACAAAAATCTACACTAAGTGACTCTTTTTCTTCAAAGAGATAAGCGAAGTGGATAGAGATCAAAAGACTCACTAACTGAAATTATTCGGAATCTTGTTTAAGCCAATACGTTTGCACTTCCTTTTCTTCTTTAAACTTAGTAGTAACATTTACGAAATGTATGAACTTTCTGTATATCAGATATTTCTACGTGCATTTAAAATGGGATTGTACTTTGAAAAGATACATCCGCCTAAAACCAACTTTCTACATATCGGACATTTCTACGAACATTTAAAATAGGACTGTATGCTTTAAAACGATACATCCGCCTAAAACCTGCTTTCTATATATTAGACATTTCTACGAACATCTATATATATAGAGTTGTAGCCTCTGTCTGTCTGTTATCATATTCCCCCAAGGGTTTTCGAAACCACTATAACCATATATATTCTGAAACTACATTACCCAGGATACTTGATCAAGGGGTACCCGTGGGGCACCCCCCGCACACACTGAATTTTTTTCCCTTTGATTTAAATTAATTTGAACAAGGGAATGACTCCTATCCAAAATATAGAAGAAGAAAGCCAGAAGATGGAGGTCACATTGGCAAGATCATTTTGATTAAAGAGGGTACCGGGAGGGCACACTCCCCACTGAATGTTTTCCCCTTTGATTTAAATTAAATTTAAATTTGAAAAGGGGAATGACTCCTATACAAAATATAGAAGGAGAAAACCAGAAGATGAAGGTCACATCGGCACAATCAAAATGATATAATATGGACGTCATGTTGAGCAAGAAATCACCAATTATTGGGTAGTGCCTTACAATACATATTTGTTACGACAAATCAGCTGTCATGTAAATGTTGAAATCTGCTCATCAATTCATTCAATCAAGTATTGCATTAAATACATATCAAAGGGATCAGATCAAGCTGTTTTTTCACAAACCCCCCACTGATTTTTTTTTCTTTGATTTAAATTAATCTTAAATTTGAACAAGAGAATGTCTCCTATCCAAAATAGAAAAGAAGAAAGCCAGAAGATGGAGGTCACATCGGTAAGATCATTGAGTAATACTAAAATGCATCATTTTTCTCCACAAATTATAACAATGATTTAAAATAAATCCTCATTTTTCTTACAATGATTTAAAATCCATCATTTTCTTACACACAAGACGCGGGTAATTCGGCTAGTTGAAAATAAAACTGTATACTTTGAAAAGATACACCTGCCTAAAATCAACTTTCTGTATATCTGACATTTATACGAACATTTCAAATATGACTGTATACTTTGTAAAAATACATCCGCCTAAAATCAATTTACATACAAAACTTTGTTGTAAAAATGAATATAAATTTCATTTTAAAATTTTACCACAATTATTGGCAGTTTATTTACTGTCCTCGCAGATGACGAAAAGAACTGAGACAACAAAAAGATGGTTCTACAGAATGATGCTGAGAATACCATAGGCTGAACATGTGAGCAATCAGGAAGTTTTAAGGAAAACAGAAACAAAAAAGACAAACCTTACTAAAAGCTACAAAGGACAGGAAGTTGTGGAGAGCTATGATCGCTCACGTCCCGAAGGGAAACGGCTACATAGAAGAATTGTGACTATGATAAATTACCAACGCTGCTATATCAACACTTGTCGCATTATCTCAGACTTACATTACGTAATGCCCCGCTGTGAACTTTAACGTTTGCATCAACAAACTTCCAACGAATTGGTTTCACTTTTGTTTCATGCTGAATTCAATCAATGTCTGGTGTACATAACGGCAATAATTTTGTTAGTTTTTGCTTTAGTTCTGTTTTCATTTCTTCATCATTCTCTCCCTTTCTCTCCCTCCCCTCTCTCTCTCTTTCTCTCCCTCCCCCCTCTCTCTCTCCCTCCCCCTCTCTCTCTGTATATATATATATATATATATATATATATATATATATTTGTTGGAATAAAAACAGACCACTTTAAGGTATGTTTGTTTGAATAAAAACAGACCACTTTAAGGTCTGTTTTTATTCAAACGTATTTGCTCTGAATTTACATTGAGCTCTCCGGATATCATCCTCCTTGGGTCTACCCATACGGTACGGATTACCTAGTTTTGCATAAACTATATATATATATATATATATATATATATATATATATATATATATATATATATATATATATATAATAAAAAGGCTTAAACACTAATATTCCAAGGTCATAATTTATTCCATTGGAATCGTAAATACGATCCAATTCATCAGACCTACAAATTCAAAAAGAAAACAGAAAAAAACCTACTCCGGAAATAAAAATAGAATTTAGAGAGAGTGTAATTATGAGAGTGTGGGACGAATGTTAGTTTATAAGAGAGGGGTTTAACAGAGAGAGTTTTATTTAAAATTAGGTGTGAGTGGAAGGGGGAAAATGACTGTTGTCGGATGTCTAAAACATTATAAGGATACACTTCGAGGTGACATACACACACCATGGCCGATCAAATCTTAAAGAAGGAGGGAGAGGTAAGGAAAGAAGTGGTGGGGAAGAAAGATGGGGCGGGTGAAATTAAAATTGCAAGGGACGCTGTGTAATTGAGAAAATTTGACAAAAATAATATCGACTGCAGGTTACAAATCAAATATTATAAACAATAAATATGACGATTATCTAATCTGGCGAGGACCTATATTTTTATGTTCAAAACGCATGCAAAACCACACATACACAATAACTTATACACGTATATACATACACATCGCCGTGTACCTACATACACACATACATATATCCATGTACACATACACATATATCCACATATTCACACATACATATACATACACACACACACATATACATATATCTGATTCAATATCTCTGATACTAAGCGCTTTCTAATAATTACCGCGCATATGATAAACAAATAATTACACCTACATATATACACACATACACATACACACACACCTCCATATATACATATATATATACACACATATATATACATATATATACATATACACACACATATATATATATACATACATACATATACACACATATACAATCATACATACATATACATGTACACACACACACATACATCCATATATATACATATATACATAGACACACACACACATATATATACACACACACATACATATACACAAACATCTACACGCATACATACATGTATATACTACACACACACACACATACATACATATATACATATATATACACATACACACATACATATACATGTACACACACATACACATATAAATACATACACACATACACATACATATACATATATATACATACGCACACATATATACACGTATATCCACCTATACCCTATACACACATTTTCCACATACATATACATGTGTGTATGTCACCTCGAAGTGTATCCTTATAATGTTTTAGACATCCGACAACAGTCATTTTCCCCCTTCCACTCACACCTAATTTTAAATAAAACTCTCTCTGTTAAACCCCTCTCTTATAAACTAACATTCGTCCCACACTCTCATAATTACACTCTCTCTAAATTCTATTTTTATTTCCGGAGTAGGTTTTTTTCTGTTTTCTTTTTGAATTTGTAGGTCTGATGAATTGGATCGTATTTACGATTCCAATGGAATAAATTATGACCATGGAATATTAGTGTTTAAGCCTTTTTATTATATCCTTACTCTGTCCTGGACATTGAGTTCTACCTGGATTTTGTCCTCTCGGAAAATTTTTTATTTTAAAATATACATATGTATATATGCACCTGTGGATTTTGCATATATATGTATATTTACCACTAATATTATCTCTCTCTCTCTCTCTCTCTCTCTCTATATATATATATATATATATATATATATATATATATATATATATATATATATATATATATATATATATATATATATCATTAAGAAACAATTTATACAAAGAATTAATTAGCAATGTTAATTCGAAATATACAAAGGATGAAACTTAACTTATTAACATTATCAAAGATGGAGAACCAGAAGACAGAGTTTAGTTTTCTGCTTAGTTTTCAGCTTCAGTAAAAACTGACCAAATTGTGCTAAGTGTTCAAACATGGCGCCGCAAAATAAAATAAAAAAACCGGAGACTAAGTCAGATGTTAAAAGGTCGGGGGCTAAAGCAGATATTAAGTTTCAAAGATTCTTGATTTTACTTTATTTTTTATCTGATCCTCTCATAAAATGAATATTTTTTACATCTTTTTTTTTTTTTTTTTAAAGGAGCCCATCGAGAATTGATGATGACCCAACCTAGCACAACTAGGTGCTTTGCGCAGGTTGATAATAGTACTGAGTTTTGGTTCCTCCATCCGGATTTTCCAGGCTGGTTTGAATTTAGTTTTCATTCTTCTATACCGGTTGCCACCCAGGAATTTATAGAACACAGTCTGTCCTGCTTTTTACCTGGGGTAGAAGCGATGGATTCATACCTTTCCCAAATATTAGCACATAAGTGAATCTAATGATTGGAATTCTAACTCGGCTCACTGCCGATTCCTCAATCCCAGCCGCAATCCATTACTCCCCCGTGCAGCTATCTATATTACATCTATTATCCTACTATAAGTAATTTTTGTTTTGATTTTAAATACACATTTTTTTAGTATTTCATTTTTGAGATGAGTAATTGTCAAAATTCTTGTATCATTTCAAACTACTGTTCTCATCTTGATTGATATAGATTTTATTATAGACACAACGTTTCGGTCAAGTACCCTCTAGACATTATCAGGTGTCCATTGATTAATTGAGATTATTGATTACTGTGATATTTTCTAACTGTGATGCAAGGATTGAACTCACGACAACTAGATGACCATAGCCCATGTATAACCAATTCCTATATTCACTATGCCACTACAGGACATTAGTGGTATGTTTTTTGAAAACATATACAAATTTTAGAAGTTAAAGTTTCAAGAAAATAAACGGAAGAATATCCATTTTGAAAATTAATGGCAATAACGATTTTAGACAAATGATACAACTTCACTCAAAAGCACTGTCATATACTGATCCGAATTTAGTCTAGCTTTCAGTTCCAGCGAAAAGTGTCGAGGAGGGGCTTCAGCCCCGAACCTATAGTATTGTGGATGATGGTATTGAACTGAAAAATGATATTTGTTTTGTTTGAAAATAAAAGTGAACGGAAATCAGAAGAATTTTTAACCATAAATTCCCACTTTCTTGTAATTGAGGTAATTTTTTTTTCAATATTAAAAAATCACAGTTAATCTGGAAAAATCAATCAGTTTCAGAAAATTCTATTTCTATGCCTTACGAAAAATGAATGATAGAAAGAAAAGATGAAAATCCGAAAAAAAGAAATTTACACTTGGAGTACTATCAAACATATGTAAAATACATGTTACTAACACGCGCATGCGCGTATACACAAACGCGTTCGTTGGATGTTATCACATATACCCACTCAGTTTTATTTTTTGCGTTTTATTTATTTATTGATGACTATTCAGAGGAAAAATGTTAGGAATTTGAATAACAACTAATTTTTACTAAAACACATAAAACAAAACTTGATACTAAGTTACAAAGAAACAATCCACACTATGTTCATTCTTAGATATTAAAGATTAGCAGACTATCAAAACTCAAGTCTGACAAAGGAGTTCTCAATGAGATTTTACTGAGGTTAGTAACACACCCTGTGCTGTAAGTGGAGCTATCTTTCTCTTCATTTTAGGTAGAAGAAGTTTCTCAGCCCCGAAGATTCCAACCCTACGGCAGCACCTTCCTCATTGCACTAAAGAAGTTGGATTGGTGTAATACCGATGCCAGCATGACAGTTGGTCCTTGGCCCGTATGCATAAAAGTATGTGTATGGCACTCCCCACGTTAAAACGACCTTGTGTCATATCCACCCTTGGTGGGGACACCAAAGGTGGATATGACACAAGGCCGGGTAAATATACTTATCAAAACTCAAGCATTAAAAACGGACAAAAATGAACTTTAATATTAAAAAATAATCTAAATTTAAAATGATACCCACAATAAACTTTAATTTCTCTTCAAGGTAATTAATTGGTAAACCTACTTAAAATAATATAATTAACTGAGATAATTATGCCAGAGGTTTTGCAAATTCAAAAGTGTTTTTAAAATTCTTTTTCAGTTAAACAAGTAGTCAATAGGCCTTGTCTGGCAAATAACAAATTTAAACACGAGATGACTACCTTTGCCGACTTTGATGGAAGTATTTCGACTGCATTCGGTTATGTCTACTAGCATATAGCCACCTGACATGAAGAGGCCTGAGAAATCTAGGACGATTTCTATCCATGCAACAGAGGGTAACGGAGTCAGGTAGAATGTTTCGTGTTGAAATGGAGTAGTGGGTGGTGGGGTGTCGCTTGACATTGGATGCAATCTTAGACGGTCTCTTTCACCATCTTGTAAGTACCTGAAAACTGTACCTTCTCCCCGATAAGCTGATTTGTCTTGACGATTCCTTGGTGCGTATAGTGTGCGATGTTGATTATTCTCTTCTACAAATCCGTCAGGGACTACCAAGCGATGATTTCGCAGAACGACACCGTCTGAGATGGACAATTCATCCTTGAGCTGGACGAAGCTGTATATATCTGGATCCTGGCACTTTTCTGGATTGCTGACATTGCTTTCAAAGGTAAATGCATTTGTGATTATGCGTTTCTGCACGTCATTGCAAAAGATGTGTCGCTGTAGGCGAATACAGACCGTCGTTCGCTATGTTCACAGGTTTATCTCAATATTAGGGTCGTGATCGAAATCAACAAAGAATAACGACAAATGCTTTTCAAAACACTGGCTGGGAAGTGACACAAAAATAATATGATTTCTCACTTAATCGGCAATGTCTTCGGCTTCAAGGAAGCGAACTTCTGGTATCTCACTAACTTCTGACCACAGAAAAAGGACCCCTGCACACTCACTGCCTGACCGTCTCACTAACTGCTGGCCGTCTCAATAACTTCTGGCTGTTTCACTGACTGGCTCCTGTCTGTTTCACACACTATCTTAAAAGGAAAAAGAATCTATCTTCATCTAAGGATGTGTGAGAAATCGTATTGCTAAACATTGGGGTTTCTGGCTTTTTCTAGAGTCAGTATTTTAAGAACCGCGTCGTCACGTATTGGATGTGTGCTTCAGCTAAATTGCTTCTCTCTAGCTGCTAATATTAAACTCGACTGAGTTATATGGTTTAATAAGGTGATTAATTAAGCTGGAATTCGTAATTATTTGCATCTAGCTTCTTTGACATCGTTATGAAGAGAGAGTTACTGAGGTCTTCCTATATTTCGCCACTGTCGTATATTTCATTCATTATTTCAGTAATGTGAACAGGAAATCGTTTAAGGTTGACAGCATCTGACAGCATACAATACCATCTGGCCTTACTGCTTTGTTTTGCATTTATCTTGGTCTGTGCCGATATTACCCGAGATTTCAATATTTCATGTCCTTCATCGTTTTTATGTATAGTGGGTATTTCTCTTCTGTTGCCGTGAAAGAGTTCTCCGACCTATTGGTTCCATCTTTTAAGTATGTATTTCTATTATAAGCGCTCCCTTTCTAAAATGTATGGACCCTTTCTAGGGGCACGCCTTCTGTTCTGTTATTTCTTTTATCAATTTATGCAATACCTACTATGTCGATGTTCTGTGATGTCTATCTCTGCATATTTGATACATTCATCTTTTGTCTGCTTGCATTTCTTTCCAACATTTTATATATTTAAACATTTTATATATTGTGCCATTCCTTGGCATTGTTTACTGTTTTTTTTTTTTTTGTTTTTTTTTTCATCAACTCGAGAATTTCATGTCATTCACTGTCCCAGAGTCTGGTGTATTTTAATTTAGGTATTCATTTGATTTATTCTTTAAATTTCGTAATTTTAGCTTGAAGTTAGAAGTTGGTCGCTCACACACTTTTTTTCAAGTTTTACAGTATAATACTGCATTTTCCGAATCTTTTATTGATACTCTATTTAATTCTTTATCTCCACCTGGATTTTTCCATGTCTATATGCGTCTTGTGAGTTTTTGAGATAAGGTTAAGTTGATTATTACTTGGTCGTCTGCTGTTCACCATTGTTATCCGCGTTTGTTGCGTGATTCAAGTTTATAGTTGTTATTTCACTGCTTTGTTCCTTCCCTATTTTTGCATTTAGGTTTCCCACGGTGATAATTTTTTGTGATTTGTACTGACTCTTGGCATTATCTTCTTCTTCATGTGCGGTGTCCCCTCCGGGCATAGGCGGTCATGGCTCTCTACAACTTCCTGTCTCTTGTAGTTCTTAATAAACATTGTCTTTCTGTTATTTCTCACAAGCTCTATTCCGCCATCCATTTACTCAAGCTCATTAACTATACTATGCATTGTCTCCTTCTTGTCTTCTATCTGTCCCGTGAGTATCAGATTTTCCGAGCCTTTTTTCTTCATTATATGTCGCAGAAACCCCAACTGTCTCTTAAGTATTAGTTTCCTTTTTGTTTACATTTTCTTCAAAACTTCGTTGTTACTTACATGTTCGAACAACGAATCCTTCTGTAGAACCACATTCTGTTGATTCAAGTCTCTTCTTCATCTTTGAGGAGATCGTCCAACACTCACTGCCATACAGGAGGACAGATATCATGTAACAGTTTAGTACTCTTTTCCTTGTTTCTAGCGATTTTTTTTTATTTCTCAGTATTCTGCTTAGCTTTTTTAATGCTTTCTTAGCTATCTCAATACGTCTTCGGACTTCAGTGTCTCTCTTTCCATCCTCTGTTAAAACACTTCCCAAATATTTAAATTTCCGCGCTTGTTTGATTTCTGGTAGCTCCAATTTGCAATTCGCACTTTGACCTCCTCCTTTTGCTAACAACAATGCGCATTCTATCTTCTGGCAGTTGTTGTTTAATACTTTCTTCTCGCTTTCCTTCACTACCTTCTGTATGTCTTCTTAATACATTTATTAACTGCTGCTTGTTTAAATTCTATGTCTTGTGCCCCACCCGCTTTATTACCTGGACTCGCATGAGTCTGCCAAATATTGTTTGCGGGACCAATAATACCAGGAGTCATAAAAAATATAATTCTTTCCGATCCGCAACAGTCCTTCTGTCCTTTTCTTTCTTGCTTTGCCATTATATTGCTCGCTTTTCAAAGACCTTATCATAGTGTATTAATTATCGGATTTCTCATGCTGACAGAAGTTATCTTTTTTTCAGCCTGTTACCTGCCGAGGAAGTGTCACTAACACGAAAAAAATTAATCGATACCACTGTTGATTGGCTATGTTTAGAATTATCAGCAGTTAACTTCGTCTTGTAACAGCTGGCAACTGCTCAGTGTTTACTCTCGTGTTAGACTCGATGAGAAGAAAAAGCTTCTAATTTCAAGAAAAAACAGAGAAAATATTTTCTCCAGTTGTTTAAATCCAAATCCCAGATCTTCAAAAGTCATGACCAATTAGAGCCATCATGGTTATCAGCAAAAGGATGAGCCCAAGATGCAAATTACTAAATACTAGGAAGTTTTCTAACAGAGGACGGAAACTTCGACACTGAGATCCGAAGACGTGTTGGGATAGCCAATGATGCATTCCAAAAGCTAAGCAGAGTATTAAGAGACTGAAAAATTTCGTTAAAATCAAAGAAAAGAGTACTTAACTATTACGTGATAAAGCTAAAATACGAAACAATATAAAAATATAAATTTGACACTACATTTAAATTCTACATGAGGAATTATCGCTATTATACTGTTTCCGGGTCCCACTTTAAAACTCGGCCTTGTGCCACATCTTGCTGCGTGGGGCAGTGGGTAAATAATTATACTGTTTCCGGTTATTATAAATCTAACTTACAATTTGGTATGAAAACGTTCTCTGGGTGATCCTGATTAAAAATATGTTTTTTAAAGAAAATTCCAGAAAAAAATTCCAAACACAACCCATATTAATATTTTTTATACAATGATATTCACCCTCTACAAGTCTCAAGACCCACTCGAGGTAGAGTAAGACAGTAAGAGGCACTACCGCAAGCAAGGATATAATGCTACCAAGACGCAAGTGGCCACCGGAAGTGAAAGAGAAGGAAAAGGCTTTAGAAGGAGCCAGAAACCCAATCCTAAACAGAAAACAAAGGATGAAGCTCTACTCCTGTTCAAAAGACCTGGAAGGCGTCTAAATCGGGCTATAGGCGAACATATCTATTCCTACTGAGAAAAGAAAAAAGTAATTTAATAGTAAATAAAAGTTCAGAGTTTTAGCCGGAGACGTTAGAAGTATAGAGCTGACTTAGGCGCGTACCCGAATTTAATTCAGCCAATTCGTGACCACGAGTGTAATTTACGCAGGTTGTTGATGCAGATTATACTTTAGTCCAGTGGTTCTCAAATGGTGCGCCTGGGAACACTGGTGCGCCCTGGCATCTTCCAGAAAAATATGTGTCCAGATATAAAAAATAAATATAATTATTTTATTATTGCTGATAGCCCTCGAGGAAAGCTTCAATGACAGGAAGCTTTTGATTTGCTGTATTGAAATGGTAGGAAATGCTGGTAGGTCCTCAATACCTAGTTCGAGAAAGTTGATTACTAAAAGATGTATTATGCGACATAAAATGATTGTTTATTTAAATGTTGTCTTCTTTATACTTTCATAGTAATTTATCATTTATAATTTATCACTTATTTGTTTATAAGCAAACGTGATAAATTAGTTACTTTAAACACGTCAATCGGGATTACTTATTCTATGCGATGGGTGCACTGTGAAATAATTTCTGAATTAAAAATGCAAAAGATTTCAGTCTGCACTAAACCATTCTTTTCTTTTTTTATTCAAAGAAAACATTTAAAATCTGACTCAGCAACTGAGCAGATTTCTGCCAACCGACCATTAAAATAGCACGTCGTTCAGATTTTCTAAGGAATTTCATGATAAAATTTTAGAAAGATTTAAATTAATGACGCTTAATCAGACTATCGTAGAGAATCATTTAATTATAAAAACTGTTCAATTATCATTTTTTTTAATTCTTTTATTTTTAATGAGGGTCTTTTTTGTGCAATTTAACCCCCCCACCTTCACCGACATATATAAAAATAACAGTAGTTTTTAATTTCAAATATGGCGCCTTTCCACTGAAATTTGTACAGATCTACTAAGCAAACATACGCCAGTGTGGCTCTAACAGGCGTTAAAAGTGGAAGTGTTGTGCATACTACTTATTTTCAGATAAATACACCTATACAAAATGGACAGGTTTCTTAAAGAGAAACGTGATATTGAAGAATCCTATTTTGGAAGTGGGCAAAACATAAGTGAAATTAAGAAAGCAAAACCGCGTGTTACAATGAAATATATTTAAGCTTTGGTTTTACTTAGACCAGAAGTGAAGATAAGCCTTTGCCGCGATGTTTAGTATGTGGGTGTAAAATGACAAATGAATCATTGCTTCCTAGTAAATTGAGTAAACATTTAAAAACCAAACACTCTCACTTACAAAATAAATTTACAAGTTATTTCAAGAGATTTTCTGAACAGCAAACAAAAGCTGCAATCTCTTTTAAAAGTATAGTGACTGTTTCTGCGAAAGCTCAAATCGCTTTTTCTCGAGTTTCAGAACTGATAGCACAAAATATGAAAGCTCATACTTTAGGTGAGTCACTTATTTTGCCTGCATGCAAAAAAAATGTCATGACGATGCTGGGAAATGAAGCAGCAATGAAAATAAGCAAGAGTCCTCTGTCCAACAATACAGTTCACAGGCGTATTATAGAAATGTCTTCTGATATCGAGAAAAATGTATGCAGTAATAAACTTCAGCATTCAAATTTTACATTGTAAATTGATGAGTCAACAGACATTACCTGCAAGGTACAACTATTAATATTCGTTTTATTAATGAAGACCAAATAGTAAATCAGTTTATTTTTTGCTAAGAATTAAGTGTCACTATAAAAAGTGAGGACGTTTTTAGCATTCTGAATAACTATCTTGATAAATGTCAGTTATCATGGAAGTCGTGTGTAGGCTTTTGTACAGATGGGCCCCCTTCTGTGGTAAATTGTATGAAGGGCGTTACGTCTTTTGTAAAAAAAAAAAAAAAAATGAGAATGTTATCGTAACTCAGTAGATTCTTCATAGGGGGGTAGCTCGATGGTAAAACGATTGGGAGAAAAATTAAGAGAAGTTTTAGATTAAGTTGTTCAGATGGTAAATTTTATAAAAAAAAAAAAAAAGAAGACCAATCAGATCGCGTTTATTTGAACAACTTTATATCGAAATGGATTCTCAACACAGACGATTGCATTTAAACACCGAGTACACGTGTTAAGACCAGAACTTATTGCGTTTTTTGAAGAGATGAAACAATTACATTATTGCAACCTCCTTTGCTGCGAATTTTACATTGCCAGGTTAAAGTATTTGACCGAGATATATTTCAGCAGCTCAATATTTTGAATATTAGCATGCAAGGGAAAGAAGAAAATATTCTCATATCCACTGACAAAATGAAGATGTTTCAGAGAAAACTACAGATTTGGAAAAGAAAATCTATTGAAGGTAATTTGGAAATGTTTCCATTGATGAGTGACACTTGCATAAATGTAATACTTACAATAGCACCGGCCGACATTTTTTTCTTAGACCCAAATGTTGTTGGGCAATGGGCACATGTTTCTAGGCTATTTTTTCACGCTGGATCTGAAAATCAAGTCCATTTCTCCCCATCACATCACGTATTCTCCGTACAGATAATTTCTATTTTTCTTAAAATAGGCCAAAATACCCATTTAACAGTGATATGCTAGGGCCAAGTCGGACCAACCTTAAATGTTTTCAGGTTTTAATAACTTATCATAAAAGAAAAAGTATCCCAATAAGTTGAAGAATACATTTTCAGTTCAGAAAAAATTTTCAGAAAAATCTCACACAAAATTAGGTTACGACAAACATGTGTCATCAATTTTTGAATCAAAACAGACAAAGAATGAAAAATACATTAATTTTTATCCATCCAAAGGTATAAATCCTCTTTTGGGAACTCTACGGTGTTTTTGAAAAGGTTGATGATCTCTTTTAATACTCCAGCAGAAATTAGCCATCATGTTAACATCCCATCTGCAAAGTGCCTAGTTGGCTATGCCTATCTGGTGTTTCGCAGCTATTTTAAGCGCTGATAAAGAAAATTCTAATCTTGCTAGTTTCAAATACACTCGCCTAACGCTAACAACACTCATTTATCGATGTTCCTATGCATGTTATACAGAGACTGCATGACAATACCAAACCTCTGTAAATTCAAGCAATATAATAAAATCTTATGACGGTTTCAGACTTAAAGTGAAAACTATTAATAAAAACTAAAATCGCTATTCTTGAATGATTTCTAAAGAGCTTCTATGAAAAATAGAGAAGAAACACAAATCAAAATCACAAAGTTTTAACAAGCTAAGAACATTGAGGGCACATGAATATTTTTCTAGTGAGATATCTCTCATAAAGTTAAGCATTTTATGTTAATCCAAAATCATCCCAAAAAGTTTCCATGAATGGATTTCTAATCCAGTCGTATTGTTCAGTGTTAAGTGATGGAAAATAAGAACTCAGTTTTTACCCCAAACTTGTTAAATGTTCAACAATTTCACAAGCTGACATTTTTTCGACCAAAATGTTGCTGGGCAATGTGTACACGTTTCTGGGCTATCTTTTCACGCTGAATCTGAAAACCAATTCCATTTTGTTCCATCACAACACGTTTTCAGATAAACTTACGTGAAGAATATGTATCAATATCTAAAAAAGCTCTGATCAATTTACTACAGTTGGCAACGTCATATGTGAATTAGGCTTTTCTGCAAAAAGAAAGGAACTCTTCAATGTATTGACGAGGAAATGAGAGTTTGCCTATCAAATATACGCCCAGACATTGAAGAAATCGCTAAGACTCATCAGGCTCATGTTTCTCATGAACACAAGAATGAATAAACTTAAAGTATGTTTCATTTTATATTTTTATTGCATTATTTCTTTTCTGCAATATTTGTATATATACAATTAGTGGCAGGATTTCAATTGCGCCCCGACTTCAAAAGAGAACCACTGCTATAATCAATAATTCAGTGGTCACAGTTTAATTCAGCTTAAAATTCGGAAGTCGCTATCTTTAGCATTTTATTGGACGACATTTTAATCGTGCTTGACGACACAGCTCACTTCGATGAATAAGAAATGAAAGTCATTTTGAATACTCTACCTACAAACATTATTTATATTTTCTTGTTTGTTTCCTTTTTATATCAATCATGATATTGTTGTCGGGTCCGAATGTCGATGTTCTGTTGGTAGTTAACTGTTGGTCCTAGAGGCGTCGACAGTTGATAATGACCGGAGAAGCTTGAGTAGTGCCGAAGATTGATAAACAGTTGGTGTATTGGGTTGGTACTTGCTGGTAGTCGTAGCCCAGGGCAGGCGGTCGTTGGTAATCAGAAAATAAAGACGAAACCGCTTGGGAGGTATCGAAGGACGATAAACAGTCAGTGAAAATCGATAGACAGTCGGCGTGTTTTGGTACTAGCAAGCAGCCTTAGCCGAGGGTAGGTGGTTGAAACCATTGTTATCCGCGAGATGATGGGGAGCAGGAAGTGAAACCTGAATCACCGAGTCGATTTGTAGAAAACGTGGTCGGCGGGAGTCAGTTGGTCGCTGCTGCTGCTGCTGCTGCTGGTCTGAATACTAGCCCATCATGTTAATGTTTATTCGTACAAAAGTACAAAACGTGCCACAAAGGCTAAAAGGGTGGAAGGGAAAGGGCTGGTCTTCTCTAGTCTTAACTCGAAACGAGCTAGTCTCTCTGATTGGCCCATTCGTACTTACAATTTTCCTTTCACCATAACAACATATTTTACACTTAGCTGTCGCACCACGATCACCAAAATTCCGCACAGAATGTCCTAGCATGAAATTTTATTTAGACAATTCACAGAAAGATGTAAACATCAGAACCCAGTGAATATACATAATGAGAGGAATACATATATATATATATATATATATATATATATATATATATATATATATATATAATATATACAAGAAAATAAATAAAAGTATCAGTGTTGGGACCCCTGACAGAAAACAAAGTGTGGCAGAAGATCTCGGTTAACTAGGTGAAAAGAGCCAGACTGGAAGAATATCTGATCTCGCCAGATAACAAAGACGTCTGTCACCTAAAAAGGGGGATGGGAAGAAGAAAATGGAGGACAAAAAAGTTGAGGGCTATGCACTTGCATACCCTAGCTAAGTTTGAAAGTAGCATCAAACAACCACTCCAGGTCAGCACCTCTCACTCGCACCAAGCCCGAAACTCTCACCCACCTTTTGCCGAATTTCGACGAAGAGAGTCGCACCATTTCTGCCCTGATCTTAACTTTAAGCTGATGCTTAAAGAAAGAGACCAGTTGAGAAGAAAAGAACTTCTCACCGTCATGAAACCCCTTCTGTCCTGTCGTCCACACTACGATTCGCATAATGCCGAGCAGACACAAAAGCATGTAGTGCCAATCCTTTTCCAGTGGCCGTACCACATTGGCACAGACGGAGCTGGCTTCCAGGACGAAAAACTTTCCGTCCAAGACGTGAACCATGTAATTTCAATCAGCTTGCACAACGGGCGCGCGACACTGCAGAGAAAAAAGGCGTGTCTAATGGATTCCTCCCAGTTCCCGTAGCGTACACACCCGGGCGAAACCTCTAACCCCGCTGCGTAAAGCTTCTTGCTGACTCAGAGAACCCCTCGCAACATCAGCCAGACATTTCAACCCAAGCGCCCAACGCGAGACGGCGCAAAACTCCTGATTCATAAGGCCGAACCCATTCTGGAATTTGTCTTTAGCTTCCACCCTCACTATCACTCTGCATTCGGAGACAATGTCTGTGTATTAGAGAGGAGATCCTTCACCTGTAAGTGGCACAGCTCAAAGCGCTTCGACACTCATCATAAAAGTAGCATTCGTCTCGAAGCGATCGGTTTGTCTCCACCTCGCCCGTATGCACACTTTCCAGGGACGGGATAGATCGGTGGACGTCTCCCTTCTAGAATTCGCTCTCCTCCTCCTCCTCTTGTGTACATATCCGTTCTAGGAAATTCAGGCAGAACGTAGGTTGACGAGTCTCAACACTCAACAGTCTCAGACCACCTTCAGCAAGATGTAGGCAGTAGACCTTTGCATCTCTAGAGGAAATAAAAAACGTCTCTAAATCGTCTCGTTCGACAGCCCATCGTCATCATCTCCCCGAGGAGCGGCCGGTCGCTGCTGGTTTTATGGCGTAGGGAGTGTTACAATAGCGCAGGATTTTGATACTATTTCCGGTTATAAATGAAAAATAACTCTAGTATAATGTAATTGGTCATACTAAAACTACGAACAGGAAAGAAATTGTACTATGTGGAGAATTAATAAACTCGAACAACCTATTCATGGTTAAATTGAAAGAGTCCGTTTGCTGAAACAAAAATAAGTAGCATGTCACTACTATAATATTCATATTCATTGATAAAATTCGAGTTCAGCGGTCACCATTGTCTTCTGGTCAGAGGCACAGCTATGCGAACATATGTATGAATGCCCTGGAACGAAATATGTTACGTAGTTACCACCTAGAACCTCTCCACGACCACAGATATATAGATGATATGTTCTTCACATGGACACATGGGGAGAACACTTCAAACAATGCATCAACAACTTTCACAGCACCATGAAATTCACAATGGAATATTCAGACACTTCCATTCCGTTTCTGGATGTACTGGTACGTCTCTAAACAATTGTCTTCATGTCACTAGACACTAAACCTACAGATGGTCATTACTAACTAAATGTTAACTGCTGTGACTCTACCAACCCAAAAGTATCAATAATCCATAGCCGGTGTTTACGCATAAAACGTAAGTCAGACACTGGGGATTACAAAAAAAAAAAGCATAGAGAAACTAATCAATTATTTCTCCATAGAAATTACCCGCTTGAAACTATCAAAAATCAATCATTAAGGTATATATAGATACTCTCCTAACCTACGAAATTAATAAATAAAAATTCAGAATTCCAATAGTTTGCAATTTTAATTAATCTTAACTTACTAAAAGATTTCCAGTACATAAAACATGACCCCACAATTAATAAAATATTTATTGAAAAACTACTTAACGTCAAGTGACAGCCTCAAAATCTACATTCACTCCTTACATAATATAGACTGCAAAAATCACCCACTTACCAAAGTAATGTAACGTCTGTAATAAAACCCGATTCCAAGTTTGTGAACATATTATTATCACCAATAGTATTTTTACGCCACTTGGCACGTACACAGTAATCCGACCTCTTCCCTTGACTTGTGACAGGTCAAATGCAATATATTTACTTTTTTGCAACAAATGCAAAGCAGGAAATTATATCTGTCAAACAGGTACGGAATTCCGTTTTTAATAACCATATAAAATATTATCAAAGACAACATCAATTTCAATGCAGCTGCACATTTCAACCAACTGGACCATAATATTGATAACGTTAGATGCGTCCTTTTAAGGCGTCTTCTTTTAACTGCCAATAAGAACGCCGAAAGGCCGGGTTAAAATACATTTTTAAATATTTTAATACTTTTAAAACTTCTATTTATAAAAAAAAACAACTACTAAAGACTCTTGCCATCTTAATTTCTCTAATGAATACCCTCTTAGATATAAAATAGGTGTTAAAACTTTTCCTCGCGAGAGCGTACGAGAACTCATCCTCTCGCACGCTTTTCTTTAAAGAATTTATTGAAACAAAACAAGTTCAGTTGACCACTGATGACAATTCCAGGACAACGTAACTATAAACAATTTTTTTCTATCCTCTGCCAGCCGCAATGATGGAGAAAGCATTACCTCGAACCATCGCCAGTGAGACACGCTGCAAAATTTTAAAATTAATTTGCACATTCTAGGTTTAAATAAAAATTTAGGCCTATACAATGAATAGTGCTTTCACAAAAAGCTATCTACAAGCCATCTACAACGCTAATGATAGCAAACGGTTAGCCCAAAACTACTAGATTTCAGCAGTAATATAACACACAAAAATTAAAAGAAAATTCCATCCAAAATGTCCAACTTCATTTTATTTCTTATTGAAAAAGAATAAAGGCGTGTCTGAAAATTGCGATTTTATAACACCTTTTCTAATCTCGAATCTATTAGGTCAAAAGGCCTAATCATATACAATAGATATTATTATTTTTATTATTATTATTGTTGTTTCTTTATCTCTCGAATTTCTTTCATTGTTTTGTATCAGCCCCATGCAAGGAAGTAAATTCCCTAAAAACAAGGTGGTTACAGGGTGTGGAAGAATTAGGAACAGAAACATTAATAATGAGCGGGAAGAAGAAAAAGTAATCAGGAGGACAGTAAATAGCGATTGACATTGCATTTAAATTTTTGCACATTAGTGTTGGCTGGAAAGCATGAAGCCAGAAGGGAGTTCCACAAGCGGAAAATGCGAGAAAAGAAACTGTTAGCATAGAATTTACGGTTACATCTAGCCAGTTCAACTGTAAATTGATGAGATCTCGACGCCAGTCTAGGTACCATGGCGAAGAGCTCATCTGAACAATTACCATAAAAGTATTTATAAAAAAAGGCACAGAAAGGCAACCTTACAATGGTGGGAAAGTGACTGAAGCCGAGCCGCCAAATCAGGACCAAAAGTATTGCTGATTTTTCTTTTGAATATATATATATATATATATATATATATATATAATATCACACATTGAATGCCTGTGTTAATAAAATAGTGCTCGATGAAATATAGCAGAGTTATAAAGTATATATTAATAAATATACTTTATTTCCTCACCGGTAGCACGACTCGGAGTTTCATGCACAACGCAATCTTCAAGTGCTGAGCTAACAATAGATATTTATTAATATGTATACATATTTCTAAATAAATTTCTGGTGAATAGTGGCCGACCATAACTAAAAGTTTCATGCGTTTTCACGAAATCATCAGTCGGCACCAGTTATTTGAGAAAAATATGTATTTTATATTTCATCAGTATGTTCAAGATGTTAGGCAAGAACAACAGAAAACTTATCGAATACTAATGTTAAATAGGAATAAAGTGTCGCTGCCAATACTTGAGTTTGAACATAGATCGTCAGTGAGCAAACACAAGTGATCCCATTATTGAATTAAGTGGATGACGTGACCATGGGAGAAACGCATAAGTAGGTAGTCGCGTGACAACCGTGTGACGTCTAAACAATCGCTATTCCTAATATATCCGCTATACTATACGGATCTCTATTTCTAGTCTATCCTCTATTACTATACGGACCGCTATTCTCTACTCTATTCATTATACTATTTCTCTTTTCAGACCACTATACGGATTACTATTCAAGTGGGTATTATCGAACAAGTACTATTAGTGCGAGTGTTATTCGAAGGCGTCTGACACCAGTATTGTTCAATGGCATTATTAAAGTTATATCTGCGATTATAAAGTCTCTACTACAACGAGCATTACGAAAGTGACAACGAGTATTCGTTGCATCCCAAAAACTAATTATGCATTAATCCATTAATTGTAGAAAAATACTTCCTTATTAACTTCTAAAAATACATTTTTTAATAAGAAGAACATACCGAAATGAGTAGACGTATATGATGGCATAGAATACTTGTAATCATGTAAGATTCTACTGGTCAAAAAGTGGGGAATCAGTTTTTCAAACACAAAAGAAAAAACACACCAGAAACCCGTGCAGAGAAAGTGATTCATAGTATGAGAAACAATAGGGCCTCAGCAAAAGAGAATCATGCAAAAAGCAAAATAGTGCTCAACAATACCGGGCCCTCAAAGTCTTCCATACCAGAGCATATAATTTAAATAAAATATAAAGAAAGCAACTCCTATCAACTCTTTTTCTTCCGTATGCCTGCTAAACAAGCACGCCAAAGAAAAAAATCTCAATGCCTTATTAAATGGTAGAGACTTAATACTTCTAAATAAATTCCCGGTGAACATTGACCCAATCATCAAGTACTAAACCGACTATGATGATTGCGTGGAAATGTATATATATATATATATATATATATATATATATATATATATATATATATGATGGGATCACCCGTCGGGTTCGACGTATGAGGTTCCGACGACCACGAATTAATTATCTGGATACCTATGACAGCCATGATTTTTGAGACCGTCTCGAGAATTGCAGAAAAGACCACAAACAGTACAGGAGAATGTATTGAATACAAGTGCAGCAGGAAAACTGTTAGCTGTCTTATTTTGCTTTCGTGTTTCACGTAATCGACTGATGCTTACTTCTTGATGGTGTATTATTCCTGAATGGCAGCATAAACGATACTCTGATCCCTTCATAGCTACCTCTTCAAAGTTCTTGAATGGTATGTTGATATAAGAAAGGTTTCTCTTCAGTTTATCTTTATATCTCAGCCAAGGTCTACCGACATTTCTATGACCACTATGGCGTTCACTATAGAAAAGAACTTTTGGTATGCGATCATCACTCATCCTTGTCCAGACCAACGTAGTTGTGATTGTTTTCTGAAGGTCTTGATGGTACCAATCTTACATTTATCAAAAAGGATGGCATTTGGCACACACACACACACACACATATATATATATATATATATATATATATATATATATATATATATATATATATATATATATATATATATATATATTTTAAAACGATTGACAGTGTACTGCGATTAAGTTTTTATATAATTTTTCTTTTCTTTTCTGGACATAGAGTATGTAGAAATTGTCCAAATGCCCTGTAATTCCGAGCGCTTTCGGCTATTCTTTTAGCCATTATCAAGGATGATTTTATTTTTGCTTTTAACTGAGTGTATGGATTTTTTATGTATGCATCTAGAGTTATACGTTTTTTTTTCTAAACACAGTCAGCACATTGTAGCCATGTTCATAATTGATATCATTAAGTATGTTTTTTTTTTATTAATAATGCTTCCATTATTTTTAGCCTTTATTTACATGTGGATGAAATTATTATATTTGTATTCTCTACGAGTATGTTGCGGATTTCACCCCTAGCAAAGCGGGAAGCCACTAGCACGCAAGTTGCAGAGGATTTGGAGCGAGAGCAGATAGGAATGATAGAGGAGAGGATGAGGAAAAGGATAGTGGATAGTTCAAGGCAAGTGGAGATGTCGATTGACATTACATTTTAATAGTTGGAGATTAAAGCTATCAGGGAAACAGGAATAGGGAAGGGAGTTGCACGGGCGAGAGGTGCGAGACATGAAGCTATTGGAGTAGAAGAGGCGGCTACATTTAACAGTTTCAACAGTGAAAGGGTGAGAGCGGGATGCCAGCCTCGTAGGACGCTTGAATTCGCGAAGTCTTGGAACCAGCGAAAGCAGCTCATCGGAGCAATTACCATGAAAGTATTTGTAAAAAAAAGACAGAGAGGCGACGGCACGTCTGTGAGAGAGCGACTGCAGACGAGATGCCAGATCAGGGCCAATTACATTGCATATCCGTCTCTGGATCTTGTCAAGAACCCCGATGCAAACAGAAGGGGCTCCAGACCATATATGACAGCAACACTCTATGCAAGGGCGAATGGTTGATTTGTAGATTTGAAGGATCGATTCCGGGGAGAAAAATTTCCTGGCGCGACACAGGGAGCCAACTTTCTTTGCGGTGGACGAAGCAATTGACTCAATGTATTTGTTCCATCTCAGGTCTGTAGGCAACGTGGGACCGAGCAGCCACAGAGAGGCAGTCTTGGGAAGTTGAGCGTCAGACATATATATATATATATATATATATATATATATATATATATATATATATATATATATATATAGGGCAGTATGTGTGCGTGTCCTGCTAAAACTAAAGAACTACAATGACTAAAGAGAAAATAAATATATATACCGACTCAGTATCACCCAATCAACCTTTTTGTAAAAAAAATTATCATCGTATAATTTATATTTATGAAAATATTTTAAAATTAAAAATACGTAATAACTACAACAGAATGCATTCGAAATTCTCAGAATTAAAAAGTAAAAACGAACGGGAATAATTCTTATTCCGTGCGTTTTTACTTTATATATATATATATATATATATATATATATATATATATATATATATATATATATATATATATATATATATATTGTTTGAATTTCTGGGATGAGGAGTTATCATTAATTACAATATTTATATTCGGACTACTGTTCTCGTCTTTGTTTTTGATATCACAATATTTCTGCCGAGCTCCATCTAGTATCTTGTTGTGAGGTGACAGTTTTCCGCCTCCGCCTATTCTCCGTCTTGTAGCTGGACTTAGTTGTCATTTGTTATTTGAGACGGAAGAATTTTATAGACAGTGGGTGCTTGTCCTCACTATCACCCAGCCAAAGACATCCTTTAGAACATACATGATTTACGTATACAAGCATGTGCATTACGTGTTTTAGAAGCTCAAAAAAATTAATGGTGTTTTTAAATATTTAAAACGTTAGGTAAACAAAAACACTAGAAAGCAATTACGAAACAGTACATAAATAAACAGAAATATAGAAACGTTTCCAGAAATACAAGCGCATCAAATGACGAAAATGAGCCCCATTTTCCTCATTTACACTCCATACAGGAACCGTATAGGAAGACGCGTTTAAATGTCACCTTTCAGAATATATCGTCGACGGGGGCTTTATCTCGTATCCAAGGAATTAATTGCGTCTTTGCTGATCGCTTTATTTATGATGATGACGTCGATGACTAAATTCGCCGCCGACGTTCAAGTTCAGGACTAGAAATTTTCAGTTTCAACAAAATCTGCTGCCGTCATCCATTACCTGTTGCCGTTTGGCTTTACAAGAGTTGGTTGGAGGTGAAAGAAAATCAGAGAAGAGTGCCGATGGCGTGAATGAAATATTTAGAAACCAGTTATGAAACTGCAACGGAGTGCCACTAACTCTGTTATAATTTCGAGAGGCGCCTTCTGTAGCATGTCCGTCATGCGTAGCTCCTTTTCATCCGCTGGTTCAACCGATGAGATCTGTTGCAATCATTATCCGCTTGTTCCACCGTTGGGATCTTTGGGATTGGTCGCACTTAGTGTAGGTTCTTGTCTTCGATCTAGCTGTCATGGGTAGTTCTGCCAGGAGTTTAGAACTCCCGACGGCATCGCTCTCAGAGACATTGAACCACGAAAGTCCCTCTACCATGACAAGGAGCGACCATCAGAGGTACGCACATAATGAATATGTATATATGTCATAAAATTTAGTTACGTTTGAAACGAAACACATGTTCAAACGCTGCATATACAAGGGAGAATCCAGCTGTCGGATTCAATGAATATTTTCTTTTAATATCAGGTCCCCTCGGTACATAGGTGATCATTACTCGTTACATATTTTTGTTTATAATCTGCATTTTTCATGGTTTTGCATTCAGAATTGTATTCTCTAGACTGGCTACCAACCAAGGCCGTAAAGCTAACTCTAACTTGCTATCTAACCTAAACCTTTGAGGAAAAGAAATAGATTGGTGTCTTTCCCAAGGGCATTAGTGCGAAGTGAACACAACAAAGCCAAATCTTAAACATGGCTCACTGTTTTCCATTTCCGTGTCGTCGACCTTTACGCTAGATGCATATCAGGAAATATAAGAAGTCTATAGCCAAAGGATGGGGGGGGCGTGTACGCAGCGGGTTATTGGCGCGGAACGTTAAATTGGCGTATCGAGTATAAATTTCCCTACACGCAAGCCACCAATATGCCACTGGGTGGCATGTTACTAGCGTTTACCGCCGGTGGCCCGCTGTCGGACCGCCACCGTTTTCGTTTCGGCAATGTCACCACTGGCGGACTGCTGGAGGTCCACCGGTGGCTGCCATCAGAGAACAGCGGGCTACTAGCGGCTTGCGTGTAGGGTTGGTTTTCTTTTATTATTTAGAGACCTCCTTCGTGTATAATTTGGAACGACCTGATTACTTGGGTGGCGATATTTTGTACCAAAAGCTATTGAGGTCGATTAATCGCATTGGTATATTAACGACCACTTTTCTGCCATGTTTTATTCGTTGAACAAGGATTCGTGTTAACTTCATCAAGTGTACGTAAAAGTGTTTCAGTTGTGCAAATTCAAAAGTATGTTCATTTAAAAGTAAGTTCAACTGTGTATCTGTGCAGTACACAACTTTTACTAAAATAAGTATAGTGATCGAATTTTTTTTTTTTTTTTTTTAAGCGTTTCACTCCAAGCAAGACAGGAAGCCACTAGGACGCAAGGGGTTACAGAAAAATTTGGAGCAAAATCAGATGGGAGTGACAGAAGAAAGGATGAGGAGAAGGGTAGTGGATAGATAAAGGCAACAGGAGATAAAGAGGCCAGAGAGAGAGGGAGAGAGTACCGGGAACCCCTTCCTAAACAAGAAACAAGGCGTAAGCCTCTACTCATGACCAAGAGAAGGGGGAGGAGTGTTGACCGGGCGGTAGGAAAGCCTACCTACTCCTATTACATAACACATAGAACAACAACAAAAACAGAGGGAACGATGAGAGTGGGAGGTAGTTTGCAAAGAGTCCTGGCTGACAGTTGGATTTACCCTTTCGCAACATTAAGTTTTAACTTAGTATAAGTCCCATTGACTAATCTAAAAGAAATTGAAGTGACGAGACACTTTCACATCTAGCCAAAGACATTCAATTTTCCCTTTTTTTTCTGGTTATTCTTTCGAAACGAAAAATAAAATAAAATTTGAGGATTTAAAAAAAAAATAAAAAAATAAAAAATAAAGAATTTAAGAAAATAGAAAAAAAGATTATCCTTTCGTCCATAAAAAAAAGTAATCCTGTAGAATTATACAATATTTCTATAACATTGTATATTTGTGTATATGAAATGATAGAAGATCATCACTTATGGGGGTTATTTCGTTATCTTTTGACAACGTCAGTTTCCGCCACATATCGCTATATTGGGGTGTATATTAGCCTTGTGTAATGATTAAAAGAAAATGTATACTGTTGATGAACACAAAATAAATCTTTACATACACAACATAATAATACAGGCAGATACGGTGAAAGTTGAAGTTTCAAGAATACAAGTGTAAAAGTCCTGGCGCATAAGAGAGAGAGAGAGAGAGAGAGAGAGAGAGAGAGAGAAAGAGAGAGTGAGAGTGAGTGAGAGAGAGAGAGATAATCCGGGAGGAAGTAAATATATGTGTGTATGTATGTATGTATGTATCCAGATGGAGTAATCGCTGCTTGACCAAGTGGTGAAGAAAAGTATGTTTGTTTTCAACGAAGGAACGGCTTCACCGTGTAGGGTTGCCAACTCATCA
Source organism: Acanthosepion lycidas (assembly GCA_963932145.1). Lineage (NCBI taxonomy): Eukaryota > Metazoa > Mollusca > Cephalopoda > Sepiida > Sepiidae > Acanthosepion > Acanthosepion lycidas. The sequence goes on from OZ010587.1 coordinate 34,651,832, forward strand.
TGCAAATGTTGCATTTCGTCTCTACGATTACTGCAATATCGAAGAATGGACAAAATTAATTTATCGATTTTGATTTTGGTTTATTTTCCATCTGTTTATATATCCATCTATAGATCCGTTTATAAACCTCTGTCAAAAGATTACAAAACTATGAATATTAAATTACAAATTTCTCAGTTAAGTAAATTATATCTTATACTTCAAAGGAATTTACTTGCCACATTCCTTTGATACATAATTTCATCTACATTTTAGTATGCTAAACATTTTCTAATTATTGCTTTATAAGGCCATTCCTCTTATCACTAAATGATAAACTTTACACGTGGTTGACAAAATAAAGAGTTCGGTTTGAAATTTCAAGCACCTGAAGAAGGCCGGAGCGTATAACGGCCGAAACGTTGTGAATATGGCAATGAGGATGAGGATAACAGTCTGAATAATGTAAATAATCAATTTACCTTTTCTTACTTCACAAAATTATACTCCTCGCTGATCTTTTGAACAAGAGTAGAAATTTATCCTTTGTTTGCTCTTTAGCATTGGGTTTCCTGTTCATTCTAAAGTCTATTTCAACTTCATTCTTCTAACGTATCCATTTGAACTCTGAAATATTATTTGCTAATTATTTTCTCCTCAGTATGAACAAATAGGCGACTATCGTGCGGCTCACACTCCTCCACGGTTTTTGAACAGGAGTAGAGGTTTATCCCTTGTTTCTTGTTCGGGATTGGATTTCCTTCTAAAGTCTACTTCAACTCTATACTTCTAATCTCTCAGCCTAAAACTCTTAAGTTTTATTTATTATTTATTTACCTTTTTCTTTTACCTATCGCCCGGTTCACACATCTACCCGGTTTATTGATCAGGAGTAGAGGTTTATCTATTGTTTCCTGTTTAAGATTAGGTTCCCGGTTCCTTCTAAAGTATTTTTCATTCTCTTTCACTTCCAGTAGCCCCTTACATCTTAGTGGTATTATCGCCTTGCTTGGGGTGAACTGAATTGATTGATGATTGATTAAAAAACAACAAAATATTTGTCACGAAGAATTATTTTTTAAAATGAAGTAATGTTATAACAATTTGCTGACCATTCAATGTTAGAATAAGTCACCACAATTTACTAGGTGATTCAGAATGTTTAGCAAGTTCACCAAAAATAAAAATCGAATATGAGGAGAAGGTATTTTTGCACCACTACCAAGTTGCTTTCAGTTATGTACACAAACTGAAAATACTATTGACGGACGTGTCTGCGGCAATCTAGCTACATACCTTATATTCAGGTTACAGGTAAAGGTATTGTTTCTTTAGCAAGCTGACTTAGCTTCAACCAGGAATGTGTACTTCTCGTCTTTCACCACTAATAATTCAACCTCGAATTCAGTCTGAGTAGTATTCATCACTTTTAAACTACTTTCTGCATAATGTAAATTAAGGGTTAGTTCTGGATTGAAATATATTAAGAAGCGTCAGTAGTATCAGGGAAGATCAGCCTGAAAAGTGGAGTCAACAAGTCGAGTTCAAATCCTGGGCTAGTCAGTTGTGTTCACTTTCACTCAAATGCCCTTGGTAAAGACGTCTCTCTGTTCTCCCTCTAGCAATGAGATAAATAGCAAAGTAGACTGGGATATCTGGCCTTGAGTAGAAACCAGTCTAAGAGAAGGAAAACCTTGAAATCCAAACCGTGGATAAGGCAACGAGAAACTACTTCACTTACTTTCCCAAGAATGCATGACAATTCATAGATAATAAAGAAAAGGAAACTGTGGAGAACCATGATCACCTACGTTCTGAATAAATATTACATTATAAAAAAAGATATGTTATACACTCCGTTCTGAGAATGCAACTTTTACGTACAGCAACAAATCTGACTGTGGAATTTTTATTTCATTTTATATCGCAAGGCAATAATGCCACTGAGACGCAAGGCGTTGCTGGGAGTCAAAGAGAATGAGAAGAGAATGAGGAGAGAGGACAATAGAAGAACACGATTCTGGAAGACGAGATTGCGATTGATGTTGCATTTAATTTTTTTGAAGATCGTGGGTGGCAGAAATTTAAAACAAACTGAATGAGAGTTTCACAGGCAAGAAGTGCGAGAAAATGAAATATCAGATTGTATGTAATGATTTTCCAAGCGTAGCTTAGATGTGGCACAAGGCCGAAAGTAGGGAGCACCCAGTGAGGATCGAACTCGCTACTCAGTCGTAATTGTTCTAGCGAGACAAGCTTACTAACCATTACACCGCTTCGAGGTGATCGTAATTAGATTTTGTTTGTTTGTTTGTTTGTGTGTGTGTGTGTGTGTGTGTGTGTGTGTGTGTGTGTGTGTGTGTGTGTGTGTGTGTGTGTTCTATTAAATCGAACAAACAAGTCTTCGGTTGTCGTTTTTGTAAGTTTTCCTAGTGTTGAATCTTTTAATATCAGAAACTATTAACATCACAAACGCTATACGGACTATGTTTTAGATTTCTATCTTCTTACATTCAAAACGATCAACAA
>OZ010587.1:34659339-34749339 GCA_963932145.1 Acanthosepion lycidas
CGTTTTTTTTTTACGTTAAAAACTACGTCAAAAAACGATATTATTTTTTCACCAACCTAATAGCTTTATATATATGCATGTATGTTTGTGTATGTATGCGTGTGTGTGTGTGTTTCATTCAGAATTTTATTATTTTCATCAATTATACCTGAGCTTACGCTCTGCCAGTGGCCCGTATGCAATATTCATTGGTAAAAATGCTCAATATCAGGAATAGAGCGTATGTAAATATGAAAGTGAACATTAAGATCAACGCCGTGTGGCGACAGTCTGTTTCGTGTTTGAACGGAATCTCGATGGCCTGAAGATTGCGTTCAAACATGCAACGGACTGTCGCTACTCAGTGTTGCTCTCAGTGTACACTTATATATATATATATATATATATATATATATATATATATATATATATATATATATATATTAGGTTGGTGGAAAAATAATGACGTAATAATGTCGTTTTTTGACGTTAAAAAATACGTCAAAAAACGACATTATTACGTCATTATTTTTGCACCAACCTAATATATATATATATTAGAGAGAGAGAGAGAGTACAATGTGAACAGAGAAATCACGGTGATTGTCAGTATGACATCACAAGTGTTCTTCAGACAATGTGTTACTAATTCTTGCACGGGCTCTATTATAGGCCACTGGATATTTATAGGAAGTGAAAGAAAGCGTAAACGAGTCCTTCTAGGTTGTTTATAGTACTAACCTTTGGTTTGTTTATTTTAAATATTTATTATTTTTATGATTTTAATTCATTTATTTACTTTTATTATGTTTATTTCATTTATTTATAGGTCTATTTGTCCGTTTTTTTTATACAAAATGTTCATATCTGAAATAAATTTTAATTAGGTTTAGGTGATGGGCTGTTATTCAGTATTTTGAGCCATGATGTAATTGTGAGTAGCATGGTAGACATGTTCGTGCTTATATTTGGAAATTAGCTCCGATGTTTTCTTTAGGAGTTTATATTGTTCTGGAAAAGGTCATTATTACTATTTTCGCCTCGACGAAAAAGTTTCTTTGTTTGAGGTGTAGTAAGTTAGTGCTTTATTTTATTTATATATTTATTTTGTGTAAACTACTGAAATTTGTTTCTCGTTCTCCCAAGCCTCTCGCTACTTTATATCTATTTCCATAGAAGATATTCTGACAAGCTACATTCCTTAGTTACACCGGTTCAGACTGGGGTAATTGTCCATGGTTAAGTGTAATTGGCAAAAATGCTCAACAAACAGAAGTTTCCAATAAACAATAAGAAAAAAAAGAAAAAGAACAGGGTAAAATAATAGTAAACAAACAATATATATACAAGTCTAAGCAAAGCACCAGTAATAAGACAAAATGCTGACAAAGTAATAATGATGTTCACACGCAAAAGGGATACAGTCAAGTGAGTGTAGCGTTCTGATTCAAAACAAGAAAGAATAAAAATATGGCGGATGAGAGTGAGAAGTGGTCCATTTTTATTGGTTAGGAAGTAATCCCAAATCGGAAACAGCCGACAAAACATGCCCCAGCGGGCTGAAAAATGCGTAAATACTCAAAAGATTATGTTGTTAAAGATTTGAACGTATAGTGACGTGGGGGTAATGAGTTAAAGTGAACAGTTGATTTACCCACGTCAAGATGATTAATGAAGGATGATAATGACGAGGAAATACACGAGCAATTTTAACAAAACAAGATAAGGAATTTAATCACGAATTTACACCCTTAAAGTAGTGTCAGTAGCTCGTTTCAGAAAATTAAATAAAAACTTTTAAAGTCCGTAGTTTCAACGTATTTTCATACAAAAAATTAAATGATCTGACAAAATAATATTAAAAAATGTTTGAAACAAAGGTAAGAGAGTTCGTTGCTCACAGAAGGGATATCTAATATCCATTTGTACACGTTCAAAAGTACACGAAGAGAGATAGTTTGAAATACTTAGCTTTCTTGCATTGTTGAGAGAAAATTATTTGAAGTGCTGCGGCTTGGGTAAAAGCCGATAATATAATTGGCGAGTAATTTGACACTGGCGAAAATTTCAACACTGGACGCGGTGAACAGAAACGAAACCTTTCACATGACTTCAGACACTCTTCTCTCATTAATTTAATTTTTCTCCACATTTTATATAAAAATAATTTCACATAGGCTCGCTACTTTCTTTTCTTTCTTCTTCTTGACTCAACCGCTAATTTCTGTGAAGACAATGTTTTCATTGTTACCCAAACATTTCACATAGGCTCTCGAATTTCTTCTTTATTTTCAGCTCACCTGTCAGCTTCTGTGAAAGCAAAGTTTTTATTGGTCCAAAGAAAATTTCACATAAGCTCGCGAATTCCTTTCCGTCTTTTTCCTCAGCTTACCCGAATTTGAAGTGAGTGGGTAAAGGGGGTTATTATTATTTCGTACTCACTACAAACGACGTGGTAACTTCCACTATAAACTATTGCTGTTCCGTAAAATATATACTTATATTGAAGCTATTATTTCAAATAACTCTATAAAATGGCGCGATGCTATGGAAGGTGAAATAAACGCTCTAGAAATGAACGATACATATGAATTTACTACACTCCCGACTGGTAAAACTCTCGTTGGAAGTCGGTGAGTAGAACTAATAAAAGTGTCGACAAACAATATCATGCTCGGTTTGTTGCAAAATGTTGCTCGCAAAAGCTGGAGTAGATTATAATGAAATTTTCTCCCCCACAGCATCTTCATCTGTAGGGACAGTAGTGCATTAATAAACATATTATCAGCAGCATCCAGGGAGTATAAAAACAGGCGAACCCTTAATTAACTCTCTCTTTTCCTGTTTTGCCTCCTTTCGAAGTGTGGGCCATCAACTTTTCATGCCGAAGCAAAAAAGAGCCGTGGACGATTCGCACACCAACACACCAACACAGACAAGTCTTACCCAAATACATTAATAATTTTTGTTGTGTATTCCATTTATTTCTAGGGAAAAAAAACTTTAAAACTTTCCTTTTGTTATTTTTGTTAAATAAATGTTATCAAACGGTTTCTGTTATTTTGTGCATGTACTTGTCGGGTTACCTCCTCCTAATTTTCGAAACTGCTCCTAGGGGACGCTCTCAGAACTATAAATACTCGCTCTCTTCTCACCTTATCCGCTTATTCGTCAACATGTAACCTCTCACGGAGAATGCGTTCCTTTTGGGAAACGCATGAACAATACACACACACACACACACCTACGTACGTACATTCAATCACTACACATACTTTGGACCATTAGGTTTTCACATTCATTTGACACAGACATCATTGTCTTTGTCTCTTGTATACCTTTGTTAATACATTATCATTTGTTAGTACATATATATATATATATATATATATATATATATATATATATATATATATATATATATATTGGTTCTTGTCGTTACTTTATATTTCTTTACGTGGACTCACATCCATAGTCTGCCATGTTTGTTGGGGACATTTCAGGAGACACACGTGTTTATTTCTCAACCCTAACATCGACGTTACTAATGCCCGCAATTAGCTAGGAAACGCATACACCAGCCCGCAACATCCTATTCCACCACCATTATTTCATATAAGCTTTTCTCGAAGAGACCTTATACTTTAATTATAGAAGTAGCCAACACATCAAAGGTCTTTAATATAATTAGATATTCAACACAATTTATCTGCCCACACCAAAATGACATGGCAGAAAGATCTTGCCCATTTGAAGATGTCTACGAATTGAATAAAAACTACCAAAATTCTTATGGACGTCAGCATTTATTATACAGATGTAGACGGCTGCCTACATCTATATAATAAATACGAATGTCAGTGTATCACTGTGTCACACTTTTTCAACTTTACTCCTAGAGGCCGTAGCCCAACATAGCATTCCATTTTAGAATCAGGCCGACTCTGTGAGTAAATTAAAAACAGTTCGAGTCGGATCCAGACCCGCAATCCTGAAATTTTGGATTCCCAATTCTTCATTACTGCCATTGTTTTCGGTGATTTTTTTTGCGACGAATTTTTTGTGTGACAACAATTTTTATAACTTGGAAATAAATGTGGGAATAATCGAAATTAATTGCGAAATCCAGTAAAAGTCAGTCATGGAATAAAAATAATTGTTTGTATGGAAAGTAAGGACATACGTACATCAAATTGTCTTTAATTGGTAGCAGAAGAATTATCGTTGAACTTTTAAAAGGTAAGCTTAAATATAAATGCAATACTTAAATGCAGTGATCAATTTTGAATTCTTCGGTAGTTTATTGTTGTCTATCGCATCCACTCCTCCCTACTTATTGTGATGAAACCCAAATCAAGAGCACTCCGCATGAGTTAGCTTAAATACCGCCTGATAGAGCTGCTTTTAAACTAGCAAGAAATATGTATTATAGTCAAAGAACTGGAAAAACTACCTTCGAAATGTTTACGGATCGCAGACCTAACATCGGTAATATGCATATTTTTGGCACAGTTTGCTATGCCTACATACAAGGTGGGAAGAAATTGGACACTAAATGTGAAAAGACCGTATGTTTTTAGCTACGAAGAAATATTTGGCAGACATCGCGCCGTGCGGCTGTGTAAAACGCCAAGAAGCGATAACGGCACAGAATTTACTTCTGAAATTTTTTAAATCATTTTTAACAATAATTATATTAAACACAAAACATCAGCACATTTTTCCGCACAACTTACACTAAGCTAAGACCCGCCATTTCATATGCAGAGGGACGAAGCTTCTAAATTCCCTTTGTATTCCATTGGTAAGGGCGAAGTTCCATTCTGACAAATTCTTTCCACAAGTCACTACATGAGTTTCCAGATGATGCTTCTCCGAACGCTCAAATAGTAGCCGCTTCAAATCTAGAGTCAACCGTTGCCTATCGTATCGTCATCATCATAATCTGTACTTAGTTCCCCACTTCACTTTCCTACGTCCACACAACAACCTCATTTGGCAACTCTCTACCTTGAGTGACTATTGAGCCTTGTATTGAGTGAATATTTATCAAAAAATAAAAAATAAATACATGCAGGCTATTATGTTCAGATAATTCCAGTTGGAGAATGAGCTTGTGAAGATACAAAGCTAATCAAACAGGAAATTAACGCTTCAAAGTCAAAAATGCGAATGACGAATATACATCCGTACGCAGGTAGGCTCGGCGCAGAACTTCCGTTTCATTCAACTTAAAAAATAAGAAATTCGGATCGCATATTTCAGTCAACCAGAGAAGTGCCCGCCTAAAAGATTGGATAGCCGTAAGATCCAGAACTCGTTTTAACAAAGTGTTGTTATAAAATAAAATAAGACATATCTCAGCTGATTTACAGGCAAATACTCAAGAGCGAGAGCCGGATGTGAACGGGACAAAGCCCCGTCACAAAATGATCATTATCTTCGTTTACAAATGTTCCCGACACACGAGTTCCGATCGAAAAATAAAATAATATTTAAAGTGTTCTATTTTTCGTCCAATAAAAATGCTTCCCTCCTAATTATACTCGCTTCGTTTTTCGAGCCTGTTAAGCCATAAAAAAAAACTTTAAAAGGTGTCACACGGAAGTACAAAAGGCAGTCACAGGTGGCCAGGGAACTGACCTGTCACGGTCAGGCCGAGCGATCAGCAGCTGTCAGCAGGGGAGCATCAACCACCGTCAACATGTGTGAACTACTATGAGAGATCGACCTAGATCCGAAGCCGGTTTATGAACTATACCACAAGGTAGCTGTCCCAAACCCTCACGTTCCTGTTGAAATAAACCACTTAAACCTATTTCTGCTGTTGTCGTATTTCTTTCTTGCAACCATACGCTTGTCTATAACAGTGTCGTATAAAGAAAAGCAGAATTAGCTTCAGGATCCTTTTTTCAACCACTGCTACTGAAAGCCGCGTCGGTCATTTCTTTGATACATTTACAATTGATTTTTCTCAACTGATAGAAGCATTCTTTTTCCTCATACATACAAATACAGAAATATTATACAATACTTTTCATTCACATAAACGTTCAATACAAAAACAGAACACACAATTTCTTACTAACACACGTACAGAGATTTTTGAACACAAGGAACTTTACTCATCAAATACCAAAATTGTAAATTTTTGTTATATAAAATCACTGTTATTGAATGTTATTTCTATTCTCTGGGTTCTTTTAAATCGTAACGGGGTTGATAAGTTGGTGTTGATGTAATTATCGTGACGTGATATTATTTGTCGAGTGTAACAGGGTTGATGTTAACGACAAAAATTAAAATGCATAAAACGTTCAACGATAACAATAAGACTTGAGACACGTGTTGACATTCATTAATAACAAGAATTTGTATTTTTCTTTTTCGTGATGTGAACTACAGATATTTGTATGGTGTGTGTCAAGAATGTTCTCAGTGTTACTGTCGCTTTTGTTTTTTTAAAAGATTGTGTTTATTTGTTTTGCTTATTCCGAGAATTTCGTTGGTGAGGATAACGTTTGAGATCGTCAGTTTTCGATTTTCCAGAGCGTTGTTTTATATTCATTTTCTACTACTGTTCTTGCTACTCTACTCTAGTCTACTGTCTCTACTCCACTGACTGCCCTGACTGCACTCGCTTGTGGTGGAAGGATCGTTTTTATAATCAGATTTTAGAATGATGAAACATCTTTCTCATCTTTCATCACTGGTGACAAGGTTGTTTTTAAGATGATGAATTTTTTTTAATCTTTATTTCAGAGATGATGAAATATCTTTATTTTCTATCACCAGTGATGGCAAGGTGATCAGAATGATGAAATATCATCATCATTCTGGATCGTAACAAAATCTTTTTGTTGTGGAATTATCACAGAGGCCGTAATTCTGCAACAAGCTTAGTCAGCGTACATCAGTTAGATTTTCTTCTGAGATTGAAGATTTCAGGGTAAGAATTTATTAAGTGGAGTTTTACAACTTTACGACTAAAATCTTGCTGTCTTTTCATTAAGATTAAGAAAAGATTAAACACAAAGGGAATGCCTTAACATGTAGCGATAGACAAAAGTTATCTCCCCTTGACCCAAACAAAATTAGAAATACAAATTATTATAAAACGAATTAAAAACAGTCACATGACCTGACGAGACCCGTAAAAGACATCGTTACGCGGAAAAGTCAAACAATCTCTTTAGCTCGGGGAAGTCAAAGTAAGAGGATGCACGTAAGTTGGGCGCGTGACAAACCAAACAGATAAGTACAAAAATTCATATTGCTTTGGGTACATAGTCTTTTTAAAGTAAATGGATGCTAACTTTGTATTAAGAATTTCAAATATACATGCAAGTGTCTTTATACGAAGGCTTTTGTGTTTTATTTGAAGTTATTCATATATTTATGCTGTCGTATGTTCATTCACTTTGTAGATGAGGTGATGTTTCATATCCGCGCACAACACACTGAGCCCGCCATACTAAGGACACTCAAGAGGACCGAATATATCAATTGTTTGACGAGACAAGACGAAGTAAGACCATGCTTAAAACAGTTTGAAATATAAAAACCTGAAAATGTAATAAAGTTATTAATCGAACTCATAAATTATCACGAGCAAGAAAGCTTGCAGTGTTTTGTTTCAGTTTCTTAACATATCAACTTTGCTAACATGTCCAAAAGACTTTAAATGTATAAGCACTTAATTGAGAGATATCATCAAATCAGTTTTGAACCTCCCATAATTAAAACTAATGTCGACGAGGATGAGATTCGAACTCACGCGGGGAGACCCCAATGGATTAGCAGTCCATCGCCTTAACCACTCGGCCACCTCGTCAGGTGCTTTGCTCGAGCACTTAGAGCAATAATGAATCATATACTTAATAATACATATAAATTTGATGTTTTCGATATTATCAATATTTAAGATAATCTATTTTTTACAGTATTTAAAAAAGATCTTTCGTAATTATTTACTTCAAAGTTATAAGCAGACAAAAGCAAATGTCAAGTTTTAAGTAACAAAACTAAAAACTAAAAACTAAAAAGTGAAGTGAATTTGATTGAAACAAATAAGGGAGATAACCGCAAAACTATTTCGTTATAATTTTTATCGTATTTTCTTAGCTTTTTAAATACGTTTTGATTAAATTATAACCGAACGATGGTGTAAGTCTCCTTGAGAATGATGTTTCACACCACGCCAAATTTTGACAATAATTTTATTTGTATGCGACAAATTGGATCAAAGTGGATTAACCCTCCCGATCCGACTTTTCTACATCATTTTAGAAAATTTAGAAACAAGTTTTTCACGAGACATTCATTTTGAATTTTTTTTTCAGGTGTGTTTTTAAATACAAAAAAAGTTAATTTTTCCTTTATTTTTTTATTTATTTATTTATTTTTTTTTTTAGTGATTTAGATAAATAAATATATAAGCCGATATAGTTTTATTAAATAACAAACTATTATTTACAGAGATTAACAACTTCTGGTATATAACATTTTTTTTTACATTCGAATTTTTAAATCTTTTCTTCCTGTTTTTTTTTTTGTTATTCCCAGTTTCCACTGTCGTGCACTCCGGCATTCTTCAGATGTCTCGTATTTCTTAGGTTGTATTTTTGAGAAAACTTAAATTAAATAATTTAAATACTAAAGTAATTTTTCTTAATCTATTTAATGCATATATTTCACTCGAAGTTGTTTATTTTATTTCTAGAACGTTGCAAGCAAACTAACTAAAATGTAGCAACGGAGGAAATTGACTCGGGTAAAAAAATAAAATTTAAATCCAAGAGTAACCAACAATTCACCATATTACAACCGGTAACAGACAGTCACTCCAAAAATACAAATGAAAAGATAACATTTCCAAGAATTGGACCACAGAAGATATGTAATGTTTCTGTGTAGAAATAAGTTTTTAAAATTACAACCAATTATAGACATGCACATCGCATTTTTAGACCAATGAGAAGACACTGTTGTGTTGTCCATTTCAGAAAACAAACACAGGTGCCTTGTGTAGAAAATTAAAGGAAGTTAAATGAATTGTTGTATCCGGGGATACTCACCACTCAACAGGAAATTCCATTTCACAGAACATTACTGCTTAAGTTTATTTTCAACACAAAATCACATTATATATATATATATATATATATATATATATATATATATATATATATATATATATATATATATATATTTTACTCATGCCGAGACATTTTAAATTAATAGATAATTCAATAATGAACATTCTAAATTGAATACTCACTAAAACACTGACTCTTTCCTCATAACACTCAAAGTTTCCTTTTTAAATATTTCACAAGTTCCAAGTCAATTCCAGAACTCTTTACTTTTGTTAGTCTTCCTTTATATACCACATCTTTTTAGGATAAGAGTGTTCATATTTCTCTACAGCTTCCTAATTTTTTTTGTTCTAAATTACTTTTGAGTTTTGACCCTTTATCATCACCCCTTGTCCTTCTTCTGCAATTCATTCATTCAAACTCATCATGTAGATTTCACATTGATTTCCATTGCTTCACTTGCCTTCAATGTGTCCTATGAGGATTAAATTCTCAAGCTTTCTTTCCTCATTATGTGTCCAAGAACTGATTGATTGATTTGTTTTTTATGGCTTATCAACCTTTTGCAGGTTATTTAATGCCAGAAATTATTTTTTCATATTGTAAGAATTCTCTTTGAAGATAATGATTTACTGACATAAGTCTTAGTAATTGACGCATAGCTGGAGGGAGAAGAGGTGGGTTCATATTTTTCGCAAGGGTATTTAAGTGTAAGTGAATATAATGAATTCAACTGAAATTGGAACTTGGCTTTTCGATGTGTCTAAGAAATTTCAGTTGATTGTAAATATGCTTGTACACATTTAATATGGGAAAACGGTATATATATAAATCTTTATATATCAAAAACAATTTTACGAAAATCTATGACAAAGTGAAAATAATTTTCCATGTGACATGTTTCATCCTTTAGGATGTCATCAGAAAAAGGGATGTTTACATTTATGTAATTACATGTGTATAAAGGTGAGGGGTCACTGAAATTTTAAATTTAAATTAATTTTATTTTTATTTTTAAATATGTGTTTGGCATATATAGTCTAGCTGTATATCTTAAGATTTCTTGGATCTGGTCCTTTCCAAAATATCAACATATTGATAATACTTTATTAATATATCCCTGCAAAACTATTTTACTTGACCTTGTAGAGAAACTAAACAAAGGTGAAGTTACAATCGAATTCACTTATGAAAAAGAAATGATAATATGCCTTTCTTAGATATCATGTTACACCTTAATGACAATAGCCTAAAACTATGTGCCATCACAAATCAACAAATAAAAATGATATAATAAATTTCTATTCTCACCATAACAACAAAATAAAATCCAAAATAATCATCAGATTCTATTTATGAACACTTAAAATTTGTAACCCTTAATATGTACATGATGAGAAGAAATAGACTGAAAATGCTTTTAAGCTTCTCCAATACCCTAATTATTTTATATCCAACATGAAAGAAAAGACTCATAAAATATTCAGAAAAAGGAAAAGCAAACCTTCCTGATAAACACAATGAATCAAAATATATTGTTTTACCCACCAACTCTATCACAACTACAAATGAAAATGATTTATCTAAGTTTAATATAAAACTTGTTAAAACTACTTCTAAGACAATAAAAAACTTAATACAAAACAAACTAATAAGCTAAAACTTGAAGGACAAATTTACAATATCACCTGTAATAATTACCACAAAGAATTTAAGTAAAAGATTATATGAACATAAAAGGGACCTTTTACCAAACAACACATTCCATTATTAGTTTCTCCCTGTAATGTGTCTGACCACAATTTTAATTTAAAAAATGCTATTTTAATTAAAAGAGAACACAATTTACTGAAATAAAAATGTATAGAAAGTGTTTTAATCACTAGATCATAGTAAATTTATGTCCAGCTTCTTACAACATTTAACCTTTCATGGTAGATCTTCTATAATTGCAATGTAGGATATTTAATGAGAAAAGTGATAAAACATAAGCAAAAAGAAGCTAAATGAAAGTGGCTAGACTATAAACCCAAAACATATTTATTTTTTTAATTTTAGCTTAAAACTTCAGTGTCCCCTTTACTTTAGGTGAATGTCTAATCATATAAACATAAAACGTCACTTTAGTCTGAAGTACTAAAGGACAAAGCACATCACACAAAACAATTTTTTCACTTTCTCATAGATTTTCCTAAAATGCTTTTAATATATAAACATATTGAAGAATGTGTAAGTATATTGACATTGAGAAACTGCCATGTAATTTCAGTTATTGCTGAATCTTTTCATCTCTAACTACTTTGCTTATCTCTTTGGGGAAAAGGAGTCACTTGATGTAAATTTGTATCAATAAACTGGCATCTTTAAGTTGGTTGAATATGACCTATTGCAAAGTCTCTTATTTTTTTTAATTTACTCAAACCTACAGTGACTGATTGAAAATTCTCTTTTATACTTTATTATCTGTTTTCTAGTACATTTGTGATTTTCTTAATTATATCTAAATATTTGTTCATCCTCATTTTGTGTGACATTTTAATATATGCCTCTGAAATCATCACAAGCTAGCCATTGTAATTATTAACTATTAGATATTACTATGTTATTTGTTGTCTCCAAAAATGAATTATCAATTTCTTTTCAAACCTTGGCTTGTTCTATGGCTTTTTTTAATGCTGTTGCTAGATATGAGGAAAGAAAGGTTATTCTCACTGTGACAAACTGTTTCTCATACTTACATGTTTAGTAAGCTGTTACTATTGCTAAAACTTAAATTTGAACTAAATGCATTTAAAATACACAGTATCTCACATTATTAACCACTTCATGTTGTATTTATATACAAAATAAATACTTATTGGAATCTAAAATCTTATTTACTGAATGATGGCAACATTTTTTTTCATATTTAGGATGAAAGCTTCTTCATAGAAGTAAATAAATGGCAGCCATTTTCTATGAAATATTCTTAATTTCAATGTCTTAAATTAACAGCCAGGATGAGTGTTTAAAGCTTTAAAATTAGTTACTAATATGATTTTTTTTTATCTAAAGAATGCCACACTTATTAAAAGAGAAAATAACTTACTTAGACAGCAAGTTCTTGAGAGTGTTGTTATCTAATCTTGTTAAGATTAAGACATTAACTTGTGCTCCTGATTTTTTCAAATTTTTTTAATCATTTCATCCCAAGCAGGGCAATAATGTTACTAAGATATAAGGGTTTGCTGAATGTGAGAGAATATATGAGAAAAAAAACATTATTAAGGAGTGAGGACAATAAAAGTACAGGAATTAAGATGACAAAAGATAATGATTGACATTATATTTAAGCTTTTTTAAGATCAAAGTTAACTGGAAAGCAAGAAACCGGAAGCAAGTTCCACAAGTGAGAAGTATGAGAGAAGAAACTGTTAGCATAGAATTTACTGTTACATTTAACCATCTCAGTTGTAAAAATGCTGTGACTTTGTCAGCAATCTAGTACTAAACATAAATTCATAAAGTCTTGGTAGCATAAAGGAAAGCAATTTTTATTTTGAATAATACAAAAATGTGGCACAAAGCTAAAAAAGGGGGATAGGTCTTCATTGATTCAAACATACCACAGTATTCCTTACACCAAAACAGCACATTCTTACCATTCTTACTACAGCCACTATAATATGTCACTATGAAGTCCTAAATAGTTCCCATATGTACAATTTGTCTGGGTGGGGAATGAAAAAAAAAACCATTTAAAAATGAAACCATAATGAATATTTACAATGCAACAAGCATAGAGAAAAGTTCATCAGAACAATTACCATGAAAATATTAATAGAAAAGACATAGGGGAGCTATGCTAAAATACTTCTTTCCCAAACCAATATACATTAACATAAAAAAAATTTAAGTTAAAAGAAAGTACTTAAATCAAAACTTTCTATTATTCAAAATAAATAAGTAAATAAATAATTTGTCAAAATAAAATAATAAATAATAATTACACTAATAAAAATAAATAAATAAATATAAATATGATCAAATAAGAAAATAAGAAATTTAATATCACTTACTCAGTCTCACTTTTTAGGTATTAACTTAAATCTACAGTTTACCTAGACTTACACAGTTAACCTTAAGAATAATTTTGAGCGTTCTTAAATTTAAAATTTTGAAAACATAACAATGTTTTTATTTCTGTTTACTTTGTGTTGATAAAGAAAATTTTCCTTTTTTTTAATCAATTCACTCCAAGTAAGGTAATAATGCCACTAAGATGCAAGGGGCTACTGGGAGTGAAATGAAAAGATTTTAGAATGAAAAGACTTTAGAATGAACTAAAAACCCAATCCTAAACAAGAAGCAAGGGATAAATCTACTTGAGCAGGAGTGTTTGACGATAGGCAAACCTATTTACTCCTTTGTTTTTATTCATGAAGATAAATCTTTAAGAACTTCAGAGCTTAAGTAAAACAATGTAAGAAATGACAAAAGTATTACTGTGAAGAAGTTTGTTGAAAATCCTGGATGACTCTAGTGTAAATCTCAATTGAGTTGTAAAATTTGTCTGCTCTTATATATAGAGATTGGTCACATGATGTTAGGCAATCTCTCACCCACTTAATAAAACCACGTGGGTTCAGAAAAAGCTGGTCACCACCAGAGAAAGGACCAGACATGCTCTGAAGTAATACAGAAGAAATTCTCTCCCCCGCCAACAGTACCAGTTGCTGACAGTTTTAAAGGTACAAGTTATCTAGCCCTATTTCACTCCACCAGATAGGTAAGTCCGCCTGACATTTTCTTTCTATATAAGAAAAGACATTGTGTTTATGTTAACCATTGTATTCACGTTTAAGTGTAAATAAATATCTTTATTACATGTTGATAAAGTATTCTTCTTATTTGTGTCAGTCCCAAAGTAAAGTGGGGCTAGCACAATAGAGCATTTATCTTACTGATTTATCTTCCATGTCAAGAAAAGAGATATAAAAATACCTCTTTGCCAACCTATGAAATCTTTAAGGAATATGGAAGCAAGTAAGTGTAAAAAAAGAACAAGACTTTGGATCCTAAATCAAGTAGAAAACATGTGAAATTAATCATTATGCATTGATTAAAAGGCCTCCATAAGGGAAATCCAATGAAATTGGCAACAGAATGCAGGAAAACTGATTCTTCAACTCTTTTTTTTCCTGATGAATGCCATGTTACCCTTGATGGGTCAGATAAATAGAGCAAAGATTGGGTGGTTATTGATGGAAATTGTCATCACAGTTTGAGATATCAATAAGGTAGAAGTAGTGAGATGTTTTGAAGTGGAATTATAGGTAGTAAAGTTTAGGACCCATGGCAAAGTTCTGGATGGTGTCAAGAGCTCAGAAATACATTTTTTAAGGTATACACAGAAAAATGGTTCAAGAAAAATCCAAATGCTTTTAAAAATATGATTTTGTATGTTGACAGTATTCCATCATATTTGACAATGTAAATTAATGATTTACATTATTTACATTGTTAAATAAAGATGAGGACAACAGTCTGTGTTGTCCTCATCTTTATTTTCATATTCACAATGTTTCGGATGTAATATTCTCCAACCTTCTTGAGGTGTTATATGTTGGAATTTTGAACTGAACCCTTTATTTAATCTACAGGGGTAGATTGTTTTAGTTCCACATGCCATGCCTTTTCTGGATATCTCAGTTTCAGTTATTCCCCTTTAGTAACTCAACTCTCCAAGTTTTTGTTCACCTCTGCCGTGGTCAGGTATTGAACTCACAACTCTTTGGGTCAAGTAACTGGATTACTTCAACCAACGCTTTTATCCACTGGGCCATACGTTCCCAAGGATATGGCCAAGTGGACAGAAAAAGTATGGCACATTAAATATTCACATACTTTTTGTATCTACTACTACACCTTGGTAAATTAATCACTTTTGTTCATTTTACCTCCGAATCAAGAGTGATTAGCAGTATGCATTTCTCAGTAGATCTTTGAGGATCAGAAAACAAGTCACTTCCTTTTTGTTAATTCTGTATGGTGAATGATAGAGCTTCTTAAGCATAGTCATCATACTTATTATAAAACCCAGGTTGTGTGTGTGTGCCTGTTCGTTTATATATTGGATCGGATTTCCGACATTTTTCAACCGATTTCAACTAAACTTCACAAGACTACGTAAAATTACCTTGCAGTGGTTCTGACAGTGCCAAAAATTGGAAAAACACAATTGTTTTTGCACAAAATTAATTTGAAAGCACAATTAAGAGGCATCACTGTCACGAGAATGAAAGGAGGACAACTTATATCGAGTTATACTTATTATAAAACCCAGGTTGTTTGTGTGTGTGTGTTCATTTATATATGGTATTGGATTTCCTACATTTTTCAACTGATTTCAACAAAACTTCACTCTTTTTTGGCAGGCAGTGTTTCTTATTGTCTTGCACACTTTTTTCTTTATTTTTACATTCAGAATGCTTTAAAAATTCCATTTACAAGACAATTGTTTATAATAAAATTCTATTCAATCGGTAGACTCATAACAATTGAAAACAATGTTTGAGTTTGGGTTTGACCAATTTGTAAAAAAAAAACAAACTAATTAAGACATGCATATCCGTCAACCTTAAACAATAATCTTTGTCAATTTTATTTTTCAGTCTTTATGATGGTTGATACTTGATCTATCTCTTACTGTTACATCCCCGGGCAATGCCGGACTCTACTGCTAGTGCTGAAAAAAAGCTATACAAAACTACTGGGTTACCAGCAAAAATTTCACCTTTCAGCTCTTAAATAAAAAAGGATATTTTTTCCAAAAAGTGATCTTTATTATAACAGAAAATACAAAACATCAAAGTTTGAAGTTAGTCAATAATGGCATCCCAAATTTCCAGGAACTAGTTCTATAAATGTAGGTAATCTTTAGGAATATACTCTGCTTATTTTCTTTTCAGTCTGAGAATGGAAATCAAATCACTTTATATAGTCACAAAAAACAATTAAACCATTTTGATAATTTAATAGAAAACATTTATTTATTTCCAGATTGAAGTTCTGTTCTCATCATATTTCTGCTCAGAAGTATGATACTTTATGACTTTAGTGTCATCAACTGTATTACGATTTCTTAGCCCCATTCAAACTTAATCACTGCAGTCCCAAAGATCTAATGGATGACCTGTTAAATTTAAAATGAGAAGATTTGCCACATTTTTAACTTAAAGACAGTTTCTTTTATCAGAATAGATTATGTTCATCACAGAAAACCCTCTTTCAGCCTCCACAGAAATTACAGCATTAGTATTAATTATATTTTTAGCTATTATATTATTTTCAGATAACCCAAAACTGGTTCACTAAGCTTTTATAATTTTAAGAATCAGTTTTCATGAATCAGTGCAAGCCAGTAGGATGCCACTACAGGAGTTAGTAATTAGTGTTACTGCCAAAACTGATAAAAGCATACTGCTAAAAAATCTTAACTTATTAATAAAATAAAGGTGTATAATCATTTTAACTAGTTGGTCCCAAACTTTTGCAAGTGTATGTTTACACGCCAGGTATAAATAAAGGACAATGTCCCAAGCAGCCAACGAGAGTAACAGTTTGAGTAGCAGATAGATTACTAGTAAGAAGAATCATTAGAACTCTGAGAAGTACAAAGAAAAAAAAGAAGTTATATTCCTGTCTTTTCATTCTTAACAAACCAACCACATGAAGAGCAATGACCACTCCTTGAGATACACTTCAACGACAGCCAGCAAAGAGTTAATCTTTAATATTTTAGCACTTTTGGTTAAGTCACACCCTTCTAGTAAGTCTTTGATTGCTTGAAGTTTTAGGCTTTATTTATTTATTCAATTATTTAGCAAGCTTTTGAAGTCTTGTGGAAACAGGTAGACAAAGTTATTAGTCATTTTCTCATATTTTTGTGTGCTATTTACTAAAATGCTGCTTTTCATGGCTCAATGTCAAGTTACTTTTATATACTTTTATAGAATTTATTATAATTATTTACAAATACTAATTGTCACTAAGCTTTATTTTTAATAATTACTAGTTCACCTATTCCTTTCACAAACAGCAAGATAATCAAATTTCAAATTGAAATTATTTGTCCATTTAAAATACTATTTATTAGAAAATATATTCATTTTAAATAGAGAACAAGTCATTTATTTGAACTGGTATTTATAATACTAGTTTGTTACATAAAGTTCAAATGTAAATTGCTTGTCAATTTAAAATACTAAATTTATTAGAAAATATATTCAGCTTAAATAGAGAAGGGGTTATAAAAATGACTTCAAAAGGCCACAGATTTTGACTTATGCTCTGTTCCTGTTACCCAGGAGTTGTTGCCAGACAAAAATGGAAATTAGCCCTCACTACACAGATGTCTATTTTGATTTCATTTATTTTAATAAAATCCAAACATATGAAACTGGATTTTTACATGTTTTCTCTAGATTTAATAACAAAAATGTTAAGCATTGTAATGAAAAAAGTACACAGGTGTAGGCTTTAAGAAAGCTTTATTCAACTGAGAATACAAGGTTCATGTATAGTGTCCTTGCATAATCCCAGTAAACAAAAATAGCTGTCTCAAAGAGGAGAGTAACAAAACAAGGGGAGACCACTCTTGATTATTCATAACACAGCATTATTTTTTATTAGATTGTTTATTTACAAGAATCATTTGAGATTTACATGATTATAAAAGTATGTGAACCAACTACAGGGTAATATTTATTATTTACCATATTCTCTGTGAACTATTAAACAAGAAAATTTAAATTAACACATAATAATGAGCAGTAGTGTGCAGAAGTGGGGACTGAGAGTGCAACAACCACCAGGCGTCTATATCAGGAGAGCATCCAATTAAAGAATGAAATAAATTTTTTTTTATTTTTATTTAAATAAACTTTCATTCTTTTTACATATTTAAAATGTCTTCCTTTCTTACATTTCTCAGTACTAGGCCCTATAGGCCACTCCTTCTTGATTCTTAGGGACATAAAATCAAAGAATTGGCCCCAAGTATCACCAAACCTCTGTACATCACTGATGATGAGTAACTGTAATTATTAATGTTGAAACAAAATGTATATATAAATCCAAATGCTCTCAACCTATTTTAGTGAATTTATGGTGATTTACTAAGTTTAGATGTGCCTCAGGACTGAAAGAAGAAGAATCAAACTCACTACTCAGTCATAATTGATCTAGTGAGACAAGTTTGCTAACCATTACACTGTAGGAACATTATTATTATTAATAAATAAAAATATAAAATAATAATAATAATAAATATCATAAATAAAATAAAATAAACAAATAACATTAAAACTTTGTTTAAAATAAATTAAATAAAACCAAAAAAAAAGAAAAAAGTATTCCCAGAATGCAACAGAAACTTTTCCTACCTGGGAATGGACTTCAAGCCAAAAGTTCTACTCAGTCTCTTTTGCTACCAACCATTGGAAGGTCAAAATATCCAGCTCCTGTCCTCAGTTATAATACAAAGTAACTTCTTTTTCTCACATGCAACTGTAAAACACCTGTAACTAAAATACACACACACAAAAATAAATTAAAATCGTATGATTTTAATTTACAATTTAACAAGCTTTTAGCATTATTTCTATGTATGCTTTTATTTTTGTGAACACATGCTATTCCTTTTATTTATCAAAATCACTCCAAGCAAGGGAGTGATGCCACTAAAACACAAGGGATTACTGGGTGTGGAAGAATTAGGAACAGAAACATTAATAATGAGCAGGGAGAGAAGAGAGTATTCAAGTGGACAGTGATTGACATTGCATTTAAATTTTTGCAGGTTAAAGTTGGCGGGAAAGCATGCAACCAGAAGGCAGTTCCACAAGCGAGAAGTGTGAGAAAAGAAAATGTTAGCATAGAAATTATGGCTACATCTAGCCAGTTCAACTGTAACTTGATGAGATCTCGATGCCAGTCTTGTGCAGCACTTAAATTCAAAAACTCTAGGTACCATAGCAAAGAGCTCATTTGCACTATTACCATGAAAGTATTTGTAGAAAAGACATAGAGAGGCAAACATGGTGGTGGAAAAGTGACTGGAGCTGAGCTGCCAGATCAGGGCCGATAATATTGCTGATTCTTCTTTGGATGTTATCAAGGAGCTTAAAGTAAATAGCAGGATCACTGGACGATATGTGGCAGCAATATACTAAGCAAGGATGAATGGTAGACTTATAGATATGTAAGATAGATTCTGAATTGAAAAATTGTCTCGCATGACATAGTGAACCAACTTTCTTAGCAGCTGTCCTAGCAATGGATTCAATATAGTCTTTCCACTTCATATCAGCTGAGAACGTGAGCCCAAGAAAGTGCCACATGTCACTTTCCTGGAGGATAGCACCATCTCTCATCACAGGGCTTTTTCCCAGATAAGCAATATGGCTTTCGTTGTTCCAGATCAACTGCTGATGTACTAATGATAATTGCAAAAAACAATTTTCTGCTGTGAGTTATCCAACAACACTATGCCCAAGTACCCCTATTTTAGTGAATTTATGTGAGCAACTGAAAAAATGTCTAGAAAATACATGGATTTATTTTTCTCAAAATTTATAATTATATTTCCTCATCATTATGTATTAAATCAAATTTTCTTGTTCTATAGTTCACAAATACTTTTATAAATTTATGAATAAAAAAATTGTTTTCATAGTTATTTCTTCATAATATACAATGACGTGCAGAGGTTTAGAGATGTTTGATGATGCCCGGGTTCAACTCCTTGAGTGTATGTCTCAAGATCTCAAGTAGAGAGGTGTATAGGGTCTAGTACTGAGAAATGGGAGAAAGGAAGACATTTTAAATATGTAAAAACAGATGAAGCATGAAATAAACACTTTATTCAAATTAAATATAAACTAAATTTTTATTTCACTCTTTGATTGGATGCCCTCCCGATATGGATGCTCAGGACCATTGCACCCTCTGACCTACCCCTGTCTGCATGCTACTGATAATATGGTAAATAATAAATATTGCATTGTACTTTTCTCACATTTTTCATAAACTTGTAAATAAATAAATAGGGTTTAATACTTTTGTTAATACTTGAGAAAAAAGAAAATATTTCTTATATTTGGGTTTTATTAAAATTCTAAAAATAGCTTTTTAGCCTTCTGGCAACCCTGGCAGAAAAGTAATGCCCTGTATCCCTTAAGAACTTGTTGGTACAGGTGAAAGGGTTGGGGTTGGGTGGGTGTTGGGTGATGGTCATGTGGTCTGGGGAGCACACAGCATACATTTACCATCTTTTAAGCTGTGCTCTAGAGAGGCTAATACAGTCTCACCGTTGAAATCACAACACTGTATAGAGCATTGTAAGGGTTAAAACAAGATCTGTCAAAGCATTATAATAGCATTATCAAGAGAAAAACCATCATTATGATATTTTGCCAATGTATCGTTATTAGTATGCCACTGTGGCTGACAGAAGTGTGTAAACAGGTCAAGGATTCTTCCTTACTTATTCCTGTTATTCTTTTCATGAAGGAAACTCAAGAGACCTGACTGTAATTAACAAATGGAACTGGAGTTATCTCTCTTGAGCATCACTCAAACCATATAAGGTAGTCAAAGTGTATTTATTTACCTCAGCATTTCTCAGACAGCGCCCCCTTTTGGCACAAACTTTTGTCAACGCCCCTCCCCCCCCACACACACACACTGAAGTCTTATGGATAGGCTCTTCCTGTTTACTGCATGCTTGGAAGGAGATATCAATAGCTATCACAGAGTGGTCCAAGTTACCAAGAAGGCAGTATTGCAAAGCTCAGCAAGAGTGAGGAGAAGAGGTAAGAAATAGATCCAGTAGAGAAGCCTGTTACTTGGTTTGGCTAAGGAAATGAGTAGGGAAGTCCATGATTTGAGTGAAGATTGGGCAAGGGAAAGATTTAATGTCTATATACCAGCAACATCAGTACCTTTAGAATGTTTCAACAACGTGTCATGCTGAACATTAAAGTCACTGAAGACAAAGATGTTCGCAGATGGATGGAGAGAACGTTCATTTTCTATACTGTCAGCTATTGTATCTAATATACTGCAGTCTTGGGAAGAGAGGGCGCAATAAAGGAAAAAGAGATAGCTAACAGAGTTTAGTAGCAAAAGATTGAAAAGTAGTAAGTGGCCTTGAAATACAATTCTCTGGTCATCGTCAGATTATCCCAGATGTAAACACCAAGGCCATACATTCATATGAATGCTGGAATCTTTTTGGGAAAGGGGAAGATACCTTGAAACCAAGAAGGAAGAATGATTCTATGCTGCAGAATATTGGAGAAAAAAAAGATTGAGGATGGTAAGAGGTATTTGTTAGCTGGTTTAGTTTAGTTGAATAACAGCATGATTTTAATCAGTATTGTAATGATGGGAGAAGAAATGAAATGATTTTAATGTAAATAAATAAATAAAGAAAATATTTTTAAAAAATAGGATTTATTTATTTTTTGTCCTCTTCTAAATAAATGGAAACATTAGCTACCAGGTCAATGTTTCAAAAGAGAAATTAATTAATTAGTTTATATTACATGATCGATCAATTCTTTTTTTTCTGTAGTTATTTTATTCTAAAAACTCTATTTTAAAGAATTGAAGGAATGTTATCTCCTGAGTGATTAGTACTGAGTAAATATGCTATTTTAGAAAATTAAAATATTGAATTGACAGTGAAATTCTCTCTACTTGATATTTTGGGTAGTAATGAATCAATCCTAATTTCTCCCATTTAAACTTTTTATGTTAAATATCTTTCTCTGTTTCCTAAATTATTTAGAGTATTGACGACTTTAGCATATGTAACATTTACAAATGTTTAGGTTTTGTACTTCAGTGTTTATTATTTTTTTTATTTAACAAACTGTTCATGCAAAAATCGTTAGTGGTGAGTTTGATATTAAGTACTCGTTGTACCAATCCGTTCCACTAATGTCATGTTTATTAAAGAACTGTTTTGTTTTTTTTTAACATTGGAAGTTATCCATTATGCACTTGGTTATTTTGTAATAATCACCCGGTAAACAAACTAAAAAAATACCATTTTAATGCTCTCTAAAAAAGAGTCTTAAAACTTCAGCCTCTTTGGGTTCGTCTTAATTTCTTAAGAGTTATGTCCCTTTACGTCGACCTCTTACTCTCCAAAATGTCTTTATGTATTGATATCTGTCATGCGATCATTGCAGCGGTCATTAGTCTGTTTTACATGAAGCTGAAAGAACACTAAAGATATTAAGTCTAGTAAGTTCCTATTACTTCTACTTTTATTTTAAGTATATGGCCAGTTTAAAGGCACTGAAGATATTGCAAACCGAATTTGCAAATGTAACAAAATCCTAATAAATAGTCTTTTATGATCGAGGCGGAGAAAAGGGATTAAGTTTTTTTTCATTTTGTTCAGGTGTAAAAAGAAATTATTTTGTTCTTGATAAGTTTAAAAATGCGATAAAACAACAATGATACACATAGGGTTATGTTGAATTGTTGAGTGTTATTTGTATTATCAAAAAAGTTAAAAAATAATATTTACGATGTCAAGTCATAAACGATTGCTTCAGCAAAAAAAAAAAAAAAAAAAGAAATTAATAAAATGACTTCAAGAGAGAAGTATATTTTTTATTAGCTAAAATTTTTTAATGACTCCAAATCGATTTGTTAAAAATAATAAATTGTTCTAGAAATTATAGAAAATCAGTATAAAACATAAAAAAAAAACAGTTTTTGAGTTGACAGACAACCATTTCTTAATAAAACTAAGTTTTTTTCACCTTCCTTAAAATGTTTTAAATTTTATTTTAAAAATATACTTTAAAATTGTTGGCTTAACTCGTCGTACAGTCTTTTTTGTTTTCAAAATCAAAGACGTAAAATAAAAATCGCGAACCAAGTGTTTTACGAGAGAATTCATTAAAATAAAATTAAAAATACTGTTTTCTCGTCAGCTCCAGGTACCTTTTTTTTTAATATTAAAAGAAGTTTTATTTATTTAAATTTTTAACTGCTCTTCAATTGAATACAACTTTGAAGGTACCTTTTTATGAGATTTTTATTTTTAACCTCTTGACATTGTATCATTCAATAAGAAAATCGCAATCCAACTGATGTCTGGGTCACATTAACCTTTTCAATGTGGTTGTTGGTATGTTTCTCTCTACTTTCAATCTCTTAACACTTACGAATTAAGAAGATCATGTCGTTAACAACATGACTCTAGATCTGTCTACAAGTTTAGAAGACTATCAACAACAACAACATACTACACCACTAAAAAGTATAAATTTCATATCTAAAATTCAATCGTTAGGACCACTTTTTGCTTATTGACTTTAAAAAAACTCCTTTGGTAATTACGCGACACTTATCGCTGTGTGTTTGTACTTAGTACCTTTAAGAAGGCAGTTCTGTATTGCACTGTTTGCTACACTTTAGGTGTTTATTAATGCAATCAATTGCTTGTTGTACAATATTCTTCAGGTAAAAGTTACTGTATGGTTCGTCTATGAACGTATTTTAATAAGTTTTTTTTACCATTTATTTTTAAAATTTTAAAACAAAAGTGGAGTGGAGAGGCTCTCTAGTCACTATCATCTGACTGACAGTGCAGTAATTATCACCGTATGATTTCTGATTACTTCAACAAATTCCTGCACAATACACTATCATTTAAGTTTAGTTTAAAAATGATTTTTAAGTTAATTGTTGACATTACTAACTTTCCGTAGTTTATGACAAAATTGAAAAATGTCAAATAAAACTTTAACATTATTGAATTGATAAATGCTCGAGATCTTTCTTCAAGCATCTGATGCCGGGTCTAATTTTCCTTGAAGCATTTTAATTAATTGCAAAAATAAAATTTAATAAATCCTGACCCTAATTCGCAAACGATTTGTTTTCATGATCACTAAAAATATTGGATTTGTAATAAAGAAATAACAAAACAGATTTGAATCCCTAAGTACATAAAAATCATAAAGATTCTCTAATTAAAATGTCATGCAAATGGTTAGCTTAGGACAAGGATTTTTAGTTCAGATATAAATACCAAGATGGGTATTTTTGAAAATTATTGTTTAAGATATTTTAAATTTAAACATGAATTGGAAATTGGCCAAAAAATAAGTAGCATCGTGTTTCTGTTACCTGCTAAGATTTTAAATTTTGAGACAGGTATTTCAGTAAAATTAGTTTATGGTGGAATTGCCCTTTCTTACATGTGGGTGTATATTCAGATTTAAAATATTTATCATAGCAAATGATGATCTTTTTAAAAATAATCTGTAAGAGTTATTTTACTCAATTATATAGAGAATTATGTGCAACAGAAATAAAATATCAGAAACTTACATTAGGTTTGAGTCGACATAACTATTTTTTAACAGTGGACATAACAAAAGTAATGTTTGTAGTAAAAAATATTCATGGCTGACCACAGTTGGGATCACAGAATCATTGTAATCTTTATGATACTTTCATTAGCTGCATAGTAGTATTTGCTTTGTCAGGGCTAAATATGATTTTGAACTCAGATTTTTCCTTCTAGACTGGTTGCCAGTCAAGGCTGAATAGCCCAAACTACGTTACTATTTAAGCCACAGTTAGGGGGAATCATGCCTTTCCTAAAGCTATTTGCACAAAAGTGAATGTAATGAAACTCAGCTGGAATGCATGCTCAGCTCTCCAATTTCTTGTTCCAAGCAGCTATCCATTGCAACACCTGCAAATCTATTAATTGTTTATATATATGTATATATATATATAAAATATTATGGTGAGCCAAGTTCAAATTCCAGCCGAATCCATTACATTCACTTACCTGCTAATACCTTTGGGAAAGGTATGACTCCTCTTCTTCTCCCTCCAGCTATGGGTAAATAGCAGGACAGACTGCGTTCTATAGCCTTGGATGGTAACTGGTCTAGGAGAAAGACAACTTTGAATTCAAAACCTGCGGGGACCCTGTGGCACGTAGTACACCAAGTCTCTGTATTCAGCCCTTCAAAAAGTGTGGTTGATTCTGCACAAGACCTTTACATCTATAATCAAATCTCATGTGCTGGTGTCAGGCTGTCAGTTTCCTGGAAACTGATCTGCTTGACCCTCATATGTTGAATTCGATGGGAGAGTTAAGTATAAAATATTACACATTGAGTATTGATGTTAATAAAATATTGCTTGATGTAATTGTAATATAACGGTGCTATAAATTCTATATTAATAAATATACATTTTTTTTTTCCACCTCGGTAGCATGGCTTTGAGTTTCATGCAGATTACATTGTGCATGAAAACTCTTTTGTGCTACTGGTGAGGATAAAATGTGATATATATATATATATATATATATATATATATATATAAATAAATAAATATAAATGATGGACTCTTCTGTTGATTTCAACGTATCGGGATCCGACAACCTCATTCAGTTTTGTGTTTGTGTCATATGTGACACTTAAGTACCAATAGTGACCTGCAAACAAGTCCACATGTGCAACAGCGAGGATTTCAGGACATAGCAACAGGAATATTTTAGCCAGTCAATACAACTGATTTAAAAATTTCTGATACCACTCTGTCCTAGATATCATGATAAACTACACCTGGCAGCAAGGCTTATGATTGGGAGATTGGCGATTTTGAGGAGTGTGGAACCACCTCTTAATTGCTGTTGCTCCCAGGTTCACCTAACCCAGGGTGGTAGCACCTGTTAGGGTCCCAGCTATGTGCAAATAGTGAAACCTCAAACAATGTATTAGGTTGGTGCAAAAAATAATGTCGTTTTCTCACATATGTTACTATGTGAGAAAACGACATTATTTTTGCACCAACCTAATAAATATATTTGTACTATATGTGTACATATATGTATTTGTGTGTTACATACATGCATACATATATATGTGTATGTTTGTGCGTGTCAGTTCTGGTGTGTTTACTTTGTACTAATGTCCTTGGACAGAGCATGAATCAGTCTTCCTCCTGCTATGGGTTAAATAGCAGGGTAGACTGGGCTTTTTAATCAGGGGTGGAAACCAGTATAAAAGAAAGAAAATTCTATCTAGAAGGACTTTTTTAGAGATTTTGTGGCACACTATGCACCATTCCTCTGTTATCCATTCTTCCCCAAAATTGTGTGACTATTGGTTCTACATTAGCATTCATCACTATAAATCAAATCATGTGTGAGTTGTCTGTTCAGTTCTAAAATTGTTAGGCCCTCATATATATATATATATATATATATATATATATATATATATATATAAGTTTCATTAAAGATGACTGGCAAGGTAATGCGATTTAGGTTTTTATTTAATTTTGTCTTGTCTGTATGAGTGTTTTCTTTCTTGGACATATAGCATGTAAAAATTGTCCAAATGTTCTATATATCCATGCACTTTTGCCTATTCTGTTCACAGAGTTTTGTTTTGTCTTTTGTTTTTTTTACATGTCTATGAAGAAATCTCATGTTACACCTCTCTGACCATAGTTCAATTAGGACTCATTTTAATACACACTGAAACCTACCAAACTCCATCCACAACATACTTGTAGAAAATACAAGTATAACAGCCTCATCTACACAGAAAAAAGACTAAAACTAATGGAAGCACTAATAATAAAAAAGAAAAAAGCCAACACTGAATAACATCAACTATAAACACACCTACTGTGTTTGGAAAATAAAAAAATCATTCCCATCATTCTAGAAAAAGTAAATAAAAGGCTTAATCGCTGTATCTTGTCAGTTTTTAATGAAACTTGCATAAAAGAGTGATTGCTGCCTAAATACAATTTTATATATATATATATATATATATATATATATATATGCACACACACACATACACCAATAAATATATAACCTAATAACAAAAATGAATTTATAGTCTCCATGATGTCAATATACAGAATTTGGTGGTGAATATTAATCGTATTGATTTCAGATCAAAATTTATCTATGTGTGTGTCAATTTACAGCCTTATTGATATACTCTCATATATACTATCAATTTGAGTCAATGGGAAGTATACAAACTCCTTAAAAATGTGTGTGTGTGTCTCTTTCTCTCTCTATCTTGTGTGTGTGTGTGATGGTTCTGTTGTAAATAGTAATTGTATCTGATATGAAATGTTTAACTATTGCCATTAAATAAACCTGTTTTTCATAAAATTGGATTGTCAAGAAGAAATAAGTTATTGGTGTTGAATTGATTTTTCACTGGAGTCTTTGTAGTCATAATAATCTACAAAGATAAACCATTGCATACCAAATTAACCAAGGAATATTGTTATTAGATGTTTTAAAAGTATATTTAGCTTCAATGACCACCTGGCAACATAAGTATGGTTTGAGCTGGCAAAAAAAAACCCCTCCCCAAAATCATCAGCATTTGGAATGTATCTTTCATGTTATATTTGTACTCATTGTCAATATCATCAATATTTTTGTTAAGGATATTATTTGTATTTTTACTACTATCCAATCTCTAATCAATAATAATCATTGAAAGCTAGCATTTGAAACCTTTTCAACGTCAGCATCATTGACTTTTTACTGTTACTACTACTTGGACAGTAGTCATGCTTACTCACTCTCTTCTTACACCCCATTGTAGTATTCCTGTGACAAGACATATTTTTTATTAAGCTATATGGTCCTGGGAGAGTGCACTAGAGGTGCAAATGGCCTAATGGATTTTGCAAAGCAAAATGGATTTTGACAGTTAAGCTTTCAACTCAGATAATTGCTATTCATTGCTTTATGAAAAGTATGAAATTACTACTACTTTTTCAGCTATTGGTAATAGGGTTACTCATTGATGTTGGTGCCATGTAACATAATACAACTTGTTATATTACATGGAGAGAAGATTAACTCTGTTAAGTAACTCTAATTGATGATATGAAGGTGGCTTACTCAACATGATCTCTGGAACTCACACTCCTCCCCAGTCATTTATAGGAGTAGAGGCTTATCCCTTGTTTTCTGTTTAGAATTTGGTTTCTGGTTCCTTCTAAAGTGTACTTCAACTCTATACTTCTAATGTCTCCACCTAAACTCTGAAATTTTATTTAATATTAATTTTTCATTTCTTTCTTCAAAAGAAGTAGATAGATTCACCTATTATTTGCTTCACACTCCTCCTCAGTCTTTTGAATAGGAGTAGACATTTATCCTTTATTTCCTTTTTAGGATTAGGTTTCCAGTTCATTTTAAAGTTTTCTTATTCTCTTTAATTCCCAGTAACCCCTTGCATCTTAGTGGCATTAATGCCTTGCTTGTGCAGGAATTGATTTATAAACAACAACAACAACAAATGAAAATGAGAACAGAGATGCAAATTGATCAGGTTTTCAGACTAACTTCTTTCACCATCATCTCAGAAATGTCCTGAAATACAAATTTAATTGACCCTCAAAAAATTTTAAACTGTCCCAAAATTAAAATATTACTTTTAAGTTTGTTATAACTTATTTTTCTTAGTAGCATAATAAAAAAAAAAACATTAAAATATTTAAGAAAAAACAGTTAAAATATTAAAGTTTTAAAAAAATAATTACAAAACAAATTAGTTAAATTTTACCATAATTGTTATAAAAATCAAATCTCTATCTTTATGTAAACATTTTGATTAAATCTATTACGACTAATTTTACATAGAAAATTTCTTATTAATTTTTATATTCTGAGTAACTTTTACCTGACTTTAAGAATTGTACTCTGTGCATTCAGTTTCTAAAGAATACAAGCCTATTTCAATTATTCACAATCAAAAAATTGTCATTTACAATTACCAACCTTGCATCATGATTAATTTTCCAAGTTTGTCATTTTTAAAATTCTCCCTTGTATTTTCAATTTAATTTATGATAAGCAAAAAATGTAATGTATAAAAGTTGTCAATGTTTCATTTAATATTTTAATCAAAAATTGATTGAAAATTTTTTTTCTTTGTTTATTAAAGCAAAATTAGTTCTACCAATTAGATTCTAAAGTTTTTCACATTTGAGAAAAATAATACAAATTAAAAATAAAGGCAGAATGACTTATCATTCTGCCTTTATTTTTAATTTGGGTTTCATTTCACCAATTCTAAAAAGAAGCACTTAATTTTTTTTATGTTTGTGCACATGTCTGCATAAATGTGTGTTCTATTTATTGAATGCCAATCAATGTTGGGGAGAAATTATTAATTTTTTTTTTTTCAAGAAATTAGTTGCTTTAATAATAGATATGATGGAATTTTAATTAAAAATGTATTGTCCTGGCATAATCCCTGACCTGAACTAATGTTCTCTCATCCCCCAGGATGGTAGGTTAATGCTAATGTTAGTCCTGGTAATGATGCCTTTTATAGGAGGACTCATGTAAATTGAACAGAAACAATATCAATTAGAATTTTCACCTCAGTTGGCCAATTCTCAATTTTCCATGCTGATAACCATTGGGCTACTTCACACTTCCATTAACATCATGCAACTCATCCCATTTCTTCCCTGCTTTTATTTCTCAAACAACCTACATAAGAAATCTTATTGTCTGTTTGCAGTTCTCAGAAGCAGACTATCACAAAAAAAAAAAAAATGTATGCCTTACTAAATTTCAAACTCTTAGGTCATGTCATTGTCTTTTTATCAACATCTTTGGATACTAATCAGCTTCAAACTTAGCTAATTAGGACCTGGATATTCATTTTTCTATACTCTTTTTTTCAAAACTCATAAATTTCTCATGAGATATCTTGTTAGTCAGTTGTCATTTCAAGGCCAGATGTGTAGAGCACACAAGAATTGAATTTACAAAAATAGTAATGAGTTCCTTGACTAGTTAACAATTATGCCTCTGTATGACGCCTTATCTTTTCTTTGTATATAGCTTTATCTTAACTTTGTAATTCTATCCAATTCCTTACCAAAGCTTTTGTTCTAGCTGATTCTGTTTTTTTTTATATTGCATCTTTTCTAAACAGATAAAATAACTTCTATTGTTAATGTTTTAAAGATGATATATTTAAATACATATCAATTTTAACTGAATTGT
This sequence comes from Acanthosepion lycidas, assembly GCA_963932145.1. Taxonomy (NCBI): domain Eukaryota; kingdom Metazoa; phylum Mollusca; class Cephalopoda; order Sepiida; family Sepiidae; genus Acanthosepion; species Acanthosepion lycidas. Next base: position 34,689,520 of record OZ010587.1, read on the forward strand.
TCATTACTATTCTTATTTTAATATTGAATACCTTCACCCTTTTGCCTTAAAATTTTACATCCTTATATATCCAGCATATACAGAATCATTTGAACTATTTACATTGTTTAGACTGTTGGCCTCATTTTTAGTGTCATATCCTTGACATTTTGGCTGTTGTACACTCTGGCCTTCTTCAAGTGATATATATTAGAATTTTGAAGCCAAGGACACATGGTCCAGTGAATAAAAGTGTTGGTTGGAGTTATCCAAAAGTGACTTGACCCAAAGAGTTGTGAGTTCAATATCTCGCCACAAAAGTGAACAAAAACTTGGAGAGTTGAATTACTAAAGGGAATTAACTGAACCTGAGAAAAAGCATGGCATGTGGAACTAGAACAATCTATAAAGGATTCGGTTCAAAATTCCAATGTATATCATCTGAAGAAGGATGGATTATACAACAGCTGAAATGTTGTGAATATGACAATAATATTAGGTTGGTGCAAAAATAATGACGTAATAATGTCGTTTTTTGACGTATTTCTTAACGTCAAAAAACGACATTATTACGTCATTATTTTTGCACCAACCTAATATATATCAACATATATACAGAATTGTTTGTGTATATATGCATGTATTTGTAACAGCTCAGTTGGGGGAAAAACTGGTTTGTAATTTTCAGTACCTCAAAAACTAAGCTCGCTTTGTTTTAACATCTTTAATCAAATACTCAAGTTTTCTCTCATCACAATGACCATCACAAGTAATTACAATTACCATCCTTTGAACACCTATTGGCACACAAGTCCGCTTCAGATATCAATATTTACAATTGATTGCTAATGCTGGAAAGATGGTTGGCTCATTCTATATGCTGTACACATTCTACCCGATTCCTTCTGCATTGCTTTATCATGACAAGAGTTAGATTAGACTAAACATGGAGCTTTGCTGTCATATCTGGGCTTGAGATGCTTAATCCTCACTTTCCAGTTGAGTTCAAAATTGTTTATGCAAACTTTTGGCAGAAGGCTTATTTTCCATTCTGCAACCTCTTTCCCCACAGATGCAATGTTGCAAACCTATCACTATTTCCATGGCAACTGTTCAGGTGTGCTCCATTTTTTAGCTTTATCACTTTAACAGTTTGGATCTTTAACAGCTAGGGCCTACCATCTACTTCCATGGAGGTGAATCACCCTTATTTCCTCTGTATTCCAAATGTAAGGAGAATGTTCCATGCAGATAGTTTTTTGTTTATTTTTTGTTTTTTACAAGGACTGCTATTTTATGGAACAGACTCCTGTACGACTGCTTCCCTGAAAACTAAGAATTTAATCTCTTCAAGTCAAAAGTCAATCATTATCCTTATTTTCATAACTTCACTTTCTACCACCTTATTTTTCATTCATATCACACACCTTGTTCCTCATGACCATTTTAACAGTAACTCTCTATCTTGAGTGGTTCTCATGCTTTGTATTGGGTAACCTGTAGAAAAATAAACATGGACTATATTATCTGCTATCTACTGCACATTTACTTCTGGGATAATTCTGACAAATAGCTATGCAGATACTGGTGACCGCAATCCATTTGCCTATCTTGAGGTAGTGATTTATTTTTTAAAGTCAAATTTTGAGAGAAGAATTTTGTTCATCCACACTCATACTGGCTCATAGTATATTTACTGTATATCTACATTTTGACATTACCTCACGACGATACCATAAGGTTGAAACCCGGGTAGTGATTTGCACATGGATTTTTCCTAATCTTATATATATATATATATATATATATATATATATATATATATATATAAATCAGATATCCCTATCTAAATATTTTTGGTATTTAAAAGAAATGAATAAAACACCAAAAGTAAAATGGAAAATTATAAATAGAACAAGAACTTGTAAAACCTGGGATACCCACGCCCTTTATGCCTTACATGAAAAAACTATACATTATTAAGTTTCTAATAAGGAAAATTTATTAAACCATAGACATGAGTTAATGGTTTTTTGCTGACATCATCAAATTTTCACATTAAATAATTAGAATAAAAAACAAACAATTAAATAATAAATACAAATCTTAAATTCCATAGTTTAAATAAAAGGTTTAAAAGCTAAACCCAATCATTTAAGAAAAAAAAAACCCTTTATGAAGTTGTTAAAAAAACAAATTGTAGCTCAATACGACACTTTTATATACACATAAACCTTTTAGAAAAAAATAAAAAAAATAAATAAATCTCCATAGACACTTTATGGTGAACCAGACTAGACGGTATGAGTTTAAATGTCACCTTCTGCTTTAATTTAGACACCCCAACCCCACCTTGACTTGACCTCTTTCTGAAAGTAACTGAGATACTGATACAAGTTATGAACCCCTACGCCCCCTTATTTAAACAATTGCTCTAGCCGTTTTCATAGTAATTTAATTTTAATAATGAATATGCTTATAAAGACGCATAAATTTCAAGATTAGTTTATTCCTAAAATTTCGCTTGAAGATGAAACAGAGCTTGGTACTTAAATTCAATTCTAATGATTGTATTGAAGTTTTCAGCTCTTGTTTTTGAAACATGAGAACTCTTATGTAGCGAAGGAATCATATTTTTAAATAAATAATTATACATATATATATATATATATATATATATATATATATATATATATATATATATATATATATATATGATATTCTTAATCTATTGAACAGAACAAACAGCATTGATCCTTTTAGTGAATGTTATTTGCTGTCAAGTGGAAACTCGTAAAGAAAGTTGCTGAAATTAAATGTTAAGATCCAAGTATGACCCTTATTTGTTGTTTTCAAAGAAAGAAGACTGAATGTCCAGAAACAGCCAGCAATAACATTTTTCTTGTCAGTTTAAAGTTTGAACAGCAAAAAGCTCAATATCTATGGACCACAAGGATAGGTGGAAGAACAACCAGGATGTCACAAAGAACTATATTCAATAAGAGAATCAAGAAACACTTTATCCTCCCAGAGCAATTGCCTGCCCTCATTGCCCATGACAATTGCAAGCAAGAATTGGCCTTAGAAGCCACTTTCGGTCTCATCAACCACACCAACTGTGAAGATAGGGGATCCTTCCCATACTCTTATGAGAGTATTAGTTGATAATAATCTTTATCTAACTAATCAGGTTTTAATACTGTTGTGTTATGATTCTGCAATTATCTTTGTGTATATGATGAAGCTTGTGTTCATGTCATTGTAATAATTCTTTTTTCATGCTGAAAGATTGGCAGTTAATACTGAATTAGCAGATATCGATGTTTGTGAGGTGAGCAAGGTATGACTATTGTCAGTGCTGGTTTTACTTATAGGCTTAGCAGGCTGAAGCCTAGGGCCTCAAAATTTAGGGGTCCTCCAGCCAAGGTGTATAATATTTTTGATACTGTAATAAGCCTTTCTTACACATGCTGTCATAACACACTATAGATACTAACAAACCTCCAATAATTTTCCTTCCATTCCATCTCAGAATAATTCTGTCTTAAGCCGAGAACGCAATGTTAGTATTGATTTCTTTATAGATTTTTTTAAAAAATTTTAACAATCATGCATTTTTCAATCACATACTGTATTTAACAATAACATCTTATTTCTTTTAGAGGAGGAATTGTCAACTGTGGAATCTTAAACACCTGTCATCATCTCCAACTTTACTCAAATTGTTTAACACGCTTCCGTTTTCCTTTTCTTGTCAGAATGGGAGGATTTGAAGGGGAATAGGTTAGGGCCTCTCTTTATCTAAATCTGGGCCTGACTGTTGTACGTCTTGATTTTGTACCCTGTCCTTTTTACATGGCGATATGTTTTATGTATCTATTCTTTCTCTTAGTCAAGGAAATTTATTTATATTATAATTAATATAAACAATAACCCTGGCAGATGATGTGTAAAGGCTTTTAAACTGACTTGACTTAAATAAAAACAATTATTTTTTCTTTTTCTGACTTGATTTGATAAAATGGCTTTGTACATTTAAACATGAATTTCTTGTATGTTGTACCAGAAAAAGTGTTATAGGACAACTGCCCTCAGACAATGGAAAGGGCAGTCCGTGCAGGACATCCAGCACTGCCTAAACAGAAACGTTATCAAGATTCAGTCGTCATAATAGCAAATATCATACAAGAATTTGAGAACCACCATCTGTTGGACTTTTTGAGATATATTGACCATAATTTGCAATTTTAGTTGTATAATTATAGCAATATAAAAATATAAATCTTATTATTGAAATGAAATGTAAGAAATGATTATTGTAATTTTTTTTTTTTATAAATATTAGTTTAACCAGACAGTTATTAACTATGTAATTAGTAATTAATGTATTTGTGTATAGTCCACAATTCACAATTTTACTGATATAATTATAGTGATATAAAAATATAAATCTTATTATTGGATAACAGATAAAACATGAAAATAAAACCCTAATTAGTTTTATTAGGATTTATTTCCCCCCCCCCCAAAGGTTGTGCTTTCTCTTAATTTTCTCTTAATGGGGATAATTGTACAATGGGGGCAACTGTCCGAAGCAGTTCTCCAGATACCCAGAAAATGAGCCAGTAAAAATGTAGGTGATGAATGATGATTCCAGAGAGAGTAGGATGGATATTATGACCAATTTAATAAATTTTTCAAGCAAATTATCTGTAATTTATCAAATACTTTGAAAGAAGATAAAGAATTAAATATTAAAGTACATTGTGTAGACATCTGATAATTGGTGTAATTCTGTAACAACAGAATACCTGGCCTCAAAAGCACTAAAACATGAAATTCTACTTTTCATATAAATTCATAATGTTTCTTATTTCAGCATCTGTTGTGCCTATTGAGAAATTGTTGGAGAATGTATTGTATGTAAATTGCAAGTTAAAAGAAAATCCATTAAAAATCTTATATATATGATTGAACTCTGTTTACCTGAAAGATGACAACTTATCTGTTCATAAATTATTGACTAATAGGATGACTAATTTGAATGAATGATGTTAATAAACCTGCATTTCATGTACACTTTCAGGTATAATTTGTTTGGGTCTAAAAACATCCCATAATGCCATAATGTTTGTTCAAATGTTGAATAATAGAAGTGCTTTTTACAGCCAAACAAAAGGTTCTATTAATTTTGTATGAGTTTAGAAATCCATTATAAAAATCAAGGACTAAAAAAATTTGTGTATAATCATGATTGAATTTATTTTTATAGAATGTATGTTTTGCAAATTAAGTAAAAAAAAAAAAAAAAAAAAAAAATTGTAAATTTCATTTGTATATAGGTGCCAGTATAAAAACTGCAGAAATAATTTTGAAATTGGTTACTAAACAAAAGAACACAAAAAATGAACATACTTTAAGTTAAAAAAAAAAAAAAAAAAAGAAAGATCTTTTAAAAGATTTTAATTACAATTTCTTTTTTTCTTTTTCTTTTTTTTATTAATTTTTTTGGTGGGGAGAGAGACTGTTTTTGTGTGATAATACTTATCTATAAATGAAATTTATTTTCTAAACATGAAGAATTGATCTTCAAAAGAGTAAGTATTGAAATAATTCAACTATTATCATTCAAAAGAAATGTTATCATTAAAAATATATTACTTGTTCTCAATTGCATTTCTGAATCAAAACAGAAACAACAATTTTGGAAATAAACTTTGAAAAATGTATGAAAATTTGCTTTCTAAATCTTTAATATTTTTTTAAAATAAAATAAGAAAAAGTATATATATTTTATAATCAAGCAATAAAAAAAGCAGTATTTGTCATAAGCCTTAAAAATATTTCATTTTGACAATTAAATTTTTCAGTTACCATGAATCGGCACCAGTTAACCCGATCGGTTATTTACCATGGCAACACTTTAGTTGATCATCTGATTTATGAAAGACAAAATTTTGAGAGGAATCTGATTTGTCCTCCTGACAGAGACCAACTGAGAAACCGGGCTGAAATCAGGTAAAATATTTTCATAATCTGTTCATTAAACCATTGAAGTAAAGTAAAATTCATTTATTCAGAACTACTTGAGTAAAAAAAGCAGAAGTAAAGATCAGCAAATGACTTATTCAATGTCGTTCATATAAACAGACATATTCTACTTTGGCTGTGTAATTCTTTTCCCTCCATTAGACACGGGAGGCTTGTCACAATTTTACCAGTACAACAAATTCAATGAGTTAATAATTTTTCCTAACCATGCTCACAGTTTATAATTGAAAAAAAAATCACCTTTTTAGGTTAAATAAAATGAAAATTATATGGACTTCAGAATAAAACTTTTCAAGTGAATTAATTTGTAATTTGGCAGATTTCATGGATAAAACTTAAAGATCTATCTCTGATTTTTTTTTTTTTTTTTTTATGAATTTAAATGATAGTCATTTTATTGCAGTTACTTCCTTTCAGGTCTTGTGAATTTAAATGCTTGCAATTTGTGTTGCACAATATAATAATATAGATAATGACTGAATAAAACCTCCTTTAATTTTTAGAAATTATTTTTTTAAATTTTTGGTGTACACACACACACACACACACACACACACACACACACACACACACACACACACACACATTTAGGCATCAGTTTTTCCATTGATACATATTTCATTTTTTATTATGTTTTAAGGGACTTGTTTACATACAAAAGTGTCTGAGTCTAAATCTAGATATTGCCTGAATATTTGTGATAAGCACTTTCCTTGTCAGTTATTTTTAATCAAACATATATAACATTAAAGACTATTTTAGTGAACAAGATTTTGTCTATATGTATATTTCTTTCCAAAGAAGAAATTTTTCAAAATCCTTTAATAGATACTATATATGGAATTTCCTCAAGAAAGGAATTTCTTTTCACTTTATCACTTATAATCTAGATAAACAATAACTGACAAGTGGGATTAACTCTTTTAAAAGTGCCTGTGAAAAAATTAAAGAATAGAACTTGAATATATTTCCTTTGGCATCTGTTTATCAAGGAGTCTATGGATTAAATTTCTTTAAAATTTGTTGCTACGAGAGTCTGTATTTCAATTTTGCCAATTTTATTTATTTTTGTGATATATGTGCATGATTACATATTTTTGTTTTTTTTTTTTCTTTTTTTGTAATGTATTTTTGATTTTACTCATTTGAGACATATTTAAAAGAAAACGTAAATATTGCAAAGCCTTTTCCTATCTCTACAAAGGTTTTAATAGGTAAAAAGAATAAAAATTTCTTTGTTTTTATAATTATTAGAAGAAAATTTTTGCAACATAGATGTTGTAATAATGTTAGAGCATAATAATGACAATATTATAACATAGATGCATTGTAATGTTATTATAATGTAATAATATTATAACAAAGATGTTGTAATGTTATTAGAATACAATGATAACAATATGACATTATTAGAATGTAATAATGACAATATTACAATATTACAACATAGATGTGTTGTAATAATGTTCTTGTGTTCACCTGTTTTATATTTTTCTCATCCTAATTTGTTATATTTTGCATTTGCATCTCTTTGTTCAAAACTGACATTCAATAAGTGTGTGTGTGAATTATATGCTGAGATGCTAAGAGTCATATGATAGGTGCCTGATATAGTGTACCAACTTGATATGTCACTAATTCAACAAATGGTTGGAAGATGTCTGGAGCGATGTTCAGCCATGCCACATCTTGATAACTGTTCACAAATTTTTTTATATTTGTATGTACAGGATCTTGTATACAAATACAGCTATTCAGCATGTCCTATAAATGCCTGATAGCAGATGAGCATAGAGACCAAACCATTTGTTAGAAATCTCTGAAATCTTCCTCAAAACAAAATTACCCATCATTGTTGGAGTACATAAAGTTGATGAATGGGTGAAAATAGTCACAAAGTAGTGCAATTACTGGTCAGAGACATATTTAGGTGGACCTCTAAACTCATGTGAACAGATTCCACACCATTATGGAACCACCACTAACCTGCATAGTGTCTTAGTGTTTATGGAATCTGCACCACTTCTGGATTGCAGTGTCCACAATAGGCAGTAATGTTTTCCATCAGATATTTCTGGTACACTGAAGATCTAGTATGAAAGAATGTCCCTACAATTTCAGAAAAATTGAATATTCCATCTGTTTGGCACTCATTATCATACCCTATTTCAGACCACAATAATTAACATTACCTTGCAATGAAGAGCAGCCTGACATCTGAACGCAATGATGTATCCAGATATCATAAATCTGGGCATTTTCATGACAGCAAAGTACAGTGATGCCAGCAACTAATACATTTACATGTTAGTGTTTGATGATGTGGGCATATTGGTATATTTGTGTATACGTATATACAAGTGTATTTGTTTATATGTATATATAAGTATCTGTATGCATGTGTGTGTGTGTGTATATATATATGTTATATGTTAGGTCTATATGTGTTCATTGCACACCTATCACCACATGGTTTTATGTCCATAAAACGTTCCAAGAGTCCAAGAAATTCCTGTGCATGGATTTGTTTTAAGTGGATAAAGTTCTGCATATCACTAAACCCACTTTTCAGAACAATCAGTATGATACTAGTGGCACAAGAGAGGTTGAAACAACTGGCAACTAATTGAACCTCGGTTTTATCTCAGAATTTCCATCTCCTAGAAAGATGTCCTGATGAGAGTTTCTACATCCCCGTGCATCTATATACACACTTATATACAAACATAGGTTTATTCTTCTGAGCTTGTCTTCTTTTAGGAAGACTGCCAACCAAGGTTAAAGATCCTAATCCAACCATAAAATGTTTACTATTTATAAGCTAGGATCCTAACAGGTGCTACCACCCTGAGTCAGAGTGGAACTGGGGACAGCAGCAATTAAGAGGTGGTTTCACACTCCCCAAAACCTTCAATCTCCTGATTAGAAGCCTTGCTATCAGATGTAGTTTATTGTCATACCCAGTGTAAGCTCTGCAAGCACTCTAAAGACAATCTGAAGGACACCCTCAAAAAGACACGCATAGGTTTAGACACCTGGGAAGAACATAATCAGTAAGACTGGAAAAATCTGATTGCTACTGATACCAAGAATTTTGAGAACAGCAAGATAGAATATGCACAACAAAAAAACCTGCAGGTAGATATATGAGAGGTGTCAACCCTTTTCTAGAATGCACATCGAAGGAGGTTTTTTTACATGTCATCAATGTAACTGCATTTGCTTTTCAAAAGCGGGTTTTCTCAGCTGTACACAGTCATCATGATGTCAACTAGAAATATGACATCTCCAATGATTATACATGTACAATCTGCCATAAAGTGTGTCAATCAGCTGGTGCACTCAAATGATATTTCCACAGCCAGTATTCAGAAAGGCCATCTGCAGCAGGAAGACTGACATGTTGGCAATGTGGAAAGAACTGTGGGACTCTTGTAAGTCTTAAAAGCCATTTCAGATGTCATCAGTGACAAAGTAGTGATATTTAAAATGTGTGAAAAATTAAGAAAGTTTGAGCGGAAGAGATGGTCTTATTCAGTCACGAATTGACTTCCACCATGTATATTTGTGTGTATGTACACATGTATATATTTGTATGTATATACAAGTGTATTTTTGTGTAGGTATCTGTAAGTATTTGTGTGCATGTGTATATATATATATATATATATCTCCAAGAGATCACTAAAAACAAGAACATAGCATGAATAAGAAGGGTCTTAAACTTGATGAAAATATTTTTTTTTATTGATTAAATGTTTATATTATTTTTAAGAGGAAAATATCAAAGTATTTTGGGGGTATTTTTATACATTTTTAATCGTACCTAGCATGTCCAAAATTTTGTTAAAAATCTTTCTTTTCTTTTTTTTTTCTTTTTTGAGTCAGCAAAATTGACAAATAATCAATCATGTCAACCATTTTTTCCCATTTTAAGTCTCAATTTCAAATTCTTTTAAAAATCAATTATTTTCTCAAAAGAAAATTAAATTAGAAATTATAAAGTTTATTTAAAATATTTTGAAACAAACATTGCTTAGTTTCTGTGCCGAAAAGATGTACTTAAAAATAAAACAAAGCAGGTCATAACATTTGGTGTCATTTGACAAGTGATGAGTGATGATTTCATCATGTGTTGACAGCTTATGTAAGTTACAATGCAGAAGGACAGAAGTCACATAATTATTTAGTTTCAAGTGAATCAACTTATTTACCTCGTTATTTTTAAGGAAAACTTTCAGCGCACTATTTTTTTTTTTTTTTGTACTTAGCTTAGCTTTCACCTTTGCGTTTAAGATGCTTTATGGAAAATATGTAAAAAAATTAAAATAAGACTGTTGAGAGTGAGATTAAATTTCATAAGAAAGGTATCTAATTAATTTATAGGTACCTTTCTTATGAAATTTTATCAGAAGTGTACATAAAATACTATAATTTTATGTACATTTATTACATTTTACTGTGTTATTTGTATTTACATTCATTTTATTATTAATTTTGATATTTCATTTATGGAAAAATGTCATAACTGAGATAAAAGTAAATATCCAGATAATCAAATTGAGTACAGGTGAGTCTTCTGACAGAAATGTGGAATGGCTTGCAAGTCACTTAAAACATCAACAACATGAAAATTATCCCCCAAATGTTTGTTTGGAAGTTATGAGTCATAGATGTGGTCTCACAAGTTGACTTTAACCATGTATGTATGCATAACATGTACACACACACACATACACTTATATATATATAATGTACCTCCATAGATCACTAAAAAAGAGCGTAGCATGATGAAAAAGACGCCAAACTTGACGAAAACAAAATTTTATCATCTAAATGTTTATGTTGTTAAGAGGAAAGAACAAAGTATTTTTAAAAATGTTTCCTTCTTTTTAGAACATTCTAACTTTTGATTAAAAAAAAAAAAAAAAAAAAAAGCTTGTTTTTCTTTGTATCAGCAGAACTACTAAATAACATAAAATTCTAGCACTTTTTTTTTGTATGACAAACATTAATTTGGAAAATCTTGCAAAAATAAAATTGTTGGATGTTAATGAAACTTTCAGAAACTATTCACAAATGATTGACATTATTATAATTGTTTTTTTTTTAAAGTCATAGCAAAAAGTGTTTTTAATTTTATGAAAACTCTAGAAATTCAACACCCTTCAGTTTAGTGATTATAAAAAGGCTTTGAGGAAAGCAAATCCTGTTTTTTTTTTTTTTTGTTTTTTTTGTTTTTTTTTATCGGTCCCTCCTACGGGAAAATCAGCTCTGAATTGTAACATACAAAACTTAACAAAGATATTATTTAATTTTGAATGCTTTTATTTGTTTTTATGAATATGGATAATATTGTCTGAAAGCAAAAAGCTTTTTTGATAAAAAATGAATTTTTAAAACAATTATTTGTTATTTTGTAAATTATTTTATTATTTTTACATTAAAGTTGTTAAAATATTCTAAAATTAGTGAAAAACGGCATTCAGTTTAGTCAATGGTGTTATTAAATAGATCTATCTTTTAGCATTATAAGTTGTATAGCTTATAAAAATCAGAAGAGCTGAACACTATAAAAATAACTAATTCTAGATGGCTTTTGTGTCTATAAAATGGCTTTAATTCAAATGTATGGAAGATCAGCAAGAATACAATAAAAAGTTGTGTTTATTTGAGTTAAGCATTGTTTTCCACAATTAGGGCCTTTATTTTTGCAAAACATGTGGAGAAGTTAATTTGATTTTTCAATTTCAACTGAGAAGGGTACCTACAAGTATTAGTATCATCTTATGAAATTTATATGATCTTATATAATTATGGCTGACTTACACATTTTGTCACAAATACTGCACAAAAAATCTTGCTGTGTATCATATTGATAGATGGGGGCTGTTTCTGTTTCCACAAAAGTGGCTGTCCACTTGAGAAGCAGACACAGCCACATTCATCACAGGAAAAGGACTGAAAGCAATCAGATTTTTCCATGCCTTTCTGTTGATGTAATATGTTCCCAGGTGCTTATATCTATGATAAGCTTTTTTTAAGTGTTTCCTTTAAGGTTGTCCTTGAAACATTTGCCCAGCTTGCATTTATATATATATATATATATATATATATATATATGAGACATAGGCATACACACACACACAATTTTTGTTATTTGTTACAGGTTGATTTAATTTTTTTTTTTTTTTTTTTTTAACAGAGATCGAGTATTTACAAACAGTATTCAACGTTTCATTGCTAGAAAAGCAGATATACTCTTCAGTAATGTAGAGGAAAATACCAATAAAGCCTTACATATACATCAGACTTATGATCCCGGAGATGGTAAGATATTCATATGTTCATATATGCTGTAAAATATTATCAATGATGATCATTAACATATCAACATAATTTTCTTAATTTTGTAATAAAAAGCTGTTTTAAATGTGCTCCAGAAGTTGTGGTATAAAAAAAAAAAAAATCTAATTTCAATTTCATTGTTTTGAAATATATAAAATGGTTCATATTGAAATTATAAAATGTTTGCATGCAGCATCAATTTTGATCATTTGACTTCAGGAGAGTAACTATTAAATAAACATGTATATTTCTAATACATTCTGTTTACAAGTATTAAATGAATTTCTTATTATTTCCTAGATTATTATTCTATCCTACCCCCTTTGGAAACATTTATGGGAATACCTCCTGATGATTGTAAAAACCATTTTTATGATGTAAGTATCTTTTGATTGGTTTTCTCAATATATTGAGCTACTTGTATTAAATCAGATTATAATTATTTTGGTGTTATGTAATTTTATGATTAGATACTAAGATAATCTTTTAGAGAAGCAGGTTGAGGAAATTGCAAGAGTGTCCAAACCTAAAGTGGAGAGTAAAGGTGGGGTCATAAATCCTTTCCTTTTGTGAACTGTAGCATCTGTAGTTGGAATCATCGGGTCAGTGTACATGATCTTTTCTTTAACTGTATAGTATGTACCATGCCAGGACTACATACAGTTTTGAATTCAGAGTTTTCCTTCTAGATTGCTTGCCACCCAAGGCTCAAGAACCCAGTCTGTCCTACTATTTACCTATAGCTAAGGGGAGAAGATTTGCATTCATACCTTTCCCAAAGTGAACATAAGTGAAGGTAATGAACTCGACTGGAATTTGAACTCAGCTCTCCAATTCCTCAATCCGAGTCACAATCCATTACTTTACTGTGCCTCCAGTAAAACTGGATGAACTATAACTGTGAACTGTAGCAAATCCAACTAATTAATAGATTTTCCATTGTGATAAAATGAACTCGCTATAATTTCATTGATTTACACAACATTCCGCTATCACTATCAGACTTACCATGTTAATTATGGGCACCTACCTATGCAATGTTTTAGTGATTGGGAGGAGATCTGTACTTGTCAACTCTGGGATGGCAGCATTGATTGATTGATTAACTTTAACCAATCAGAGATTAGAGAATGAAATCTGAACTTCTGTGACATTGCTAATTGTGCAGGTGATGTTCTCTTGGTGCAATCTTTCTATTATTATTATTTTTTTTATTTTTTAAGCTTTTCACCCCAATCAAGGTGGGGAGTGAGTGCCACTAGCCTGCAAGGGGGTTACAGAGAATGGGAGTAAGACTAAAGAGATGTGATTGAGGAAAGGATAAAGTGAAGGATGGGGAATTAGATCAAGGCATCAGAAGATGTCAATTGACATTACATTTGAATATTTGAAGACTATAACTGTCAGAGAAGCAAATAAAAGGAAGGGAGTTCCACAGACTGGAAGCGCGAGATATGAAGTTATTGGAGTAGAAGAGACGGCTACATTTAACTGTTTTGACAGTGAAAGGGTGGGACCAAGATGCTAACCTAGTAACACGCTTAAATTCATGCAGTTTGGGAACCAGTGAAAATAGCTCATTGGAGCAGTTACCATGAAAGTACTTGTATAAAAGACAGAAGGAACTGACAGCACATCTGTGAGAAAGTGACTGTAGGTGAGATGCCAGGCCAGGACCAACCACATTGCATATCCGGCTCCAGACCATATATGGCAGAAGTATTCCCTGCATGAGCAAATGATTGATTTATAGATTTGAAGGATGGACTCAGGTGAGAAAAACTTTCTGGCATAGCACATAGAATCACCTTTCCTTGTGGTAGATGTTGTTGATTCAATGTATTTGTTCCATCTCAGGTCAGCGGACAGTGTGAGACCAAGCAGGCACAGAGAGGTGCTCTTGTGGAGTTGAGCATCAGACATTCTAATGAGAGGCAGGGAAGTTTCTCTGTGGTGGGTAAATGAGAGCAGTTTTGTTTTTGAAGCATTAAATTTTACCAGCCATTTCTTGGCCCAGTCAACCACAGATTGGAGGTCCTTTTCGAGACCAACAGCCAGGTTAGTTTTGTCATACCAGATTTCCTATTGAGGCAGGAGTAAATAGTACTGCCATCTGCAAAGATGACTACTTGGGACTGATGACATGAAGATCACTAATGAAGATCAGAAGCAGTGTAGGACCCAGGATAGAGCCTTGGGGAACACCAGCCTTTGTGAGAAAGGGACTGGAGGAGAACTTGTTTAGAACAACCTTCATTTCACGTTTTGACGGAAATGATTGTATTAAGTCAAGTAATTGTCCTGAAATTCCATATCCCTGAAGCTTATGAAGAAGGCCAGCATGTGAAACCCTATCAAACGCTTTAAAGATATCAAGAGCCACAGCTCAAGCTTCTCCATTATTGTGAAGTTCTTGGTAAACAAATTCAGTTACAGCTGTGAAAACATCAGTGGTAGATTAGGCAAAGAGGAAACCATATTGCTTGTCAGAGAGTAGATCAAGGTGTTTAATCACTTCAGCATTGATTAAAGCTTCGAATACTTTACCAAAGAGTGGTAGGAGACTGATGGGACAGTAGTTAGATGGGTCAGAAGGGTATCCAGAGTTCTTAAAGACAGGGACAACAGAAGAGGACTTTCAACAAGTTGGAAAGCAAGAGACGTTGAGGCAGTAGTTATATAGTTTGGAGAGGACAGGAGCCAATTCAGGAGCACATTTCTTCAGGACAACGGCTGGTATCCGTCCCCACCACTAGCCTTAAGGGAGTCTAATTTATAGACAGTGCCCAATACCATTGATGGGGTTTATGTGCATCTCACTCAATAGCGCCTCAGCTCTAGGGGGAAAATCAGATAAAGACAAATACTGACAGGTGAAAGACAGACTAATTCTGACATTGGTTCTCTACAATAACTTTTTAAATCTTAGTTTTTTTTTTGTTTTACTGTCACTTTACCCAATACAAGACCCAAGGGCCACTGAGGGTAGAAGTTTACTGAGTGAGATTGTTGTAAAGCAAGTAGGAAGTAAGGAATGCATATTAGGAGGTTGAGTAGGATAGATATCATTTAACCTTGGACTTAAAGAGACCAAGATTATAGTTGTCAGGGAAGCATCCTCTCGGGAGTTTGTTCCACAAAATAACACATCTAAGGAACAAGCTGAGTGGAACCTGCTCCTTATCAAATAAACACAAAGTGAATGGGGATACTTTGCCATTGTGAACATGTCATAGCAAGTCCTAGCTGTAAAGATCTGAGCTGGTGGAACAAAGGAATGTAACTCATCCGAACATCTGCAATAGCAATAGAGTAGTGAGATGCTAGGAACATTCCTTTTGAGGGATAAGGGTTGCAGGGTGGAGAACAATTCATCACCCACAAGGCAGTATAAGCGCTTCTTAAATCAGTTGAGTCTGGACATTAAGGTTTGGGACCAGCCCAGATATAGCAGCAAGAGTTAAGTATTTTCTGTAACAATACCAGGAACTGACCATTCTTCCAGCATCTTTTGCAATTGTATAAATATGTGTTCATTTGAAGTTCGAAGAGAGCTTTTACACCCAATAAGCATTTGAGGCAAGGAGCCTCTTTAGGAGGTATTGTCACTCATGGTAGATTTTAGAGTTTTCTTGGTGGTAATGAAATGTTATGAGTTTAGTTTTGGATGTACTGAATGAGACCAGCCAGTCTTTTCCCCATTGAGCTTTGAGAGTTAGGTCAGAGGAGAGGATCAGCTGCCAGGCATTTCTTATGAAGATCTTTAGAGGTGCACCACTTGGGATTCTTTGTGTTTTGGCACATAAAATGTCTGGTTTGAAATTTGACTTCCAAAAGCCTCATGTAGCAGCAACAGCACTGCACTGTAAGTTGAAAACTGCATTAGTCTCAATATCCAACTTCTCATTCTTTCATTATCTGTTGTTCCAAAATCTAGATATTTCTGGCCTATGCCATGCCTCCAAAATTGTATCTTATCTTATACCGTGTCACTCACTTTGTGAGCAGTGAGTCTTATATTTTTATAATGGATATACATATGCCTTTTCGATTATTACCCAATAAGTTAGGTATTTAAGATGATTTTGCCAAACAAATTCTAATTTTTTTTTTTTTTTCTTAAAATCATTTCACCTCCACGCAAGATAATAAAACCACTAATGGGACTTCTGAGTTTGAAAGAATAAGAGAAAAAGAAAAACATAATTAAGGAGAGAGAATAATAAAAGAACATGGCTTAAAGTAACGATTGACATTTCATTTAAATTTTTGAAGGTCAAAGTTGACTGGAAAGCAAGAAACCAGAAGAGTTCCACAAGTGAGAAAACAAACTGTTAGTATAAAACTTACAGCTACATCTAGCCATTTCAACTGTAAAATAATGAGACCTAGCTGCCAATCTAGTACTGCACTTAAATTCATAAAGTCGAGGTATCAAAGAAGAAAGCTCTTTAGGCCAATTACCATGAAAATATAAAATATATAATTCTGGTATAATTTCGCCTTTTTATAACTTTATATCTGTGCCAATGTTTTAAAACTTTTTTGTTCTCAAGAGAATAACAGACTTTCATTATTCTGAATATCATTGATAATGAAATAGAAAGCTTAACTATCACTCACCATTATATAGACGACTCCTCATTTTATGGGGTTGAAGAAAAGAGATTTGTTTCTTTGTTGAATACAAAAACAATTTGCTTTTGATCTCTTTGGTTTACTATTGTTTGAAAAGTAAAATATTTTATTCTTAGTTTGAATAACGACACACTTGCAAATGTAGATGTGTATAGGAACTGATCATAACTTATAAGTCATTAAACAACTGCTTTAGTTTTCTCTTTAAGATGCTATAAAATTAAATATGTAAGTGATGCTATACAATTGAAAAGTGAATTGAAAATATTTTGAATAAAATTAACCTGTTCTATTTTTATGTAAAATATTCACTTGTAAATTTTTGTTGTTTTTTAATAAATAGTATTTTAATATTATTGTGTAATAAAACTTGTAAATGTTTTTTTTTATATCAGTGAAACATTATTATTCATCTTGTATTGTTTTTGCAGAGTCTTGAAAAGAAAGATATTGTTATTGGAGTTGTGACTTCAATCTTGGATGGAGGAATGGTCATAACATTGCTGTGTTTGGATAATACCAAAGCCCGAGATATTGATCACCTTAAGATCACTGTGAGTTAAAATCAGTGTGCTTTTATTTAGATTGAGTTGTTTGATTAGAGTGAGATAAAATCATTCAGTCTAAACTTGCCAGGCATGTGTGTTTTTTTTTTTTTTTTTTTTTTCTATTTCAAGTGTGAAAAGGTTAATTACATTTATTAAGAATGTAAAATTACAAATTATGGTCAATGAAATCAGGTCTCCTTTTTCATTTTCATCTATACTGCTTGTAGGTTCTTTAAATCTGAGAAAATTCTTACTTATATAAAGTAAAAAAGAAAATTGGTTTATAATTTTGAGAAGGGTCATTATAATTTCTTGCATTGTTTTGAGCATTAAACTCATTTAATGTGTGGCTTTTATTGTGAGCATAGCATTTCAGATGTGTACTACAGCCTTTTTCAGGAAAAAGAAAATTGATAGGGATAGCAATATTACGATATCAGACAGTAAATCTGACCAATGAGGATTTTATTTGCTAAACCAATAGAAAACTGGAGATAATAAAATCAATTTTGATTCCTATATACTGAGAATGGTATTGTTTGTCTGAAGAATGTATCCTTTAAAACATTGCACTAACAACAAAAACAGAAAATGAGTTTGATAGTCTTTTAGAAACTTTTAGAATGAGATAGTAATATTGAAATAGAATTTAGTTGGTAATTTTAAAATGAAATGATTAAAAGATCATTTCAGCTGGAAATCTACTTTTGTTGCTTTCCATTTAAAAGAAGGAAATTTTTTTTATTAATATTGCAGATTAAAGAAATAAGTACTGAAGTAAGTAAACACTCAAAAAGAATAAGTGAAACACCAAACCAAAAAAGGATACATTTCAAAGACAAAGAAAAAGGTATTTTAAGTAGTTAAAAAAGCAAAGGATTCATTTTTAGTAGGTACCTCCTACTTTTTGCTAAAAATAGAGCATACCATGATGAAAAAAGGCCCCAAACAAAGTTTTATTGTCAAAATTTTTGTTATTAAGAGGAAAGATCAAATTATTTTTTAATTATTTTATTAAATTTTTTAATCCTTTCTGACACATTCAAAATTTTTGTTAAAAACCTTATTTTTTTTCTTATTTTTTTGTGTCAGCGGTGGGATTAAGTTTTAAATCTTTTGAAATTCTGTATTAATCTCAGCCATTTAGAATATTATTATTATTAAGTGAAAACTATATTTACTAACCACAAATGGTAAAGCTTAATGCCAGCCATCGATTTTTAAAAGAATTTTTAATTTTTTTTATGTATATAAACATGCCCATTTTTAAAGTATGGCCAACCATACACAATATTATCAGAAAATTAGAGCAATGACTATTAAAGTCAACATTCCTAAGATAAAGATTACAGAGAATATTTTCCAACATTTTTAAGATTACTGAGTACTTAAATATTATATAAAAAAGACACTCATGTAATTTTCTTAAATTATGTTGACAGATAAAATCTCTGTAGTAAAACAATAAACCTATCATCACCTTGTCATCAAACATGGCTACTGTCAGTTAAAACACAATTACTGTTTGGTTTTAAAATGCATTTGTATGTTAAATAATACTTGTTTCAAATCAGATTAATTATACTTTAAATCAGTTAATATTTCTCAAATAAGTTTCAGGAAAGTATATTTTATTTTTGGAAGGTTTTTAATAAAGACAATTACATTACGATGAAAGACAACTAAAAAAAATGGTGTTAATTAGCTATTTTAGCAAAGAAAAAAAAAAAATGAAAATCGATTCCAATCAATATAATTTCTGTTTGAAATCCACCAGCGTAATATGCTTACTAAAAATAGT
Source organism: Acanthosepion lycidas (assembly GCA_963932145.1). Lineage (NCBI taxonomy): Eukaryota > Metazoa > Mollusca > Cephalopoda > Sepiida > Sepiidae > Acanthosepion > Acanthosepion lycidas. Next base: position 34,708,885 of record OZ010587.1, read on the forward strand.
AAATTTAATCTTTTAACTTTCAATTAAAGCTTCAAGAAAGTTTTTTCATTTTTAAAAATTCATTTTAAACTTTAGGCATCATGAATTAGTGGAGGTACCTAATTTGTAGCAACAAAAAAAAAGTGGAGAATTGTTTTTGAAAAATCCAGATAAATGAAAACTGAAACAAATAAAATCTCAAAATAGTTTCTGTAGACAAAGTTGAAACTCGGCTTATTTCCAGACAGGTGTTCGAAAACTTTAAACTATTATTGAATATTTTTTCCAGAATTTTTTATTTTACTGTCATAGATATTACACCCATGATATATATTTTTTATTGTAAGTTTTCTATTTTTATTGTCTTTAGGCTTTGTCTACAGATTTCTTAAGATACTAATTTCACAAAAACTAAATGAGGGCAGAGACAGAATTGAAAAAAAAAAAAACATGAAATCATAGAGGATTGATATCCCTGAAATTTTCAAATTAGCAAACTTACTCAATGAAACTAGTTTTATTTGGCTTGGTTCATTTGCTGTATTCATAAAATTGGGTGCATATTGTTTCTGTCAAAGTATTTAGAAAAGCATATACCCAATTATATAAAAAAATCTCTTTGCTATAACTATGACTTGGTGCTGAAAGCTTTTTGGCATGACCCACTTGCTAAAATCTGACCAAATAACCAAAACAGAATGTTTTTATGAGGTTCTTGATCAGGTCAAGAACTTTTAACAGCCCCTTATAAAATATTTGGTGATTGGAAGCCAATATAATTAGTTACTTTTAGTATAGAGTTACAAAAACTGTTATTATATAAAACATTGTTCATTCTTATATTTCCTGCAACTTGTAGATATAATGACTTCGGTTCAGAGCATTCTTTAAAATCATAAAGACTAATTTATAGACAATGTGTTGTTTTAAGTTGTAAAGCAGATTTGTATTTTTTTTATGTATTGTCAATGATTGATATTTCTGTATTTCATAAAATTGTCATAACTATTATTTGAATTATATTACTTTTTGAACAAGTTAGTTTACTTTACAATTTTTTTAGGCATTTTGTCCATGTAAAGAACTCCCAAGACATTATAATTATGCAAATCCAATTGAAGCATTTCAAGTGAATGATAAAGTTAGAGGTGAGTAATTATTTCTTCTTTTGTTAGACTTTGGTGATCTACCTAAAATATGAAAGCCTCTTTCATAAGTTTCTAATTAAAAAATACAAGAAACAACACACTTTTATTAAGCCATTATTGTGAGCCATAAAATGTTGGATTAATTACAGAAATTAAAATAAAAAGTCAGTATTATCATTTTCTAAAAAAAAAAAAATCCATTATTAATTATAGGTTTATAAAAATCCTGTATAGGTTTCTATTTATAGCCCATTAAGGATCACTGTCCCAAAAATGGGACAGTGATCCTTAATGAGTTAAATCAGTTTTAACAGGCATTTAGTAATACATATATGTAATATATAAATAATGTAACGTATGAATATATATAGTTAAAGTGAGATATACATACATATATATATATATATATATATATATATATATATATATATATATATATATATATATATATATATATATACACACACACACACATATATATATATATATAGAGAGAGAGAGAGAGAGCGAGTGAGATATGAAAATTTACTCTGCTTTGCTGACATTAAAATGATGATTTCTCTCAAGTGATTTTAATAGATTTACTTTTAACTTAATAGAAGGGGAAAATAATATTTTTCTCATTTGTTAATGTCTTGAATTAACATTTAAAAAGTAACTGAAAAGTGATTTTTGCCTAATCAGTCCAGAGAAAAATCCTATCTTTATTTTGCAGTTATTGCAAAATTTGAAATCTATAAAATTGAATATTGTTTCATAAATTGTTTTAATACAGAAAATGTTAATGGTTGCTTGAGAGAAAAGAAAGGAAAGAATGTCTTTATTTTGACATGATAATACAAAATTTGAATTCCCTATTTTGACAAATTTATGGAGACTTCATGAAGAAATCAGCCGAAAAATCCATGAACAAGGGAGATAAATGTTATTTTTTGTTTGCTTTTTTTTTTAATTAATAAACTTATTATATACATAGCTATGCAAAAAAAATGTATTTTGACACCTTAACTAAAAAAATTATAAGTAGTTATATTTTCCAGGAGATTATAAGTCATATTAAAATAATTTATTTTAGAAGCAGAAAAAAAAAAACAATTTATGATGTGTATAAGTTGCTGTAAAATTTTTTTTCTCCTTAAAGAGTAAAACCTATAAGTGGGTTATTCCTCTCTCATATAACCTATTATGTGAGTCACATTCACATTTGGAAATTAGTAAATTTTTGGCATATGCATAAAAATTGATAATTGTTAGAATTATTAAAAATTTTATTCCTATTCAAAAATTTATATACAAGGTAACCAAAAAAAGTTCTGTCCGTTTTTTTGATTAGTCATTGAATGAAGTTGAAATATATACGAAATGCGTGTAGCAATTGTTTTCAAATTCGGACAGCCGGAAGTAGGAACATCAGACGTTATAAAAAACACGTGCACCGTGCCCGGCCATCAGTTATAAGCCAGACAGCTGTGAGAAGGTTGGAGGTGTCGTTCGGGTCTGTTTGCTTTTACGACTTCAAAGTGGGCTTATCAGCAGCTGCATCAAGTCGCAGCATATGTCAAGTGTTTGGGGATAGTGCTGTGGATGAACGTACTTCAAGTCGGGAGATTTGTCTCTCCATGATGAGCCTCGCAGTGGATGACCACAGGTCTTGAATGACGGAGTCCTGAAGGCGGCCATTGAAGAGGACAGTAGTCTAACGTGTGGTGAACTTGCAAGACAGTTCAACATTTCCAATGAAACAGTTAGACTTCACCTGCACCGCCTAGGTAAGATGTACAAACTGAGCAAGTGGGTTCAGCAAACGCTGTTGGAGGTCCACAAGGGACAACAGTGGCAGCCTGCGTATCGCTGCTTTCTCCCCACCATACCGCATCCTTATTCAGTCCAGTGCTTACCAGTGATGAAAAGTGGGTTCTGTACGAAACTCCCAAGCGTTCCAGATATTGGTTGTCTCCACAGGATGCTGTCCCTCACACCGCAAGACCGCCTATGCACCGACGCAAGATTATGCTTTGTGTCTGGTGGACAGGTCGTCAAGTGGTTCATTATGAACTGCTACCAATGGGCCAAATGGTCACTGGAGACCTATGCTCGCAGCAATTGAAATGTGTGCAACAGGCATTGCGCCAGAAGGAGCCAGCACTGATGAATTGCAAAGGTGTGCTTTTCCTCCATGATAACGCCAGGCCGCATGTCGCATGAGTGGTCAGGGATACCATACAGCAACTTGGGTGGGAGACTTTGTGCCATCCACCTTATTTACCTGACCTTGCGCCATCCGATTACCACCTCTTCCACTCCTGGATAATCATCTTTGTGGGAAATCCTTCACCAATGAAGCAGACTGGCGCAAAGCCCTCACGGACTTCTTTGTGTCAAAATCCCTCGAGTTCTACCACAAGGGCATTGAACAGCTGGAGACATGTTGGCAGAAGGTGCTGGATGCCGATTACTTCGAAGACTAAATATAAGTTACACATACTGTGAAGCGTTTTCTTTTTTTCCTTTAAAAACGGACAGAACTTTTTTGGTTACCTTGTATATCCATGTAGCTAAATAGTCATAATTTTTGCTTGGTTTATTTTTATATTACCTATAAGGTACTATATTTGTAAATCAATCAAAATAAATAGTAATGCATAAACACACACACGTATATATTAAAGCAATAAAAACAGATATGTTAAAACAAGAAAAAATAACATTACTGTAAAGTAGTAATATCAGAATACAAACATGATTAACAAAACAGCAGCTAAACCAGTTTATCAGTCTTCTCTCATAGAGACCAATTGAGAAATGTGCAAGGCAAATAAATGAACACCAAGGACCAAAGGTTGCATATATCTAACAATTACAAGCAAATTATATTTAAGCCTAGCAACTACTCTTTTGGCTTCCAGTAAATGGATTCCAAGATGAAATTCAGAAAAGCCAAAACTTAAAATTATTTGTTGTGTTCCATTGGTTGAAAAAAGTCATGTGGCGTGCTTACAGCAACGTCAACATGGGGTGACACCAAGTCAGTTTTTATATGTCTATTTTTAGACTTGATGAAATTGTAGTTGTAGAGGGAATTTGAAAATGTATTTTTATTTATTTATTTTTTGTAAATTTTCAAATTTCCAACAATATACAATATAAAAGGGACTTGGAAATATACAACACACTCAGTGCATTTATATGGCACTGAAAACTTTGAAATGAGTTTTCATTTGAAAAATGCTATTTTAATGAAAAAAAATTAATATAATTTACTCTGAAGATACATTGAAAGTTCTATGATCTATAAATCCTCTGAGATACAACGTGGTTATTTCAGTTTATTACCAGTTCTTACTAAATTAGTACAGAAGCAGTGTGGGATGTGTAAATTTTGAGAAAATATAAAAATAAATAAAAATGAAAAAGCCATTGAAATTAGTTAAAATCTAATTTCTGTAACAAGAGTTGAAGTAAAAACAAAACATTCATTCATTTAATGTAAATTATCTTTTATCTAACCAACGTTGATTTTCTTTTTGTAAAATAAAAGTATTTTTCTAATGACACCCGTTCATTGACAAAACATGTCAAATTGAACTTTTCCAAATTGTCTTGTATATTTACCGTTATGCAAATTAAAATTTGATGGACAGGACCAATTTTAAAATCTGCCCTGTCCACCAAATTTTACCGTTTTAAATACTGAATTTATTAGATTTAATATCTTCACTTGTAAGGTGTCTTATCAGATTGCATTGAAAACATTAAATATTCTTTTGTAAAAGGTTTTCTGGATATTTTTCTTATTTCATGATGCAAAATGATGGTAAGAGTTACAATACATGGCACCTACTTTCCTTGAGTTTTTTGTCTTTTTTTTTTTTTTTTTCATCTGTAAAGTATAGTCGAAGTTCCACCATCCATGAAAAGCTTGTATTGTTTTCTTTTTTGAATCATCATCACGGAATATTGAGAGATATCTCTCTTAAAGAATGGATTGATCTTCTCCACACTCCAGAAGCTTAAAACGACGACGACGACCAGTGCTTGAAATTGTTCCTCTCAAAGCATTTGAAAAGTTTGATAGTGGGTTGCAAGCAATTCAAACTCTTAGCTAGGTATCTGCTATTTGAAAATTAAGCAAATGATTACTAATTTGAAAAGATTTCGACATTCATGTAAAGGTATTCCCATCATCACAGTTTCCTATTGCATTTTTCGTTGAAATTAAATTGATTTAAGAAGTGGCTTCCTTCTTGTTTGTTCTGAATAATAACCCATAAGGTGAAGATACTCTATGAAGTAGAAAATATAAATCTTGACTAATGACTACATTGCTCCAGGTGTCTCCATGCCCATATAAAATATTTCTCAGGCTGATTTTTGGGCCTAAGAAGCCACATTGAGAATCACTAGTCTGGAGTTTAAAGTGAATTTGAATGAAGGGGAAGAACATTATAAATAAATGAAAAAGTGGGTCAAGTGACAGCCCTATATAAGTAGAGTCTCAGTTAGGGCTAGACAGAGCTGTCCGCCCAACCAGTCATGTTGGCGGCAGTCACTCAGCTGAAGTAAGAGGAAGAAGTGAAGGGACCTATATGTCATTTACCTACTACCAGAGAGGATGCTAGGTCTGACTCAGTCAGTTTTGTGTCATGCGTGATACATGCTTAGGTGATCATGTATCTTTCGATACATGACTGACGAGGCAAATTTTGTTCCCACAGTAGGTTGCCATTTCTTTCTGCAGCAGGCTATAGAACCCCGTCTGTCCTGCTATTTATCCATAGCTGAGGGGAGAAGAGGAAGATTCATACTTAGATTTGACTAGGAAACCTAAGTGAAATAAACATCAAATTTTTGAGAACTGGATTTGCATTTTCATTTTGTGATAATGGTTTAATCTTAAGGTATTGTGAATGTACTGCCCCACCTCCTCCCATCAATGAATAAATCTTTTTATTAAATGTCAAATCTGAGTTTTTAAAAAGTTTGGTGTTGATTTATTTATCAGATCTGTATCATTTATTCACTTCTTTTTAATATTGAAATTGTGCTTTTTGACAGTGTAAAACTGAAAAAAAATTCATTGTTCTTTTTTTTTTATGTTGCATATTTTTGTAAAAGAAAAACTTTTTTTTTTTTTTATTAAAAGAATCTTTCCAGCAACCTCTTTTGTATTGATTTCAGGAATAGTTCTTAATGTTAATCGTGAAAATAAGAAGATTTTGATTTCTTTACTTGATAAACACATGGATAGGCAAAATTCTCCTTATCTAAAATTGGTAAGTTAATTTAAACTCTTCTTATTATACTTATTATAAATGTTTTACCTTCTAGTATGTTTTGATTCAGTGGAATGAATTTTTTTGTTGTGCTTCATTGTCATCTTTTGTCTGCTCTCTCTCCCCCTTTCCCTCCCACAGTGGGTTCACACAACAGACAAGATGACGTGTGATTTTTGAGCTCCTTCAATGATTTTCAGCTCAATTATGTAACTGTATTATTGTTATTTGTACTTGAAAGGGAAATTAAGACAAAACTTTCTCATTTTTAATTAAAATCCTAGACTTCAATTAAGAGCCCAAATTCCCAAAAGATCTTAAATTTGGGGATTTTCTATGACAAAAATATATTCAGCACCCTCTCAAAACCATTCAAATAGAGGTCTAGATCTTAATTTTCTAATAAATTCAAGGAAGGTTATGTCGAAAACTGATATTTGGTGCCCAACATATGAAAGGGACTGAGTATGTTTTAAATATCTTCCTGGGAACATTTTGCAAATTTAAATTGGTTTAATATTTTGGAACTTATGCTAAAAAATGGAGAAAAAAATTTTTGTTGAGCATTTTTTGTTTGTGTTATTCAAAGCTTAGTGATCAGAGACAAACAAAAAAACTGGCAAAGCATGGCAAAAAATTGTGTTCATTTGACTGAATTTTGTGTTGTAAGGCTTCAAAATCTACTTGATATAGGTCATTTTTTGATAAAGAGTCTTAAGTTAAACCTATCAGTCATTTACTAAGAAAAAGAAGCAGAAAAAGCAACTTCCCAGAAGTGATCATCTAAAATTAAATGATTAAATATGTGCGATTTCTGATTAACTTTAAACAATCATAACTTGACAAATATATGGAGTTAAGACAAAATTAAGTCAGTTCTGAAATCCTAAGACTGTCTACTTCCAGATATAACATATCACTCGGTCAGAAAATACTAAATGTCTGTTTGCAATTCCATTGTGCTGCTTTGGTTGTCTGTTATGGTTTATAATCTTTAGGAGAGCATGGCTTCCAACCTGACTCTCTGTCTCTTGGGACTGTTCTCCTGTGACCTACATGTGGAACCCATGACCTGTCCATAAATTAGGTGAATTTTACCTGCTCTCTCACTTTTTGAGTCATACTTTGAGGCCCTCAAATTTATTGTTTGTTCTATCTTGATTAATGGCTTCCATACACTTGGCCTGCCAATCAAATGATTTCAGCTGTTCATTCTTATTCATTAATGCTTTTATCTGAAAATGGTTACAAGAGTTTCTGGGCAGAAACATTGTAGATGACATGCATAAAAGGGGAAGCACATAACCTCCATAGCTTTTCAAAATACAGTAAAACATCTCAGCTTGCATTTATTATTAACCAATTCTTGTCTAAATTTATTTTTAACAAGATTTCGTAATCATATGCACTCACTTCCATGTTTTTTTTTTAAATTTTCATTATATTTTAGATAAGATATACATTGACATTCTTGAAGGTTTGCTGTCCTTTGGAATTATTAATTTTTCCTGTCAGTGAAGGGAATTGTCTTGTATCTCTTGAAACCATCCAACTGGCATGAATATTTTCAGTTACAATACTCATGTAAATGTATTGAGTGTTTTATATTACAATTAAAATAATTAATGTCTATAGCTTAATAACGAAAAAAAATGTTTTACACAACAGTTATAATCTCCTTTCTTGTCAATGCATTTAATACTTTTCGATTAATCATATTTATTGAATATTATATAGTGAAAATTTTAGATCAAATTTCAGTTAATAACCATGTCAGTCTACATACTTATCAATTCACTCTTTTCATCGGCACACATTCACATCTGAGCATTGGAACCATCATCCTCTCTTCCAATTTCCTACCCACCTCCTGGTGGCCAAGATGGTGGTGAATCAGAGAATTTGACGAGGTCTTTTGCATAAATTTCATTTTGGTTGATAACTCTGCACAATGGAAAAGCACACATGCTTGGCAGGAGCGCCTCCCTTGCATCTCAAAGAGGATTGAGCAAGATCTGGCAAACATGGTTGCATCGGGCTGACAGATCTTGGTCTGCCCTGATTATACCAGCCTGATTGGTGCTGCCCTCTTCTGATGGGTTGGCGAATAAGATTGTGTCGATCTTTGCATATTCTACTGTTGGGGTATTTGGGTGTTGGCCACATTCAGTCTGGTCCCTCCTCCTTGTCCTTACCACCCTGGGTCGTCATGCAGGAGTTGGAACACGCAAGTCGTCTACCATGACAAGGAACAACCATATATATTTTTCACTCTTGTAACACCTACAGATGAGCATTCATTTTATATTGACACTCTTAAATTTTTGTTGAACTTGTTAGTATTTTTCTAAATTTGTTTCTGTTATTTCATGTATCTTTTCCTTGCCAGGGTCTGATTACAGATGAAGATGTGCCAGTACATTACAGGTTAGCTATCTTATTTATAAAGATGATTTTATAAAAACAACTTGTTAGTAAGGCATGTCAGATGCTTTACAAAATGTATATCTGGATGAACTTAAAAGCATACCAATGTTTCTTCTATGATTATTATATTTGTAGGAGGAGAGAAATTTTACTTATCCTGAAGAATATATTTCACAGTATTGTTTTATACAAGAATTTCATGTGAGGACAACTATTCACGTTTTACACTTGGATAACCTAAGTCTGAAGAGTTTGACAGTTCTACACTTTATATTTACTTTTGAACTATTTAAACCTTTTCAACTTTATATTTAAAGTTGATGAAATGATTTTCTATAAATGACTAATATGAGATCCTGATTGAAATGAATCTAATATCATGTCACTTACATTGTTAAGGTTTATCATAAAACAAAATATTTTGTTTGTAAAATGTTTTCAAGTGAAAAGATTTTAAATGAAAATATAGGAAATGGAGTTAATAAAAAATAAATAATAAGGAATTAAAGAAATAAAAAAAATCTTGAATAAAAAAAAAACAAAAAAAAACAAAAAAAAAATTATGATAAAAATAAATTTTGTTACATACAAAATCACGTAGTTTAAATAAGATATCAGAACAAAGGCTGAACAGCAAACTTGGAATTTTTGTGTCCACAAAAAAATGTCATGTTAAAAGGATGCTTTTTCCATTGACACTGCTAATATTTTAACTCCTTGGCAATGATTATGGTTTTAAAAGGTGATTAGAATTGTAATAAAACTTAAACGTGAATTTATTCATTTTTTTTGTTCTTGAGAATTTACAACAATGAGAATGATTTTATATTTAAAAACATTCTAAAAACTAATACAATTTAAACTAATGCAATGCAGTATTTATCATTTACCAATTTATAAAGAAATAAGAAAACAATTTTTCATTCATAAATTTATAAACATTTACTAAATTATTAAAATATGTGAACCAACTATAAGTAAATCATTATTATTTACCATTTTATAAAATTTGAATCAATTGGAAATTAACTGATGTTTTGCTAACCATTCAAATAGACAATCTAATAAATAAATAACGTTTATTATTTTTGTTGTCAGTTTTCAAGAACAAAGAAAATATATAAATTCACTTTCATATGTTTTGGTTTTATTACAATTCTAATCATCACTTTTTAAAACAAACATTACTGAGGGAGTGAAGGGAGTTAAAATAATAATGGTGTCAAGGGAAAAATCATCCTTTGACACTCTTTTTTTGTGGATGTAACACTCTGTATGGCTGGCTGGCTGGGATGAGACTTATTATCATTAGGTCACCTACTTAATTTAAGTAGAGTTGAGTAAATAATACTGTTGTTTATCTTAATTAACATGTATGCAGATGATACAAAGATCAGACATTCCATTGTTTAGGTAGTGTGGCTACAGATATATGAGAAAACTTGTGAGAAGAAGCGGGTGTTCTTCGTTTGTACAGAAATTGTAGTCAGGCTGGTACTGTGTGTGTGTGTGTGTGTGTGTGTGTCTGTGTGTCGGTTGACATGTTAAGCCACAGTGTTATATGCACCGCCACCCCACCAGAACTGTTGTTGGAAAAATAAAAGTGCAAACACTGGCTGTTGTTATCTTTGGTGTGTTCATGTGAATCTTTCCCTAACTTTTACCCCCTTGTGAGCATACCTCGACTTTGACAGCTTCGGCCAACACCAATAAGCCATCGTCAAAAGAAAAACAGCAAAATACAATGTGAGGTCGATTGCTTGTTTAGTGACTCTGTCAGGATGGTAGGATATGAGCACAAAGGTCCAAATTTGCCACCACCTGAACAAAGTTTTGTCATACAAATGAAAGATAGCATAAACAATTTTGAATTCTGTCATAGCTAAACTGCTGGTGCTGAGTACAAGCCATCTCATGGTGTTTCTGTTCCCTTTATTTAAAAATACATCCACATAAGTAAGCCATTACAATAATGTCTTTAGTCTTCGAAGAGCAAAATTTTGCCATAAATTTGTAAAAATTAAGTATGAATTTGATTCGTTCTTTTTTTGTTTATAATACTATCAAATTTAAATCGATAATTTTTAATTTATTGCTCAGCTACAACTATTTTTTTCTTTTATTCTAGACGTAAAGTTTATTACCGAGGTTTGACTTATGAAGAACTTCTTCATACGGTGATTGGCTTCAACAATTCTGGCAGTATTCCATATCTTCTTCAGTTACTCAATCATCCTCTTGATACAGGATCAATGACAAAAGGTTTACACAAGTAAGTTCATCACTTATAATTTAACCTGCTGTACATGTTTTATTTCAGCTTAAAAAAACTGATTGGGTACAATGGGTTATATGTTTGAGAATATCTGCCTTCATTATAGTTTATTTTCACCTGCTTGTCTATCATCAATGCATACATTTTTCAACAAAGATATTTGCTTATATAGCACTTATGAATTTTTCTACAATTCATGCGAAAAAAAAATAAATCTTCAAACTGTTACCAGATAATAAATTTTTAGAATGTTATTCTCTCTGTTTATATTATCTTTAATTCTTGACACTTAATACAGAGTATGTGTATAATAAATGGGTTAGAAGTATTTTATTGGATTGTTAACATGTGATTACAGGCATCAGTTATGAAAAGGAAAAATATACACAAGGCTAATTTCTCACACTCGCCAAATCAATTTTAAAACATTTAAATCATCTGTAAAAGGGTAGCAACTTCAATTAGGATAGATATTGAAGTAGCAAAAATCTGTTTTATATTGATGAAAAAAAAAAAGAAAAAATGTAAAAAATCCAACTGAAAACTACTATGCCTCTTAAAAACACAGAAACTGAAATATGTTACAAATCCAAACTAAGTTCTTAAAATGATGGAGAGATTTAATTTTCACTAAAAAATAAGAGAAAAGTATTCGACTTTTTGTTTATTTTTACCTAAATTAAGCTCGGATAAATGCAGAATCAGTTATGTTAAAGGAACAAACTATACATAAGGTCTTGCTTGAACTCGTATACCAGTCCAAATGGAAAAACATATAATGATATTACCTTATCTAAAAATAGTAAAATTAAACTTATTAATATATGTCAATATCTTATGATCAATAATTATAGTTAACCTTTATGGTTGACAAAAAACACTGAAGGTTCTGGTTAAATCAATTTATGCACATATTACACAACATCAGATGATTTTATTAGATACCCAGTGAAATGAACTCATTAGTTTAACATTTCAATATTTTTGCGCATTTTTTTCTACTAATACAAAACCTAAGAGCCACTAAAGGTAGAGGGTTACAAAGTCAGCTTGTTTTTATTAGATTAAGAAGTGATAAGAAGTGCAGTTTATAAGCACATGTGGGAAAGATAGCAGTTAATCCTAGATTTGAAGAGATTGTTGTGAATGGGGAAGCATCCTCATGGGAGTCTCTTTCATCAGAGTATCAGTTCTTGGTAAGATGCTGTCTAAATGGAAATTGTTTTCTATAATGGAATATAAAGGGGATAATTCATCCCATTGTACATATCATGATGGATCTTAGTTAATGGTTAGAACTAAAGAATGTAGTTCATCAGAATATTTACCATGGAAAAGGGGTTGTAGAGTAAAAATACAAGTTAGGGAAGCAGGGCAAATATTCCACAAGTTGTTCATGGTGTTTATTGTCATAATATTCCCAGCCTTATTAACAAAAAGTATTAAAAAATTCATGGCAGAAATATAATGGTTAGAATCTCATAGTCTTACATGAACAAATGTAAAACATCATTTATCCTTGCTGCTGGACTCTGTGAGAGAATTTATCAGTAGAGATTTTTGTACAATCCAAAAATGATATTTTCTTAGATACTTTGAAAGGTTGAGACAGCAAGAAGACAAAAACTGAAATAACTAAAACCAGATTTTAAGAAAATGATCTGTCTATATTTCTGAGATGAGGTATTGTAACTATTTACATTGTTCAGACTGTTGTCCTCATCTTTGTTGTCATATTCACGTTTTGGCCGTTGCATGCTCTGGCCTTGTTCAGGTGATTGGAATTTCGAACTGAACCCTTTATTTTGTTCATTACGATATATTCTTGTTCCACGTACCATACCTCTTCTGGATATCTCAGTTTCTGTTTCAGTTATTTCCCTTTAGTAACTTGACTCTCCAAGTTTTTTATTCACCTCTGCTTTGGCCAGGTATTGAACTCACAACTCTTTGGGTCAAGTCACTGGATTACTTCAACCAATACTTTTATCCACTAAGCCATGTGTCTTTGATGGATGAAATAAAGGGTTTGGTTCGAAATTCCAATCACCTGAAGAAGGCCAGAGTACAAAACAGCTGAAATATTGTGACTATGATGACAAAGATGAGAACAAGAGTCCAAACAATGTAAGTTGTGTAAATAAGAAAATGATGTTCAAATTATTAAAATTTCATTAAATTGAAGGCAGGCCAGTCAGAACTTTATCTTAAAAATAAATAAAAATTATAAAGATCTCATAAAAATAATTATATTCTTTATTATCTTTCATTTTATCAAAATGCTATCTTCTTTGAGGCTGGAATTAGCTTTCCGTAGAGTTGCTTGTTTGTTAGTTTGACATGCCATTGTATATCAAGTGCTATTTGCAACATTCTAGTGTAGTATCTATCTAGCCTCTTGCAGAAGGTTTTGTTGGTGGTCCATGTTTCACTTCCATACAGGGGCACTGACTTTACTGTCACTAGGAAGAAGTGTATCTTGATGTTGTAGCTGAGGTTTTGATTTCCATATTTTTGACAGCATATTGCTGACTGACCAAGCTAGATAAGGATAGCATTCAGAATGATGAAGCATGCCAGGCATGTGCCATCCAGAATAAATTGCATTCAAAATTTGTTTTATGGTAACCATTGACAGGATGAAAGAACAGGGACTGGCAAGCCATGATGTTGCAAATTACCGGCATTGAAAATCTAGATGAACTTAACAGCTATGATAGATTGGGTCAATTGGAGAAAATGTGCTGAGGTGTTGTGTTTGCTGAGACTCACCCAAACTAATTATCAAAATGCTCAGATTATTTTGCATTCCATGGTCATTAAATAAGCAGCACTGATCTGAACTATATGGCAAGATTTACTTTACCTCGTTGGTTAGTCTGTAACTAAATTTGGTGTCTTTCATGAACATACAAGCTCCCAAGAAGAGGGGATATGAATTTAAATCATTATTGGAGGTACGAGTGGTTTATCAATTCTTATTGGAGGTACGAGTGGTTTATCAATTCTTATTGGAGGTACAGGCAGTTTATCAATCCTTATTGGAGGCCCAGGTAGCTTATTTCTGAGCATGCTTAATGGCTTTCAATAAAATGTAAAAACAGCATTGCAATAAAAAGCTACAGAAATAAGATGGAAGGAAAACTAGTAAAAAAAAAAATGAACCCATTAACTGCATCAGAAATTTCTGTGCTTTGCATTTGAGCCATGGAACTGCCATGATAGAAATGCTTCATTTTAATGATTTAAGATGATTGCAGTCATATTCTGTTTAAATACGTTTGTGCTGCTTATTATGTTCCAACACAGCATAATTACGTCCTTCTGGGCATTAATAGAAATAAAAATGCAGACAATTCTAGCAAAGCCTGCACTAACTTCAACCAGCTTAAAGAAATAGACCTCCCAAATCTAGTCAGTCGATCACTAATCATTTTATGTGGCTTAGAAAAAAAAACGAACTGCTGCAAATCCAGGTAGTACTCTCCCAAACATCAGCATCAATTGACCCCCCACCCCCAATGTTTGCCTTATATACCTGTAGCCACAGATTGGCTATGATTTATTGACAAGCATCACCATTCTCATGCAAATTTAGCAATGGTGACATCTATGTTGAGAGACTACCTTCTCTAAACAAGAGACGACAACTCTTACCTGCACCAGACACACCTGTGGTCATTTTTGTGTTAATTTGGTTCTCTTGTACATATGTGTATTAATTAAACTGGCAAACTGAAAAAATTCACCACATTTTACATTTGGAAATACTTTAATAGTTTCTAAATAAGCCTTATTCTCTTTCCTAGAATCATGCTGAGTTTATACATAAATTAATTTTGAGTTTGGATTTAGCAAATTATAGTAACTGCTTGGTTTCTTCAAATAGTTGAAGGCTATATATTGAGAGATAATCAGAAAGACATTTTTATGATATGAAAATATTTCCCCAGAAAGAATAATCAGTAGGAGAAATTTCAAAGAAAAAATTACAAAAAACAATATTTAAAAACAACCTAAAGACAATTTTTTGGTAAAAGTCAGATTTGACAAGAAGAAATCAAAATTTAAATCTACTAAGTCTAATTTCTAATACCACAGTCAAACATGAATGCTATATTTGTGGTCATTTATCCTTTAGAAAAAAATGCATTGAAAAAGACGGGGGTTTTTTTTTTATCTTTATTCTGATGTTTTTACTTACTTTTTTTTAAAGTATAGGATTTCAAATATTTGAACAAAGATGACCTTTTCTTAAACAAATCTCTTGAGTTTCATAAATTGCCAAACAGAATGACTCCATTGCAACATTCAATTATTGATAGTTACTTCTTACAAAAAAAAAATACTATACCAGGAAATAAATGAAAGAAAGAAGTTGTTGTTCAACAATCTTCAAGTGCGGAAGATCTGCTTGCCTAGAAAATCAGCACTCAAAATTTTGGCTTTTGCCTGAGTTCTTGAAATACAAACCTTTAGTACAAATGAAAAATATACAATTGTCTTAGGCATAAACAAGTCATCATTCTGTTGTTCCTACCAGCTATTTTTTTTTTTTTTAAATTTTTACAATTTTCAGTGTAGTTCTTTATTATGGCTACAGTCTATACTGGGTCAGTAGTCTGGAAGTTTCTATCTTTTTAGAAAACTGTGATAAATCAAACCAACTTACTTTGAATAGGAGTTGCTTCCAATTTGGAGGTCATAATTCTTTTAGTAATACTTCATTACCAATGACAAAATATCAGAGTACAAAGGAATGGTGAACTTGTTACAAAAAGGGCATTTGTAAGGTGTTTGATTAATAGTTCATTTTGGATTATCCTCATTTGAAAAATTTTTGATATTTTATTCATAGAAGTTGCTTCTGAAAAAAAAATTTATAGTTTGTACTGAAGCAAAAATATTTGGTCATTCTGTTCCATTTATCTTGAACATTTTACATCAATTTTATAAGATCAGTAGCAACAAACAGGTTTACAATTATAGATTTTTTTCAAACTAAATGGTGACTGTCAATATTTCTTAGATGAAGTATTCTTATTCTTTACATTGTTTGGACAGTTGTCCTTATCTTTGCTGTCATATTCATGTTTTGTCCATTGTACACTCTGGCCTTCTTCAGGTGATTGGAATTTAGATCTGAACCTTTCATTTTGTCCACTGGTATAGGACCATGGCATGTGGAACTAGAACAATCTACCTCCATGGATGAAATATAAATGTAAATAGTGTAAATAAATGGTGACGTTTTAAAAAAAAAAAAAAAAAAAAAAAAAAAATCTATTATAAAGACAAAACAGTTTTTCTCTACTTACTAACAATATATTGTAATAGAAGTGACAGTGACTTACCAGGAGCAAGGCGAATTCGCTGCCTCGCATGTCAAACCATTCTCTGAGAGTCAGTCGCACGTGCGTACGCCTACTGCCATTTTTATGCAGCAGACTTATTTGCATAAGAGAACAACGCTACCATTAAAAACCAGGCGAGTGGACGTGGGAGAGCACAGCTCTTCTAGGCTTCGGCAAGACAAGACGTATTGCTGACAGAAAGCGATAACAATTTCTGGACATCTGACAAGCTATTTCGGCGAATATGGACGGCCGGTTTGATTTAAAAATTATTCTCGAGTTTGACGGGACTGGATCTGTGGTTGAATGGCTCGAGAAGTTGGAATTGGTGTGCGATCTATCAGGAGTGAAGCGGCTTGATCGTGTCATCCCTCTTCGCTTAACCTGGGGAGCATTCGCGGTTTACCAGCAACTATCTACGGAAGAGAAATCGGACGTGGCTCGAATCAAGGGAGCATTGATGACAGCATTTTCCCCTGATAAATTCATGGCGTATGAACAATTCAAGGCACGTGTATTGCGTCCGGGTGAGACCGTAGATGTATATTTGGCCGATCTACAGAAGCTGTCCGTCCTTTTTGGAGGAGTGCCAGACAGTGCGATGGCATGCGTGTTCGTGCGGGGGCTTCCTGATCCTGTGAATAGGCTCCTGCGGTCCTCGGCCAGAGCAGATGATATGTCTCTCGAGGAGCTATTGGCCCGAGCTCGGGCAATCATAAAGACAAGACAGCAGAGAGGGAACCAGTCGTCGCTACAATGCAGCCCTCCCAGACTCCTTGATCTTCCTCAGACATGGGCCCATTTGTCACATGCTATGAATGTAATGAGCCCAATCACTTCGCGAGGGACTGCGTGAAGAGGCGAAGGGCAACTAACGCGCGTTGCTATCGATGCAACAAGACCGGTCATTTGGCCAAAAATTGTCCGAGAAACGGAGGCGGGGACGAGACTTCAGCGCCGGTTCACTCCCCAAACAGCAAATAAACTCAGTGCTACCCGTCATTACTGTGTGTGTTGACGGCACACCGTGTTTGGCTCTCCTTGACTCTGGGTGCTCACGGTCAATCTTGAGCGTGAGTTTATGTCGGTCTTGGTCGAAGCAGGGTATGGCGGTATCTATATTAACCGGAGCAACGCAGGCTTGCTGTGGAAGGGGCACCGTCAGAATTTGCATAGCAACCGGTAATACTGATACAATCAATGTGCTGGTTATGCGAGGGAAACCCCTGGATTTCGACCTGTTGCTTGGCATCGATGCCATTAAGGCACTCGGTGGAGTTCGCATCACGCAGCATGGAAGCGTGGAGTTTGAAAAACCACGGTACGTCTGTGCAGCGATTTGTATCAGCGAAGCCGATTTCAGTGCGAAATTCAATGAATGGCAGGGAGTTTGGGTCGCAGCCTGGAAGTGGTCGGCAGGTCATGCACCAGGGAAACTTCAGAATCGGATCTCTGAATATCCAGTATCCATTAAAAACCAGGCGAGTGGACGTGGGAGAGCACGGCTCTTCTAGGCTTCAGCGAGACGAGACGTATTGCTGACAGAAAGCGATAGCAATTTCTGGACATCTGACATATATATGGTTTCCAAACCAGTTTCTAATCCCTCCATGTATATGACTGTTTCAGATTTTCTCTTCCGGAAACAGAATGTGCTGAATCCCTTCGTTTGGCACAGTCAAGGCGAATTGCTAACAAAAAGTAAGTCTGTATTCTGTTAGATTTTTTTAATATAATCTTTTGATAAGCATCATCTAAAAACTGCAGTAATTTGCTTTTATCAGTTGGTAAATTTTGATCAATTTATTTTGCTGTAAAATTATTTCACCAAAATGTACAAATAAAAATAAAGTGAATTTTGTAAAACAAACTAAAACTAATTTTTTTTTTATAATTATTCACTTTTAAACTTTAATATTTTAGCTTTTTTTAATTTATTTCTTAAACATTTTAATGGGGTTTTATTATGCTTATTAAACCACCTTGAGACAAGAAACAACATTTTGATTTTGGGATGATTAAAGGGAGAGGAGATAGTTCTTGGACAATGGTGAAAAACCTTGGTCTGGAGCCCTGATTGATTTATCAAATTAAAGTTGTAAAATTTTTAACAATGTAAAACTTAAAAACTTTTGGATTATACAACTTTTTTAAAAGAGTTAACTTCTAATGGAATAGTTAGATGACCTGGAAAAGAAACAATTTAGTTAACTTTGCTAGATTTGTCAACAGAATAACAGAATAAAATGACAATAGTGAAAAATATCAAACATTTTTCTGAATCATTGAGGCCATTTTTTTTTTTTTTTTTTTAATTAATGTAAGAAATGAAATTTTTCTTTTAATTTTTATAAAGTTAGATTTTCTATTTCAGTAATATTCTCACAAGTGAAAAATATATATTTACTGTTTATTTTAGTGTGGCCGAGGGCATTTCCCTGTTTAAGAGAAACCAAGAAATAGAAGCTATGCAGATGTTTAACAAGGCACTCCAAATTGATTCTGGAAATGTAGAGGCTCTTGTAGCACGTGGAGCTCTGTAAGTTTGTATTTTATAAATGAACTTGGAGGAGACCAAGCAAGATCATTTTAGAAATGCTTTAATAATGTTAAAAAAAAAATTACATTTTATTTTCTAACAATGATCAGTTATCTCTCCAAATTAATGTTTTCATTTATGTTGTCTGATTGTTGTTTACAATTCAGCATCTTTTTTGCCTCCTAGCACAAGTGAAACCTGGCTCTTTTTAAGATTTGAATATAAAGAATATTTAACTTTATATCCATTGGTATATATTTTTCTATAGTTTTCACTTCTACTTTGTCATAAAAGTCAATGATTTTATTTCTCATCTCTTTTTTGGTAGCTATGCTAACAATGAAAGCTATAAAAAGGCAATTGAAGATTTTGAAGATGCTTTTGCTTCAAACCCTCGTCATCAAAATGCCCGCAAATATCTTTGTCAGACTCTTGTTGCACAGGGGAAAATGTAAGTGAATTTTTTTCTATGGATATCAAACATCTATGCATTTAAAAGTTATAAATTGACATCTATCAGTTTTTAATGTCAGATGAACTCCAGCTTGATATTTTTTTCTCTTTATAACCTTAAGGTCTACAGAGCAGGAAAATAACTGATAACCCTTTCATTTTATTTTAGACCAGTACATCCCAAAAAGAGTGATGCATACATTTAAAATGGATTTAAAAAAATGAAAAGTCTTGAAGCTTCAATTTTAGTTTTAATTCCAAGCTAATAGATTCAGTTTAATATTAGTAGTAAAATCTATAAATTCATCCATATTGACAAATCTGTCAACACCTCATGATTCTCTTTATTAAAAAATATTTTTAAAATGAAATATAATTTTCAGAAATGTTATTTAAGGAAAATTAGCTGATTTAAAGTTTAAGTTTTAAATGTGAAGTAATCTGAGCAGACTCAGAACTTCACAAGTCCAATGCCATGCAAAGGACAAATCCATAGAGATATCAAAATGGAAGAGGAGCTGAATGCTAAACTAGATGAACTGAAAAAATGTTAACATTGTGTTCTGTGCCAACAAAAGCCATGAGTAGTACTGCTACCTAAAATGTGTAGTCTTTTTGTGAAAATTTCTATTTGTAGTTCTATTCATTAAAACCATTATACATAACTTCATAGGGAATGTGCAGTAGTCAATAATTTTTGTGATATTCACAAACCATGAGTAGTTTAAACAGCTTTAATGTGTAGTAGTAAGAATTAGTGTTTAATTCAGAATTTTCAAACTGTGCAGAATACTACACAAGATCTGTAAGTTAAACCAGGTTTGCATTTAGTTGTGTTTTAGTCTTCAACACTTGGATTTCTTCATGGTTTTCAACTAATCCATGTGACATGAATTATTGGAACCAGCTGTTAATCTATTAAAAGATAAATCACAAAATTTGTGTTTTTGAAATTTATGACCATTCACTTTGTATGCATGCATGTGTGCCAGTTTCACTCCTTGAAACTTCTAAACCTAGTCCTTTAAAAGTCCTGGAATTTTTTTACATAGATCTGTGAGAACTGTGCCTCTTCCTAGAGCCCCCCCCCGTGCCCTGTATAGGGTGAACTGTACCATTTTTTAAAAAAAAGAAAGAAAAAAAGTTAATTCTGTGATTTTTGTACAGTAAAAATTATGTTAAATAAATATTATTGTTTTTTAATCTATTTGTTCAATACTGAATTATCTAGTTTCCATCTTAACTAAACCTGGTTGCAAATGGTGTTTCTCAACCAATTTCCCAATTAAAAATGTTTCTTTGGATGGTTTTGCTTTCAGCCTTGAAGATCAACGCAGACTGTCTGAGGCCGAGGGTTATTACAAAAGAGCTCTACATATTGATCCACATTATGAAGAAGCCGGTCGTTGTCTTCACTACATAGGCTACAGTAACAAAGTAAAACATCTTTTCAAGTAAATCTTGGTTGTTTTGATGGAAGAAATTATTAATATTTTATTGTAGTGCCATCAAATATTAAAAAATTCAGACAATCTAGAATTTATTTCAAAAATAGTATCTAAAAATTGATTCTGTTTTCAATATTACAATTTCCATTTTTCTACCTGTGGTTAAAGGATTAACTTTCTGTCTTTTTCTTTATCCTCACACTTTCTCTAACTACAACAGAAAAAAATGGTTGAATAAGAAACAAATTCCATAATTATTCAAAGAACAGGAAAAGTTGACATTGTCTATAATTTTGAGAAGAATCTTCATCATTCCAAGATTTATTTAGACATTTGAACTCATTCTTTATTTGGCTTATATTGTTCCTTCACTGTTTTTGCCCATCTATTTTCCAGCCTGAAATTGAAAGAAAAAAAGCTTTTTTTTCTATTTGCTATTGTTTTCTTTCTTGCACTCCGTGCTCCGTCCATCCTAAAAAGAGACCCTCGCTTTTAATGCACATAGCATACCTGAAGAAGGCTGTAGATTGGCAGAAATATTGTGAGAATAAATAACAAAGGATGAGATCAGTTGTCAGAATTTCTCTTGAAATAAAAAATACTGATTTTCTTTAATGATTATGTATTTGCATTTTTCAACCCCCCCCCCCCAACCTATTAATGTAAAATATAAAATATGTCAATTTGATATATGCATATCATTATTTTTGGAGGTTGTTGAAGTATAGAATATTAAACTAATAAAATTGAGCTGTAAGCATTTGAAATGATGTGATTTCTTATTTCTTTCAGTCTGCTCCTGGCAATAAATGTAGAAGCAATTCTGGTGTTGACTGCACAACAAATATAGAAAACTCACCTCATTCTTCTTTAGAAGGTTTTGAAAGGGGTTCCTCTGAGAAAAAGAAGAAAGGGCACAAAACTGGACATTCATACAAAAGATCAGCTGCTTCTGACAGAATCCAACAGTTTAGGTGAGAAGAAATTTTGAATTTAGGCAGGGTGGCAAGGAAAGTTTATTCTCTGGGCAGAGAATTATATCTCCTTGTGGTGCAATGGGAAGCTTCATCAGTAATAATTATTCCTGGTGTCATTAGGGGCCTATAAAAATATCAGATTCTGCTCTTTCATGCGATCACATCCTGGTCAGCTTCTGGTTTAAAACATATGACCTCATGACAATATCACAACAATTCATTTGTGATCTAGATGTTATACTTGTTTTTTAGATTAGTCAATATGTTAAGAAAAATATTCTGTAGTTAACTTAAAAATTAAAAACTAAAGCTACTGGTCACTTTTTGGAAGTGGTGTCACAAAATTAAGATTCCTACATTGGAAGTGTGGTCAATGTAAACATTGTCCTCTGTTGAATCAGTATTTAAAATTAAGGATTATCAGACTTTACTTCTAACTTATTAAAAATGTTGCCACTCATTTGCTCTCAATTTCTGACAGGTTGTAAGGTGTGCAATTTACCTATTTCTGACTATAACTTTAATAGAAAAAAAAATCAGTCAAAAGGACAGTTATTCACTTGACATTATATTATATATATATATATATATATATATATATATTTGCCTTTGCTCTACTTAGCGTATATAGCACTCTGTTTTATCTTAGTTATTCGCTTAGGGTTTTTTCTTTGGACTGAAAATTTAAGGCACTGGGCGATTTTTTTTTTTTTTTTTTTTTTTTTTTTTTTTTTTTTTTTCCCCAGTTCAGATGTTTCTACTTTCTTTTTTTCCTCGGATACTAATTTGTTTTGATATACTGTCAAATTGTGCCATCCAAGTTTTTCTACCAACCGAGTATAATTATTATTTAATATATACTCTTCACTCCATCAGCAATATTTATTAGTCACCTTTTATAAAGATTTATTTGCCATTGTATAAACAAATCAATTTTGAAAAGAAATTTTTTTTTTTCACAAATTTATAAAAAAATTACAAAATTATCAAATATGTAAACCAGCTACAATGCAGTATTTATTATTTACCATTTTATAAATAACCAGAGAAGAAGTTTTGAATAAACTTATGACAAACATAAATTCAAAGAATGTTTGGTTCAGGGGAAAAATGCTCTTAACTTATCTTAGTGAATTTTGCAGCGAGAACAAATAAAAGAAATCTCTAGAAAATGCATTTTTTTAAATTTATAATTATGGTTACTCATCATTGTTTATTTAAATTTTCTTGTTAACAGACATTTTTATAAATAAAAAAATCTCTCCTCATATTTATTTCTTTATAAAATGGAAAATAAATATTTCATTATAGTTGGTCGACATTTTTATAATCTTGTAAATATAAAATTATTCTTGTAAATAAACAATCTAATAAATAAAAAGTTTAATATCTTTGTTGTCAATTCTCTTGAATAAAGAAAAATGTAAATTCACTTTCATATGTTTGGGTTTAAAATTAAAATTCTAATCATTACTTTTTAAAAAATAAACATTGCCAATTGAGTCAGCAGTGTATACAGTAATAATGATGTCAAAGGAATAACCGTCCTTTTGACACACTGTTGTTTTAAAACATTTTCAAAAATAGATCTGATTCTCCAGCCATCTTTCATCATTTTTCTTAATGTCTTTGCCATTCTTCTTGAACTCAGCTTATGAATTGTCGACAATTATCGCATAACAAACAGTGTAATAGCACAGAGAAAGAAAGTGTTAAATTTTGTTTTCAGTATATTTTCTGTCAGTTATACGCGGAGAAAATCTTTTGGCTTAAAAATATTAATCTGCTTGAAACAGTAGGTGTCACATCCGAGGAATATGGTGGATGTGACGAAGTTTCGTGTCCCAAGTTGGTGACCTTCTGTAGTATGATCCAGGTAACATGTGGCCGAGCATTGTCGTAAAGCAGTATTGGACAATTGTCGATTAACCAATTGTCAGTTGCATTTTGCTTAACTGAATGTGCATTTTATCCAGTTGCAGGCCGTAAATTTCAGCAGTGATGCTTCTGGTCAGATTCCAGAAAGCTGTAATGGATGATACCAATGGAGGTCCATCAAGCAGTCACCATAATCTTCTACTGATGTAATTTCAGTTTTGGAAAGTTTTTTGGTACTCTGTCAGGATCAAGCCATTGAGCTGATCATTTACAATTGCCATAAAGGATCAATTTCTTATTACAAGTCATTATTCAATCAAGAAATAGATCATTCAAATTTCACAAATGCAGCATTGAACACAATGCATAAGAAACAGCGTAATAGCAAAGTTGTTCCAAAATAAAACACCCGCGCTATTTGGAAACTTGTGATTCTCTACAACCTGACCCCACCTATGCAGTAGAACTTGGAACAAATTGTCATGATGCTCATCTTTACCCTTCTCCAAGGGATTATAAAACTTTCATCATTTTTATCAATGTCTTTGCCATTCTTCTTAAACACGGCTTATGAATTGTCAAAAATTATCACATGAGAAACAGTGTAATAGCACAGAGAAAAAAAAAAGTGTTAAAATTTGTTTTCGGTATATTTTCTGTCAGTTATATGAGCAGAAAATTAAATTAATTGAAAATAAACTTCAGATAACAATTTTCAAATGTTTACATACATCAATGCCCCTTAATTTTCAGAGATTTGTAACCTGCTAAGGTTTCAAGGAAATGTTAGAATTATCCTGTATATCCATTTTATTTCAGTCACATGTGACATTTTCTTTGCTTCTTCCATTTCAGAAAAGATATGAAATACCAAGATGGTTCGGCATCAGATGCATCCTCATCAGCATCATCACGTCCGCGAAAATCTTGGTCTCGTAGTTCGGTAGACCTTGATTCTAATGTGTCTCAACAAAGTTGTTCCAAAATAAAACACCCGCGCTACTTGGAAACCTGTGATCCTCTACAACCTGACCCCACACATGCAGTAGAACTTGGAGCAAATTGTCGTGATGTTCAACCTTACCCTTCTCCAAGAGATTATAAAACCGAATCGATTTGCTCCAAATCGACTGCAGGAAGCTCATGTTGGAATACTACAAATGATATGAAAAACATTGGCTCAAAGTCACCAGTATGTGCAAACTGGAAACGCCGCTCTCCGTATCCAGACGCTCTCCCCTCATTGCATCCATACGACCACACCTCATCTGCATACAAGATGAAAGGCCAACGGATCACTGATCAAAATAGGGCCAAGGTTAAACCTCACACACGAGAATTCAAGGAGATATATATCAACAAAGAAAGCTGTGAAAGACCTGGTCCGTTTGAGGCAGTGGGTTTAAAATCAAAAAGAATGGACGTTCCAGACTTTACTAAATGCCAAACAGCTCCCAATATGGCTTCTACAGCACATGACCACCAGCAGCATCCAGCTGCTTATAAATACAGCAGAGCAAGTATGAAGAACTTAGTTGATAGCTCACATGAGAAAAGGCAAGAATCAGGCTATCAATTATCAAAGATGCAATCTTCAAATTATAACAGTTCAACAAAATCAAAAAAACCTTTACTTCCTCAAGTGAATCACGCCGAAAGGAAGAAAAAACATCTGACGAAAGACTTTCACAATAAAAGACATTTACATCAAGTGATATCTGAGAACGATTCCTTTTCAAAAGATTCTGATTATCAATTTCACTTCAAATCGCAGTCACACTGCAAACTTGATCGTAAGCGTAGCAGCCGTCAGGTTTCAAGAGACGACTGTGAGCCTTTGCAAAAACGTTCCAGAAAACATTCACCATCCTCCAATAACTTTACGACAGAACAGAGTGAAAATCTCAAATATCAGAACTGCAAACTACCTGACATTGTAGAAAGTACGAGGAATGTAATTGGAAACGAAAGTCAAATGAAGGTGGAGACGGGCAAAAAACAATCGGGGATTAAATTGTGTTCGGACTTGTCTGAAATACATCAGAATGCAAAGGACTCCAAGTCTGTTGATAAAGACTCAGTGCAGAGGACTGACTTGAAAGGAAAACACTGGAAACGTCGAAGTAGTTCAACAGATTCATCATCATCTTCATCATCATCATCTTCATCTTCCTCTTCTTCCTCGACACGGTCATCGTCAACAAGTTCATCTTCTTCATCCAACTCTACATCTTCAAGCACCTCTTCGTCTTCAACTTCATCTTCCAGTTTAGGTTATCGTTATTCAAGGAGAAAGACTGGCCTTCAATCCAAAGCAAAAAGACAAGAAAGACATTCTTATAGTGGATCGGGAGAGTCACAGATTAAGAAAGATGGAGAGAGTTTAAAGGATGAAAGCTCTGTAAATAAAGAAATTAAAACCAATGTATATAATTGTCAGCGAGAAGAATATCAATCTAATTGCAGTCCGAGCCCACTGCAATCTGATAAGACATGTGATTTGTATAAAATATCTAAAGAACAACAAAAGGTGGAAGGTGAGACTCTTTGTAAGGAAATATCACTTGAAAAGTATCAACCATTACAAGGTTGTTTATCATCAGAAGATGTTCCAAATTTGAAAGAAAAGTTTGAAGAACATTTAAGCAAATTTGATGATATTGAAAAGGAACAAGAAAATAATTTGGTTTCTGCTGGAGACCTAAAAGAACATTTGCCTGAAGCGGAAGAGAAATCTTTATTTAGTGATGTATCCAAATTCAATATTACGGAATCTGATCAAATGTGTGCCTTTGCTGTTGAAATGCAAAAGAGTACAAAGAATTTATCTCCGAGCAGCGGGTTGATCGAAGATAAAGCTGAAGCTGTTCATTTGGATAATAAATTTTTGGAATCTCAATCAGATATTTCTCAAGCAGGTCTACCAGAAGACTCCTTCTCAAAAATCTCACCAGAAAGTGGGCCATCTTCTTTTAGCATTAATAGTTATAATTTAGATGTAAGAAACGTCTTTGGTGGCTCTACTGATGTCAACTTGAACCAAACGGTTGTTGAGATTGAGTCGTCACCCCCACCGCCCCCACTCCCGAACATTACTCCACCTCCTCCTCCACCGCCACCACCTCCACCACCACCACCACCTGAAGAAGCCGAAGACTCAGACCCAATAAATAATGGAAACTGTGATGATACTATGCAACAGGTTGTGAATGACGATGAGAAAAATGTTTTTGAAGAATTCTCTGAGAAAGAAATTTCTCAAGATGAAAAGAAAGAGACTCTTGAAGAATCAGGACAGGTTAATTATGACGAGAAGAAAAGTAAGAATCTTGATAGCCTGTCAGTGGATAAAAGCAAAGATGAAACCTGTGTTCAGTCAACGGAGACTTTAGATGAGCTGGAAAATTTTTTGACTCAATTAAAAGAAAATAAAAAACAACAAATGATTGCTGAAGGAAAAAGTCAGAAATGGAAAAAATTATAAAACACTTGTTTTCATTAAACATATTAATAATTCAACCTGATTGAAATGTCAGTAGTTAGCAAGAAAATGAACTAACCTCTTCTTTTTTTTTTTTTAATTACATACACTGAATGTTGATAAAACAGTATTTAATGTAAGCATTTAAATATTCTATTGTATGAACTCGAGGTTTTCTTTTGGTTTAATTTGCAGTCCACAGTATTCTCAAAAATCAATTCTCCCTTTTCAGAATGTCTCATTTTGGATTTTCAAAACTTTTCACATGAGTAAGTAAACTTCAAGCAAAAATTGTCTAGGGTTTGACAAGATCAGAGTACTAAGCCTTTTCCAATGTAACATGCTTTAAATGTTTTTATTTCAATGGATTACTGGAAGCTTTATTCCATATTTGATTCTTTCCCCAAATTTTTATTTTGTATATCATGATATCTTCAACCAATCTGGATGTGTTTCAATAACTTTTCTGATGGATTGCATCTGATTAAAATATCTTTTCCTATGGATTCTGCATTTTGTTTTCTTCTATCTCTGACAAATTCTTCAGTCTAATGTGAGCAATATGTTTAAAATGCAAGATTGTTTATTCTATCTTGACTATTTAATAAACTATAATGACCATAATTTTCGCAATATCTCTTCTTTTTTTTTTTTTTTTTTTTTTTTATAATACTTTTAGTTCTTCCAGAAGATTTTCATCAAAATTTTAATTGAAATTTGGTTGCCATAATTATTAAATTTTATTCAGTATATAAAGTTAAAATTCATTCAAACCAGTATGAATATATTTAATTTTTGAAACTTTCATAAAGATCTTTGCTTAAAGAAAATTTAAAAGCAGATGATTTTAAAATTGCTATTATCTATATAAATCTTGGAATTCTTTTATGAAAATCCTTGCTTATTGGCAGCTTATTTTGATATGCAACTGATTTTTATGTCTGTTGTGTACTGCTTGATTTTGTTTTGTCTTAATTTTTTAAAATCAAAAGAAATGTAAATGGTATGCCACTATGGCTAACAGAAGAATGAAGATGGATCAATTGTTTAAGATTATAATTAGCAGTTAATAAGCGTGGAGTTATTTCCCTTTGACAGGCATTTTTTTTTTTTTTCAGTTACTATTATTGCCAGTTTATGCTTAATTAAAAATTACTTGTAAGCCAGTGATCCGATTAAACTGAAAGTTGCATTATAATAGTAACTAGTGTACCTGTGCTGTCAAAAATGATGGTAGGCAATTAGAAAGTGAGATGCAATGGAAAAAAAGTTTTGAAATAATCTATTTAGATTCAATGAAATGGAAATAAAGAATTCACAACTAAAATAGAGGCCAATGAACCATTTAATTAATCCATTCCCTTTAGATTTTCAATGGTATGTATGATTCCTTGATTACTTGTGGAATTATATAAATTGCTTTTTGCTCAATATCTTCTGTTAAAAATTTTATGTGTTTAATACAACAATGAAATGGAAATATTTCTTGGAAGAAAAAGATTAACAGAACTAGAAAAACAGCAACAAAAAAGCTTATTTCAAGACCAAGGCAATCACTTAATAGACAAAGGTATCTGAGTGCTTCACATGAAAGACTTGAACAAATAAGACTGCAATCTAAGAAACACAGTAAAGGAATGGATTAATTCATTTTGCTTAGGAATTAATTTTGTCTAAAAGCAGATATTTTATTTGTATAGATTATTAAAATGACTAAGGGGAATAATCGTTCATAAATTTACTAACTTGATTTACCTCCCTTGCCACTACAGATAGGACAGGAAATACATAAACATATACACATTGATAATTATTATATGGTTTGATGATTGTACCATGATTTGTGCAATGTATTTTCTAAAAATATTTGGGGTATATAGCATCCTAAGTTTGAAATTGACTAATAAATGATGATTCTAATATTTTTTAAATTGTGACATAATCATCATGAGTAAAATCATAAAATCTATGAAATTGAATTAAACAGAAATTCTTCTCACTGTACATGTTGGGTGCCCCATTATAGAGTAATGGTTAACAAGCTAGTTTAGCAAATTATGGTGTGATGGCTTGGTTTGATACTTGTGTACATGTATGTGTACATGTATAAAACTAAGCCAATGACACCTTACTAATCTAGATGACCATTACTATTGAATTATGAAGTTGATCTATGGTAGCTGTTCTCAAAATCTGGGTAATTGTGAAGTTTTTAGTTAGGTGATGGAAACTATATATAGCTGAAAATTTTCTGCATATAATTGACAGCTGATGAAAAAAAAATTAAACTTGTAAAAAAAAAGTTAATTTTATTGCCAAAATTTTTGTGCTATTTGTAAGATAGTGCCCAGTTACCCAGCCTATACACCCATACAATTGAGACTGTCACTTTCATGCCGGCTTGTACAGCCATAACCTACTGCACTGCCATCAGCAGCTGAGGCATAACTCTGGGTGACAAATCCAAGGTTTCTCGAGACCGACAAATGCCACATGCATATTTGTAAGAATTGAGAAAATATAAAAATTTGTATGCATTCAATACAAAAAATGTTTCTCTCAAAGCTGTCAGAAAGGAGTCTGTTTTGTTTACATTTCCCACCCTATGCTTATGTGAAGAATATGAAGCTTTTCTCTATCTAGCTCCAAACTTGTGACTTGCATTGTCAAAAACACAATCCACACCTTGTGAGTTTATTTGCCAAAAAACACATGCACCTTTCTTATTAGATTTGCTATTTTTAATTTCTATTCTAAATTCAAAAACTGTTACTGTGTCATTAACGAATATATACAATATAATACTAAAGTAGAATTGGAGAAGACAGATTTATTTTTGTGTTCTGGGCAATCACTAGCATAAGATTTGTTAATGGAATAAAAGTTTTGAGAATCACTGAGCTGCATGGCAAAAATGGCATGACTTAGAACTTGTTCGTCCAGGTTTTTTCAATTACTTCCCAATTTAGCATTGTGTCCCCCCCCCCAATTTTTATAGCTCATATATAAAACTGAAATTCCACTCCTGGGGGCCAAATGGTTAGTTTCACAATTATTAATTTGAAAGTCACAAAACTGTCTTACGGTGAATAATTAGTCAGTGTTTGTTTGCCTACTATAGCATAATGTTCCTTGTCTAACAAACGAGTGAAGTGAGTGTGGTCCTCACCAGATGTCTTGTAAGAATTATTCTAAATACAAACCAGTGTCATTCAATTTGATGTTGGTTGGGGGATGTTCTTTCTTGCTCATTTTTCATTATTCATAAAAAAAAGGCCAAAAAGGAATTCCCAACTCTAATAAAATTAAAAAAAAAAAAAATTTTTTAGACAATACTTACCACAATAAAGTAGGTCTTCTGAATAGAGATTGAATAACCAATTCATTTGTTTTCATGGAAGGAAAGTTCTTGCAGTTTATAGAACATTAATTTATTTAGAAAGCATAAGAACTTTTCTTCCAATGGAAGAAGTCTGTTGGGAAAAGTCTTAAAAGACCCAGAAATGAGCTTTGCATGAAAAGTCTTTTACCTGAATTTTGTTTGGCTTGATTCAACACTTTGAGATGTTCATGTCATCTGAGACTACCTACATACACACACACACACACACTCAAGATAGAAAAAAAAAATATAATCTCTTTGGTCAATTTTTGACCTGAATTTTATAGTAGCAGAATTTGAGCTGCTATTGTTTTTTGTTTATTTTTGGATTATCGCTGTCAGTAACCAGTAGATGATGGGTTAGCACTCTAGTTGGTATTTAACAAACTTTTACATGACTGCAATTCTTGAAAACTTTTGCACCCCCCATAGAAATGTAGTAGGGTAGCATTCCTCTAACTGCACATTGTTTGACTTTGCATCTTTCAGTTTTCGATTTCCATGTAGTGGCAAATCCTCATAACAAGAATTTCTTTTTAAAGGTTGGCAGTTAAATTTTCTGTAGTTCTACTACTTTATCCTTGTATCATAAGGGTTTTGTCTCACAAAAGAGCAAGTGTGATCCTCACTAGGTACCCCACTGTTTTAGCCTTGTACCAAACTAAGCAACAATTTGTAATTAAATTCAGGCCCTTTGTTTAAAATGCAGAGTTTTATCCAAGAAGCAGCAAACTGATCTTGAAGAACATTACAAATAAATACAGAATTTGATCTTTACTGGGTGCTCTACTTTTATGGCCTTGTCAAAAATTTTCACTTAGTTAATAAATGCCACAATTGGGATGCCTAATTTATTACATCATTTTCTATAAGTTGATGGCAAATCTTGTTACATTAAATAAACAAAAAATGTTAGGATTCTGAAATTTTAACTTCCCACTTCATAATCTCTAATCAGTTCTTTGAAATAAAAAATATTAGTATGTCAGACATTTATAAATTTTTGGCTATCATAAATGAATTAAATTATTCTTGATCCATAATACAACAATGTTTTTGACAGAAATTGCATAGTCATAGCTGAAAATTCCATGGGAAAATTCCTTCTAGTTGCATAGTGACCTATTACAATGTCTGTTTTTATTTTCTGTAACATTATTGAGAGAATTTTTCTAGATTAATTTACAGTATTGAAGAGTAAAGAAATTTCCAATATATAACTTGTATAAGGTCTGCTTTTACACACATCCTAACAATGATCTGATTTTATATGCATTTTTTTTTTTTTTTTTTTAAAGCCGGAAAGAATATCAAATGAAGATTGAACGGAGAAAAAAAAAAAAAAAAAATGAAAATTGCCATATAAAATAATTATATTTTGGGAAAATATTACACACTTTTTAATCCTCAAATAAACATTCTTTTCAATCATTATGTAAAAAAGAAAATTAAAAAAATCATTTAACACAAGATTCCTGTTGATTAAGGATTAGCAAAAGTAGAAGTAAATAAACCTAACTGAAAATTGTAAATGTATTAGGTTGGTGCAAAAATAATGACGTAATGTTTTTTGACGTATTTTTTAACGTCAAAAAAACATTATTACGTCATTATTTTTGCACCAAACTAATAGTTGGAATTTGCCTAATTACAGAGTAGCCTCCCCTTATTTGTAGTTGTAAATGATTCAACACTAAACTAAAAGAAAAAAAAAAAAAGTAGTCATAAAATCACAAAGTTGATTTTTGTTTAATGCTCTTGCTTAGCAACAGAATAAATTAAAGGAGTTAGTCTAACTCCTAAAAAAATAGTAATTAATGTAAAAGCTACTATGCTGAGAGAGAAATACCCTCCCTTACCTACAGTGCATACAACTATATTATGTTGTACAATCACTGGTTAAGCAATGTTGAACTTGGTCAGTAGCTAGATGGGTGAACACTCAGGTATGCCAGATGACATAAGCTTGGATGTGTGGGTGGTATAATGGAAATATGGGAGCAGAGTTCCAATTCCCAAAGTGTTCATTAGATTCACTTACACACAAATACCCTTGGGAAAGGTTGCAATTCTATCTCTTCTCCTCCCCCAGCTATGTGTTAATTAGTAGGACTTGCATCAGTAAATCATTATCTCCAAAATATTCTTAAAGTATAAAAATATTTTCTGGCTTTAAATAACCTGCGAAAGGTTGATAAGCTGTAAAAAAAAAAAAACAAATTAATCAATTACCACTTGAATTTGTCAGAAATTTTGTTGCACTATTTAAGAGATTTATGCAAGAAAAAAAATTTACCAAATTTTTTTATTTGTAAAATTGGTGAAAAATAGATACAAATTTTTATTCACAATACATTGACTTTTCAAATATGCATACTGATAGATAAAACACTGTGTTCACCTTGTTATTCAAATTTAATAATTAAAACAAAACTGAGTTTGAAAATATAAAGAATGTAAATTCTACAAGTTAATATTAACTTGTAGAATTTACATTGTTGGATTCTTTTTTAATTGGTTACTCAATCTCTGTTTAGAAAACTTAATTTATTGAGGTAAATATTGTCTTAAATTTATTTTGCATTGAATTTTGTTAGTTGGGGGTTCAGTTTTGGACTAGTTTTTGAAATCTCTAGCTTTTTTTTATTTTTTTTTATTTTTAGCATCAGGTAATTTTAACCAAGCCTGACTGTGTTTTATTTTAAGCTTAATATAAACCTGATGAAAATTAACAATTTCAACAATTAATGATTAAAGTTGCATCCCAAAAATCTGAGCCTCGCTTCATACTTAAAATACACTTAATCTGAGACTTATGCTTATAAGCTTCATGCTAATGAAGAAAAACAAAAAAAAAAAATTATTGTTCTATTTCTACATGATACAAAGGTGCATGGGTGGTTTATTTGCTGACTTGTAGCAATTCTAAATATATGCATTTATCTAAAATTTGGTTCTTCACTTTTTCTATTAAAAAAAAATGCTATTTCACTGATCTTGAGATAATAAATACTTGTGAACCTAGAAAACTAGTTAAAATTTAAGTTTAGTCTGGTATAAGGCCACAAGAGAGGAGTACTCTGGGAGGATTGAATCCGCTAAATAACAACAAAACCTTAACATGAAGTTTATATATGAGAGGCTGATGAAAAGTTCTTGGGCTACCCAAGATTAAGGATTAAAAAAAAAAATGTTTGGTCATTTGGCCAGGTATTGGGACATGGGCTGGGTTGAGAACTTTTCAGCATCATCTTCTAGATTGTAATGGGTCAAGGACCTCTTGTTGAACTAATTCTCTTCTCTGGTCAATCTTTAAGGAAACATTTTGTGCTTCACTTTTTGATGACATATCAATCAGGATCACAGTTTATTTATTATTTTCGGAATATCAGATTGATACAAAAAGAGCTGCAAACAAAATGTAATAAGAAATCCCAGGTAGGTTTATTAAATAAATACATCAAAACTTACTCAGTGACACAGTAAATTCTGGCAGTGGTGGGAATGATAATGGTTGGATTTGAGTTTGCAAAAACTGAATGGTTATTTACTGTATAAATAAATATTTATGATTAAACACTAAAATAATATTCAGTTTAAATAAAACAAATTTTTGATGAGTATTTCTTTTGCTTTATTTACACCAAGTAGTAATAAGATGTAATAGTTTAAAGTTGTCTGAATTTCTTAGATGAAACATTGTCTATTATTAGTAATCCCAGACTAGTATTTCTTTCATCTTATTCCTGCTGTTTCTATCAATGCAACCTTTAACAGCTGTGATAAAAAATAAGTCAAATGAAAAAAAAAATGAATAATTTGTGATTGAAAAATTTTGAAGACTATTACATCTAATACTACTAGGGCAATAGGCAAACATTGTGGCTATATAAACATCATCTCCAAATGATGTTTTCATAGCACAATTGTTCAGGCATTGCCACAGAAATGATGCAAGTTCAAATCTCACTGGAGGTTTTGTTCCTGATCCATAGGCATTTAACAGCCATAGAACAAATTTAACTTATTGTTTAATGAGGAGGTCCTTACAGGAAAAAATGGTTCTTTTAGACTTTAGATGAGAAAGGTTGATTTTACTTTAGACATTTAAAACATTTCTGGGAGAAGAGGAACATTTTTGGTTAAACACATTTGGCAATTTGGAAAGGTTTTGGCACTCTGAATATTGTACATTGAAAATGTGAAGAAAAGGGATTGTCAGTGGTTAAAAATAAATCCTAGTGGTACTGATAGGACAGGACTATGTACAATATATAAACATT
This sequence comes from Acanthosepion lycidas, assembly GCA_963932145.1. Classification (NCBI taxonomy): domain Eukaryota; kingdom Metazoa; phylum Mollusca; class Cephalopoda; order Sepiida; family Sepiidae; genus Acanthosepion; species Acanthosepion lycidas. The sequence goes on from OZ010587.1 coordinate 34,743,782, forward strand.
TACTCTAGAAACTCATTTAAACAATTTTACTGTAGAAATGTATAGCAAACCAGAAAAAAAAAATTGTGGTCAAGCCTTCCTTTACAAGAGGGTGCTTAAAAAGTTCTTAAAAACCAATATTTCAATGATAAAACATTACAATACTGATTTATAAAGAGCTTATTTAATAAGCTGTTGCATAAATCTTCAATACAATCTTCCATATTAACATTTCCATGTGGGTGGGGAGGGGGGTTTGACAGATTGTAGACCTTACAAATTGCCTTCTTCAGGATAGCAATCTGGCAAAATTGTGTCTGACATGAAAGTACATGTGAAACAAAGATGGTTCATTAAATTCCTCCATGCAGAAAAAAAATTGCACTCATTGATATTCATCAATGCTTGCTGAATATTCACAGAGACCAAATAGTGTATGTGAGCATAGTTAGGTAATCAGTAATACATTTCAACAGTGGCAACAGCAATGTGTGTAGAAAGCAATGTTTTGATTAGGGTTGATTAAAAAGCTGGCCACTTCAGAGGATTGACACCATCTCTTCCTTCACTTCAAGCTATATTTAAAAAATATTTGACAAGAAAAAAAAAGGAAGCAATTTCCAAATAACTTGATTCAAATTTTGCAAGCCTTAATTATGTAAAAAAGTAGACATTTATTTTCATTGTTAATATATAAATGGCATTATCTGCTGCAGTAAAACTGAAAAATCAAAAATTTAACAACTGAAAAATGTTTAAAAAATTATTTTTCAATTCAAATTACTGTATTTCAAGGGAAATAATACCTCCCTACAATTTCAGTAGGTGAAAAAAAACAAAAAAAAACATTGGGGTATGCATTTGTTGATGCGATTAAGTCATAGGTTCAAATGATTTCAAATCCAATGCCACAAGTCCAACACAATCACTGAATCTTTCCCACATAATGTTCATGCCAAAAAAAAACAAAAAAAAAACTATGTCCCAACCACCAGAAATGGTTTGCTTTTATAGCCCTTGGAGTGTATAAATAACCTGGATGAATGGGAACCATCAAAAAATTTCAATCTGTTTCTAGGTACCCAGATAACGGTAACCATAATGAAAGTGGGGAAAAAACAAAAAACAAAACATCAAGCAGCCTTATTCTATTCCATGTTCCACTGTTATAATTACAGCATCTCCTTTCCTTCATGAACATGTGTAGTTACATCAAATGTAAACATCACTTTAGTCCAAAAGGATAAAATGTGTCATATGAAAATCTTTTTCCACTTTGTCATTCATTTTCCTAACATGTTACACTGTATAATTCTTTTTTAATTATTAAATACCCAAGCATTGTAAACAGGTTAAAATGTCAGTTGGGAATCTGGCTTCTATAGAAGATTGATATTTTAAACCTTTTGACTGGCATCAGTGACCTTACTACAACTATTACATTGTACACAGGTCATGCCTATATAATCACAAAGATAAATCAATATGACATCAATTCAGAGAAATGGAATATTCTATTTTTGTGAGCAACTTTCACATTTTTTTGTTCAGACTCCTTTAAAATTAGATATAGCAATTTGATATACAAAAATAATCTTGCAGTATTTCACTAACAAACCAGGTTTTCTCTGAAATATGAAATTTTCAAAATTAGTAGATGATTATTAGTAATACAACCCAAACACCAGAAATGTTATTTTTTTTTTGTTTTTTAGTTTTCGGTGTAAAAACAAAATGGATGAACAGAAACCATTAAAAAATTATGGCACTTCAGTCTGTTTCTTTGAATATTGATAGTTATCATAATGAAGGTTAGAAAGTATCAAGTGAGTTTCATCAGCCAGCAACGAGTGATTCAGTCTTTTTTGCTGGTGGTTGCAATATCCATTCCTTCTGTGATTGCTACAGCATTTAGGGCTGTTAAAATAATTAAAAATATTATCTAAATAAATAAATAAAAATACAACTGTGGACAAAACATGCTACTATAACGGAAAAATTTATTTTAATAACATGCTTCAAGGCCACCAAATATGGCCCTTAAGCTCACTGTCAAGTCACTTCCCATTTATATAATTTAGCTGTAATTATTTGTAAATAAATAAATAAAACTACTCCAAAATTAGCCAGACTAATGATTTTTAAAGTTAGCTTTACTTCTACTGATCATTAATCAGCAGGAGTTCAGCATTAAGTGATTTTTGTAGATACATGATAAAAAACAAAAATATTTTTGTTATAAAGTGTGTAAATGGTCATAATGGAAGAGGAAAAATGAAAAAAATTAATAATTAAAATTAGTAAATTTTCTAAAATAAAGATATCATAATTTTATGTGGCAATTAATAATCTTAATTTTTTTTTTTTTCTCTTTTTCAATGTTGATGGGATTTTCTTTTTAGCTTACAAAAATCAGATCATTATCATCAGGGTGAGCAATGTTGACCACATACTGTTAAATTACAAACTGAACTGGAAATGGCTTTTTCCTTCAAGTTAGGAATGCCCTGGCAAAAATCTTGCTATGATGTGCCATTTTTGCTGTGTTATGGTAACAAACATGCACACAAACAGAAATCAGATCATTTCTATGAAAATTTCTGAAAGAATGGATAAAAAAAAAATAATCTGAGTTGGGCCAAGAACTTTCCAGTATCTATTGTAGTTTTAAAAAAAAAAAGAGAAAGATAAAATGGTTCCTGAAACTTCAGCATTTCGGAAGACCCAAGGAGTATTTTTGAGATATTTTTAGAAAAAAATGTAAGCTTTATATGCCAACAAATAGCATAAATAATGATCGTTTATATTTTGAACATAATTTTTCATAGATAATATTTCTATAATAAAATAACGTAGCAAAACAAATGAGTTTAAATTTTGAAAAGTGCATCAGAATCAAAGAGTTTCATAATTAAGGTTTAATTATGTAAGAGATACAAAGTTTGGAATGTCCAGTAAAGAGAGAGAACTGGATGATACAAGAGGCAAGAAAGCCAGGTGAGCTACAGTAAGTGAAATGATAGATAAAAATCACCCTGAAGCTTTATCAGTCTGCTCAGAGAAACAGCTTCAGGTTTTGTTTTAAAAACAGTTTTTTTTTTTTTGGTTATTCTTGAAGAAGTCAAAAAGGCAATAGATTGAGATGAACATGAATGGTCAGTTTTGCAGCCAATTCAAACATCGGCTTTTAAGGTTTGCTTTCTTGCATAATTGAGGCTTTGAAATTAAACTTTGATTTTTTTTTTTTCAAAGTTTTTCAATTTTTGTTTACGCAATGAACAGAATTTATCCTGGCGCAACAGGAAATATATAGGAAATGAATGCAGATTTTTTTCATTCATGGAGGTTTTCTTTCTTTTTTTCCTATTTTTTTTAATCCATGATTTTAAAATGGCTGCCAACAATACACATGACATGCTTATAAATATTTTGTACATTTATCCTCAACATTTTCTTTTCAACATAAAATGGAAAAGAATGCATCAAACTAAAGGTGAAATATAATTTACCAAAACCACACACACGCCCGCGTGCACACACACACACACACACACACAGAGAGGGAGAGAGATAAGTTATTGGCAGCTGTAAAACAGCAGAACATGAAAACCAAAATTGCCTATTATCTTTTTCTTTAAAACTTAAGAATTTCTTGTTGGGCAATTAGTTGAACATGTTTGATGGTAATCTTCACTGACAGACAAAATATAATGGGCATTTTATAGCCAATAAGATATATTTGGAAGGATATAATTGGCCAATAAAATGCTTTATGAGTCCCTGTCCATAGACAAAAGTTCTTTCAGGAGGTCATCCATCTAAAGGAGGCCCTAAGTAAACCATAGAGACTTCGGTTTTGCCATAGACTGCAGAAACGGCTGGATATAAAAGAGTATTTGGTAAACCACGGAATGCAACACCTGAAAATTTAAAAATAAGAGTGTAAATAATCATGTTAAAAATAAAAGCATAATATCCTCACCAAACTAAATTACAATTCATGAACTTTTTTAATACTGAAAATATTTTCTATTTTTTTTAAAACAGTTCACAAGTAATAATCATTAAAACTTATATCAAAATGAATTTATTTAAATAAGTCAAACTGGAGAATTATATAAAAGAATTTTTGATACTATGTGCCAGGTGTCAGCAATAGTTACTCAAGTAGGATTTCTGTACAAATTGATTCTAAATATTAGATTTGATATTTAATCTACAAAACTTGTCACTTGAAAATCAAGTTGCAATGTCAATATGGGACTCAAAACTTAACTATACAATATTTAACCAAAAATTAGGAGAATGGATCCAAAGTTACAAAAAAATAAGATCAGAGGAAATAGTTTTATCCAGACTTTGAATAGGACATACACATCTGAAACATTCACATCTGCTAAAAAAAATGAAACTATCCCATCATGCAACAGATGTCAAGTACCTCTCACAAAAAACAATGATTTGCAGACATATGTTAATATGAATTTTGTCCTTGTTGTAGTGTAAGGAACCCACCCAGGAAAAGTAAAGTATTTTTGATACACCCATATATATATATATATATATATATATATAGTTTATGAAAAACTAGGTAATCCGTATGGGTAAACCTAAGGAGGATAAGATCCAAAGAGCTCAATGTAAATACAGAGCAAATAATTTAAATAAAAACAGACCACTTTAAGGTTCCATGTAATAAATTATTTCACCACAGCCCTTTTAAAGCACTGAGGATCATCAGACTTTACTTCCAAACAAAAAATGAAAAGAAAATTTACACATTTTTGATGGGCCGTATTAAACATATGTAAATTGAGGAAGTGAGGGGGGGGAGAGAGAGAAGACATGAGGGGTGAGAGAGAGAAGACATGAGTGAGTTAGCAGATATTGACACATTTAAACGGTTAACGGAAGTTATATATTGAAATCGAAGGGGTAGAAGAAGAAAAAACTCATAGAGAGAAAAAGAGAAAAGGAAATTAAGAGAGAAGAGAAGATGTCACTAATTTTCTTTGTAAAAAAAAGCCTAGAAAGAGACGCTGTTATTTTGCTTTACTTTGAAAGTGTTATTTTGGGGGTTCATAAATATAATGTTTGATATAAATTTGAATGACTCTAGACTGTCTACAAATAATTTAATTTGATGTTTGTTAGAAAAATATTCATAGAAAATACAAAATTTTATTTTAAAATATAAGTTTACTTCTAGTAATCTTTTTTTAAACTCTAAAAAAAAAAAGAAAAAAAAAATTTTTTATTGATTATTAAGTTGACATCTCTATCCGTTTGAATTTTGTTCATGAATTTAACTCGTGACTGTTTCTAGATAGGTAATCTCTTTTACTTAAATTTTAGGTAAGTTAGTATGGGGTAATATTTGAAGGTAATATTAAAGATCTTGCTCTGTCATATACTGTATACACACCCATGCAAATATCACATATACACACGTTCCTTTACATATTCAATCACTCATACAGGTAACCATGTGCCAAAATACACAGGTAACTTCATGTATTAACATCTACCTAAATATCAAAAATTTTACCAATTTAAATATTTTATCATCAATAATGATT
>OZ010587.1:34756839-34829339 GCA_963932145.1 Acanthosepion lycidas
ACAGAGCTCACCTGTGGATTATACTGCAACTATGCTGAGCAGACCTTAGTTACAGATTCTGGGAGAGTGTGCATTATCTAGTGTGATCAACAGTCTGAACAAGTCTAGCACACTCAAACCTTCAGTCATGATAACTTGTGACTTTGTGCAGGCACAACCTCCAAGGGTGGCCAAGTGTTCCATCTACCAAATTTCACTCACAATGCTTGGGTCAACCAGTGGTATGTTTTAAGGTACTTTCCAAAGGTGCCACATGCCGGGATCACCTCCTCCAGATTGATAGCATCAAGAAGTCACCTTCTTGACAAATCGACACTGGTGAGATTTGAACCTGGATCTCATGGTCAGAAAGTAAACATTCTAACCACTCAGCCACATGCATGTATATATACATATATATATATATATATATATATCTGGCTGGCTATACAATCACTGGCGTCCATCAGAATTGAAGAGGGCATTAACTTTCTGCCATGTGTGAGTATAAATTCATTCTACCTGAGACGCATCCAAAGCATCTGTGTGTGTGTGTGTGTGTGTATGTATATATATATATATATATATATATATATATATACGTTTATGTACTTATTTTATTTATATATTGTTTAGTCTCCCCCCCCACTCTGTGCGACTAATTTAACTTTGATTCTTGTTCTAACCATTGTAACCTAACTTATAACAGTTTTGTTTTGTGTAGCTAAAAATCCTCCCCCCACCTGAAAAGAAGGGAAAAATGTCTCTTCACCAGGCATTAGTGTGTCTTCAGTATTCTTTCGGCCCAGTGGGCTTGTCTTTTGCCTGTTAAAATGCACTAACGTGTCAAACTCACAGGTGACCATCAGAATGCATGCGGACAGCTATTACCACCCACAGCCACAAGTAAGCTAGCATTTATGCCATATACACAAAAAGGTGGATAATCATATTTTTTCTGTCTTTAGAATAGAACAATGGGACTTATACTAAGTTACAACTTAGTCCTATGTAAGGAGTAAATATTAATAACTCTCATCCTATCCCACTGAACGCACACCTAGTGTCAGCCTGGTACTATCAACTACTTCCCCGCCCATATCCCTCTGTTTTGTCGTTTGTCACTGTTATGTGTTATATGTAATAGGAGTAGGTAGACCCTTCTACCGCCCGGTCAACACTCCTCCCCCTTCCCCTGGACAAGAGTAGAGGCTCACACCTTGTTTCCTGTCTAAGAAGGGGTTCCCGGTACTCTCTCTTTCTCTCCCTCTTTCTCTGGCCTCTGTACAAGTGCTGATGTGTTTCTCCCGTGACGTGTGCAGTCTGTGGCATTGCCTCTTCATTTTCAGGGTACATGGTTGACAGGTCACTGGTTGCTGTTTCCGACTGGTAGTTAGGAGCCCTAACTCTTGCGTAGCGTCTTGAGCGGCCGCTCTGATCAACAGTGGTATAATACGGGGGTGTTTGTAGTGCCATGTCGTGCATGGAACGGTGTCCCTGCAGTCACCTCCGGTGGGCAACCCTGAGGCCGCATTATGATGCAGGCTGTGCCAACTCCTCTCTGCTCATGTTGCGGTCGATAACCGTCTGCTTCTCTTACTTCAGGCCTTCTCATCCTCCAACTTTTACTCCACATGAAGACTAAGGCCTGAAGTACTTCAGGCCTTCTCATCTTTCAGCAATTACTCCTCATGAAAACTCAAATGAACCAAAAAAGTAAACCTAAACCAGCCACTCAAAAATCACCTAAACCCTTCAACATTTCGTTCAGCAACATCCGTGGCATTAGAACAAATTTTTGCAATGTGGAATCTTTCCTCACTGTAAACAGCCCGGATATAATGGCCCTGTGCGAGACAAACGTTGTCCCATCTATTCCCTCCTCTGATCTCTCGATCCCCGGCTACCTTCCTATCCTAAGGAAAGACTCTCTAACCCACATGCACGGCCTTGGTGTCTATGTCAAGGATCATCTCCCCCTGGCCAGAGAGTTGTCTCTCGAATCACCAGACCATTCGTACATATATCTCTCCTCAATGCCGTAAGCTATCTCTTCTTCCTCTATCGCTCTCCATCCTCTCAAGACTGCAGGATACTCGATAGCATATCGGACAGCATAGACAAGGCCCTCTCTCTCCACCCGTTTGCTCACATATTCGTGTTTGGTGACTTTAATGCCCATCATACCAAGTGGCTCGAGAATGCTACTACTGACCGGGCTGGCATTCAAACACTTAACTTCTCAATTTCTCACGCAGATAGTCAACTTCCCCACGCGTTTTGCCCCCAACCTGGCAGATAAGGCCTCCCTTCTAGATCTGTGTTTTACCTCCATCCTCAAATCCTGTAGCGCCACACAGCTCTGCCCTCTTAGTAACTCTGACCATGCCGTGGTATCTGTTAACATTTCCTTCAACTCCACACCCCGCAAAGAACCTCCCATTACTAGAACCTCATTCTACTACCAACGATCGGATTGGGACTCGTTCCGTGACTTCCTCCACGATGTCCCCTGGGATGTTGTCTTTACACTCCCTGTCCATGAATGTGCTTCTGAGGTCTCATCATGGGTTAAAGCTGGAATCGACGCTTTCATCCCCTCAAGGAAATTTAAGGTCAAGTCGCACTCCTCCCCTTGGTTCTCCGCTGCTTTTCAGCCGCCATTGCCCATAGGAACCACTTCTTTCACTTATTTCGTAGCGACATGTTGGACTGCAATAGACGTCTCTTTGCCTCCGCTCGTAGTGAGTGCAAGCGTGTCCTCAACGAAGCTAAGACAATATTTGCTGCTCGGATGAGGGAGCGTATTGCATCTCGCAAATTTGACTCCAAAGATTATTGGCGGCTCTGCAAGAGTGTCCTGAACAATAGAAAACCCTCCATACCTCCTTTATTCAAACAGTTCGAGGTCTTGACCTCCTCAACCGACAAGGCTGAATGCCTTGCTCGGGAGTTCTCATATAACTCGACGCTTGACTCCACCGGTGTACCCATACCTGACTTCTCTCTAAGAACTGAGGCCCTATTGAGCGGCTTACGCATTACCCAGTCATCAGTACTGGGTATTATCTCCAAATTAGACCCCCACAAGGCTAGTGGTGGAGACGGCATACCAGCCATTGTCTTGAAGAAATGCGCGCCTGAGCTAGCACCCGCCCTCTCTAAACTCTAAACTGCCTCAAGGAATCCTGCTTTCCTGACTGCTGGAAGTCCTCATCCATTGTTCCTGTCTTTAAGAACTCTGGAGACCCCTCTGACCCCGCTAATTACCATCCTATTAGTCTCCTACCCCTCTTCGGCAAAGTCTTTGAGGCCCTAATCAATGCAGAAGTGGTTAACCACCTTACCACACACGACCTTCTCTCAGACAAGCAATATGGTTTCCGCTACGCCTGTTCTACAGCTGACGTGCTTACGGCCATCACTGAAACCATCTATCAAGCACTTCAAAATAATGGTGAGGCTCGTGCCGTGGCCATAGACATCTCCAAAGCATTTGATAGGGTTTGGCATGCCGGCCTTCTTCGTAAGCTCCAGGGATACGGTATTACTGGTCGACTGTTTGATCTAATGCAATCATTCCTGTCAAACCGAGAATTGAAGGTCGTTCTCAACGGTTTCTCCTCCAGTTCCTATCCCACGAATGCAGGTGTTCCCCAAGGCTCCATCCTTGGCCCCACACTTTTCCTTATTTTCATCAACGACCTTTCTGACGCCATAGGTTCCCAAGTTGGCATCTACACGGACAACACTACAATTTACTCCTGCCTCAAAACCAAATCTAGTGTTGTGGTCAAAACTAACCAGGCCGCTCGTCTTGAAATGGACCTCCAATCAGTTGTTAACTGGGGCAACAAGTGGATGGTCAAATTTAACGCCTCAAAAACTAAACTACTCTCCATTAACCACCATTGATATCCTTACCTGCCCCCCATTAGAATGTCTGATAGTCAACTTCTTGAGAGTGACTCCCTGCGTCTGCTCGGTCTCACATTGACTGCTGACCTGAGATGGAACAAATACATTGAGTCAATTGCATCGTCCACCGCGGGGAAAGTTGGCTCTCTGTGCCGCGCCAGGAAATTTTTCTCCCCTGAATCGATACTTCAAATATACAAAACGACCATTCGCCCTTGCATGGAGTATTGCTGCCATATATGGTCTGGAGCACCTTCTGTTTACCTCGGAGTTCTTGACAAGATCCAGAGACAGATATGTAATGTGATTGGCCCTGATCCGGCGTCTCGCCTGCAGCCACTATCTCACAGACGCGCAGTCGCCTCTCTCTGTCTCTTCTACAAATACTTTCATGGCAATTGCTCCGATGAGCTGTTTTCCCTGGTCCCCAGTCTCCATGAATACAAGCACCTTACAAGGCTGGCATCCCGCTCTCACCCTTACACTGTAGAAAATTTAAAATGTAGCCGTCTCTTCTACTCCAATAGCTTCATACCTCGCACCTCTCGCCTGTGGAACACCCTTCCCAATTACTGTTTCCCTGATAGCTATAATCTCCAACTATTCAAATGTAATGTCAATCGACATCTCCAGTTACCTTGATCTACACACTATCCTTCCCTTCATCCTTTCTTCTATCACTCCTATCTGCTCTTGCTATAAATCTTCTGCAACCTCCCTGCAGCCTAGTGGCTTCATGCCTTGCTCGGGGGTGCTAAGCTTAAAAAAAAAAAAAAAAAAAATTACATATATATATATATTATACACACAAAATGAAAACCTGTTGAATCTTGGGACCTAACCACTTTTCAAGCAAGAGGTTATCTCTGAACATGTTGAGTAAATTTTCCTATTTTAGAATTGTTGATGTAACAGTTTTGAAAAGCAGCAAATAGCTAGCATAAAGTTACTCATAATGAATGACTTTATTTATTTATTCAATTCCATGTTACACTGTGTAATCCTGTTTAATGATTAAATGCCTGAGTATTATAATGAGGTTAAATGTCACAGTTGGGTATTAGATTTCAATATAAGATTGATATTGTAAACCTTTTGACTAGCATCAGTGACTTTACTAAACTATTACATTGTACTCAGTTCATGCCCAGATAATCAAATTATCACAATGATTCAGAAAAAAATGAAATATTTCAATTTTTGTGAAAAACTTTCACATTTCTTGTTGACACTCCTTTAAAATTAGACAGATTACAGCTAAAAATATGGCAATTTGATATATAAAAATAATCTTTTTCGCTAAGAAATTTTACTGATATTGATGCCTAACTCATGACAATCGCTAAGTTATCAAAATATTGTCTTGCAAGTTAAAAAGTTTCAAGCAGGGCTTCTGAACAACTTTTCACCATCATCCTGGAACCATCACAAAAACTTCAGAATAATTTGTAAAACTGGCAACACAAATGTAAAAAGTTTATATGAAATTTACAAAATAATAGAAACAGATTGAAGAAAAAAAATGACTTACCAAGAAATTCATAATTTTTTTCAAAGGCTAAAGTATTATCTTCACAGTCCAATATAACCCGTATTCTCTCTCCAACCTAACAATATAAAAAGATCATGAGGATAGAGAAATGGATCTGGAATGGAAACAAGATTTCTTTTTTAATATAAGAGATAATTCAGAAAAAAAAAAAAAAACAATATTTTTTTTTTTTTTACAGGACATTTTTATAAAATGTATTTGATGATAAATGCTTAATTTAAAATGTATTTATAATTATATAAATGATATAGTTTTACAAAGTATACATTTTAAATCAAATATAATTTGATATTATTTTGACTAAATTTCTTAGCTGAAGTTTTGTTATTTTAATTCATCTGGACCAGTTATTCTGTTAAAGCCACTGTACACTCTGACTTTTCCCAGGGTTTTGCTACAATCTATAATCTGCTGGTAATGTCAAATTCTTAATTTAAACTACAAAGGAAGGATGTCTTGAAATTCCCTTGAAATAATACCAAACCCAACAAGTAAAAGAATGAGAATAATATTGTCCTGTGGATTAAATGAGTTCCATTTGACAATGATGAGGATAAAAGTATGAATGAATCAGTGTATAAAAATAATAATTCCATATCTCGGAAATTTGGATAGAAATGACAAAATTTATCTAAAACAAAAAGAAAAAGCCAATTTAGAATCCACCTCAAAATCATAGACAGTAAAAAATTCGATGACCATGTTATTCACAATGGAAAAGTAAACTACATCAGCAAATGTACACTTCAGCTTGGTTGTCCATTTTACTCACTATTGAATTCTGGGAATAAAATAGTGCTGCTCATCTTACAATTTCTTTTGTAAAGTACATTATTTTTCTTTATCTAATTAGACGATGATGAAGATGCCAGTTATTGTCTCTCATAATCTGAAACATTTTCAATTTATACTGTCAATAAGCAACTGAAATAATTAAAGACATTTTCATATAAGTTTAAAAACTTTTTACCAATACTCATATTTTTTTTGTTTAAAATTATTAGCTTAAAATTTTTTCTTTCATCATTATTTATATCTTAAAATAATTTAATAAATTTTGTATTTGGATTGAGTTGGTTAATTTTATTACATCATGATTTTACCCTTGTGTTATTTAATATCTAATACTGAAATCAGTCTATTTAAAAAAAAAAAAAATTATACAGAGTCTGCTAAAAAGTGTATACACACTTCAGGAAAGAAAAAAAAAAACTGTCTTTATGTTGTGTATCACAGAAAACCAACTATATTGGTGACCCTTAAACAAGAAATTGAAAATGCATGTGCAACTGGACACTTTGGCCAATGTTGTCCAAGCATTCGTTCATTATACTAATAAATATCCGGAAGCTAAAGGCCACCAATTTAAGCATCTCTTGTGATTGTAGAGTTCAAAGGTAACTTGTATTAATCCAGTAGTCTGAATAAATTCAATATTACAAGTTTTCTTTTTCTGAAGTGTATATACATTTTGTTGGTGGACTCTGTATTTATGACTATAAGAATTTAATTGACATGATGCCCCTCCTTTCTTTTTAGGAGAGTAGTCTTATTCCCTGTGCAGGTTATACAGTCAGCATATTCTCAGTCTCACTGACAGTATATTCTTGTGTTTGCAAAATTAAACTATCTGGTTTATATGTTGTCATTTATGTATCATACTTCTTGATATTGTTCAAACGATTAAGAAAAAAAAAAAAGATGTCTGAAAAATTTACCCTGCATTGTAAAAGACCAGTGTTCTTTTGTTTAATTTATTTCATTTTTCCCAGTTTTGACTTTCAAAATTGGAATGTATCTTTGAATTAAGGAAATAAATCTATTGTAATGTTGATGCATTTAATGATTTTTACAAATCTCACTGTATTTATTTTCATAAGAGATTATGAGATTAACATTTATTCTCATGAAATGATAATCAGTTTTATTGAAATTGGTGCAGCTTTTTTGTCTTTTGTAATAACTTAAATACTTAATTCTATTCATAAGAAACATGTAATAATCACCTAAGTGACATTCAAAACATTAAAAACAATTTCCAATTACATATTTTACTTGTGGTTATAAAAATTAAAACAGGATCTAAACATTTAAATGGTACACAATTTCTACTTAGCTTTGTGCTATTATAATTTGATTCCAAAATTCTTTTTGATTAACAAGGGAAGTAATTCAAGCATATAAATTATTTTTTTCAAATGCCAAATCACTTCAGGATGTAAGTGATCATGGCTCTCCAAATTCCTTTTCTTATTATAAGTGAATTTCCATAATTTCTTAGTAAAGATACTGGAATGGTTTCTTATTGCTTTCTTTACAATTTAGATTCTAGAATCTTCCTTAGACTGATTGCAGCCCAAAGCTAGGGAGCCGAATCTATGATACTATTTAAACTATAGTCAGAACAAGAGATGGAGTCATATTTTCCCCCAAGTGTATTTGTATGAAAGTGAACACAACAGACTAGGCCAGCATTTGAACCGAACTCAATAATTTCACTTTCTATTACAATAACTGTGACACTAACTGCACATGCCCTTTAGATGCTTACTAAAATTAATTGCTTGACATGTTCACTGCCAACCAAAAATCAGTATAAGGCCATGCGAGTGACAGTATTTCCTTTTTTTATAAAAGAATATATTAGGTAGCAATGAAAGTCTTTTAGTGCCAATATTTCTTGAGAAAATGGATGCAATTTTGTTTTCCTAACCTCAGAAGCTGTGTCACCAACTAATGGTGACTGCTACTTTCTTGTGTATATAATATTCATTTTTGCATTTTACAAATTAATAATATATATATATATATATATATATATATATATATATGACAAAGTGTGAAATTTTCATTGTTTTGTCCTTTAGAACTTCATTGGAACAAATTTTCAATGAAGTCCTAAAAGACAAATCATGTTACAAGAAAACTTTCTCTACTTTGTCATACATTTTCCCCCCAATATGGTTCTTCATATATAAAAATATGTTATTTTAATAGATACAATTTATTTAAGTAAATGCACTGTTAATTACATTTACCGGCTTGAATTTTGTAGAAAATATGCATTCTCCGACAGAAATCGAACCGGTTTCTTATACAGAAGCATCAATTGATCTGATGTGCTATACCACTCAGCTACAGAGAAGTTTCTGGTTAGCAAAGTCCAAATTACTGTTTAAAAACAACAAATCTTTGACAATCTTCCCTGAATGATCATATCTGCTCACAAAATTTACCTTAACATAAACATTGACAGCATATTATGAAATGGATTAAGTCCAACAATTATTTAATATATTTTTCTGTTTATACTTTATTTTAATAGGTGCAATCTATTTAAGTAAATGCTCAATTTTTTTTAAATAAACAGTATTAATTAATTACAGTTACTGTCCTGAATATTCAAGATATTTCATAGAAAATATGCGTTTTCCAAAAGGAATCAAACCTGTGTCCTATACAGAACCATTAATTGATCTGATGTGCTACAGCTACACAGCTACTGTTTATTTAAAAACATAGCATTTACTTAAATAAATTGTATCCATTTTTCATTTATTAATCTGACATATTTTAATTTATTGCTTAAATGTTATTTTTTATGGATACCCATATTTGAGTAGATTCTCTGTTTTTATTTATTTATTAAACAGTATATTTATTTACATCTAACGGCCAGAATATTCGAGGAATCTTGTTAGAAAAATATGTATTCTCTGAAGATGTCTATGGAGATAAATAAATGTACTGTTTAATAAAAAAAAAGCTTCTACTCATATATGGTTATCCATTAAAAATAACATTTAAGCAATAAATTAAAAAATGTCAGATTAATAAATTAGAAATTCTTAAAAATATATATCTATATCTCATGTAGATATATTAGAAATAATTTTAATATAGAAAAGTTCTGAAATGATTTTATTAAAGAAATGCATTTATAAATCAATTTACTATAGAAATGCATTATAAGTCAATAAAAGAAGCAATTGTCAGTGGTCAGAAATGAATGTAAATATTAGTGACAAGAAAATGGGACTTTCATATGTATAATGACATTAGAAGATGTTGATGTAAAAAAAATGATTATGCTAGCAAGAATCATTGAACATTTTTCAAATCAATCATTTTGTAATTTAGTAGAATGCACTTAATATGAGCAGAGGCAATAAAGAATAATCTATCAGCAGCAGTCAATTTAAAAAACAAAAACAGTACAATGTTTAAGCATTAAGATGCATTAAAACATTTTAAAAAATATATTTTTCTGATCCATATAGAAAGAAAATGTTACATATTTTGATTCATTTGAATTAAATCTTGTATTTTTGAAACTGTATCTAAATGCTTAGCTCAGTTTTCTATTTGTTATATTTTGGATTGTTGAACTTTATGATACCAGAAGAAGGCTGGAAGATACAGTAGCTGAAATATTGTAATGAATAAAAAATATGTAAGAAAAATTAAGAAATTAGTCAAAATGAACTAATAGACAATGATTGCAGCATCCCAAAAAATACAGATAAAATAGTTGTTGACTGCATGAAAAAATTAAATTAGTAACCTACCAAATCAAAGATAATTTAGAAACAAAGTCGCATTTCCAGATGGTTGCAGCAATCACATCATCTTAATTTAAATTCTAATTTTTTTAATGTAGATTCTTTACAGTTCCTACAAACATACTCTATGAAAAAAAAAAAAACATTATTCAAAATGGGAATTTATACAATTCCTCGACAAAAACAAACAAGCTGGGTTGGACGTTTATTAAACACATTCAACAAACAATTAAAAAAACAAGTATTAAATTATCCTAAAACCTTATTAGGGTACTAAGCTGGGACCTACATGATATTTAACAAAGTAAAATAGGTTTGCTTAGCAGTGCCCATCTTTCCAGCATGTGACAAGTAAACAAATGGCTGAAAGAGAGATCTATGCATTTTTCTCATCAGTGCAAAAGGAGACACATTTTTGTTGTTTTAATCATCAGCCTAAGCAAAGCAATAATGCCATTAAGAAACAAGGGGTTACTGGTTGTGAAAGGAAATGAGAAGATTTTTGAAGAAACTGGAAACCCAATATTAAACAGGATAGAAGGGATAAACTTCTATTCCTGTTCAAAAGTCAATGAAGGAGTGTAAACCAGGCGATAGGCAAACCTATCTACTCCTATTTTCAGGGCAATTTTATCTGTCCTACTCTGAGAGGGAGGAGGTTGATCTCTTCAAATCTTTTTGGCAATTTATCAGTTTTAAAGA
Organism: Acanthosepion lycidas; assembly: GCA_963932145.1. Lineage (NCBI taxonomy): Eukaryota > Metazoa > Mollusca > Cephalopoda > Sepiida > Sepiidae > Acanthosepion > Acanthosepion lycidas. The sequence goes on from OZ010587.1 coordinate 34,767,553, forward strand.
AGACAAGTATCTCAATCCTCCTTTCATCACATCTAAAGCATCAGCTTTAACAATTAAAGGAATGGATTGGACGTTGTATTGTAATGGTGTAGGTATGTAATTCAAAATAAATCTAGTTCTCTGCTATTGAGTAAGAAACATTTACCTGCAGACACTACAGGAAATCTAAAAGCAATGGACAGGCAATATCTAAATTCAGTGAGCACCTAAAATATATATTTAGCACACATTCAGGTGAATAAGTGCAGTACCCTCCTCCCATCTGTTACTTTAATTGAAATAAAAAATAAAATTCACTTAATGACCCTCCCCTAATGAAAGAGTAGGAAAGTTAACAATTTGGACATACCAAAGAAAAAATAAAGTGTTTGTTTTAAGTGAAAAGGTGAAAGTTCTTGACTAAAGTAAAACAAATCATATACTGAAGGTCAAGATCTATGGTACTATGAACAAATCTTGTCACACAAATTTTATTACAGTATATTACCACAAGTATTCTATTTTATTATTACTTATGTTTTATAAATTAGATTATCAGGTGTGTATGTATTATTACTGTATTAGTATATTATCAGGTGTGTATGTATTATTACTGTATTAGTATATTACCACAAGTATTCTATTTTATTATTACTTATTGTTTTGAATCTCTTATGGTACCTGTTTTATAAGTTAGATTATCAAAAGTATGTATGTATAGGAAAAAACATAGTATATATAGGTTTTGTGATTTCCTCTGCTGGGGTCTTTGAACATAAACCAAGGCACCAGCTTATATTGCCTTGACATAACCCCAACAGATAAGGGGAGAGTATTGTAATTTAATTCAGAATATAACTTTTTTTTACCTTCTATTGCACAAGTCATTTTCTGAATTACAGTGAATTAAGGAAAAAAGTATTTACATTATTTCTTCCTTAATTGAAAAGAAGGATGATAACATTAGGACTATTTTCAGTACATTTTTATACTTTAAAAATATAGATAAAAAATAATTAGTTTAAATTCCCATTATACAAGATATTGAAACATACATTTTTTTTAAAGAGTGTTTGGAATAGAATTTACTGCTCTAGGTCTATTTATTTCAATGCAAAGAGATCAAGCAGTCCCCTCTTAACACAGTTCTACCCTGCAAAAATTATAATTTAAATAAAAATGATATCAACCCCCACATTCCGCCCATAACAAGATTTGAATTTAGAAAATATTTTAAAATCTGGTGTCAAGTTTACAGTTAGCCAATCAAATGCCATGTGCTACTGCTTCTCATTGATAAAAAAAAAGACAAAATAACAATAGTCAATCATTGATAAGGGAATGAGAGAAAGTAAAAATGATTGAAACAGAAATGAAACATCGTTTTGAAAGTAAAAGCAGACATTAAGATCCGATTATGGAGCACTTTTGGCTTCGTAGTGTTCTAGTCTAGCAGAACATCTCTATTGGATAGGAAGTTTGATCCTCACAAGGTGTCCTCACACACTTATTTTATGCAAGTTGAGTAAATATTTATAAAATCCAAGAGTGACCAAAACAAAGGAAAAATCTAACAATTCTTTTTGGTTTGTGTGAAGCTGTGACACAAACCATTGCAAGCTTTGTTCAGACAACTCCTTTGTGACGTATGGAGATCCAATGAAAAATTTTAAATTATTGAAAGAAAAATAAAGACTAGAGATTGAAGAGGCCTTTACTGTCAGCAACAGCTGGTTTTCCTTCTTTCAAAAGTTGCCCACGAATAGGATATTGGTACATAGTGAAAGGAGTCTAAGAAGTAATTCAAACAGGTGATATTAACAACCGCCAAGTACTTATTGGAAGATACATCTTCTTACTTTGTCATTTAAAAGGGGAAATATTAATTAATTGTTGTCAAGAAGAGGCAATGCAGAAGAGAACATTTAAAATTAAATAATGCTGAAATCTAGTCTTCTTATCAGTCATTGTTGTTAAGAGTATTTTAGCAAGATTTGAAATAATGTGTGCAAGAACAAACATCAATTCAACCATTATCACAGTGTATTTGCTACTGCTGGATGCTCCACTACTGTGGTCTTGTGCCAGACAAAGCAGAGTAAAATATCTTGGCATTTCATGGATGATTAGCAAAAAAATCAACTGAGACAATTTAATCTTATAAATATGATTAATTAAAATAAAATTTTTAAATGTTTAAATCCCGATTCTTTCTTCTTACCTTTTTCTTTCTTTTAGTGAAAAAAATAAACGTGCTCATTGGAGAATCCGAAATTATTAAATCTATGAGCATTTTTCTAGCATTTATATAATTTTAAGAAATTTATTTACATTGTAACATTAACAATGTATATCTTTTAAGTTGATGAATGGTTAATAATCGAAGTTAAAAATGAATAAAAAACCAGACTTTTATTTTAAAATCAAGCACATCAAAGGGGGGAAAAAAAAAGACAAATTTATTTTTTAAGTTAACTCCTTAAATTTTACAATTTAGTAATTTTTCTAGCAGAAGAAAAATTGCTTTTTTTTAAAAAAAAAAAGACTGGATAAACATTTTTTTGTCAATATAAAAATATTTGATATTTAAAGTGAGAATATCGAAAACTTAAACTATTCTTTATTTGAAATGTGTAGGTTACTTCGGGTTTTAAGTTTATTCATCGAATTAAGTGTTTATGTTTTTTTTTTTATCAATGGAGTCATTTTTTATTTTGATAAGAAGACCGTGATAAAAATCCGATGATATATCAAGTATTTAAATTAAAGAGAAAATTCAAGACAATTACATAGAAAAGAAATGCAATAACCCATACTTTTTTCACCTTATGTAATTTTTTCTTCAGCAGTGCCACAAAAAGTTAGATATTGCCTGTTGTTGTGCCTCGTATCTACCGCACTTACCTGATATTTTGGTGCATTATTTAACAAAGGATAATTTCCCTGATTGTCGCCGTTGTGTAACAAGAGATTATCGACAAGATTCCAGCCCCAACTATGGGTATCACTGCCTAAAAGAGAGACGTAACCATGACACTGCATCGCAGCTTCTTTTGTAGCTAAACCAATGACAGCCACTGTGCCCAACGGACCTTCCCACCAAACTTCCCAACAATGGCGACCAGTTCGAAAACCCAACTTGCTTCGGGCCCCATCCGTACTTTGGGCTATTGGGTTCCTGTGTAAAGTAAAACCGTTGTGTTTGACATAGATATTCCGAGAGCAATCATTTGGATTCCATGCGTGGTAGAAGGCACGAAGCTTGGCTTTGTAGGTCGGCACGTTGGATAACACATCCGACTTGAGAGCCTCCTCCGCCAGTTTCCTTACGCAGTGAAATCTCCAAACGTCATTGTCCTCATCGTTGAGAAATTTATACCAACTTTTGCAGACCAGCGAACAATGACGCAGGTCTGCTATGTCCAGATACGAGAACACAACTTCGAGGACAGATGAGGGTAATCTCGCAGCGGCGGCCATCTTACATGAGACGACGGATTTTTCGAAAACCTGGAATGGTATTTAATATGGGAATGGCAGCACGGATCCGGGCCAAACATATGAATCGCTTGTTTCTCGGTTTTGCTTTTTAGGAACTTCATAAATCTAGTCTCATTTTGTTAGGATAAAGTGTAATTTTTCTTATATACAAAAGAAAATAGGTTAAAAATTCGACATGTTCTAAATTATTCAGTGATATAGAGATTGATATAGAGATGCATGAATGAAACACTGAAAGAAAACAAGTAGTAGTGAAAGTAGACAGCGCACACACATACATTTTTTTTACACATGCACACGTGTATGATCTGTGTTCGTGTGTGTGTGATAATTTTGAAAAAAATTAACTTGATATATTTCGACAATAATATGGAGCAATCCATGTGTGTATAATTTTTCAGGAGTACAGAGAAAAATATGAATGCAAATTGTTTAACACAGTGATTAGCAATTATAAAAATTGCACAAAATAAAAAACAAAAAATAAAATACAAAGTCTTAGCATGTAAACTCTAATAAAAAAAAAAAGTCTCTTTTTCTAGAAATTTTTAAAATAAACTATTTCCGTATTAAATAATATGTAGATACAGTGTAACCCGGATATAAGAGAGTTGTCGGGACCGGAGAGGGGGTCTCTTATATCCGGGTTTCTCTTATATCCGGGTTTGGTCTATTTTATATACATTAACACAGGCTCTAATTTGGGACCAGAGAAAATCTCCCTTATATCCGGGTTACACTGTATCTCATTTTATAATACCTTAAAAAAAAATTTTCAACCAAAGAAAAGCTTTAGAAAGAAATTAAAGAAATACATCTATCTGTTCCACTTTTATGGAAGCCTATCTTTTAAAAGGACGCTTAATGGCATAACCATATAGAGAGTAACCCAGAGTAGTGCAAAAATCGTGTCACACCATTTTATTTGAGCCTAGAGGTGCTCCCTTTACCATGATGATGAAAAACCTGATACAACCAATCCTCAAAGGAAATTGACTCAACTGATAGCCGATAACAATAAGAAAGAATGTTCTATAATTCAACCTTTATTAATACATTATTTCTTATTACTATTCTGAAATAAACTGAAATACTTAGGCTACTTTGAAAGTATTTTATTTCAGGGATTTTAATCCTACAAGTTAAATTCATACAAAAATATATTTTCTTCCTTACATACAAAAGGAAAGAACATTACCAAAGGATTTTAATGGTAAATTTCTCTTTATCAAACTGTTTAAATTATAAAAATCAAATAATGATTGTAAGTAAATAACTTTACTATTTGTGATATATTGATATAATTTTTTTTCTATTTTGCCATCGAACCAAAAATATTCAAGTTTTAACCCAACAAGGCCTATTTCTCAAACCTAACAGATATATATCAAGGACACAAAAGCTAGTGGCCTTCTTCCACTTAAAAAACAACAGCTCAGTCAAAATGTGGTAATTGTCCTGCTAAAATTCATGCCTATAAGATAATTTTATTAATTGATATAAGAATCTCTGAAATTCTCTGAAATAAATCTTTCATTGCTTTGTCTTTATTATGATCAATGAATGGACTTTGTAGTTATTTTCTTAGCTTTGAGGAAAAAATATTATTCATGAATTAAAATTTAAAAGATGATATTATTTATGTCATTAAAATAATATGTTAGGTCACTCTATAAGTGCTACTGGTACCATATAAGCTAGTCCTACCTGCTCCATAATTGGTAACTAAATTAGTTTTCAGACTATGCTTTTCTGGTGAGGAGGGTGGTGAGTTACTCAGCAGGATTAAGAACAAGACCTGCCAAAGGATGACTAAACCTACTTGTAGAAACAATGGGACATCCATAGCTATGTGTGATCAACAGCCAGGGCAGAAGAATTCTTCCAACAGAATCAACAGCCACATGTCTGCGACGAAAGTGAAACTTCAAGTTAGAGGACATTGTGGAGAGGGATGGGCTCCACGAGATCTACATACTCTTGCTAAGCATGAACGAATATCTCTCTGGCTTTTATGTGGAGGGTACTGGTCAGGTGGTCATTTGTGCAGTGACCCTACAGCCACATCTGGTCATGGGATTGATGATGATGATAATGGCGGTGGTGGTGATGATGATGATGATGATGATGATAATGATGGTGGTGGTAGTGGTGATGATGATGATGATGATGAAAAAGAAGAATTTTCTACTTTCCAATCATCTAAATTACATTTTCATGAGCATGTTCATAAGTATCTTTAATTTCATAAACATTTCACCTTTCTTTAAACAAAATATATTTATTAAACATTCCTTGTAAAAAAAAATAAATACATGTTTTTAATAAATAAAAAGAATCTTCCCTCAATGAATTGAATCTGACACTGATTTTGTATATTAGTAAATATTTACTAAGCTTTGCTTTGTATGGCACAAGGTTTAATTGGGAAATTGCAATATTGTACAACATTAATGTTTTAGACAGGGAGAGCTTGTTTATGTAGAAAATCAGCAGTCAAAGTGTTTTTAAATGGGTGGCCGCTTGGCTATACCAGGTGCTGTAAGATTAGATGTGCAGGTGGTGTAATGGATAATGGCTTGGAATTGTTAATTGGAGAGAGTGGAGTTCCAATTCCCATTGGGTTCATTATATTCACTTACATGCAAATATCCTTGGGAAAGGTAGGAATCTATAAAGCAAAAATAGAAATAAATACCAAGACACCAAATGACAAAAAATATTTTCTGAGTCAAAGGATTCACACATCCTTCCAGTTAATAAATTAATCCTTTGAAAATAAATATTTAACATTTTTCAACCAATGGGTTGTGTTTCTGACAACAATAAAAAGAAACATGTTTCGTGATCCCTTTGAAGAGTATATAGGCAAAGTCACTAAGACCAGACAAGTCAGTAAGGAGATACATGTGACAACAGTTCACCACAATGATGGCTTTAAAGAAATTCCCTTATTCATTCACCCATCTTCCCCACCAAGCTATGTGATACTTACACTTTCCTTCTCACTTTCTCTCTTGCTTCTATTTTTCTCACACATACACATGAAGAAATCACATTTCTTTTCATCTTAACAAATGGCTACAAACAAGGACCTAAAAGACTTTAATACTCATACATGCTAAGAAAAATTTAGTTGTAAGAACATGAAAATAAAATTTTTTTATATATTTACACACATTTCTTGCCTTTTACTTTGTTGTAGGTTGACTCAACTCCACAACAAATCTACCTCTTCTCTCCTCAGCTATGGGTTAATTATTAAGAGTTGTATCACAAGCCATTATTCACTCCAAAAAAACAAATTCCTACACTCTCAAACAGAATATATTTAAATAGGGTTGATAAGCCATAGAAAACAATAACCAATAATTATATATTATTACATAATTATATATTATTACATAAAACAAATACATTGATGACCATTTTCATGGCTTATTCATGGATAAATATCCAAAGAATTAATGCTGGAAAGTAATTAGCAACAAAAATTAAAACTAAAACATTTTCCAAAATATAAGGCAAGAAATTCTTTTTCTCCAAAAATGATGACTGCATAAGATCAACTTCACTAATTTTAATATTAAAATTAGAATAATTCTATAGATGTTATATTTAAGAAACCTTTCTATATAATTTAACCACATTAATGTTCTTTCCAAACTTAGATGGAGCAAAAATAAAACATGAATAAATTGTTATCATTTAAAGGGTTATTCAATTTTTTTGTTGTTACTGGAACATTTCAACTGATCCATTCTATGGCCTTCTTTAAGTGTATAATCTATATAGAAAGTGGCATGGTATTTTTTTCTTGTCATTACAAACAGAAAATAGTATCATACAGAATATCTGATCAGTAAATATACTGCCATATCTTTTCTCTGTATAAATGGCTGTTTCTAAAAAAATGAACACAAGATAATGATTTTTACATTTTCCATTGCTTTCATTGTTATTTTTAAGAATTTTTTTAACTTAGATTTAAAAAATAAATATATGATAGGTTTATTATTAATGTTGACATTACTGAAACAAATATTTTAACATTTTATATGTATATCTTATTTCAAAATACATCATATCACTTTACTCACTTCAAAATTCTTTTTTATTTTCAATATTTATTCAGGTTTTTATTTTAAAATAACTCTTGATAGTAATAAGAATTTAATTCATATTAAATTATAGTTTAAATAAATTAATTTTGTCACATTTGCTATTTCCAAAAAGCTCTATAAATCAAAATAGCTTGAATAGTTACATACTTTTTAGTTATTTTTAATTTTAATTATTCAGGAATATGTTTTTAAGACACAATTTTCAGATCTAAGGACGAAGGAGAAAAGAATATAGTAAAATAACACATTTTTTTATAATAATCAAACTTTTTCAGCATTATTTTTTTTTTTAATGAAGAATTATCGATTTTAAAATAAATCAATATTTCTTTCAATATTACATTTTGTTATGCCATTTCTTCTTCTTTTTTTTTAAAACATAAAGTGAAAAAAGGTTTCAGTTTTTCTCCCAAAAAAACTGTTTTAAATTTTAACACTGCTTGTGAAGTTTGAAATATTATAAATTTCTTGCGTACCGTATTTTTTATAACAAAACTAAAAGATACAGACATTCAAATTAGTTCAAAACTGATTTTCCCATTTTTATAGGTGATGTTCTTAATAATTATCTATTTCGATGAATATTAAAGTTTAGAAAATAAACATTTAAATTTTAAAGGCACTTGTTTACGTAAAAGCAAAGACAAGGGGAGATAACTGGGTTTAGTTAGCGATTAAGTAACTATAAGAATTATTACACCGCCTTTACTTGGAATTTTCCAATTGACGAGAGAAGCATCAACAATTTGATAAGGTTAGTCAACAAATTGATTTTGATATCTTGAATATCTGCAGACGTTTCATTTTAACATAATGTCAAGTTTCTTTTGTCTTATAGACACATAATTAATAGTTGTTATTTTTTTTCCCTTCTCATATCGTAAATATACTTTTCTCTTTGGTTTACACATACAATACAATGTCAAGGTCATATTTTTTCTTACTTTTACTTTTATAGTCAGCAAACTGTTTCCAGATAATTATTTCTTAATAAACATGATTTAGTGATGCCTTTAATACTGTACACGCTTTTGCCTATGTGAAATTTTGGAAAATTTTCATAAGTTATGAAATGTCAATGTTTTAATTTCATTTATTTGTTTTTTTATGCTAATTTTTAATTTGATAATTTTTGTTGATATTTTTTTCTGTATATTTGGCACAGTATTCTTCTTCGGTCTTCCAGTTTTTAAAATATATAAGTTAAAACTAATTTTCTTTCCTTACATTTTTTTCCCCTCGGATAACACAGTTTATTGGCAAATTCGGCTTTTCCAACATTTAATCAACAAATCAAATGTAATGATGAATAATCGGATAATAAAGAAAGACCCGAGAAAAAAAAGAGAACGTGTTGGCTGAAAGTGAAATTATTACGAGGAAACCCGATAAAAATTTGTTTGAATAATTAATAGAATAAACTAAAAAGTTTTCAACTTTTAAAATATTTCTACGTTAATTTAGTGTATGTGTTTGCATATTTTTCTTGGAAATTCTTAACTTTATGCAGCCGTGAAGTTTTTGTTTTTAGAAGAATATGACAGATTAAAAAAATTGTCAGGAATATTCATCTTAAAAAATGTTCACATAATATTTATTCGGATTTCAAGAATTGGAAATACGTGGAAATGCGATTTGTTTCGTTTTGCGAGCCTAAATAAATTAATTCTGATAGATTTACTTACAGAGCACTTAAAATTGAATTGAAGAATATTACAAATCTGACATTGTCAAAATATTTTAATTTTAAATCTCTTGTTTTTATGGACATGCTTTTTTTTTAAGCTTGATACTGGGTAAAAAAAAGCATTTTTATTACCAAGATCTGAAGCCGAAAAAGCTATATATGGAATTGGCGAAAATACCTCCTAAAAATTCGAATAAAAGAATTATGAAAAAAATCTCTCTCAAATAATCTTTGTGTTAGAAAAGATCAAAGCATTTTTATGCAAAATTTTTTTAGAACCTTGGAAATTTTGGCTAAAAAAAATTGGTGGGGGGCATCAATAGATGGCCTTAAATAAAATAAAAAAAAATAAGAGTCACTAAAGACCAGTTTTTTTTCTTTTCAGTAAAAAAAAAATCACTGATTTGGAAATTCTTGTACGAATCAGGTTAATTGTCAAATTTTATCATTATTAATAATGATTAAATGAATGTGACTTTCAGAATTTATTCAATCAAAAATTAATATTATTTTTGAAACATCTCTTTTAAAAAATATTTGTTTTGCTTTTCTTTGCTTTTTTTTTTACGCTTGTTATGAAACTCCAAGAAATTATTTTTTTTGTCTCATTTTATGACAATGTTTATATTTGCTCTAAGAACAAATTCTCGGAGTCAGTAAAGTAAATCATTAAAGTAAAAAAAATCAAAAATGTCTTTTGGTCAAATACCAACAGTTGTAAAAATTAAAAAATAAAATCCTCCCTAAAATAATAATAAAAAAATCCAATATAACAGTTAAAACTAAGAGATTTTTTTTAAATTAGAAAAGCTTTTAATTGTTTTTATGAATAAAAATGTACCGTAATTTCTCGAAAATAATACGCAACCCAACAAATGATCCAAAAATTAAGAAATCTATCATCCCTTATGCATGATACGCATCTGTAAATTTTGTCAAAAAAAACAAAAAAAAAAAATAATTACAAAGACATTTTGTCGACCTTGACATTAAGAATAAAATCGAAACTAAGCGGCTAAAAAAATAATGCGGAAAATTACCATCGCGGTTTTCCCGATAAATTAAAATTTAAATATAACTGCCAAAATGTCAAAACGTGCGAGTTATAGTGCAAGTTTTAAACAAAAAGTCATTTAGCTTAGCAGAAAGAATAGGAAACAGAGCTGCAGCTAGAGAATATGAGTTAAATGAGACTAACATATAGAGAAAGAATAAAAAATGAACTAAAAACGTGTAAAATCAAGTGCCAAATAGGCAGAGGAAGAAAAGCTCAATATTCAGATATGGAAGAAAGTTTAGTTGAATTTTTGTGAAAGACGATCAAGTGGATCCAAATAAGAATGAAGCCAAAAGAACTTATGAAAACCATGTATCCTGGAAACACATTTAAAGCTTCAGCAAACTGGTGTTTTCTTTTTATGAAGAGGTTTGATAGAAGAACATTCATAGCCCAGCATTTGCCTGATGACTATGGAGATAAGCTTTCAAATTTTCAGCCATTTGTTATTCAGCTAAGAAAAAAAAGCACAACTATCCTTTAGGATATATTGGAAATGCTGACACCCTTGACTTTTGATGTGCCTTGTTTTCAAGCTCTGGAAATGAGAAGAATAGGTTCACATTCCTGTTTGATGCATATGGTGATTCTAAGAAGATGCCCCCTCATGTAATTTTTAAACGGAAAACTCTGCCAAAAAACATTGAGTGCCCAGCTGATATGATAGTAAAATGTCATGAAAAAGGGTGGATGGATGAGAATCTTACAAAAAACTGGCTGCTGAATGTTTGGTGTAAACACATAACAGAATTTGCAAGAAGTAGACGTATGTTGGTTTTTGATGCATTTCATTGCCATAGGATGCCTTGCATGAAGAATATACTACAGGAGAAGAGGACTGATCTTGTTATTACACCAAGAGGAATGACTGGCCAACTTTAAATAATGGATGTTGTCTGCAACTGCCCATTTAAACAAGGGATGCATAAAAAATGGAATGACTGCATGTTTTCTGGTGTTCCCAGTTTTACTTCTGGTGGCAACAGGAAAAAAACAGAATTGGAATTTATTGTAAGATGGATTTAGGAATCTTGTGATTCCATCAATGATATGTTAAAGAGAGGTTTCAAGAAGTGTTGTCTCACGACAGCCATGGATGGCTTTGAAGATGACATCCTTTAGCAAGAGGATGAAGAGGCTGAAGATAATTTTGAACAGGATGTAGATAATATTATGAATGATAATTTGTTTAATGACAATTTAGATATTCATTCTATAATAGAAAATGGTGATGATGATGAAAATTAAAATTTCAATAAATTTTAACTTATTCTCTTTTCTTCGAAATTAGCCTTTTTATAGATTTTTTTGATTTTTTTTCGCCAAATAAAAAATGCAGTTACTGATGAACAAATTTATTGACAAAAAATGTTACAATTACTATTGTTGAATTTAAAATGAAAATTGGGATAATATCTTTATTTTAGAACAACAAGTATATATTTATTATTATAAATCAATAACAAAAAATATATTTTGTTTAAACCTATCTATAATATGCACCCTTACTGTCACCTGTAATTTATAGTAATAAAAAAAAAAATTAATGATCCCCAGTGTTTTAAAAAGATTTTTGTGTGTGTATATATGTGTAGATTTTTGTAAATATGAACGTCCATACATGATAGCAAGAAATAGAAAGGTACCTATTATAAATTAAAAAATTTTTGGTAATTTTCTAACATTTTCTTGACAAGCATCTACGTAAGGCTGTAAAACCAAAGTAGCTAAAATTCAATAAAATATTAAATTGCTTAAAATGTTTTTTATAATTTTACAAATTACTGGGTTACAACATTACATAAAAAAATGTGTTCACATTGTATTCATGAAGTAATTTCTTTCAGTTCTGTCCCCCTTACTTGAATTTCACAAACATTAGTATTATAATGAGTTTTTGATTGCAAAGGAGAACAACAAACAAGGATTAAGATTTCAACAATGTGTATTGGTCAAAATTCAGAATATGTACATAGTTGTTTGAAAGGTGGCATAAATTGTTCATATGTGATTCTTCAGTTGCTGTTGGTAAGGAAAATGATTAGGGTAAGGGTGTTGTTGGTAGGGCCAGGAGTTGACCGATTTCTTGGGTTAGTTGGTTGAGGTCATTGGTGGGGGTCAACATAGACATTTCTTCAATGTTGAAATAGACACCAGTGAGGTGTTTGATAGGCTGGAGGTCAAGTTATGAGGCCAAGGTGTTGAAACTGAAGATGATTCATGGTAAGGCCTGGTAAAGTGCCTTCAGTGGGTTAGTCAATCAAGGCCATGGTGGTGGGTTGGTTTGTGAGGTTATGGCAGTGGTGGCAAAGGTGGGTTGGTTGCTGAGGTTATGGCAGTGTTGGCAAAGGAGGCCTGAAGTAGTTAGTGAAGCTATGAATCTGATTTTGATGATGCAAGCATGAAGAGTTAGATGTCATAGGTCAAATGGGATTTAACAGAAATGGGTCACAGTGGTAATGATGAGAGAGGTCTGGAATGGATAGTGAAAGTTGATCGAGCAAAATGTCGCTGTTGGATTTTGATCGATGTGGTATCAATAACAACAAGAGAGGCCTAGAGTGAATAGTGAAGATTGATTGAGCGGAAAGACTCTATTGGATTCTGGTTGAATGTGGCATCAACAAAACGGTCATGGTGGTGACAACAAGAAAGACCTGGAACTGGATGGTGAAGATGTGGTGGTGGTGGTGGTGTCTGGAGCCTAGTAGTGTTGGAGCTGGCCTGTCAGCTGCATTCTGCATGTGAAGAGTTCGGTGAGATTAGTGAAGCTTGGGATTTGTCATGGTTGTGATTAGAGAAGTGATGCCAACAACACGCCTACGTATTCACAAGTGGCCTTTTCAGCTTGCTACTGTGTTGGTCATTTATGGGAGGCTTTCTTTTAAACAAATCTGGTGGTTACCAGAGTTATCTTTCTTCTAGCAGGAACGTTCATGATTGGCTGTTGTATTTTATTGTGGGGATTTGTTTTGTGGACCAGATATGATGATCAGAGTCCCAGAGCAGAGAACAACTTTTTTTTTTATTTTGTGTGTTGTTTTCTTAGCAATTACATCCAGCTGACATACAGAGTGAATCAGAAAGAGATCTAGTTGCAGTGAAGTATAACATTTTAGGCTGTCAATAAATCAGCACATCAGAAAATCACACCCATGTTAAAAAAGTACCTTTCTGTGGTATTTAAATGTTCAAGAGAAGAAATTATTAGAATTTATTTGTTCATCTGTAAAATGATGAGAGCTAGTTGCCAATCTAGTACTGCACTTAAATTTATGAGGTTGAGGTACCAAAGAGGGAAAGCTCGTTAGAAAAGTTGCCATGAAAATATTTATAGAAAGGGCATGAGAGCGTTATGTTACAGAAGTGAGAAAGTGACTTAATACATTTTTTTGCTTCTGACGCCAGTTTTGTACAAGAGAGTGGGTCATATTTTTCCATCATTCCTGTTTCAATTTTTTCATTGGCATTGTCCATTTCATATCTTTCTGTGCATAGAAAACTTTTAAGAGGTACGTACTTTCACAATTTTTAAGCAAATTTTAAAACATTTCATTAACTTAAATATATTGTTTGAAGTTTTAATTTTTCTATAATGTTAATTTAGTTGAGATTTCCTAAAATTAAATAAAGGTATTTTATTATATAAAGTTTTAGAAAATAATACATTTTTCATAAATAAATAAATTTTATTTTAAAATTCTATCTGTATGTATATATGTAATGTGTCCTAATTTTTAAAAAACTAATGAAATGATGCAGGATATTCCACATAATATTTATAAATTTTACTGGAAATCCAAGTAATATGTCATAATTTAATTAAAGTTATAAAAATATTAATAAATATATTATAAGTAAAATCATTAATTCTTTATATAGAGAGTATCGAAAAATTTTTGGTTTGACCCACTTTCCAAAATCTAGCCAAATGAGCAAATTTCAGATTTATTTTTGGTAAGGGCTTCTTGATTGGGTTGCAAACTTTTCAGCATGCATTTGAATATCAATTACTTTTTTTTTAATTTTTGTATCTATTATTTCATGCTTTTGTTTCAGATATAAGAAAAGAATTAAAAAATGCCTGTTGAAGTCAGTGACCAAGAATTGTGTGAATGGTATGAAACAGGAATTCAGTTGGCTAAAGAATGTGGTCATGTAAGTATTATGTCTACTGAGTAAATATCCTTAAAATATATCCCTTTACTTTTAAAAAAAAAACTTACTAAAGCTTTTTCTTATCCTCTACTTTTTCATATACTTTAGAGTTGTTTTTCTTTTGTTTGTTAACTTTTCTGAAGTTTGTATATTTGAAACTAATTTTTATATCAACATAAACTAATATTTATAGTAAGAATTTTTTTGTATATTCTGTTTTTATTTTTCTGTAAATATAAAACTAATTTTTCTTTTACTAGATGATCAAGGATTGTTTTTACAAAGACAAAAAAGTTACCCAGAAATCTTCCTTTGCTGATTTGGTCACAGAAACTGATCAAGCAGTTGAAAAATACTTTACCAAAGAAATTCATAAAAAATATCCTGGCCATAAGTAAGTTGTTAGAAAAGCTTTAAACTGTTTCTCATGTGAAAGAGTTTTTGTAAAAGAATTTAATAAAGCCAGAGTTAATCACAAAAGATAGTCTATATCATTTAGGTGTGTTGCTCTCTCTCTATAAAAGGTTTTGATTCTTAACAAATTAGTATTACTTTTGCAATAATAAAAATAATTTTCTTCAAATTTCATCTTTCCATATTTATTTTTCTTTTCCAAGCATGTGTTTGGATTATAGAATTCATTCATTGTATTGCTTTTGTTGCTGCCACAGTATTTTGGCTGATTCATTCTATAGCCTTCTGGTATACAATCCATAAAGAAAGGTAGTAAAATGAAATAATTTTTCATTTTCACTGACTTTGCTCATTCACAGCAATGCAAGCCACACAGACTATGCCATTCTCATTGGTAATTTAGTAAATCTAGCTTAGATGTGGAACATAGCCAAACATATCGAGCACCCAGTGGGGATTGAACTCTCTACTCAGTTGCAATTGATATAGCAAGACATGCTTGCTAACCATTACACAATGTAGAAGTGCGCCTATGCCATTCTCAGTAGCCCCCCCCCCATGTAACATGGTTGATTCTATATTTGTGCTTTGCGAATACACTTTAATTTCCTCCCTGCTGAGCAAAGAAATCCACACTTACTTACACATATTCATCACTTTTCTTTTCTTCCCCGCCTACCTGGTTTGTTAATGGGATTTTACTCTTTCAGACCTCACTCTCATAATGACTACTTTCATTTAGTTGAGATGTTTATTTTGAGTTAATGTCATTTAAAGAACTTGAGTATCCAAAAGGTAATTGAACATTTCAAGTTTTTCCCTGGTTCTGTATTGATATATTTTTAAGTATTAAAAAGTGAAAGTTAAATTTTGAAGAATTTTTTGTTTTCAATAAAAATATTTTTGGGGTTGTCTAAATCATATGCTTGAAAAACTTACTGTAAAATCTTACTATAATAATTCCCAAATAATTTCTTAATTTTATTTGTATCAGTTTCAATGGAATAATTTCACATAAAAAAATATAATGATTTCTTGTACTTAAAAATTATTTTTATTCTTGAATTTTCAGTGTGCTTTGTCTTTCATTCAGATACTTTTATATTTTATAACTTTTGATTTGATTTGTTGATCTTAAAGTTTGAATTGGATCTTTTAATAAAGGTCAGATAGTTTTTGTCATCTAGGGGCAAAAATGAAAATTTAAATTTCTTAAAATGAAAGTAAAGAAACTTAATTTCATTTCTTTAATCTTATAAGAATTTAGTTTACTGTATATACATGTATATAAGCTAACTTCATTTATAGTGTGACCTCTGAATTTTTTTGCATGAATTTTAAACCCTCCAGAGATAAATTATTTGTGTATAATGTAACTGGTCACTGAAAATGCATGATTTTTAGTCTCTTTAAAAAGATTACCTGTGTATAGTGTAACTCAATATTTTTGCATAAAAAACTGATAAAAAAACTCACACTATACTTGAATATATATGGTAATTAACTTTTCAGTTTTTATCATGAGAAATACTTTGAAATATATTTTGTAATTTCAATTTGATATACTAAAATGTAATATTTCTCTTGTGGAAAATTTTTGCTTCAAAAGTATCTGAACCATATATAATTAATTTTTATATTTTTAATAGGGTTATTGGAGAAGAAACAGTTGCTGATGGCTACAAAATTAATTTTACTGATGATCCAACCTGGATTATTGATCCCATTGATGGAACATCTAATTTTATTCACCGGTAAGTCTTTAGTTTATATTTTAGTACTTAAATATTTATTTTAATCTTTTATCTTTTAATCTCAAAATTAAGTTCACATCACTAAAAAGGAAAAAAACTAAGAAAATATGTTTGAAATCAATAAATTTTACAATTGTTAAAGTAATCAGAATTTTTCCAAAATGAAAACCATTTTTTATTGAATTTAAAATTAGTAACAAACAAAAGGTAACTTTTTAAAAACACCTCTTAAAATTCATGATAGTGTTTTGAAGTTTGTAAAATTTAATAGATTCAAATATAATTTTGCTAAATTTTATAAATGTTTTATATAAACACCATGGAAAGAAAATATTGAAAAATGAAAATATTTAAAAAGATTTTATAGGATTTCAACTTCACAAACTTAGCTAATGTTTAAAGCAATTTGTTTTTGTTACAAATCAATGTGGTAATTTTGTTTATTATTTGCTATACGCATTCTATATTGTAAAAATGTTTCTGGTTATTCAAGATTACTAGCATCATGGCTGACAAAACTGTACATAATTTGCACTTGTGTATAAAATCAATGAACTTTAGTTTCTTACTGAAAGGCTAGATAAATTATCATCCTGTATTATTGCCATATTCCTTGTTGAATAAAACCTAAGAAATAAACTTTGGTTCTGCTAGAATTTATAAATTATTTGGAACAACTGACCAGTAGCTTTCTTTTCAAGGACATTAAATTCTAATGAACAAAATGCTCAACAATAGAAAAGTGGGTATATGGTTTAGTGGAAACTCATCTTAACTAGATACCATTTTATTTATCTTACTCATTAGTAATCAGTGGCATTCATCTTTATTTCTACATCCAACATTAAGGCCTCTGATGAGGAGATTGGAAGTTTTGAGGAGCATGGAACCAATTCTTCCATAGAATTCGCACCGTTGTGATTGGCTGTTGGTCAATCTCTAATCAAATGTGTGATAACTGGGTATATTTATAGAAGTCAGTGTCTACGAGCATTTTTTAGAGGGCGTTTCAGAGTCTGATCAGCTCTGAAGGGGTCGATTTGGTGAGGTCAGTATGATGTTTGAAAGACCCGAAACTGCCCAATGATCCATCTCCAGAACATCACTGACGACGCCCTCTAGCGCTAAAAGAGCGTATATTCAAAACAGTTAATTGCTCTTGTTCCCAGGTTAGGGTTCCAGTTATAAACAAGTAGTGAAAACACACACACACACAAAGTAAAATACTGTGGAAGTATAAAAATACAAACAACACATTGTTAAAGCAAAATCACCAGCTATATATTTTTTTAGAATTACCAACAATAAATTTTATAGTAACATGACTAACAATACATTTTAGCTGTAGTTGAAAGCATATGAGTGCATTCAAAATATTTAGATTTTGGCATTAAATAACCCACAGAGGTTAATATGCTACTAAACAAAATCAACCAACCAACATCCTTGTTCCTAAACATTCAAATAAAATTAAGAATCTTAAAAAGAGGATTAAGCTTGCTTGCCAAAGTTTTGACAGTCCTAGGAGGATTAATATTAATACATATGCTTTTTAGGGCATATTGTGCTATACTTGGCATTAGTGAGTCAATTGTACAACTTTTTTGTCATCCATGTTTTACACAAATATTACACTAACACCAAGTTGAGGTTTTGTGTTGTTTTATAATTTTCATGCTGATAATTTTATTTAACAAGAGAGTGTGTGTGTTAATGTACTAAATAAGAACTAGCTGAGATATCCCTAGACATGTTAGCAGAATGAGAAGAATCTACTCCAATAGATTAAATAAAGGATTCAGTTTGAAATTCCCTGAATGTTACCTGGGTCAACAAGCACCTGATGAAGGCAAAAACACCCAAAAATAATAAACAGTGATAATAACAACAAAGATAAGGACAATAGTCCACATGTAAATAATACAAATATTGATAGTTCTTCATCCCAGAAATTTAAACAGAAAAAAGTTTATTTGTTAGACATTCTGGTAGTGACACATCTGGTATATATATTTTGCAACTTTCTTGTGTGAAGTCAGTGAACATTGTTTCTTACTAATAAGTTACATAAAATTTTCATCTTTACTATTCTTTCTTGAATTAAACCTAAGAAATAAATTTAGATTTTACTATAAACATTTTTAAATAAGACATTTTGGGAGAAAGGGCTGAGAACTTTTATTGCCTCTCTTCTGGTTTATAATATTTGCTGGCACCTGTCTTAGTGGCCACATTGCCAAACCTACCAAGTTGTGCATCCCCCACCCTGACACTCTGATAAAATAGTGCCAAATTTTATTGAATGTGTTAGCATTTATCAATGAGTGTTAAGCAGGAAAGCCTGGAGCTGTAAAACTAGAGTCCAAAATTATTTATCTTGAGTGGTCACCCAGAATGCACTATGGTAAAACCTCTGTCCACAAATTGTAATTTAATTTTTAATTAGAGAAGATAAGAAGTAAAGTATTATAAATTCCTGATTACTTAGTTATTAATATATAACTTCCAAAGCCACTAGGTCCAAGAAAAGTATTAATTGATGAGGTATTTTTTAGTAGATATTATTTTACTCCAGCCTTGTTGCAAAAGATAAAAATTTGACACTAAACAAAATATGATCAAAGTTTAATATGAAGATCATATTGTTAAACCTTTGCTTTCATTTTCACATAGATTGACTATTGGTGGAATATCTTATGGCATACATTTCTATTAGCTGTCATTATTTCTGTTGTAATTTTTATTATTTTGTCATCTAAGAAGTCACATCGATAAAAAAAATTCTCTCAACTGAAAATTCTTGTTTTACCAAAATCTAAGAGTTCAACTTTGTTGTTCATTTGGTCATTTGTATACTTTTACTTGTGTTTGACAAAGTGCCAGGGCGTATAAATGATTAGCAGTTGAGTGACATCAGAGGTGACACAGAGTGGAAGAATGGTGTTATGGTTCAAGTAACTATTAGGTTGGTGCAAAAATAACGTCGTTTTTCTTTTGAAGTTGAACGTAAAAAAAAACGACATTATTTTTGCACCAACCTAATAGAAGTTGTTGTTTTTTTTGTTTTTTTTTTACAATATCAATTAGATACAAATACATTGAAAAACAAATGGTGTCCAGTCCACACCAAGAACAGTTCATTATGACCTTTGCTTCTTGTATAACTATCAGTTAAAATTATGTGTTCTAAGTAGTTATAGATATTTAAATCATTTAAATCATAGCAACAACAACATCATCATCATCAGAAGTAAATTGTCCTTATGTTTGTTATAAAATAGTTGAATGAATTTATCTGACATAATTTATGATTTGTACATATTTAATCTGTATAAGTTACAAAAAATTATAATTATCTTAGACTTCTTAAAAAAATTTGAACATCAGTTTTTGTTTATTGCATGACATTAAAAAGGTATTTGTTCTTGTTTGCTAAAATTTACTTAAAATGTTTTTTCAGACTTCCATATACATGTGTTTCTATCGGATTGACTATCAACAAAGAAGTAAGTTATTTGTATTACATTAAAGTCCACACGTAGTGCTGAAGAAAATGTCAGTAAAAGTTGATATTTTGGATTTTACAAACATTAATGCAGATGTATTCTCATGATAGCGTCCTGGATATGACGATAAACTACATCCAGCAGCAAGGCCTCTGATCAGGTTTTGAAGATCACCTCTTAATTGCTGTTGTTCCCAGGTCCACCCTGACCCGGTGTGGTAGCACCTGTTAGGGTCTCAACTATGGGCAAATAGTTTTGACCCCTGAAAAAAAAAAAATACCAACAATACATTTTCATAGTAAAAAAAAAAAAAAAAATTACCAGCACTACATTTTTGTAAATAAAATTACTAATGCTGCCAAGAAAACTAAATTTTGGCATTAAATGACCCATAAGGAGTTGATAGGTTGCTAAACAAAATAAAGAAATACTGATTACATTTTATCACTTATTTGAGAGTTTAATTTTGGAAGCAGTGGTCAAAGTTGGTTGTAAAGAGAAGTCATAGAGAGAGATGTAAGTCATTTGTGAATGCAATTACGATTAAAGTAACTAAAAGTTATTTGCTACTCAACATGACCACTGAACAAGGGCTTACGGCCATATGTCGAAAAAATGATTCCTGTATGATCACCAAAGTTAAGCCTGGTTAGTACCTATATAGGTAACCACTTGAGAATACCAGTTAAACTATAAGCTTGGATGTGCGGGTGGTGTAATGGATAATGGCTTGGAATTGGAAATTGGAGAGCTGTTCCAAATCCCATTGCTTTTGTTCACTTACGTGCAAATACCATTGGAAAAGGTATGAATCCACTTTTCTCTCCCCAGCTATGGATTAATTAGCGAGACTTGTATCACTAAATTATTCTCAAAAAAAAATTGTGTACAAAATATTTAGATTTCAGCATTAAATAACCCATAGAGATGTTGATATGCTGTTATCAACCAAAACTGGTGAACAAGGACACAAATCAATACAATAATTGATCAATTGGGAGTATGTTGGTATCATGTAGCTGACAAAGAAATTGATTTTTTTTTTACAGCTTATCAACCCTTTTTAGTTTGTTTAAAGCTGAAACATATTTCAAATTGTAGTAAGTTACTTACAGTACCTGGTGTTCCCAAGCAGTCCTCCATCTAAGTACTGTTGGGGCTAGATGCTGCTTCACTTAGATGATCAAATGGAAACTGGTATTTTCAGCAGATGACAAAAAAGCACCAGATACAACACATAAGAAGAAATAATTTTACTCTGATCAACCGGTCACATTTGTTAGATTTCCTAAGAGAAACAAGAGAAATGAAGCCCTGTAATAAAAAATGAAGGTAGGGTACTTAAACAGCTTTAAGTACCAGCAAAAATTGCAAAATGTTTTGCAGTAATAGAAACTCAAGTGTTACAAATTTTTATCTGAAGTCCAAGTTCTGCTATTGTTAGGTACAGATGTAGAAAATCAATGAAAAAGATTAAACTTATATATTGAGAAATACAAAACAAAAAAAAACCTCTTTCATAATTGTGGGTTATATTTTAATGAGGAGAGATGAGAAACAAAGAATTAGTTTACTGCATTATTTATCATAGTATTTATTTATTTTCTATAAAGAATCTTCATTATTTAGTATCTTCTATTTTTTATCACACAATCTAAAAAGTGATTTTTCTTACCAACTGAAAATATGAGGGATTGTTGAACAGTCTAACCCAACAGTTTCTGAAGCTGAAACCATTGAAGGTTGACCAGCCAGTTTCTCCCTCACCTACTCACTTTTGGGAAATGAAAATCTATACTCTATATTACTATTAAAAAATAAAAAAATAAAAATAAACATTAGAGTGCCAACAGGAATGGTAAATTATTTAAAACAGAATGTCTTCCAGACTTTAAAAAAAAAAACATGAGAGGTGATCAGTATCAATTATAAATTCCAATGAATTTTTTTCCACATTAAAAATTTGTAAACTTTTTTGGTCTTTTTGAAAATACTTTGTGTACTTTTGAAAATTGCCTTAAAATAAATACAGAAATATTTTGTAAAGATTTTTTTTTCTCTTGGATTGAAACATTTGATCTGGTTTAATCGTTTTTAATGATAATCCTCTTGCGTCTTTCTCTCCCCAGGAAATCATTGGTATTGTTTATAACCCAATCACTAATGACTTTTTTCAAGCAAGAAAGGGACATGGTGCATTTTGTAATGGGGAAAAACTGTCTGTAACTGGACTTGAAGGTAAGTCCTTAATTATCTATATCCATAAGTTGATGCATTAAAGTTATATGCACACACACACACACACACGCGGTGGATTTTCCCATCAATTTTGACGTATGAGGATCCGACAACCTCGTTCAGTTTTTATGTTTGTGTTGTATGTGCCACCTCAGTCTTGCTAGTGACTTGCATACAAGTCCACGTATTGGGCAACAGTGAAGCTCCAGACTGGTTTGAATTCAGGGTTTTCTTTCTCCTAGACTGGTTGCCACTCAACCTATCCTGCATTTTACCCATAGCTGGAGGGAGAAGAAATAGATTCATACTTTTCCCAGGGTTATTAACATGTAAGTGAATGTAATGAATTTGATTGGAATTTGAACTCAACTCTCCGATTCCTCAATCCAAGCTGCAATCCATTACTCCACCATTCTTGGGTATGACGATAAGCTACACCTGGTAGCAAGACTTATATATATAAGAAAGGTAAAGTATTGTTTTTTTTCTGTTGTGTGTTCAGTTTTGTTTAGTTTATCTACAAGATTTAGTAAGTTAGTATCACAGCGATATATTAATAGACCATCATCAATATATCAGATATATTGATGATGCTCTATTATATATTAATATATCCCCGTGATAGTAACTTACCAGATCTTGTAGATAAATTGAACGCACAATAGAATTCACATACAAAATATATATTAGTGAATACACATGCTATCCCATGTCGATAGCACAACTCGGAGTTTCATGCAAACACCAATCTTGTGCAAAGGTGCAAAATACTGACTGTTAAGCATTATGAAATTCACGTTTTCATGGTGTTGATTTGAAATTGTGTATTAACACTTCTTCATTTTATTATTGGTGACTAAAATCAGAATTATTTAGAATTTATAGTTCAAATTCTTAAGTTCAAAAGACGGAGAATTAAAAATAAATATTAAATAATTTTTAAAAAATTTGAATTTACGTAAACACACCATATATGAAATGGGATAACTCTCTTCTTTTGCATACAAAACTCATAAGATGTAATGGAAATAATTGGTGCTTATTAAAATATAAAGTAATGTCTTATGGAATAAACTTAGCCCCCATGATGTTAACTTAATTATAGGTTAAGACTAATACTTTTGGAACCTAGCCATATACTTACAAGGGTGAAATTACATATACGCACGTCATAAATTAATCAAGTATGATCTATGATATGGAATTATATACATGTATAGATATATAAAAAATGCTATTAATGATGGGTTCTATGAATATTAATAGGTGTTACATATATTAATATTTGTAAAATCTATTTTGAAATGGGTCCTGTTCAGCAAGTTAGGGTTAAGTGTTTTAATAAGCTTCTACAACAAACACAAATTACATCTGTCCACCTTTCCATAGTATGGCTTAGCTTTTGTGATTATCTCCCAGTGAATGGATGGCTTCTTATAGTTTTTTTAATCGCCAAAAACACTTTGAGTGTTGTGCAGTTTTTGCATTTAATATTGTTCAGCATCATTTGGTGATGGTAAAAACACAATTTCCAATTGTTCTTGTTGGAACCAAATAATCATTGTGAGAATACCAGGCGCTGTAAGCTTGGATGTGCAGATGGTCTAATGAATAACAGCTTGGAATTTAAAATTGAGGAGCCAAGTTCATTATATTCACTGACACACAAATACTGCTGGGAAAGGTATGAATCCACTTCCTTTCCTCCAGCTATGGATTAATTGATCAGACTTGTAAATTATTATTACCTTAAAAAATTTTCTTACAAGCTAAAAATGTTTTATGATTTTAAATAACCTGCAAAAAGTTTATAAGTCGCAAAAAATTAATATTAAAATTACTTTTAGAATCTTTTTTTTTTTTTTTTTGTTAACTGTATTGAGAGCCCCAATCTTTGGCTTTGTTCTCATTCACAGCAGTAGTACGCCTGCTACAGTATGGCCTGTCACTAAGACCGATTTCTTCTTTCTTGTTATCATTGCTATTTATTCTACTGACACATTTCCTTACTATACTGACATCAAGTGTGGCTTTTTCATAAACATTCACTTATATGCATGCTTTCTCTTTCTGAAAACAAAAATTCTATGGCAGTTCTTTGCTTTCTATGCATATCTTGAGAGGACAACCATTTTAAAAGAATTTTGTGAAAGAAAAGGGAAGGTAATTCAACAATTTTTCTCTCAGTTTCTACATACTGCATGTTTTATAAGCTACAACAGCCCCTAGAAAGCTTAATACTTTTAAAATTAAATAAGAACAAGTAGTACTTTTTGACTAACCCTTGTGCATTTACATTACAGGCTGTAATGTAACAAAATAACTAAAATACCAAAGGGGTGGTGAATACTTTCACAAGGAATTGTATTTATACAAATGAAAACTTTTGTATTTCTATTCTGTTTATTTAGATATTGAAAAAGCGATGTTTATCATGGAATTTGGATCCAATCGTGACCCTGACAAGATGGCTGTGAAATTTAAGAACCTTTTCACATTGAACAAAGCATCTCATGGGTAAATACTATTACCAATGCTTTTAATCTATATACAGTGGATTGCGATGAAATGGAACATGCTAGAATCATAAATATGGGTCTCTATAAGCAGCATTTTTTTTTTTTTTTTTTTTTTTTTTTTTAAGATTTGCATAAAATAAGATCTTACATTAAATTTTGTTTTCACACAACTGGTTGTAATAAGTGGCTATTCCTTGTAAATAATGTTTTGTTTAATTAGAATCCACTGAAATTACAAAATAGAATTCTTTTTGCTATGTATACCTCATTTTATTTGACATTAAAATTAATTTTTCCAATTTAAAATAAATTTTATTTATTCACTTGACAGTGTAAGTGAGAGCCTTATAGTTCTATTTTGTTAAGAATCTGTTTCAGTTTAATTTGTCATAGACAGCCTCAGAGAACCAAATCTTTATATTCTGAACTTCAGGAGTGTATGTAATTATTAGGTTGGTGCAAAAATAATGATGTAATAATGTCTTTTTTTGACATGAAAAAATATGTGAAAAAAAACGAAATTATTATGTCATTATTTTTGCACCAACCTAATAAATATACTACCTCCCCCAAATCTAGAAGTTGTACATCAAAGGTTAAATGAGAGGAAAATAAAATTCAGGTACATACACCCCTGCTGAATTTTGAACATCCTTATTGTGATAATCTGATGCCTAATATTTTGTTGTCATAAATCACCCCATCCCCCCCCACACACACACGCACTTTTTTGAATCTTGTCCATTTTCAAGACATTTTGAATTCATTCAGCTTATAAAGTTTGGAAAATTCCATCTCTACATAAATTTGTAGATGTTATTGTAAATAAATTACAAAATCTGTGTCACACATCTGAGAGCCACATCATAAATACTTGTTTCTTGTTTCAGAATTCGGGCCTATGGATCAGCAGCGTTGAATTTGTGTGCTGTAGCACAAGGGCGTGGTGATGGTTATGTAGAGCATGGTATTCATTGTTGGGATATTGTTGCTGGTGCTGTTATTGTAAGAGAAGCTGGAGGAGTTGTTCTTGACCCGTCAGGTAACTGTTTCCACTTACATATTTTTTTTCTAATTGATCCATTTGTCTTTTGAAAATGCTTTCCTCAATAATTACACCTTTTTTAAGTAATCACAAATCATCATCAGACCCATTACAGTTCACATGTTTGTAAAACCTTTGTAAATGTTTAATCAAATGTTGTAAAGTTTAGAGAATGTGGCATTAATAGCTAAAGGAATTTGTTATAATGCTTGTATAAGCTTGTAGTTCTATTAATAATGTTCCAAGGAAAACATTGGAACAAAAGATTAGTGAAGAAACAGTTTAATCACATGGATTAACAATGCAATAAGTAGTTAGTGCAGTAATACAAGAAGTCACTTTGCAACTAATGGTCCTATGAATTGACATTCCTCTCGTGAATGAAAGAGTGTATTTTTACAATTTAGTATAGTCAAGGTCGGTCATTTTTCTACATACCTCCCTTTTTAAGATATGCATTCGCAATATGAATATGTATTTCCTTTTGGAATTTACTTCCAACACTTCCCTTGAATTTCTTTTTCTTTTACTCGCACTGTGTTTTCAAGAAGTTATAATTGCATTTGGCAAGTCAAAAGTATTGTACAACACTTTCATAGGTAAATATTTTATTGGTTTTTATTTCCGTAGCATATCTTGGTTTTAATTGGTTTAAATGCTTTTTATGTTGCCAATTTCAAACTTGTACCATATACATCATCCTGCCAATGTGATTTACTATTTCATCATCTTTCCAACTTTCTTTTCCTGCCTTGAAAATCCTGAAGAAAACCTTTTTTTATTTTCCTTCCATGTAGTAATTTGTCAAACACTGGTTTAATTTTCCTGGTGAACATTATTTCCACTGGTGACATCCTTGATAGAGTATTAGGGTCAGGGGTCAGCCTATTAAGTCATAAAACTCATGGAGCATTACTTCTTCCATTTCCTCCTAATTTGATTTCTTTAATGCCCTTTTGAGTATATCAACAAAATGTTCAGCCTGACCATTTCATCTTGGGTGGTATGGTGGCATTGTTATATGTTCAACAGCAAAATATTTGCAAAAATTTTGAAAGTTGCTTGAAGTAAATTACATACCATTATCAGATACTATAGTATCTGGAACTCCAAATCTCAAAAAGAATTAATGAAGAAAATTTACAGTTCCAGTGGAAGTAGGTCTTCTACACTTAAATATTTCAGACTATTATGAAAAATTATCAATGACAAGCAATTAATACATATTCAAAGGTCCCATGTAATCAACATGCAAACTAGACCAAGTATTAGGTCAGGATTGATAATTTACAGCTGGTAATTTTGCTGCTAGAGCACAACCTCTGCATGACTTAACAAAATTTTGAATATCCTGATCCATCTTAGGCCAATATACTTAACTTCTGATAAGGGATTTCATTCTTGAATCCCCAACATGAAACTGCTTTAGAAATCATTTTGGCAAGGAAGCAGGAATTACTACTATTTCAGCATATATTAATACTTAGATGGAAAAAGACTTATTATTTTCAGTAACACCTGGTTTAATTTTTCTTTTTTTCCATCTCACTTTTTCCTTTTACATCATCCATCATTTTCAAAATGTAGTCATCCATCTTGGATTGTATTTTAATTTTGTCCAAAAGTCTTATTGTGTTACACAAAACACTCTCTCTCATTTTTAGAAATTAAAGAAGCAATCACTGTCACCCCAAAAGGTTACTTAGATTCTGGGATTGATCTTTACGAACCATCTGCACGTCTCAATTTCTTTGATGGTAAATACTCCATCTTAAAATCATAGTTTAGTAAAATTGTTCCCTAACATTGCAACCTGTTGGCAGTATGTATCAGAATATCTTTTTTTAGAACTCAAAATAGTCAATAATGGTCAGTAATCTGTTTGCAGGATACATTTTCTACTGTGTATCATTTGGTGAAATTTTTTTACTGTAAATGTAATAGTGTTTCTTTTTCAATTTGATCATATTTTTTAGCCACTCAGCATTCTAGATGCATGGACAACTTCTTTTATTTTACTGTTCTTGTCTTTGTTATGACAAATAACAGTTCCAATGTTCATAATTGCTAGCATCTGATGCTACAATTATTTCTAAATCAGGATTGTAATGCATTAATGATAATTCGGATGTTAACATGTTTTTTATGGCTTCAAAAAATTTTGGGCATTCTGTATTGGAATTGGGTCAGCCTGAAAAAAGACTCCGAGTTGGTTGTATGTGGTGCTGTAAGCACCAAGAGTTGTGTCCTATTCCACAATAGGCTGTTGAGAGAAGGCCTTCTACTTAGAGTAGGTGGCACTAACTATTTGCATATGAATGATACTAGGCTGGTATTAACCAATAGTCAGCGTGGGTCTGGGACTGAGATAGCTACGTAACACCAGTGTTTTTCTCAGTCCACAGCAGTACTCCCGACATACAGACAAGACAAATACACATTTATCAGACTGATTTCACACAGCACTATTTTGTTTTTTATTTTTATTTTTTTTTAAATTTATTTAAAGGTGGTCTCAATTTGTGCATGTTTGACACATAGAGATTGCAATAGCTTGCAAGCCCTAGAAATGATTGTAAAGTAGCAACGTTTGTCAGGGCAGGCATATTTTTAATATTATTCCAAGGAAAACAAGTAGTTAGTGTGGCAATGTGGTCAACCCACTTTGTGACTCCTGTTTCTATGAGCATATATATATATATATATATATATATATATATATATATATATATATATATAGTTCTTTGTATGGTATTATACATATTTCATGTTCCTAATATGAGAAGCTGTCTAAACATTTAGGAAACAAAAACTGCTTACTGAAAGAAAGGAAAAAACTTGATAGAAAATAAGGTTCATTCTTTCTTGTTGATGTGATTTGGGGGATTTGTGAAATGTCCACTGTCCAGTGAGGCATAGTTCAAATTTTTCAAACATTTAGATAAGATCTTTTTTTTTTTTTTTTTTTTTTTTTTTTTACATACGACTAATATTATAATATTTTTTAATTTCTTATATGCCTTTAACTCGTGCTCTTATATTTTGTTAAAATTTCTTATTCTTTTAGCTTCTTTTTTTTAACTGAAAACAACTTGTATTTTCTAGGACAAAAATTTGATCTCATGAGTCGCTGTTGCCTTGCTGCTGCTAGCTTGCCACTGGCCATGAAGGTGTCATCTTTGATTGAAGATCCAGGGTTTGGGAGAGACTAGATAAACAATATGAGGGTAAGATAGATTACAAGACAAGTATTGTTTTCTGTCTATATTTCTGAGATGAGCTATTTTAACTATTTACACAATTTACATTGTTTGATCTCTTGTCCTCATCTTTGTTGTCATATTCTCAACATTTTGGCTGTTGTATGCTCCAGTTGTTTTCATGTGGTGTACATTGGAATTTCAAACTGAACCCTTTATTTCATCCTCAAAGACACATGGCCCAGTGGATAAAAGCATTGGTTGAAGTAATCCAAAAAGTGACTTGACCCAAAGAGTTGCTAGTTCAATACTTGGCTATAGCAGAGGTGAACAAAAACCTGGAGAGTTGAGTTACTAAAGGGAAATAACTGAAACTGAGATATCCAGTAAAGGCATGGCATGTGGAACTAGAACAATCTACCCGAGTGGACTAAATAAAGGGTTCAGTTTTAAATTTCTGGGGTGTTCAAAACGTCATGAATATAACAATAAAGATGAGGACAATAATCCAAACAATGTAAAAAGTATTGTTTTCTTTCTTTCTTTTTTTTTTCCTCTTTATCAAAGAGAAAACTTTTCTATTTTATTTTATCCTAATTCTTAGCAAGTTATCATAGAAATAAGTAGATTTTCAACAGATTACAACTGAAAGTAATCATTCTCTTTTGTCACAAATTATCAAACATTTCCATCGCTGTGTATATTTACTATTTTTAGAGTGTAGAAGTCCGTCTGCCTGTCCGTCCATCTATTTTCTTGTCATTGTAGAATTGAGTTACACCATGTTGTTACATTGTTACATCTCTACTATGGATTATTTACAGCATGTTTGTTAGCATCTAAATAAAAAAAAACACTCTGTGTAGATCTTTGGAGATTATTAATTCACAATTTTTCTCTTATGGTGAACATTACCACAAGAATGAATGCTCCACTTACAGATAAATTTAAAAGAATATCTTTACAAAATAGACATATTTATCTTTTAATAATTACAAACAACTACACCACTCATAAACCTGTTAGGTTCCTTTTAAAACCAGTTCATGGGACAAAATAATGAAATAACAATATTATTAATTTTATTATTAATTACACATTTTTATTTGTATTTAAAGACCGTAAAAGAAGGTTTATTGTTAAAAGAAGGCTTCATAGTAGTTTGCATGAAAATTTGGAGATATAACTTAAAGCAGGTGTAGTCTTTTTTTTTTTTTTTTTTTTTTTTTTTTTTTTTTTTTTTGATCAAAATAAGAATGTTTTTTATTATTAATTAAGAAGTAAAAAAAAAAAATTTCTGAACTGAAAATGAATGAAAAGCACCAAAACGCCTTAATGCAAATATATCCTGATTTAAAGTATGGAAATAAATTATTTTATGATATCAATAGATATATCTTTTACTTCTTTACATTAAAAATGTACTTTGAATACAAAATTAATAATTAATACTAAAAATACTTAAAAGAAGGTTTATTATTCCACTGGGCTTCATAGTTAATACATTGCATGAAAATTTGAGGTAATAGTTTAAAACAGATGTAGTCTTTTTCAAAATAATATATTTTTATTATACATATATCCTCACATTTATTTCAAAATATGTAACGGCAGCAAATCATGCATCTATTTATTTACCATCATCATGTAACACATATAGCCTCTTCACCTTTCAAGTAATTGTTTATAAAACAAGTTCTAATATAGTGTAATGAATGGTATAAATATATGTTGTATTATGCTTATTTAAATTTATTTAATGTTGTTGTTAATAATGTATTATAAATGTTTATTATTTTTCACACATTTAATAGTTGGAATATAATATATAAGTGTTTGTTTATATATGCAGATTGATATAAGAATGTCTATCAAAAACAAATACTGAATTTCCAATTAAAAATGATGTAAAAACAGAAAAAAATGGGCCCAGCACAAGAACCCCATGTCTGGTTTTAATGAAATTTGGCACTGCACTCAGCAGGGGTTCAAGATACAATATGCCCCTAAATTGGTTGGGTTATTATGTATTGTTTAAGCTGTCTCTCGGGAATGCACATACATACATACAAGATTAGAGCTTTAGTATTATGTAGATATTTAAAGTTAACTTTGTCAGATTTTAAAAAGAAAATAATTATCCTTTATTTATTAATGCATCAATGCTATTGACTTTAAGAAGTGACATTGTTATGCTTGTTTTCAACAAGTATTACATTTAAGCTGTTGTATTTTTTGGAATATGATCTAATGACATTTTCAATTAATTCTTTTACATTCCAATTTTCTTTTAAAGAATATCTTTACATTCTAATTTCCTGTTGAGGAAATATGGTTCATCATTGAAGATTTCTCAACTTTGAAAATTTTAGTCTTGTCTTTCCTTTTTGTAACAGCGGAAGTTTAATGTACGACAATAGAATTCATTGATTTTCTGTTTTTCAGTGTTTTAAACTTTTAGTCACATGTTTTTGAAATGTGTGTGAAGAAAAGAAAAAACAATGATGAAGTTTTTAGATTCATCATATGCTCTTTAAAACAATCATTTTGTTATATTCAACATATGGCAATAATAAAGTATTTAAATTTGTTTAGAAAATTAAAATGTATATAAAAAGTACATTTGCTTATAATGTCATTTATTTATCACTCATGTATATTATTATCTTTTGTTAGTGAAATGTATTTATCTATGTCTATGCAAGCCTGTTTTATTATTGAAAGGCTTAATCTCTTGTAGCCAAGGTCAAAAGATTCAACATCCCAACCAAAGGAAATACATTGTTGTCCCCTGCACTGTGTAAAAGAAATGATAAAAAGAAAGTGACAGAGATGATAAAAATAAATCAGGGAAAAAAAAACAACTAATCCTTACTAGGTGCCTACACTCATTAACTTGATTTACTAAGCTAACCTTAGTAAATCCATATTTGACTCCAAACACTGCTTGATAGAATGACTTCAGGTGTAAAATGAAGAGACAGAAAGGGATGAGGGGAAAAGGGATCATTATTGCAGATTCTTTATACATGCATACAAGTCCTATAACCCATTAGGATCATAGGGGTATCACATATACTGCCACTGTAGTAGCAATGGTGTTTCCTGGGCAAGCTAGCCGGACACAGCCCAACCCTCTCCAGTTTTCCTTCTCTTAGACTGTTTGCCACCCATGGCTATAGGACCCAGCCTGTCCTGCTATTTACCTACAGCTGAGAGGGGAGGGAGATGGATTCATACTTTTCCCAAGGGTATTAGCACATAAGTGAATGGAATGAACTTGAATTGAATTCAAACTCAGTTCTATGATTCTTCAACTCAAGCCACTATCTATATGTGCTAGTATACTGAAATGGAATTGGATATTGTGATATTTAGAGTAAGATGTAAAAACAACAATTGTAGTGTAATTCTAGTTACTTCAGTAAAATGTTCTTGCATTTACAATTTGCCAAGACAAAATAGGAACTTTAATCATTAGTCCTTTTCCTAATTCAGCAGATCCAAATGTAGAAAACTAAATTGATACGGTCTTAATTATTGTTATTTAGTAAACTTAGTTGAGAAAATGAGTAATGGTAAGGTGGTGAGTCTCATTATTTTTCAGTATAATCTAAAGCGCAGTAACTAGTGGCAAGTGGATACACTTAATTAATACAACATAATCTCCTAGAACATTTTTCTTATAAAATTTAAAAGTTAGTGGGGCCTGTTAGATGACTAACCTATTTCCTACTAACACAACTAATAAGTGTTTGAGTTCAGGTAAAAGTCAGGATTTTATATGCTGCTTTTTTAGGCATACTGGCTCTTCCTACATAGAAGATTGGCACAATACAATTTTCTTTATTTGTTGTAAATTTTAAAATAGCTCAGTTTTCAAGATACGTGAATCCTGATTGGGTATGCAATTTAGTGACACTCTAAGACTGATAAAATGTTTAGCCAAAAGTTGTCTTACATTCAGAGACCATATTGTTTTCTTGGCATTTGTAAATGTAGTAATTTACATACTTAATTTATTATTAATGTCATTTAAATACTGCCAATAATGGTCTATTTTTCCTTATTTGTAAAATTGCAAAAAAGTCCAGTTTCTTGAATAAAAGTTAAATTTTACAAAATGTTATAGTTTTTGATTGTAGTGTTTTTATTATGCATAATGTCAAATTTAATTTTATCAATTTGCTACAAATGTGAAAATATGTGAAACTATTTCTAAGAGGAAAAGTTAGTTGATGTCTGCAATAATTTGCATTGAGCTGCTTTTATTTCTTTTCAGATTACAAAATGATGTAAAGAAAATAATGAAAGTTTTGAAAGCTGGTTTGGGTTAGTAAAATATTTGATGTGACAAGTTTTAGTGTCCTATAAATTGACATAAATTAAATTTTCAACATGAAGAAATTTCACTGGAGACAAAAATTACAAATGAAAAATGAATTAAAATTGATGTATATGATACAAATTTAAATTTATTTTATTTCAAATTTTATCTGTTTTAAGCTTCAATTTTAGACAACTGGGAGAAAAATATTTTCAAGAATAATATAACATTTTTCTCTAAGAAAAACGAAACCATGTTCAATGGCTACTCAACAATTAAAATCGGTCAACAGAACTAAGTATTTTATTGCAAATATTCTTATTTGATATTTATGTGGAAAAAATAACCACTATCGAAAAATGATTTTTCAATTCTCTTTCTGAATATTCTTAAAATATTTATAACTTCTTTATTTTGTCATCTCTTGAAATGCTGCAAATAGATGATGATACTTTCATGAAAAATAATTAAAGAACATTACAAATTAACTTATTTTTCAAAAATCATTTTACATTAAAAAGGCTGCATGTTTTTTTTTTTATCCTTCAAAATACATTTGTCCATGTATTTATTTTAATTTAAATCAGGCTTCTGCTTAACCTTTATCACTCTGTATGTGACTTCATTTGCTATACAAAAAGTTTATACTGCCACTGAAGGTGACTCTGAGCCCTGAACAATAGTGTGTATGAAAATTATAGTTGTGTTGTCATATCCTGCTATGGCAACAGAAAACAAGTTTTAGTGAAATTAACAATAAGGATACTGCAATTGAGTGGCCTTGAAAAATAATGCAATCAAAAGTGAAGTAATATTATTAGGTTGGTGCAAAAATAATGTCGTTTTCTCACATATGTTACTATGTGAGAAAACGACATTATTTTTGCACCAACCTAATAATAATGCAGAGTGTCAAAGGTTAACAAATGAGAAATAAAGAAAGGATAATATAAGAACTAAACTTTCCAATGAGTTTTTGTGACTTCTTTTTGTTTACTGGAAATAAATTGAATATTTTACATCTAAGGGTGTATGATTTTAAACTCATTCTCCAGGTGAATGTCACTCATTAAGTCATCTTAATTTGGGATAGATATGAAAATATATTCTCAATAGAATATAATTTACTTGATGTCACTTTTATGAAGGACATATATGAGTACAGGTCCACCCCCACTTTATCTGAAGTGGCATCAAGTGAGGAAGTATTAATTACCATTAATTTGTAAGTGAAAATCTTTTGAGTGTTCCCAGATCCAACAAATAACCTTTTTCTAGGTCTGCCTGTCTCAGTTTCA
The DNA here is from genome assembly GCA_963932145.1 of Acanthosepion lycidas. NCBI lineage: Eukaryota > Metazoa > Mollusca > Cephalopoda > Sepiida > Sepiidae > Acanthosepion > Acanthosepion lycidas. The sequence continues at coordinate 34,802,360 of OZ010587.1, forward strand.
AAAGTCAAATTTCATCATCTGATGTGGCAAGTCTGAAATATAACAGTCTGCTTGACTTCATATATTTTATTATTATATTGTTCCTTGTAGGTTGTAAGAACATTGTTCAAATGTAAATTTCTATTAATTTCAAAATTAAAATCATACTTTGCAATCATTACAGCACTTCTAATTGTATTGAAAATACAGAGCCATGGGGCTGAGGGGTTAAAATGAACAGTTAGTTGATTTACCCATACCAAGAAGATTAATGAAAGAGGATAATGATGAGGAATCATTCAGTAATTTTTAACAAAATAAAGAAATTATTTACAAATTTACATGCGCCTGAATTAGTGTCAGTAGATCATGTTAGGAAAATAAATCAGAAATTTTTAAAGGCTGTTGTTTTAACAAATTATCGTGAAGAGAAAATCTTCATACAATAGATTAAATTATCTGACACAAAATAACATTAAAAAATGTTTAAACAAAAGAGTCCATTGTTCACAGAAGGAATATTTGGTTTGCATACCTTCAAAAGCAAAGAAAGAAAAATAGTTTGAAATACTTACCTTTCTTGGATTGTTGAAATAAAATTCTTTGAAGGGCCAAGTGCTTGATTAAGGCTGATAATATAATTGCTGATTAATTTGACACTAGAGGAAATTTTAAGCATGACATGAAAAGAAATGAAACCTTTCATGTGACTTCAGACACTCTTCTCTTATTAATAATTTTTTTTTTTTAATAGGGTCAACAGCTGATCTCTGTGAAGACAAGGTTTTCATTGGTCCAAAGAAAATTTCACATAGGCTCATGAATTTGTTTCCATCTTTTTCCCCAGCTCACCCAAATTTGAAGCTTAGGAAAAAGACGGAGACAAATTCATGAGCTTATGTGAAATATTTTGGGGGGTTTGGGAATGCTCTGAAATGTTTCCTATAAAAATTGCTTTTATGCATTATATCATTTCGGCTTACAACATGCTTCACAAGAACAATGATCTTTTGGCAAAATGGAATGAACAGGTATTTGATGATAAAATGAATCTTTTAAATGATTTTAAAATGAAAAGAAAAACTTCATTTTATCTTGGATTAAAGTCTCTTTTAATTTTTAATGATTGAAGAAAGATAAATGACATCAGGTCTTCAACAGCAACTGTAACAAAAAGCTTCAGTGAGTGCAGTCAAGCATGATAAAGCAGCAGCACTCATCATCAATCAGGCAGGTTAGGTTTAAGACTCCAAGTTCTCCACAAAGACTTGTCCCAAGAGACAATAGCCTAGTGGATTAAAGTGTTGTTTGTGAGTTCAAACTCTAGGCTAGACAGTGTGTATTTGGACAAATTGGGAAACAGTTCGAGCAATTACTGATCAGTACTAAATAGAGAACTGGACATGAGCAGTGAAACAAGAACAATCTTCCCCTGTAGATTAAATAAGGGTTTGGTTCAAAATTCCCTGTCTACATTGCTTACTTCAATTTAATACCAAGTTGTGATAGTTGGACACTAGTTTTCGTACGGGATAATGGCTTTGTTTAAATAAATAAGCAATTATGAAAGCCAACAGTAAAACATTCACTTATTTATAAAGATCACAAAAAACCAGATTGGCATTGAATAGTAAGTTATTTTTTAAAAGTCTGCTTTTTAAATTTGAATATGTAAATTAGTTATTTCCATTGACTAAAAACAGCTCAGTTGTGCAAGATATAAAACATCTGCTGGTTGCTATAAATGATAACACCGCATTTATTCATGTTATTGCTTTATACAATATTTTTACACGCATAACCAAATTTACAATTAATGTTCAATGTTTCAAGCAGATACATTAACCTAATATATTTGATCTATCAATAATTTTATTGAAAATTCATTTTGTCTTTTGACTGATTAGATTGCTATTTTGCCAAATTAATTTCATAAAGATGAGTCTTTTATTAATGTTTACTTTTTATATCATGAATATTTTTAGGTTTGGGTTTATTTTTCAGTTTTTCATTATAGAATTTCATTTTCTCCATCAACACAATAGATTTACATGAAGATGTGTCAAACTATGATAATAACATTACAAGGGTATTTGGTGTAAATGCAGCATTTTGGAGAAAGTAAATATTATTTTGGATGCGCAGGTAATGTAATGCATAAAGTGAAAGTGGCAGGCCAAGTTCAAATTCCACTTGAGTTTTTCTTTTTTTAATTATTTCACCCCAATCAAGGCAATAAAGCCACTAAAGTGCAAGGGGTTATTAAATCAGATAATATGAAAAAAGAAAGCATTATTAAGGAGGAAGAACAATAAAAGAATTAAAAAAACAGAAGATAATGATTGACCTTGCTTTTAAAATTTGAATATCAAAGTTGACTGGAAAGCAAGAAGCTAGGAGGGACTCCCACAAGTGAAAAATAGGAGAACTTACGGTTAAATCTAGCCTTTCAACTGTAAAATGATGAGACCTTGCTGCCAATCTAGTACTGCACTTAAATTCATAAAGTCCAGATACTAAAGAGGAAAGATGCTCATCAGAAGAATTACCATGAAAATATTTATAGAAAAGGCAGAGGGAGCTAGATTATGACAGTGGAAACTGAGATGCCAGATCAGGGCCAATAACATTGCAGATTACCCTTTGTATTTTATTGAGAATCTCTAAATAGAAGCTCCAGACCAAATGTGGCAGCAATATTCACTGCATGGATAAATGGTATACTTCATTGTGTTCACTTTCACACAAATACCCTTCTCATAGCTAGGTGTTATTAGAAGATGAAAGTAGGCCTTGATTGGCAATTAGTCTAGAAGTTGGAATGGGATTGGTAACACCACCCTATAAAAACCTGTAAAACCAAAACAGCAACACCTAACATGATTTGGTTGTGGCCTGCAGAGGTGTCTAGTGCCAGTAAGAAAGGAGGAAATATTATTGGATCACTTTTCAGGTTATATGATAGCCATCAATCACGCCACCTTACATTGGCTATGTCTCATTTTTCTTTTGGGGTCTGTTTTGGGCTGAGGTAGTTTTGTATTTCCTATTGGTGCCAATGGTCATTCAAGCACAAGTGAGATTTTGCATGCTGATTTTAAAGGCATATCCCATCCAATATACACACACACTTGAAGGATTGATTCAGCAGTCTTCAATTTTCCTTTGTACTCTACTCAAACAAAGCTTAGTTTTTGTTTTAGAAATTAAAACTATTTAAAAACAAATCACAAAATTACCTTAAGTTGCAAAATAATGACCAATATTTCCAATCCATCACCTGTTTTGGTCACATACCCAAATTTATTATTTTATACTGTATTTTTTTAAAATCCTTTCACCCTAAGCAAAACTTATCTCAGCCTCTAAGATGCAAGGGGTTACTGAGTGTGAAAGAATCTGAGAAAAAAATTATTAAAGAGAGAGAATAATAAAAGAACAGAAATTAAGAAGACAGGTGACGATGATTGACATTGCATTTAAATTTTTGACATTGACTGGAATGCAAGAAGCTAGAAAGAGTTCCACAAGCAAGAAAAGCAAGAGAAGAAACTGTTAGCATAGAACTTACTGGTACATCTAGCAATTTCAGTTGTGAAACAAAGAGACCTAGCTGCCAATCTAGCAGTGTTTAAATTCATAAAGCAGAGGTATCAAAGAGGATATATATAAAATTCTAGCAGTAGAGCCTGGGGATGTAACAGTAAAAGAGATAGATCAAGTATCGACCATCATAAAGACTGAAAAATAAAATTGACAAAGATTATTGTTTAAGTTTGATAGACACGCATGTCTTAATTAGTTTTTTTTTTTTTTTTTGTACGAATTGGTCAAACCCAAACTCAAACAAAAACATTGTTTTCAATCATTATAAGTCTACCGATTGAATAGAATTTTATTATAAATAATTGTCGTGTAAATGGAATTTTTAAAGCATTCTGAATGTAAAAATAAAGAAAAAAGTGTGCAAGACAATAAGAAACACTACCTGCCAAAAAAAGTGAAGTTTTATTGAAATTGGTTGAAAAATGTAGGAAATCCGATCCCATATATAAACGAACACACACACAACCTGGGTTTTATAATAAGTATAACTCAATATGAGTTGTCCCCCTTTCATTCTGGTGACAAAATCGTGTTTTCAAATTGATTTCATGCAAAAACAATTGTGTTTTTCCAATTTTTGGCACTATCAAAACCACTGCAAGATAATTTTACGTAGTCCTGTGAAGTTTTGTTGAAATCGGTTGAAAAATGTAGGAAATCCGATCCAATATATAAACGTACAGACACACGTGCACACGCACACAGCCTGCGTTTTATAATAAGTGTCAGAAAAATACTATAAGTGGGTCATATTTCATGTGATATGAACTTTTGGTTAGCTTTATATTAGCCTTAGTATATTTTGCTATTGTTATTATCAACAACCTGTTATGATGTTCATGAATACTCAAACATAATCCAGCATGTAGGTGAGGAAGATACATATTGAATAGCTTATGTGACTGCTGGAAGATGAAAGAGCTTGATCATCTTGACAGTTCATATATGTTTGTCTGGGAGATGGATAAGATTTTTGCTGATATGGAATCTTGTTTTATATCACTTGGTAGGATACTGAGGCCTGCTTAACATAAATTGAATGGTTGAAAAGTAAGTTTATCTATCCATCTATCTATATATATATATATATATATATATATTTTTGCACTGAGTTCTTGTACAAATTAAAAATGCATTTAGATACACTTTATATATGCATGTAAAATGTAATTACACTTTGGGATTGAAAATTAATAACCACCAATTGCCTAGTGGCCATTGTTCCTTGAGATGAAGATGCAAAAAAAAAAAAAAAATGAAGCAATCTAAAGGGAAACTGTCACATGAACAAAAAACAATGTCTCGGAAGATAACTCACAATTTCTTCTATGTCAACTGAGAGAAAGAAACGGCTTAGATTTATTAGGTTGGTGCAAAAATAATGTCGTTTTCTCACATAGTAACATATGTGAGAAAACGACATTATTTTTGCACCAACCTAATAAAACACTAGCCAGATTTATTGAATGCATAGTTGCGAATTTGTCTCTCCATCTTCTGGAGCATTTTTCTCATAAACCTGTGGTCTTTCTTTAAACCATGTCTATGGCTCTTCTCTACTTCCTGGGCTTGAATTCTAAGAATATATAGATGTTTTGTCCTGTCATGTAAAATTAGCATCCACTTGAAGCTTATCAACTATTTCAAATTCTGACCCCATCTAGAATTCAGGATTAGAGATTCCAATCCAGAAGCTAATCACATTAGTTTCACTTGAAGTAATTAAAACATTTTGTTCATTTGATTTATACTTATATACAAAAAGCTTCACATTCTTTTATGTTCAACTAACTTGCTATTTTGTTATATGATACTAGTTATGGTAATATGTTTAATGACCTGTGGGCTTCACACACAAGAACCAACACTTTTCCTTGATTTTATAAATTTAAAAATTAGTTTCATTGAATCCATTTCCATCCAGATGTAGTATAGAATCAGACTACATGACAAAGAGAAAGAATAATGAACCAATCAAGTCATTCTATTTTGTTGTTAAAAAATTTCAAGCCTGGAACATCAAAAAAATCAAATATAAGTGTGAAGTTAGCAACCCAAAACTCAGTACACACTCTCACTTCAGAAGGTTTCCACTTTGGCTATCAGCAACTTCAAAGGAACTGTCTTCAATCGTCTACTCATTTTCACCAGTAAGCTTACACCCACTACTAGTTAATGCCTGGATGGGTGACACTTGGTAATACCAGTTACTGTAAGCTTGTATGTACATGTGGTGTATTGGATAATGGCTTGGAATTGAAAATTAGCAAGCCGAGTTCAAATTCTAGTTGGATTTGTTATATTCACTTACATGCAAATACCCTCAGGAAAGGTATGAAACCATCTCTTCTCCCCCTTAATTAGTAGGACTTGTATCAGTAAATCATTATCTCCAAGACATTCTTACAAATTCAAAAATGTTTTATGGCTTTAAATAACCTGCAAAAGTTTGATAAGCCATAAAAAAATCGATCACTTAATCTAAATCTTTTCTTTATCAACCATCTTTAAATTACATCTACTTCCTTTACTTTACTTTGGTTTTGTTTAAACTATAGGTAGAAAGTTATCTTTATTATTATACTATTAATCCATTTATGCACTGAATTCATTTATTCTGAAATAATTAAAATTTTCTACATTTTGTTAGGGTGTAGTGATAGAAAAATAAAAAGTTCGCTATTTTAAGAAAAAAAGAAACTAAAAGTTGGCAAACCATTTTGGTTTGCCATAAAGAAATAAAAACAAAACATAAGAAAAAATAAAAGAGGCCAAAAGGTCATTATTCCTAAATGTAGGTTAAGAAAAAGGGGATTGTCAAATGAATCACAAGCAAGAGACTATTCTTAAATGAATTCCTTTGTCTCGAAAAAAGTGTAAAAAACAGAGAGAGACAACCAGGCAAAGGAAACAGATAGTTGATGAATTAATTTTGAAGTTCTCCCATGCCCTGCATTATCAGACACCTAAAAACTCCAGTCAAAAGGATTTCTACTATCAATGATATATAACATCCATATTTAGAGTTTTAAAAAAAGAAGGTATAATTCTTAGGGCTTATTCTGTCTAAACTCCAAATACATTTTGAATTCTTGTTGTTCCTGAAATAAAAGGTACAAAGGGAAGAAGGAGGCAGAGACACTGGAAAATGAATTTAGGAACTTTATTACAGTAACAATGGTCTACAGTATTTACATTATACGGACCATTGTCCTCATCTTTGTCGCCATATTTGTCACAACGTTTCGGCCGTTGTACGCTCCGGCCTTCTTCAGGTGGTTGGAATTTCGAACTGAACCCTTTATTTCGATCCCTGGGGTAGACTTCTGGTTCCACGTGCCATGTTTGATGGATGTCAGTTATCAGTTATCTCCTGCTAATTTTCCCTCTGAGATCGAAATAAAGGGTTCAGTTCGAAATTCCAACCACCTGATGAAGGCCAGAGCGTACAACGGCCGAAACGTTGTGACAAATATGGCGACAAAGATGAGGACAATGGTCCGCATAATGTAAATACTGTACATAATACCTCATCTCAGAAATATAGACTAACAATGGTCTGTTGAAGGGAAATGCCTTCCCGAGCAAAAGACACATGTTTACTTATTGAAAGTTCAGTGCGGAAAAGAGAAGAATTCTTCTCGTTTGTCTTTGGCACCAGGAAGCCCCCCTCTTCTATCACATATGCATCATTTGTTTTTCCTGTCAGGGGCATCCTGGGAGATTCTTCTTTTTATTTTTTGTATTTCTTTTATTGTGTTTTTTTATTTTATCAATATACAATCCCCACACATATACATTTACAAGGACTCTCTTCTCTCTATTATATGCTAAAGGACTTAGACATCCATACAAGAACTTTCTGATATGAAATTATGAACTCTTTAAATATTGTATATTTTATTTAAGAGATATAAAATTTTATCAGTACATACAAAATAAATCTTTGTACTAATTGTTGTGACCTTATCAACAAAGCTGACATATTTCTGGTCATCCTCACACAAATACTGACATGCGCACACGCACACCAACAGGCACCAAAAATCTTGAAATAAAAAGTTTGTTGTTATCCAATCATCAGAGTGTCGACTTGTGTTTCTTTATTCCTTCTTGACCAACTCACAATTACCCTTTATAAAGCTGGTTTATAAAAGGCTTAACTATAAAATTAATTTGCATTCATTTTTAATAGGCCAAAAATTGATATATATTGGGATTACGTAAGTTATCTGAAGATAACCACCTGTAAACACCCACATAAATCCTACAAGGGAACTTATGGTTAATCTAAACGAACCTCCATATATTTAGGTTTCCCTTTCAAACATAATTTAATTTTTAGAAAATATAAATTACCTTTCCCAACATATGCCTGAATAAAGAATTTTCTTAAATGAAATTAAATTGAGAATAGTACAATCAATATTCTCTAAACTATTAAATTGTATCGCAAATTCATTGTAGTGTAATATTTCTAACCATAAGAATGTCTAATTTAATGTAATAGTTAACATGCTTATCTCACAAAGCATTAACTCTGAGTTAAGTACCCATTGAATCCCAAATTAATGGGGAGGCTCATTTACATAAACTCTGTGTCCTCTAACAGAATTTGGTAGAAGAATTTCAACACAATAATTTCAAAAAATTAAATTCAACACATAAAGGGATTAACAATATACAGTGTAACCCTGATATAAGAGATCTGGATATAAGAGAAACCCGGATATAAGAGAGATTTTCTCTGGTCCCAAATTAGAGCCATACTTACCTAAACAAAATAAACCAAACCCGGATATAAGAGATTTTCTCTGGTCCCAAATTAGAGCCATACTTACCTAAGCAAAATAGACCAAACCCAGATATAAGAGACTTATTCTCCGGTCCCGACAACTCTCTTATATCCGGGTTACACTGTATAAGAATGATAATTTTTATCAATGGTGAAAACAAACATTTAAAATACAAAACCAACAGTGAATTGGTGTAAATTAAAATCTCTTAAAACAGGAAAAGTTTTGAATTAAATGTTTTGTTAACTATCTGTGTATGTCTATGTGAATAAAGAATTTGTAACAACTCATTCCAAATAATCATTAAGGAAACAAACACTATTACAAGAAATTTCTCCCATTGCATTAAAAGAACACTTAACTTTTTTGTCGTATTTTACAAAATGATCTTTTGGAACAACAAGTACTTTTGGTGTACCTCTCTAATATTTTGCTTGTATGGCTGTAAAGTCAACCCATATCTGAAAAAGAGAATTTTTTTTTATTTTAAGGTAAAATTTTCTTTAGATATCTGTTTATTAATCCTTAAATGAACCAATTTTCTTTGAATAATAAGAAAAAAGATTTGAACGACATTAAAATACTGCGTCTTCAGTGCCTCTTATAAAAGGAATAAATGCATGGAAGGTCTTTCTAAAAGAATTAAAAGCACATGAAAATGGTCAAAGCCATCAACACTGCTTGCTTCATTGGTAAGATCATCATTTTGGGCTGAAAAGAAAAGTGGTTAGAGATATAAAAGATATAGTTACTTTGTAAGCTGAAGGGTTTAATTAACATGACTTTTTTTTCTGAAAGAAAGCTTTTTATGCAAGAAATTTAAATTTCAGTTTTCAGTCAAATAGTAATTTTTTTTGGATTAATAGATTTGCTTGTGAAATATGAATGTCCAGAAGAAAGCCTTGAAGTGTATAAAATAGAGTCTTGCTGCCATATATGGGCAGAAGCTGCTCGGTCATCACTTTCCATTGTTGAGAGAGTCCAAAAGCATCTATTTGTTCTTGTTTTCCGACCTACAATCCTTTTCCAACATGAAGCATTGCATGTCTTTTGTTGACCTATTGCTATTTCCAGTGGAAAGTGTGCAAACTATATTCCAGTTCTCACCTTTATGGCTAAGACCCACCATGCCATGCACATTGTAGTGAACCACCCTAATTCCATTTGTATTCCATTGGTGAGATGTAAGTGACACTTGGGCAGCGTCTTCTTACAAACCACTGTTTTGTGGAGCTGATTCCCAAGAGAATGCTTCCCTGATCACTATAATCTTAACTTGTTCTAGGGTCAACCATTATTTTCCCCACATAACCCCATAGAATGTGCCTCTTACTCTGGAACACTCTACCTCGAGTGGCTCTTTGGCCTTGTACTGAGTGAAAAAAAAAGAAACTGGTAAAATGCATAGTCATTATTTAAGTAAAGATAGAATGAGTTTATCAGTCTTATCTTGAAAATGAATTTGTCAAGTTTCTGATTTAAAATGTACAAAATGCTATTCAGTAATACTCGCCTGAAATCTTGACATATCCTATTTTTTAAAAAATGTCTTTAATTTTCAGATACGTTCATTGTAAGTTTGGTGAAGGTCTAAGGATATGTGAATCTTTTTTTTGGTTTTCACACTACAGATGACATAAGAAAGAAATTGAATTTTTTTACAACAGTATTAATAAAAAATGTTTTTTAATCATTTCACCCCAAGCAAGGCAATAAAGCCACTAAGACACAAGGGAGTGGGAGAATATGAGTAAAAAACAAATATTATTAAGGAGAGAGAACAATGAAATAACAGAAATTAAGAAGACAGAAGATAATGATTGAAATTGCATTTAAATTTTTGAAGATCAAAGTTGATTTGAATGAAAGAAGCTAGAAAAGAGTTCCACAAGTGAGAAGTGCAAGAAAAGAAACCGTTAGCATAGAACTTATGGTTACATCTCACCATTTCAACTGTAAAATGATGAGACCTTGCCGCCAATCAAGTACTACACTTAAATTCATAAAGGCTAGATACCATAGCGGAAAGTTCATCAGAACAATTATTATGAAAATATTTATAGAAAAGCCACAGAGAAGATATGTTACTGCAGTGGAAAGTTTGATTTAGATTTATTTGACTGCCCTGGACAAACTTATGACAATGGTGCCAATATGGCAGGCAAATAGAAAGAAGCATTCAAGATTACTTGAGAGAAATGAAAAGGTTTTATTTGTTTTATGTAAAGCACATGTTTTGAATCTCGCGTTGTCAGTTACTGCACAGTCATCAGTGGATTCTGTTACATGCAAGGGAAGGCTGAAATGAAGGCTTGTTGCTAGAGCTATGAAATCTTGCATTAATTTCAACTCTTCTTATTAATAACTACTAGTTCCTTTTGAAATCTTCTTTGAACAGCCAGATGTCAGTTTACTTAGAAACAATGCAGTTATGAATAAGAAGAGTTGATATTCATGCATGAAAGATTTTCACAGCTGCAGCATCGCTCATTCATAACTAACAAACTTTTCAGCCCATCCTCATAATAAGATATTTCTAATAAAAATAAATATTATAATCTAAAATTCACCTGGTATATTTATATAAATATTATATTCTTAACATGTTACAAGCAGGGAAGGTGATGGCCTCAGATTTTGGAATGCAAAATGCATTGTGTTTATTGGCTATCTTCAAAAGGACCACACCATCAATAGAGAGTGCTATGTCAATTTGCTGAGACAGTTATGAAAGGCTATCAAGACCAAACACCCAGGAAAACTGACAAAAGTGATCTTGTTATATCAGGACAATGCTCCAGCACACTAGTCTTTGCTTTCAATGGCTGTTGTGTGTGACTGTGCCTTTGAACTGGTTGATCATCCTCCCTATTCTCCTGATTTGACTATCATCTGTTCCTCAACAAGAAAAATCACTTGGCTGGGAACCAGTATCACAGTGATGAAGACATCATATCTGCTGTTGAGTTTTTGACCAACAGAATGAACATTCTTCTTTGAACAGTCAGATGTCAATTTACCTGGAAATAAACAATACAGTTATTAACAAGAAGAGTTGAAATTAATGCCTGTAAGATTTCAAAGCTCTAGCATCACCCCTTCATAGTTTGCTTATGGACATTTCAGCTCATCCTTGTACTTTGGTCTTGTTAATCACTTATGTACATCATTCTCTGTGTTGACCTCTTATGGGAAGATGCAGTTAGAGAATGTGCCTATTTCTGTGAAAGCACAAAATATGATACAAGATAGGAATCATGAATCAACACTGTAAAGAAACCACTGTATTATCACCTTAGAAACATAAGGAAATTTCTTATCAACCTGCGAGAAAAATCTTTGGAAAATTTTTGCTACAACTGAATTAACATCACTGCTGGATTAGATTTGTACTTGGAACTTTGTGATTATCATTTGGTACCATGTTCTGTTTCACGTGAACAAAGTGAGTCAATTGTTTCAGCTTTTGTATAAATCTCAATAACCATGTCGACTTTCAAATACTTAAAGGACATTTTCCCAGGACTTCTTTATATCTTTTAATGACCAAGGCTTGTCCTCCATGAATTCATTCAAAATTAAGAATATCTTTTGAACGTGACAAAGAATGTGAATATGGCTGAACAGTCCAAATGGTTTTCTGAAAAAATGAGCATTGAAGGATTGAACCTTGAGATCAAAACATTTCTTCAATTCTGCAATGAGAATGGCAAATCAGGAACAGAAAAAGTTGAGCTAAAGAATGCCTATGATTTTTTGGGATTACTTTTTTTCAGAAGCACTTAGCCAAACTTGAGTCTTGAATTATGACTGTTGTTTATTATGTTGTGGTTTACATGCTGTTTACAGATAGTTATCTTTGGATAATGTTCTTAATCCTAATATATACTAATTTTTGGCCTATTAGAAATAAATGCAAAGGAAGGGAGGAGCATAAACCCTCTTTTGTTTTTTTTGCTTCAGTTTGTAGTCATAACAATAGAACACTATTTTCCTTGAGACTATTTAATGTCAACCCAAGCATGTGGTGTGCTTGCACAAACACAAACATACACTTTGCTAATTCCATAAATGTCTTTTCTTTTGTTGAATTTTCTGTACATGTGTAAATATAATTTTATCTGTCTCTCTCTCTCTATATATATATATATAAAATCTTCTCATATTGAATTTATTTCTTTTGAAAGTTGTCAACCTCTCCCATCTCAATTCTTAATTCAACCACATCCATCAAAAGTAGCACCACTACACTACAAAGGTCATCAATACATTTCCTGACATTGAAGGTTGCCAAGTCAAATTCATTTATCTCACTGGCCATAATGTAGAAAGTTTTAGGAGGATGATAATGAAGAAAAGCATACACAGCAATATTTTACACTATTTACATTGTTGTCCTCATCTTTATTGTAATATTCATGATGTTTCGGCCATTGTACTCCCCAAACTTCTTCAGGTGATATATGTTGAAATTTTTAACTGAACTCTTTATTTAGTTGACAGGATAGATTGTTCTAATTCCACATGCCATGCCATTTTTGGATATCTCAGTTCAGTTATTTTCCCTTTAGTAACTCAACTCTCCAAGTTTTTGTTCACCTCTGCTGTGGCCAGGTATTGAACTCACAACTCTTTGGGTCAAGTTAATTTTTTGGATTACTCAACCAATGCTTTTATCCCTTGAGCCATTGAGTGAATTTCTCCACCGTATAAACCTAATGTCTCAGTCATCTATTTTTACCAGAGTTCATATTATAATTTCTGTTATTGTTGTTATTCTCTAGCACTCTGTATTAGTGGTTCCCATATTGTATTCATGTCTATGATTGGTCAGCTCAGGAGATTTTTGTGGCCTAGCATATGCACTGATTCCTTAAGTTTTCGTATTTTCCAGTGATGTTTTCTGTCTATTACTTCAACTTCATCCTACAGAGAGAAGTGATCTTCCTTTTCTCTCCATATATTGTCAGCCACACCTGAGTTTTCTATTTCCCCTCATGTTATGGCTTTATGGTGTTCTTGTAATCTTATCTTAAAGGGGTGACCTGTTTCTCCTTTATATTTTTTGCCACAGCTGCATGCGATAGTTTACACACAGTACTTAATTATGTTCTCCTCTATGGGTGGTCTTACTTGGTGTCTGTGTAGTGTTGAACCACTCCTGAAGGTTGTCCTGATGTTATATGGACTACAGATCTTTTCCAATAAACCCTTCACATAGGGTAAGCAAACTTAGGCTGTTTTCTGAGTGTTGTTATCATCTTGTACGCTTCTATCCCAGTTTGTGGTGGCTACTATCATATACCTAGAGTAGTTGCTATGTTGTAGGGTACTGCCTATACTGACAATTTCTTGTTCATATGTCTCTGGGTCAACATTTATGATTTTTTTGATGTTCTATTCAATGGACGATTCCTTTCTTTACACTGTATGGGTGGTGGAAGTCGAAGTTGAGGCATTGTTCTGTTCAAAATATTAGTACATCCAGGAATGCTAGTTTGTTGTTGTTTTCTCTCTTTCTCCATTGTGAACTGTATCGATGGTGTTTTTGTGTTCACATAGCCTACAAGTAGCTGGACCTATTCCTAGTGAGGCCAATGTATGAAGGTGTCATCTATGTATCTCTGCCATGGTTTTAATGATATTGATTCTAATGCTATTTTCTCAAAGTATTTCATATATATGTTAGCCATTGCTGGTGATAATGGTGAGCCCATTTCTAAGCCTTCATCTTGTCAATATATGTCTGCTCCCATTCCAAAGTACAAACAATCATGTGTAGAACTTGTGTACAGAAAGTCAACATCTTCATCATGTTATCTATGGTATATTGGTATATTCTCCAAGAGATGAGTCCTAGGCCAGTCTGTCCCTGACTACTGATAGTACCTCCTCCATGGGTCCCTGGATGAATAAACCCACTATGTCCAGGCTCACCATTTGGTTGGATTGGATGGAAGCATTTTTTAAAGTGGATAAAGTTTCAGACATATGATAGTGACTTTCCTATGTGTCAACAATATCCACAAGGAAGCACCTCAGGGGGTGGCACACAGAGCTTATGCTGCTAAATAAACTAAATAAAGAGTTTGGTTTGAAATTCCATTGTATATCACCTGAAGAAGGTTGTAGTGTACAATGGCCAAAATGTTGTGAATATGGCAATAAAGATGAGGCCAACAGTCCAAACGATGTAAATAGTTACAATACCTCATCTCAGACTATAGACTGATAGTAATATTTTATTTTTTATTTTTCTCCACCGGTAATGTTTTTCATTTTTTTTACCCAACTTAGAAATAATTCATGATATTATTTCTGATATAATATTATACTAGTGATGACTATTGTAAATAATTAGGTTTCAATAACATTTCCATTTTATTGGAAATGTTCTTTATAAAAATTTAGTGAGGGTACCGGCACTAATTAATTGAAATGGTTAAAAACTTAAAACTTATGAAATGTTTGGGTAACTGAAATTAATTGGTAAGGGGGATCAGTGAAAACAAAATAAAAGTGAAAAGCAAGTTATCGCCCCTTTGTGCTGAAGTCCAAACACGTGATAATCATAAGAGTAAGATATTTATAAATCGAAATTACCGGATTTTCATTATCAAGTCTTGAAATATAATTGCAACATGTTTAACTCTACAAGATTTTGTTGTATTCTGGTGGCGTTTCTAATTTTATATTCTCTCGTATGTGAAGCTTTTATTCCTCGAATGATTCATGGTCGACCGAAAGGTGGTATGGTGAGGGGTTCCATAAAGAAAAATGTTTTTAACAATCATACTTCAGAAGATTTATGGTTTATTCAAAAACTCGACCATTTCACACCTTCCGATACACGTACTTGGAAACAGGTGATATTTTTATTTATTTATTTTTTATCATTTTTACTTCATAAGAATCGAAAAACTTGCAGCTGGAAGGAAAAAGGAATAGTTAAAAACAAATTTCTAACTTTTTCTAAAACTTCCAAATTTTGGCTGCTAAATTTTCGATAACTTTTTTAAATTCTTATTTTAGCATTTTTTTTTTTTTTTTTTTTTTCAAGTAAAATTGCAATCTGCTGATTTTATAAAAGAACAAAAAATATTGACTATCGGTGTTGATTCTGGCCATCGTTAATATTTAATGAAGACATTTCAAATCCAAAGGAGTATTATTCGGAATATGAGTCTCATTCAAGAAACTATTGGTGAAATAAGGGAGATAAATCAGTATTTTCGTCTAAAAAAAAAAATCTTTTGAAATGCTAAACTGAACTATATTTGGAGTCCATTATCGAGGAAAATGTTCCAAAAGTAAAAATAAGAATATTTTTCCTACAAGGTAGCAAATCTCATAGAAAAAAGACGGGATTTTTTCCCACGGGTAATAGGGGATACGAGTGAAATGCAAAGTTTTCGGATTTACCCAGTTCCCCAAAAATAAAATGTTTGTAGCGAAACATCAGAATTTGGGTAAGAAGGACTTAGCAACATTTCAACAATAAGATTCAAATTGTATCACAAAAAAGGTTTATACCTTTTTCAAATGCGATTTTATACAGTTACACGTACTTATTAACCTCTCTCTCTCTCTCTATATATATATATATATATATATATATATATATATATATATATATATATATATATATATATGTATCCTTGTGCAGGTATGCAGAAAATAGAAAAGAACACGTTGGGTGCATAATCCGGGGTTCCTTAGTATTTTCGTTTTTATTTTTAAAAAACAGTGCTCCATACAGAAGTAGAGCTTATATTATAATAATATTTTTTGTTTAAAAATATGATTCCTTCGCTACATAAGAGTTCTCATGTTTCAAAAACGTGAGCCGAAATCATCCAAATAATTAATAAAATTAAGTTGGATTGAGGTGTTTAGTCACGTTTCATCTTCAAGCGAAATTTTAGGAATAAGCTATCTCTCGGTTTACGTGTATTTTTACAGAATTTGTTATTGTGGGAGTGGCTATACTATTTTCATTCTTTAAGTGGTCAGGGAGTTAATTCTTATCAGTAGATTCATCATCCTCTGAGAGGTTTTGCTAAGGTTGGGTAGGGTATCCATTTCAAGGCTAATGTTTACGGTCATCCTTTAGTTGGTTCCCTGTGAAGGATATTTTTATGGCGCGCCTACAGTCGTTCTGTGTCTGGAGAATTTTCTCTTATTCTTGTCTATCTGATTATCTATTTATTTATTTGTTTATTTAAGTGGGTGTTTAATATACAGATCGCTTTGCATTGAATTTCGTTTTTTTTTTTTTTTTTTTTTTTTTTTTTTTGACGAACCAACCTCTCAGAGGATGATGAATCTACTGATAAGAATTAACTCCCTGACCACTTAAAGAATGAAAATAGTATAGCCACTCCCACAATAACAAATTCTGTAAAAATACACGTAAACCGAGAGATAGCTTATTCCTAAAATTTCGCTTGAAGATGAAACGTGACTAAACACCTCAATCCAACTTAATTTTATTAATTATTTGGATGATTTCGGCTCACGTTTTTGAAACATGAGAACTCTTATGTAGCGAAGGAATCATATTTTTAAACAAAAAATATTATTATAATATATTATATATATATAAAGAAATCAAGGTATCGCTGATTCTAACGTCCAAAAACTATTTCTTCGTGAAAAATGCTGAATTACCTCCCTTAGATATCACTACTTATCGCTCACTAAATCACACTTTTTTCCACATAAATAAATATAATTCAACATTTTGTGATCAATACTACTTAGAATTTGTATTTTTTAAAACTAAAATAACTGAAATAAAGATCATAATTGTATTCTTTGGGTTTTAAAAATCTTGCATCAGAAATAAAACTATTATTTATTGAATTCCAAGTATCACTTTTTTTACCAAGTTTTCCATATACTCGCAAGACATCTTCATAACTTCATGTTTTTTCACGTGACAACTGATTTATGAACTTTCCTGTTGCAATTACAATGTTTTCTTTCACATGAATCGTCAGCTAAGAAGCATGACACCATGACAGTGTTAAAAAAAAAAAAATCAAAAATTCGATTTTTAACACAACTTTTAAGCATTAATCAGTGAATTTTCTAATTTCTCTCATTTATTTATTTATTTGGAGTCTTTATAATTCCAGTGAATTTAAGAACTCACTGATTTTTTTACTCACATTATTACATCTGATTGGTACAAGGTTACAAATATTGAGCATCCAATGAAAATCAAACTCACTACACAATGGAAATAGTTTGATAGACTCACATGCTCGCCCTTAATACCCCATAAAAACATGTAGATATTTTCTAAGTTTAGTCTGGCACAAGGCTATGAGTGATCACAACTAGTGAGAATCAGCCTCACAACAGGAGTAATAAAGACTAGTTTGAATTTGTGGTGGTTGTGAATATAAACTTTAAAAATCTATATAAATTATGATTTGTTACAACATGCAAATTATACAGATTCAAATTCTAGCAAACCCATTTATTAGAACATATTCTATTAATTAGTTTCAGACAAAATAAAAAACTCTCTTTAGGGAAAATTATTAAGATACAATATCCCAACTGAGTAGATAAAGTTTCAGCTTTTAAGCATGTATAGTTATTAAGTTATTGGAAAATTTATACCCTTAAAGTAACACACTTTCAAAGTGAGCTGAGCATTTTTCAGTTAAGTATGTCTACTAGCTTTTCATGCAAGGCATAAATGAAAGGACAATGTATAAAGTAGTTGGAGTAAAAGTCTGAGTAGAAGTAGGAAAAGGAGTCAGTAAGAAATCTAGTATCTAGTTACTAGATTACAGTAATAATGACATGAAAGAGTATGGTAGATCAATTTTTGAACTATGAAAGTTGGGGTTGTGTTATGGAGTGGTTTCACAGTGAAGGCTTGTATTTGTACTAAGTCAGTCCTAAAATAGGTTCGACGTACAAAACGTTAGGAACTTGATATAATAGGTAATGATGCAGAGTAATCTAGTTGCGGTCGCTGATACTTTAGTATCTGACTGCCCCCCCCCCCCACTGAGCAACTCCTCGTTACTCTTACTACTCCTACTTATTATAGGTGGGAGAGTCTATTAACTATAGAATAGGTGTGTTCCACTATAACAGGTTGCACATGATAAATAACAATACAAAATATTTTTTCCAAATCATTACCGTTTATTGCGGAGACAAATTTAAAGATTACATTTAGGTTCAAAACTGTAGCATTGGAATTTCATTCCAGTGATCAGTGAAATCTTTATAGCACAGCCTTATAAAATTTACAATTTACTGAAGGTTTGCAAGTTTTATATAGACAAGATGCATGGCACAATCACATTATTACTAAATCATTGTGCCATCAAATATGACCTTCATTTACTTTAAAGGAAGATTATACTGAACAATTTAGCTGCATTATGAAGTGCAGTAGTTTTAGTGATTTTCAGTAAACAATGCAAATTTAAAACATTTTCTCTTATAATTTGTACCCATCAGTATTATGATGTTATATACACGTTTATTTATTTTTTATTTTTATTAATTATCATCTAACAAATCTTATTCATTGAGTAGCGTTTTTTGTAATCTTTTGCATTGCATATTTTGCTTGTACTGATACATAAACAGAATTCTGGTTTGAATATATTTTCCATTGAATGTAACTAATACAAAAATATCAACTTTATTTGGATTTATTCTTGAAATAGTAAAATTTGAAGTCAGTTTGTAAGTAAAACCGTGCAGAAATTAAGTATTTAGGTACATTTTTTCAGGTAATATTTAAAACTCAAAAATTGGTGAAAGTTATGAATGTAATTTTTGATGCCAGTGCTTATCACATCAAACTCCAGCTTTAACCCTTAGTGCAATGTTGATTTTTTTCAAAAATCAAGTAAAAAATTGACCTGCCCTAATGAAAGAGTAGTTTTGATAAATATGACTCTATAACGAGGTGTTCTTTAGGGAAAAATAAGTTAGAAAGTGTTGTTTTTTTTTTGTTTTTTTATAAACCAAAATGAAATCATGAAATTGAAAACTAGCAATGAAAAGATAAATGGCAAGTCCAGTGTGAACTTTAAAAACTATTGATTCTATTTTTCTTTTTCTCCCAACCTTTCATAAAATTCTTCTTACTCATGCTTTCTCTGCCCAAATTTTTCAAGTATAATAAAATAAAATAGAAACCTAAGGTCAAACGTCATTCTATTGAATTACAAAGTTTAAAACCTACAAAATCTGAAACTCATTGTGATAAAAATTAGTTTCATGTTTGCATTTAAGTTGAAGTTGGATTTTAAATTTTTGTTTCAGCAATGATTGTGCAATTTCATAAATATTAAAAATTCTTATCAATCTCCTGACATTCATAGCAATAATTGATTTATAGATTAAAAGAAATCAGTAATATTAAATGTCACTGCAAATAAAATTTTTTCAAAAATTTATTTTTATTTTTTTGTTTGTATGGTAGAGATGTACAATAGGCACTGTAGCTAGAAATTATATATTTTCAAAATTCTTCAAATCATGAATATAAAAAAAAAAAGTTAAATTTGATAAAAGTTAAAGGGGGGTGGGGAGTTTGCTATGTAAATTCATTGCAAATTGATCTTCCTCTGGAAGCCAAAACAAAATATGTGACTTCTTAAAATGTAAAATCAAATCAAAACAAAAATAAAAGTTTTTGAAATCATAATCTTTTTTTCAGATATTACAATTGAATAAATGCTCCAGATTATGATATTTTTTTTTTCTTTCCATCTCTTTTCTTAGTAGATATCCCACAATATGCCACGAATGGTGACATTGTTATAAGGGCCAGGGTGCAAATTTACTGTAGATGACCCTGCAATCAAGTCACTCTTTAGACATTTTTGTCATAGTGATTTGTTTTCTCCTTGTTCAGAGTAGCATTTTTTATTTCCAAATTGTGGTCAGTCTTGTTATGGTGGGCAACCAACACATTTGATGTATTATTTTGTAAAATGTCACTTTTGTGTTCATATAATCTTTTATTTAGATTCCTTGAGGTTTCTCCTATGTATTTTTTGTGACAATTATTACAGGTGATTGAGTGAATTCCTCCTTCAAGTTTTAGCTTATTGTTTTGTTTAGTATTGACTAAGTCTTTTATTGTTTCAGAGGTAGTAGTAACAAATTTTATGTTGAATTTAGATAGATTCTTTCCACTTGTAGATGTAAGAGTGTTGGTAGGACAATATATTTTTTTGATTCATTGGATTTGTTAGGGGGTGCCATTTTTCTATTTTGAAATATTTTATGAGCTGTTTGTTTCACATTGAATATAAAATAATTAAGGTACTTACAATTTCAGCCAAGAAGTACCCCCCCCCCCCAATTTCTGAAGTTTGGTTATTTGGCCTCATTTTAGGAAGTATAAGGTCAGGCAGGCCAGGCCCAAAACCTTTTGGCACTCACTTGTAGAAAGTAATGTGAACTGAAATACCTTCCTTGCACTCCTTTGGGGAAGATAGAGATGAGATCCCCACTGCATTACAATAACAATCCAATCTTTCTTTCATACAAATGAATGTTCAAAAAAATAATAATGTATTAATTAATATATTCACCTTACGATAAGTTAAGGATTGTTAATAATAGTTTACAAATAAAAGAGAAACATTTTTTCCTATCTTCCACATTTACTTTTATCCAATCAGTTATTATTAGCATTTCTAAATCGTTTGCCATATGTGGCCTCATTTCTATAAATGAGGTCTAATTTATTTCAGTTTAAGTAAATAGATGAAATTAATGTTGAATTTAACATTGTTTTTGTCTGTCTCAAGCTTATCAATAATTGAAGTTGTGTTAAACAGTTATAGCCAAAAGGTAATTTTTAATTTTTTTTTTTTTTTTTTTTTTTTTGACTAATATATCTTAAAAATCCAGACTCAGCAAGAAAAACTCTGATATGCAGCAGAAATTTTGTTGCACTCATCATGATTTTCAGTCAGAATTTTTATAATTTTGCAGAGTCAGAAAGTCTGCTGGGATTACATTCAAATTTTTAAAAAAATTTAAAAAAAACTAGAGAACAAAATGTGTTTGCATGAATCTTTTTTTTTTTTTTTTTTTTTTTTTTTGAAACCATGGGGAAACAAAATTTAAAAAAATAAGTTGAAAGATGAAATAAAGAAATAAATTAAAAAAAAATATTCAGTGTCCTCAAAGATTTCCAGTAAAGAGAAGCTGATTTTCAATTTCAGGTTGGCTGTAAGCTTTTGCATACACCATTACAAATTTTTTGTAAATTTACTAAGAATAGTTTCCTAATCTCACTGAAAAAGAAAAGAAAATCTTTTTTTTTTCTTTTAAAAATGCAATTATCCCACAATCTAACAAAATCATTTAGGTGATTAGATTACTGACCCTGGTGATAATCACAGCCTGCAACATTTAGAAACACACATTACAAATCAGATTTTATAAGAGAATCTTCAATCTGGAGGGGAGTAGTTGTTAGATTACCACCCGCTGATGATGATCACAGGCAGAGAGATTTTGAATTGTCATCCACTGATGATAATTACAGGTGGCAAAAAATCTGAAAGAATCCCTCTTTCTGTGATTTTTTTTTTTTCATTGCAAAAAGATGTATTCTTTTTACTCTTGTAAAAATGTAAGTACCTCAACTGCAGATACTGACGGTTACTTTGAACTTGCTACATTTAATTTAATTTCTCATTTTTCCTTTTATAAAATGTCCTATCAAAATATTTGTTAATATTTCTTGGTTTATATTCTGTCTTATTTTTCCTTTAGACTCTCACGAGTACACCAAAAATTGTTTGTCAGTCAAATGTGCCAGGAGGCATGTAAAATCTCATTAATTGTTGACACCTGTAACAAGGTGCAATGCATGGTCTTCAGTGGCATTTTGAACATTTGGACAACGAGGGAAACTTGAGAGTACTCATCTTCTCTTCAAATAACATATGACAGGTGTGTTCTGTATTTTGAGATAAGGAGACATGCCTTTTCTCATGGACACCAATATGAAGTAAATGCAATCTCAGATGAAATTTTAACTTGATTTGCAAATTGCATTTTTCATGCTGCTGTTAGGCCATATATGAAAAGGAGCTGAGCAATCTTCACTTTCCAGACTCAATAGTCCAAAAGTATCTACACGGCCTTGTGAGTGATGGATTATTTCCTGCTCTACAACTCCTTTCTCTCAGACTATACATTGCAAGCTTTTTGCTACTTTATTGCTATATTCATGGAAAGTATTCAGACAAACTACATTCTTTAGTTCCAACAGTTCTAACCCTCACAGCTAAGACCCGCCATACCACGCACATTGCAACAAACCACTCTCCTTCCCTTCATATTCTATTAGTTCCATTTGAACAGCTTCTTCCCATAAACGGCTATTTTGTGGAACCGACTCCCAAGAGGATGCTTATACAATCATTTTCAAGTCTAGAGTTATCTTCCCTACATATCCTCATAAACTGTGCTCCTTATCTCTTACTCTGTAACTCTCTGCCTCGAGTGTCTCTTGGGCCTTGTACAGAGTGAACATTATTGTAAAAAGAAAAAAAAATGTTAGCTACACACATCCTAATGCCATTTTCTTTCTCACGTGCTAATTTTCTCATCATACAACAACAAAAGCAACTATTACTCACTATAAGTTCTTTATCATACACTTTTACTACAGCCTTAAAGTATGTGATGATTACACTGGAAAGTCATTAATTTTAAATGTTAACTGTAGTTTCCTCCATATAGCTGATAACATTTGACTGAATAAATGTATGGAAGATAGTGAGAAAGAATTAATTTGTGAAATCTGAATGACTGCAAAAACTATTAATAATAATTAATGCTAATTACAACATGTGGACCATTCATTAATACATTAATTACTATTTTCTTGAAGTTTAATTTGTATTAAAGAGAGATTGGATGTTATTGTTATGCAGAGGTGATTTCATTTCTGTTGTATTTTCTCCAAAGGTGTGCAAGAAAGGAATTCTCAATTTTTTTTATAGTATATTTCATGTACTAATGACTTTGCTTCCCAAAATGGTGTTGAATGAGTGTATGTCAAAGGTTACTTGATTATTAAAGCTTTGATTGGTCAAGTTTTGTTGTCTGATATGGAATTAATGATCTTAGAATTTTTGTTACTAATTATTATGTATAAATATCAATTTCTTACAGCATAGAACTTTCTGAACAATTCCTTTGTTTTTTTGTTTTTTTTAAATTTTATTTATTTATTGAACTTTAATCATCACCTTATATTAATTGTCCTCCTGTGTATAAAAAATTTGCTATTGTTCATGATGTTAACAAGAAAAACAAATTCAAATAACACGTCAATTTGTTTGTCTATATTTTGAGATGAGGTATTTTAATTATTTACACTATTTACATTGTTCAGACTGTTGTCGTCATTTTTATTGCCATATTCACAATGTTTCCTTTTTGTTGTACACTTGTTCTAACCATGTTTAGGTGACATACATTGGAATTTCAAACCAAACCTTTTAATTCATGGCAGTGGATTGTTTTAATTCCCCAAGGACACACATGGCCTAATGGATAAAAGCATTGGTTGAAGTAATCTAAAAAGTGACTTGAGTTGTGTGTTCAATACCTGACCACAGCAGAAGGAACAAAATCTTGGAGAATTGAGAAGGGGAATTAACTGAGATATGCAAAAAAACCATGAAATGTGGAATTAGAACAATCTACCCTTGTGGAATAAATGGTTCGAAATTCTAATGTTTATCACCTGAAGAAGGTCAGAGCATACAATTGCTGAAATGTGAATATGAGGAAAACAGTTCAAATGATGTTACTAGTGCAAATAATATCAATTAGTTTCTTTCATTTTTAAAAAAAAATTTTTCTACAGTAAAAGGTGTTCAGGTACTTAAGAAAATCAATATTTTTATTGCTACTCAATTATTAGAAACTAATCTGACTTTTGTATCTCTCTACTTGTGACACTTATTTTCTCTTGGAAGTGTAACATGTGTTTAGACTGATTCTCTTGAGAAACTTTTATCAATGAAGCATTGACTTTGTGGTCTGTGATACTTCAAGACTGTATCACTAAATCAATTCTATATATTGATTTTTCAGAGAAGACACAAATGTCAGATCTGAAAAATGAACTAACAAATTTAAAATATCAGCTAAAGTATTTGAGAAAATCATATAGATCACAAAAATAGCATTAAAGCAGAATCCCACCCACACTCTCTAAAAAAAAAAAAAAAAAAAAAAAAATTCATATACAAGACGTTACACAATTCGTTCATCTGTTAAGGTATATAGTATTTGCCCATGTCTTACCAGATATTTCAATCATTTTTCAAAATCATTTCCCTAGAAAAGAAAATCCTTATTTTCTGTCAATTTTTAGAGAGGAGAGGGAAGCCATTTTATGCCTTAAACTAAAAATTCTGAGTCAGATTTTGCATTACATTTAAAACAATAGCACAGATTAGAGTTGAAGTAACAATGGCCAGTTCTAGCCACAATGGCAGTTATAGTAGCCATATTAAAAAAATAGGTAAAAAATTGTTGTTAGTAAAATTTGTGATAATAGTTATAAAATTTTGTAATAAAAAAAAATGTGTCTATCTATATCAAAGATTATTTTCACCTAAAATAATGTCAATCAGTGTATTACTAGGAGAATGTTTTTAAAGCAAGCAGATTTTATTTATCAGTCTCTCTCTCTCTCTCTCTCTCTCTATATATATATATATATATATATATATATATATATATATATATATATATATATATAATTTTTTTTTTCTACATATATGTATGTATAAAAATAACAGATTGAAGAAGGAGCAATTAAACACTTGACATATGTAATAGAATGAAATACTTAGACAGAAAATATTAAAATTGCTTATATTTGTACAGGTATATTTACAAATACACAAAGTTTAACTGTTAAATCTATCCTTTTTTACCATACAATACTCATAGGCTGGGAAAATAACACAGAAAAACTTGGGAGTGTCCATCATGTGTGCAAAGATTGCCAATCAGTCTGTGGTACTCCCCACTCCCAACATAGGGCCATGCCAGTTTCCTTCTCTCTCTCTCTCTCTCTCTCATACATATATGTGTGTATGTATACATATAAACCAGGGACACATACCTAATGCAATCAAGGGTCTCTAGAATTCCTGAAAACACTCCACTTCTTCAAGTCAGTACCTCTTGGCAGATAATGTTCTTAGTAATAGTTTGATCTCTTCTCCTTCCTTGTCTGTCTATCTCTATCACCTTAACCCTTACATCTGACGGTTTGCAAGCTCTAGAGTATGCCACATGCCCATGACTGAACACTGGCTGAGGGGTAAGAATAATCCCACCTTCTCAAATGTCTGCCCCTGGGACTTGTTAATAGTTATGGCATATGACAAATGAACAGGAAACTGGGTTTTCTCAAAGATGAATGGCAAGTTAGTCGCTTGGAGCCAGCTTTAGTCTGGGAATGAGGACAAGTCTGCCAATTAGTGAGGTGCTAATCAAGGCAGCCTCAAATGAATTTTGATGCATGGCCACCACTTCAATCTTGTACCATTGCAAAGTCCATTCTGGATAGAAATGTTACGAAGTAGCATTACTATTGAGCCAAGTTTTAAACTCAATTTATGAGGAGGTATTCCTGATGGTGTCAAAGAGTTTAGAAATTCAAGTGGGTAGCGCTTAGCCTCAGCAGGATCATCTGTCAAAACTTTGTCTGTACTATAATAAGTGCAGCAGTCACCTGGAAGTTATCTCAAAACTTCTTCATTGATCAGGAGGCAATCTGAGTTCTTTGGCAAAAGAATTACTCTGCTCATTCTCGCTTCTTGTTGAAGATATCATCCACCAGAGAGATGTCAATGCATGAAATTTGAGGCACTTTTATGTCATCAACAGCAAGATTAGGATCTTGCGAAGCTACTGATGTTCCATTGCAAGATGCAAGAGCCATACTGCAAATTCTCTTTGATTTGATGTTGTCCTGATGTTTTAACTTGATCTGTATTGGATGAAAATCAGCCATAGTGGAGAATATTTAGTACAGATTTTAATGATTGCCTCATGAGTTCCTCTTGGCAATATGGGTAGGACTTGCCTAAAGTCTCTCCCTAAAAGCACAACTTTATCACCAAAAACAGCAGCAATGCCAGTGATATCTTGCAAGGCTTTATCAATAGCATGAAGAGCAAATGAAGGGAACATAGAAGCCTCATTCAAGATGATCAAATCCAGGTTTCTTAAATAATTTGCATGGTCTGAAGTGACTGGTACATTACAAATGCTGTCCTCCGTGAGTGGGACAGGCAATTTGAACAAACTATGGATAGTCTTTCCACCTGACAATAGTGTAAAGACAATACCTGTCCAACCACCACTGCACATGTTGCTATTGTTCCTTTGCAGATAAGAAATTATGGCATTAAATGTAAGTTTTACCACACCCTCTGGTGCATGTAAATAGAAACAGGAGTGGTTGGGCACCTCACCTCTCCTCTTCTTATCAACATATTCAAGCACAGCATTAGCAATCAGTCTGTTCATCAGTAAGTATTATAATATCT
>OZ010587.1:34839203-34966703 GCA_963932145.1 Acanthosepion lycidas
CAGGCCAGTCCAATAATATAAGATATTCTTGCACTTTGATGCATGGTGTGCAACTATGAATCAGTATACTGCAACCGTGTATGTACATGTGCATCTCTAGATTATCCTGCAATAGTTCCAAATACTTTTGACCATTCACGGTTGGTTCTGGAAATATAAACCTATAATAGAGAATTGTTAATTTATGCCAGGCAGTCTTAAATTTTTGGCCAACATTGTATACAGATATAAGTTTTCAGATTGCTTATTTGATAATGTTTCATGAAATTAATTTTAATGCACATCAGATTAAAAATAAAATCAAGATATGACATGATATCAAACTATATAATAATTATCAATGTGTATTTATTTATATATTTCCTGTCCTGTATGAGGAAGGGAGGTAAATCAAGTTAATAAATTTATGAGTGATTACTTCCATTAGTTATTTTAATAATCTATACAAATATTTATCTGCATTTAGACAAAATTAGTTCCTGAGTAAAATTAATTATTGTGTTGGCAATTAAGTTCCTGCTGTTTTTTAAATTTAAATTTTTTAAAAAGTTTAATAAAAAGTAACAACTAATTAATCAATAATCCCTTGTTTACAACTTCTTCAAATGCTCCTACACTGTTATAGAGAAGCATCTTCACTCGATGGGAAAGGTTCAGAAGTGTGTTCCACATGCTCTAAGTGACAACAACAAAAATTAATGAGCCGCAGTCTCTGCTTGTTCGTCACTGCTCAATTCATGGACACAAGCAACAATTTCTTTATAGAATCATTACTGGTGATGAAAAATGGTGCCTGTACATCAATATGAAGCAGCACAAGGAATGGCTTAGCTCCAGTAGACAAGCGATACCACGCATGAAACAAGATCTACATCTCCATAAAATGATGTTGTGTGTATGTTGGGACTGGGAAGGGATTATTCATTATGAATTGCTTGAATGGAACCAAACAGTCAACGTGGAACTCTATGTTCAATAGATGGAATGATTCAACATGGCTATTCAAGAGAAAAGACCTAACCGGCAGCATGGAGTTCTTTTGCTGCATGACAACGCCCACACTCATATCACAAGTATGACCAAGGAAGCCATTCAAATGCTTGGCTGGGAAGTGCTGCCATACATGCCATACTTTCCCAATTTGCCACCAACGGATTTCCACCTCTTTCAATCTCTTTCAAATGCTATGCACAGAGTTTCATTCAATATATGCAAAGGTTACAAAATAACGGTTTTAAGGGTTGAATATTACTTATAAGTCCATGCACTGTCTATCCTCTTTGGGGATTAACATAAGCTTGTACTATTACATGCATATGATCATACAGTAGTTGAATACTATTCTGTAGCACATTAATTTGCTTCTTGCACCTGTTGCTGCAGTACAGCAAACGTTATAGAAGAACTTATAGAATGAATCAGGTGATGTCTCCTCATGTCTTATACATATTCAATAGAAGATAGGTTACACAAACATACAAGCTAGGGAAGTTATTGAACATCTTCCAGAGTGTATTGAGTAGATTGGGAATCATATAAGTAGGCATTACCCTGCTGGAACGACATTTTAAACTTTGGTTACAAGAAAGGCTTTAGAATGGATGTATATGGTACTCAGGAATTGAAATTAATGTTGTTCCTTCATACCAGGGATGATAAGGTATTAATTTAGAATAACTGTGATGATGCCAGCATAATACAAATTTTTTTCATTAGAATTCCATTATATTTATTCTAAAAGCATCTAATTACTTTAAAAACATTGCTTCTTGCCAGAAGATGTGAGATGTCTTCACTGCAAACTGCAATAACTTGTATGAATGTAGCACTTGCTTTCATTACTGAACATTATTTGATTTCTCAAATGAATGACCACCAGAGGCATGCATGAAATTGTTGACTGGCTAGAGGTATATGTGTCTATAGTCCAATGATCTATGCTGACACTCCTGGGATCACATTTACTCTGATCTATGTTGAGGATGACATGTATTCTGCCAATGTTGGCTTTAAATTGATCTTGGTGGACATCTGTACTGTGTGGCCATCAAGAACTTCAGTTTCAGTCTATATTTCAGAGATGAGGTATTGTAATTATTTACATTGTTTTAACTGTTGTCCTCATCTTTGTTGCTATATTGTTCTAGTTCCATGTGCCATGCCTCTTCTGGATGTCTCAGTATCAGTTAGCTCAACTATCCAAGTTTTTGAACTCACAACTCTTTAGGATTCAACCAATGCTTTTATTCACTGGGCCATGTATCTTTGAGGACATCAGTGTATGAATTCTTGGTACTTATAAACCTATAATTTGAATTTGATTATTTGACCAATGTGGTCAACATCAATGCTTCACCATGCTATCATATCCAACTTGTGCACCAATTCTTTGAAATGCTACCCTCAAGAAAGCTACAATTTGACTTCACTCAAATCACTGTAATTCAAAAAAAAATACTTATACATCTCTCTGACATGACACCTGGTTGGACTGAACTCTTTCACCACAATGATACTTCTGGCTGCATTCATTGCTGTCTGTGTGATGGTGCACTGTCATGAGTGTTACTATATCACAAGATGGTGAAAGATTTTTGAAAATTTATCAAATTATCCACTATCCTCTGGCATATACATATTATACCCAGATCAAAATCAGCCTTGTCCTTCAGGTTGTTGCAATTTTACTTTTCATATACAGGCTGTGTCAAAAGTAGCATCTGATTTTTGTTTTTACAACTATCAGTTGATTATTTGTTTATATTTGGACAGAAATTGTCAGTTGACTGTTTACCATTGGTATTACAGTGTACCAAAAGGTAGAAATGAATGAATGAAATGTATATCTAACCATTTACTCAGGCAGTTGGGAATTCTTAAGAAACTGTACCAAGCTGTTTTACTTGCAGTGTTGATAGTACTTATTCTCGTGATCAATGCGCATTTGCAGCCAAGCAGATGCAGAGTGGCACACATATTCAAAGAGTTTGATATCCATTTCCTCAAACTTTGCAGTGATCTGAACCTTCAGTTTCTGAATGGTACAAGGCTATTCATAATAAATAAGGTCTTTCATGAGCTCCAAAAGAAATTTGGAGTTATGTCTGGGGAGTGTTCCGGCCATTTTCTGGGAAATCTTTCATCCAGCCATTTATAAAACAAAAAGAATTAAGAAAATGAATAATCTGTAAGACAGATATTGACAACATGACTCCACAGAACCTGGGTGCTACTTTTGACTCACCCTGTAGAATAAGAGATGAATATGCAATCATAAATGTTTTTCATAAATTTTTTACTTTTTTTTATTACAAAAGAGCTCTACATATTGATCCACATTATGAAGAAGCCGGTCGTTGTCTTCACTACATAGGCTACAGTAACAAAGTAAAACATCTTTTCAAGTAAATCTTGATTGTTTTGATGGAAGAAATTATTAATATTTTATTGTAGTGCCATCAAATATTAAAAAATTCAGACAATCTAGAATTTATTTCAAAAATAGTATCTAAAAATTGATTCTGTTTTCAATATTACAATTTCCATTTTTCTACCTGTGGTTAAAGGATTAACTTTCTGTCTTTTTCTTTATCCTCACACTTTCTCTAACTACAACAGAAAAAAATGGTTGAATAAGAAACAAATTCCATAATTATTCAAAGAACAGGAAAAGTTGACATTGTCTATAATTTTGAGAAGAATCTTCATCATTCCAAGATTTATTTAGACATTTGAACTCATTCTTTATTTGGCTTATATTGTTCCTACACTGTTTTTGCCCATCTATTTTCCAGCCTGAAATTGAAAGAAAAAAAGCTTTTTTTTTTCTATTTGCTATTCTTTTCTTTCACTCCTTGCTCTGTCCATCTTAAAAAGAGACCCTCACTTTTAATGCACATAGCATACCTGAAGAAGGCTGTAGATTGGCAGAAATATTGTGAGAATAAATAACAAAGGATGAGATCAGTTGTCAGAATTTCTCTTGAAATAAAAAGTACTGATTTTCTTTAATGATTATGTATTTGTATTCTGAAATTAAAACTTTTGATATGTTATTCTGTTAAACTCTTTTAAAAATATAAATTCATTTAAACGTAAAGTGTTATTCATCTTGTTTGAATTTCTTACTATTAATTTTTGGCTAATTTTATTTTTGCTGTTTTTATTCCAACACAACGGTAAACCAAGTCAAAATTAATGGCGTCATCATCTAAGGTATTCACACAACTTAAGACTTTTGTGTCTCCTATTACTAGATAAGAAACAAATGTGGGATGGAGTAAAAATTTGATGATGAAGAATGTCTTCTCTTTGGCTTTCATAATCTAATTAGTAAAGTGTTCCCAAGTAGAAGAGGTGCAAACTCTAATCTTTCATTCTCTATTTTCAATTTATACTGTCTAGTGGAAATCACTTTTTAATATATTTTCCTTTGAATGCTCATTTGAAAACACAACTGTAGGAATTAAATCCTATGTATATTTTTTCAACCAATAAAATTCCATCAGAAGGTTTGTTTGATAAGCAATCATTACAAGGACAAATACTGCCAAAATATGTAGTTGTAGACCTAGTAAGTGGTATTTTTGGACCATTTAGAAAATAGCAATAATAACTCCTTTCACCACTCCTGCAAATTTGAGAAAAAGATTTTCACAAACCAGTATGAAATTATTTTCTAACCAATGTAAACCTTGTATTTAAAAAGTTGACACCTATGTGAAATTAGATTCTGAATCCCTTTACAGCTATAAAAATAGAAGCATGCTGTTTCTTGGGCTCAAAATAATTTTGGAGGCCTGTTTGATTTATATGTGCTTGCACACACAGACATATACACATACTGGAAGGGAATAACCAGCAGCTGCTAAGCTTTTGTCTATGCCCTTCATAAACACATTAGGCTGACTGTCATGAATTCATCTGTTCACACCTCTCACAACACACTACAGACACTTAATTACTTGATAAAACAAACTTCACTGCAAGGAAAATTGAATATTTTATTGTTATTGAATGTTTCTGAAAAGAATAAGTGTCATTTCGATTGACATTCTGCTTCTGTTTTTCCTCCAGAAAATAACCTTTTATATGTTACATTTAAAAAAAGGTGTTGTTGTTTGGAACCCCAACACTCAGATAGCAACAAAAACCTAAAACTATTTTAGTAATGAAACGCACTACCAACTAAAGCAATTTAAAAAGCAGAAATGATTTATGGACAAAATTAGAGATAATGCATTTATTGCATATAAATACATTATTGCCAATTTTGTTTTTAATATTTTCAGTTACAGCTGTCACGTCCAGTTCAGTGTTTTATGACTGTTGTCATACTTTTCATATTTTAAATAGTAAATAACAAGCCTCCAGAAGCAGCAGTGCACAAGAACGATAGCTTGGAATGTGTTGTCAGCCATGCTTGATCTCCTCTGAGTTGTTTTGGTCATTAATTGTCCTCTCTAGCCAAACCAATCCAGGGGGTGAGGATGATCTTAAAATAATTTATTAATACTTTTTAAAAATTTTATACAACTATCTGAATGCTGTAATCAAAAGTAACAGCAATAAAAGAAAAAGTAATCACAAATTACTACTCAAACATTTTAATAGAATCTAACATAGAACAGTTGGTCTTAATGATCTTAGTTGGAATGTGGTCACTAGGCTTGCATGCATTTCTCTCTTTTACAACTATAAGATGTAGTCCCACATGGTGGGGGGGTGCCCCCCACTGGGACATTTTCATGGTTATACTTTCCTATCTTGAATTTTTGTACTCTTTCACACACGTGTCTAGCATGTAGGTCTACACAAATTTTACACACACAAAAACACATTCTCTAATTTAAATGTTTTCTTATTGTAATTCTTTTGTCAATACATGTGTTGTCATTTGTTTTCTAGTGTCTTACTCCTTTATTACTTGGACTCACATTTGAGTATGCAATAATTGTATTTCAAAAAGTAATGCTTGTTATGTTTTCTACCTAAACACAACAAGCATTCCCATCACACCCTTCTTTTCTACCATTGTGGCATGCTAGTAACTTGTCTGGCAGTGGGATAGGGTATAGGGAGAAGTGGATTCATGCCTTTCTTAATAGTGAAAAGTAAGCATTTGGACTCAGCAGATTGTCTTTTTTGTGCCCCTCATGAGATTCATTCATTGACACACACACACACACACACACACACACACACACACACACACACACACACACACACAGCAGCAGTTAAGAGCGCACGCTATGAATCATCCTGCAGAATAGTTTCTGTTTTATGCTTTAATTGTGTTTAAGAAAATGTTGAAAAATCAGAATTGATCAGTTTATTGAAAATAAAATATATATATGACTGTAAAAAATAAATCACCAAATTTAATTTAATGATACAGTAGAAAGCCCTTGATGAACTCTAAAAAAATGTTAGAACATCTTTTTAATGTTAGAAAAAAAAACGTTTTTTTTTTTGTTTTTTTTTTTTTTTGTGTGTGTGTGTGTGTGTGTGTGTTTTTTTTTGGTTTTTTTTTAATATTATTTGTTGTATACTTTTTAAAAATCTACTTATTAATAGTTTATTTAATCAACAAAGTATAATATAAGTTCTATGACAATATTTCCAGTAAAGTTATTAAAACATCCAGAAGTTGAAGATGAATGACATTAGATTGTGTAGCCAACTTAATTTGGATTTTTTTTTTTTTTTTTAAATTATAATTTTTTCTTTTTTTTTTTTTTTAAATTATAATTTTTTCTTTTTTTTTTTTTAAATTATAATTTTTTCTTTTTTTTTTTTTAAATTATAATTTTTTCTTTTTTTTACTTTATAAATCTTAGAAAAACTAATTCTAAAACTTTCTGTATCTTTTTTTTGTTATAGAGACATGAGTACAGAAAATTTAAAATACTTAAGCAGCATGCAAGCTTTAGCTGATTTGGCTTACTTTCGTAAATCCATCACAAATGAATATGGCTTCACTAAGAACAAGTGGATTTCTTTTGGAGGATCTTATCCAGGTAAATAGATTTTCATTTATTCATATTTCTTAAAATACAAAACTGGAAACTGAGGTCAACACCAAGTAGTGACAGTATGTTTCATGCTTGAATGCAATCTTCAGGCCTTGCATGAAACACTGTCACCACTTGATGTTGACCTTGATGTCCATTTTTATTTATTATATACATTGTTAAACAAAATTTTCTTTTAACATTTTACATTGTATTACTTATCTTTTCACTGCATTTTTTTTAAACTCTTCCCCCACTCCAAAAAATAGCGATAGAAAAAACTGCAATGGTTTTGTTCTTTACTACATTCAAGCTCAATTTTACTGTTGGCATAGTAGGGTGTTTCCAGTATCCAAAAATGTCTCCTTTTCTGTCTTTGGTCTTCACTCCTCGTGTCTCTTATTCAACTTTTGTTTCTAAAGCAAATAACTAATATTGACCATCTTCCTCTTTTAATAAACGTTGATCCAGGCTTATCCTACTTCCATTGTCTCTCTCTCTTAGAAAGAGAGATATGATTTCTCAAGTGCTTTTAAGAGTTGCACTTGATGATTCATCTTTTGTGAGCACATCTACCATTTGTCCTCTTACACTACATCCATAACAATATCACCTCCTGCCCTCCCTCTGTCTCAATCATTTTGCAAACAATTGACATTTCAACACTGTCAGATGCTTTTGACTTTTAATGTTTTTGCAGTATTATTTTCATTGTCTACCTTTAAATGCATAGATAATATAGTTGCTGTCATCTATCTTATAAAAGAAGAGCTGATAGTTTGTCCATCACACACTGTGTATGATTTTACCTGTGTGTATGTAATGTATATGCTTATGTCTCCATTGTGCATGAGTTTTATATAAGTAAATTTAGTTGATTTGAAATTGTTATCTGTAACATGTATCATTGCCTGGGTTGTTCAGATACTTAATCAGAATATAAGCCCCAAAAATGTCTTGTCCCATCAATAACATAACAAAAAGCCATGAAAAAAAAAGAAAATCAATTCTTGGTTTAAAAAAAAAAAAAAAAAAAAAAAAACTCTTGCAAAAAGAAATAATTGGTAAAGTTGGATTATAAAAATATTT
This sequence comes from Acanthosepion lycidas, assembly GCA_963932145.1. Taxonomy (NCBI): domain Eukaryota; kingdom Metazoa; phylum Mollusca; class Cephalopoda; order Sepiida; family Sepiidae; genus Acanthosepion; species Acanthosepion lycidas. Next base: position 34,847,306 of record OZ010587.1, read on the forward strand.
TCTTTTTGTTTGCAAATGTAATTTTTATTGTTTTTTTTTTTTTTCTTTTATTTGAAGGATCACTTTCTGCTTGGTTTCGTTTAAAATACCCTCATCTTGTAAATGGTGCCGTGGCATCCAGTGCTCCAGTCAATTCTGTCTTAAATTTTAAAGGTAATTGTAAAAATGCTTCAAAATTCTTTTCTGCTTTAAAATATCAAACCTGAAAGACTTCATATGAAAATTAATTTATACATTCATTATAATACAGTATGATTTTGAAAAAGAATGCCAATAATGTTTTATAGGTAGATTTTCATTTGTATTTATATTTATTTTCTGTATTATCATCATAAATCTTTCTAAATGACTGCATACTTTTTGACCAGATAGTGGTTGGCTGAAAAATATTGACAGACCTAATATCCGTGAAAGCCTGTTCAATAAATTCTTTCAAAATGAGGACTTTATAAACTGCTTTACTGTATAAAACTACAAAAATGAGAAATTGTATGAATAAAAATCTATATTATTGTATGTGTACATGGTCTGTTCAGAAACTATCCAACCACTTTGAATATATCAAGGAACCAACTGAGTGGCCTTGCTGTCACTTTGCTGCCAATCAAAGGGGACTTTATGATGCACAAATAGACAGATACTCTCTTGTGGGCTATTCAGTTAGCAGTGAGTGAGCTCCTGTGTAATTGTCATTTTCACAGCAGATATGCATCAAGATTTTTTTTTTTTTTTTGAAATGTGAACATTGTCTGTGGCAGCTTCTTGAATGATAAAGAATGCTTTCAGAGATGATTCAGTCAGTGAAGCCAAGATAAAATTTTGGTAATGGTTCTTCAAACTTAGGAATCTGTTGAAAGTAATTCACATTGTGGACAGACATAACCTGTGAAAATGCAGAGTGGTATGCTGGCTGCAGTCAAAGGTAATCGATGATTAACAATGAAAGAATTAGACCTGGGGATTTCACTATCTGTTTGGACATGTATCCAGTCATTCTAATAACTTTATTGTTTGTTTTTTGTTTTTTTTTTCTCTTTTTAGGTCAGGGAGAGGACACTTTTTTTTTTTCTTTTTTTTCTTTTTTTTTTGCAAAACATTGCCTTACTTAGTCCATGATGTAACTCCTTGCAAATTTTGTCTTTTTTCCAAAGCTAAAACCATTTTTTAAAGGGATGAGGTTTCAGAACATAAATGAAATTAATGATAATGTAAAAAAAACAGTTGATACTGATCTTGATGGAGAACTTTGCAAACGCTTTCACAAAGGGATGAGGTCTAGGATAAATGTGATAGAAAGAAGTATGTACTTTGAAGAGAACTAAGGCATCATTGCCCTATGGAAGCTTTATTCATTTTTGGGTAACTCCTACAGAGAGGAACATCACTTGAGCAACCCAGTGCTAATGCTAATGATTGGTCGCTTGTGTTTCACTATTATGGATTTGTTCATGCATTTTCATTTTTTTTTTTCTTTTTGGCAACATTCAACCAAAAACAAAGAATCACTTTTTCATGTTGTTATAAAGACCACAAAATTATGGCTTTTAGTCAAATTTCATCTTTTCCTGGCTTCATGGATTTTATTTTTAATTCACATGAAGTTTCACTTTGACAAATTTCTCAATCGTTGGTCTTGCTTTTTTAATGTCAGACATTGTTTGCTTTCCCACCGGTGTATTCTTGTGCAATCTTTGCTGCTTTTTCACCATGACACACTGTAAAATCTTACTTTTCTGTATGACAGTCAAAAATATTCAATTTTCCTAGAACAGAGATAGGAACAGCAATATGAACCCCATTTAAAAGCCATAGAATTAATGATCACATTCTAGTGAATTAAAACATTGGTTCATCAATTTGGTGGCATAGTAATTGTGAGTTCAATCCTTGGGCTGAGTGGATGGCATAATGGATAATGACTCAGAATGATAAATCAGAGCTGAGTTCAAATTTCAGTCAGGTTTGTTAGAATCACTTATGTGCAAATACCCTTGGAAAAGTTATGAATCTCTTCCTCCCATCTGTGGGTTAAATAGTATGATATATCAGGTGGGAAAAAATCATTATTCTAAAAAAAAAAGAAAAAAATTAAATATTCACTTGCAAAAAAATATATATATATATATATATATATTATTCCAATCCAAAATGTTTCTGCTTTAAATAACCCACAAAGTGTTGATAAGCTATAAAAAAAACAAATAAATCAACAATAAATTTGGGCTAAGTAGTACAGACTTTAAAGTCAATGGAAACTGGTTGAGCAATAACTGAGAAGTACTAAATAAGAACAAGATACCTCTAGACATGGAGAGCAGAATGAGAAAAATTAAATAGTTCTGTCCAAAATTCCCTGAAGGTTTACTTAAATTGACAAGCAATTTTTTGAGGAGGAGAAAAGAGAACATTAAATCTCTTATTGAGTATTATGAATGGTGCAACAAAAAAGACAAAAGTTTTCCATTCAGTTGTGAAATTTGAAAGAAATTTATATTAAATAGCATGAAAAATAACAATAGCACTGAATACAAAAATTTACAAAACAAGTATGCATAACATTTTCCTTTGTGCACCAAACACTTAGACAAGGTAACAAGTTCTAATTATAATTTTGTTGGGCTCTAAAAAACAACAATAATAATTATTATCAACAATATGTTCACACATTTCAATTCATTCAGCTCTTGAAAGGAGTTGAGAAGAATAGCAAATTCACAGGCACTGCTGGGGTTCTGGTTTGTTTGTAAAACAATTCATTTTTACAAATTGAGATGAAACAAATCTTGTCTTTTCATAAAAAGTTCAAAATCAGAGTTAATACATCTAATTTTGTGATAAACTTTCACAAACAGCTATAGAAAGGTAATCTTATATTTCTTTAAATTTATAGAAACTTCTTTCTACTTTCTTTTTATGGCTTTCTGCTTCATCACATTCTTTTTCCTTTGTTAATTCTTTTTCTCTTTCTTCTGTTACTTTCATTTTGTCAAAGTCAGCAGTGACGCCTTTTAGTTTTTTTGTTCAGATCCATGAACCTGCTTGCACTCATTCACCAATACCCTTCTGTTTTCTTTTCTTGGCTCTTGGAAACTGCAAATGACTTTCGCCTGTGATAGCCAAGTCCCTTTTGCTTTGTCAGTCAAACCAAACTTCTCAAATAGCCATATATTGGCTCCAATTTGAATCAGAAATTTGATACTTTGGGTTCTTAATTTACTTCCCCATTGGTTAGAAAATCACAGCATGTGTTTTCTCTTAAACCACACCTGTTTGCAAACTTTATTTACATGGGTTTTGAGACCCATATAGCTTGAGCCTCTTTTTTACACAAATTTGAAAACCAAATTTTATATATGTATCTTTTTCATAAACTGTGAGACTTCAATTTGAGCCTCACATATACAAAGTTTTACCCATCAAATTTGAGCCACTTTTTACTAACAGTGTGGTTTCATTATAGCAGTTCTTTATTAAATGAATACATGTTAATAACTTTCTTTTATTAATAAATGTTTTTGTAAAACATTCCCTAAAAAGAAAGTGTAATAAACAAACTTAGTCTATTGTATTATTTTTTTATTTAACATTTAATTATTTTTTGTATAATTTTACATTTCTTTTTTATATAAATTTTTATAAAGGAGGCCTGAAGGGCACAACAGCTGAAACATTTTGATAATAACAACAAAGATGGAGACATTAGTCTGAATGTAAATTTTTGCTATGGTTTTAAATCTTAATTTTATTTTTATTTATGCATTAAAATAATTTCAACACTAAAGTGACTGATCAAGCCAATCAACTAATTTACTCTTCATGAGAAAAGGAATAAATTGATTTATTACTGTTCCTCCATCAATTACAACTGATTTATACTGAAACGTCATAAAATTGAATATTTACAGAAACCATGAAATTTTGTTTGGATTATCCAAACTTCAAATAATCAGTATTCGGATAATCAACATAAAAAACATAGTTGTATTCTAAACATTATTGTGATGGTCAATTAAAAAAATAATTCATTCCAATTTTTTCTTAAAATCACTAAGTGGTTTCTGTCTGAATTTCTGGGATGAAGATTTATCATTATTTATACTATTTATATTTGAACTATTGTCCTCATCTTTGTTGTTATCACAAAGTTTCATCCATTATACCTGCTGGTCTTCATCAGGTGTATTACCTGATGTCTTGAATAAGTTTTAATAAATTTTTAATGTTTGTTGTTGATAATTACAGTTTAAATTCAGATTAAAAATCTGAAGAGAAATTTGTTGTCTCCTAATTACCTATTAGCACTGATTAAATTTCCACTGATATTTTTTTATCTTAATTGCTTTTCAGTGTAACTACTCAGATTATCAATCTATGGCCATCAGTAACAGAATGGATTAGGAAGAAAAATAAATAATCTTTTGGTGAAATTCACACTCACGTCTTTCATGGAAAATTGAAACAAAATCTCATAACATTACTACTAATGCTATGTGTATGTATGTATGTATGTATATATATATATATATATAATAAAAGCAGTAAGATCAAAAATAGTGCTGTGAGTGGTCAAGGAGAAATAAAACATGAGTTAAATTTGATCTTCTGCTTGCTATGGATATTGTGGATATCAGTTATCAGCAATGGAAAGTGGGATTGTTCTGTTGGTTCAAATTCCAGTTGAGGTTATTGCATTCACTTTCATTGAAATACCCTTTTGTAAGTTATAAATTCATCTGTCCCCAGCTATTTTAAATAGCAAAACAAACTGGGATCTCTAGCTTTGCTTCACAACCAGTCTAGAAGGACAATTTCAAATTCAAAATGGATCAGCTGGCAACTCCACTCTGTAAAAACCTACATTCTATGAAAACAGCAACCATACCGTGGTGAGGCTGTGGTCCTATACTCCACAAGAGTCTACTCAAACTGATGTAGAGGAGGGGCTAGCTAAAGTAAAATTTGTATCTTGAGGCAAAGCAATGTAAGTTCAAGTCTTGCCAAAATCTTGTTCTTCATTTCTGATTTGGACAATTTACTGATGGCTGTAGGCTAATTGAATAGTTGTGATAAAAAGCAAGAAAAATTAGGATGAAAGAAATAAAATTAAAAAAAAAAAAATGTAAAATGGTTGACACAGCTTCATCTAATAAAAATTTAAGTTAAGATTATCACTAATAATACTACTAGTATAAATGGAGCAAGTAAAATTATGAAAGAAATCCTAGTCAAAAATGAGTAATGTTTGACAAGACTTTATATTATAAAAATTCAAGATAATTTTAATATAATAACTAATATAATAATTATATTAATTAGATAATATTAGTTGTGATCAGTATTTTAGAATTTAGTATGGACCCTCTGCATTTGTTATCTTTCTTATCCAAGACTCTAAAGGAAATTTATTTTTCAGACTATCTGAATGTAGTCAAGTCTGCTTTGGTCATGGTGGGAGGCCCTCAGTGTAGCAAGAGAGTTAGTGAAGCTACTTTAACAGTGACGGAATTGTTAAAAACAGACCTTGGTAGAAAGAAACTTCAGAAGATGTTTAGGTAAGTTTTTCTTTTTAGAATTATTTGTTTAGAATTGTTAATATTAGTGTTTTATTACTATAAAAAGTTACATTTACATGTTTTGAGTAGACGTTCCTGTTTTTATTTTTGTTTTTATACTTTTTGAACAGTGAAATTTTTACCAGCCTAGGGATTGAAAGTCTTATTAAAGAAAATGCCCATCCTGACAGAAGTAATAGTAATAAGAGATAATGCTAGGATAGAAAAAAAATCATTGCTTAAAAATTACTTTTTTTCATGTACGAAAATAAAGTTAACAGACTTTGAATGGTCTCAACAAAAAATGTGCATTTATAAATAGAGTATTTGAGTTGTACTTTGCTTCTTGTGTCTCAATGGTAAGGCATAATTGGCATGAAAGTGGTTTCCCAGATTAAAAAGGGAATACAGGTTTGTTTCCTGTTAGGAGACATATTTTCTTTAATGAGACTTTTGAACTCTAGGCTAGTAGACATTAATTTCATTGTTTTTAAAAAAAGAAAACAAAAAAAAACAACTGGGATGTCTACTCAAACATGTGTACAGACTAAATATATCATTTATTGTAATAAGAAATAATGGCTGGTTAAAAGAATCCATTAATATTCATATTTAATGCTTAATCATTCTTAATTTAAAATGTTATTTGTGAATTAAAAATTAATTTATAACAATTTTTGTTTGAATTTTTGAGGTGAGAAATTGTCAATATTTTTCTGTTTTTTTTTTGTATTTTTTTTTTAATATTATTCTTATCTATCTCCTTACCTTGTTCTCATCTAGCGCATCTCCTTACCTTGTTCTCATCTAGCGCATCTCCTTACCTTGTTCTCATCTAGCGCATCTCCTTACCTTGTTCTCATCTAGCGCATCTCCTTACCTTGTTCTCATCTAGCGCATCTCCTTACCTCGTTCTCATCTCGCGCATCTCCTTACTTCATTCTCATCTCGCGCATCTCCTTACCTCATTCTCATCTCGTGCAACTGCTTACCTCGTTCTCATCTCACGCATCTGCTTACCTTATATATAGCGGCAGTTACTGTATGTGCTATATTGTTTTGCAATTACACTAAAGGAAAGTTTGTGAAAATATTTTCTTCAAATATTACAGCCTCTGCGATTATCCAGATATAACAAATCATCTAGATATGGCAAGCCTCTTCTCTGCTCTCTCTGGAAATTTTGAAGGTGTTGTACAATATAACAAAGACAATCGCAAATTTGAGGTGAGTTAATTTTCAGCTTGGTATTTGTTTCAAGTTTCTGATTATGGTGACTACGTGTTTTGTGACACTCTTTATAATTTCCTACATTACCTGACCATTTATCCTTAAATTTTTTTTTAATATATATTTTTTTTCTTTTCCTCTCAGGGAGCAGTTGGCACCAATATAACTATTGATACACTTTGCAATATTATGGTGAATGATACACATCACAGCCCAATTGAAAGATATGCCGAAATTAATCAAATGCTACTAAACACTTACCATCAAAAGTGCTTAGATTTCAAATATGATAAGATGATTAAAGATTTAAAGAATACTAGTTGGAATGCCAGTGCTGCAGAGGGTGGTAAGTAATTCCACTAATATATATATATATATATATATATATATATATATATAATTTTTTTTTTTTTTTTTTTTTTTTTTTTTTTTAAGCTTAGCGCCTCGAGCAAGGCATGAAGCCACTAGGATGCAGGGGCGTTGCAGAAGATTTGTAGCAAGAGCAGATAGGAGTGATAGAAGAAGGGATGAAGAGAAGGGTAACTGGAGATGTCGATTGACATTACATTTGAATAGTTGGAGATTATAGCTATTAGGGAAACAGTAATTGGGAAGGGTATTCCACAGGCGAGAGGTGCGAGGTATGAAGCTATTGGGGTAGAAGAGACGGCTACATTTTAAAGTTTCTACAGAGTAAGGTGCTTGTATTCATGGAGACTGGGGACCAGGGAAAGCAGCTCATCGGAGCAATTGCCATGAAAGTACCTGTAGAAGAGACAGAGAGAGGCGACGGCGTGTCTGTGAGATAGTGGCTGCAGGCGAGACGCCAGATCAGGGCCTATATATATATATATATATATATATATATATATATATATATATATATATAATATTATAATAGATTAATTTTTTAGGAGTAATGAATAGCAGGTTGGTTTGAGGAACTGGAGAGCTGAGTTTGAATTTCAGTTGTGTTCATTACATTCACTTACATGCAAATACTCTTAAGAAAGGTATGAATCCATCTCTTCCCCACTCCCAGCTCTGGGTAAATAGCAGGACAGACTGGATACTATAACCCTGGTCATTCAAGGCCAGGTGGGGGGTCCTCCAATGGGAGTGTGATGGCCCCAGATTTGGATAAGTTTTAGAATTTATCATTATTATTATAAAAAAAAATTAAATTAATATAAGAAATATTCTTCAGTTTCAATAATATTTTTACAGACAAATGGCCTAATGCTATCTGTTGTAGCATACCTATGGACAATAATGGGTATGTCCCCATTCACATAAATACAGTAGTAAATACTGTATGTTGGTCTGAAGTTGGAGATTCATTGTGAAATTCACTTGACTCACTTCTAGTAATTGACTACTTCTTCTATGCGCCACTGGTGAATCTTATATGTGTTGTTCATGTCCTAAGTATTATCATTCATTACCAACCTTCATGTAATTATTCTATTCAGTAACCTTCCCTAGGTTACAACACTATCTTTAAAAAAAAAAATCTGTAATGATTTCCTCTCTTTCTTTAGGTCGGCAGTGGTTATACCAAACATGTACAGAATTTGGATATTTTCAGACATCTGATTCAGATACTCAACCTTTTGGGCATAATTTCCCTCTTGAGTAAGTATCTTTACTTTTATAAAAGCCTCAGCAAACTTTAACTTTCATGCCCACAAAAAAATGGTGTGTGAAAAGAAATCTTTTTATTCAAATTTTTTTTTAAATTACAAAATTATCAAAATATATAAACTATTTACAATGCATTATTTATTATTTACCATTTTATAAATAACTATGAAAACATGATTTTTATTCATAATTTTATAAATATATCAATAAATTGTTGTATGAAAGAAATGCCTGGAAAATGCTATTTTTGCAAAAATTTATAATTACAGTTACTTGTTATGTGTTTATTTAAATTTTCTTATTCAAATATTTTTTATAAATTTATAAATAAAAACTTATTTTCATATTCATTTCTTTATAAATTTGTAAATGATAAACATTGCATTGTATTAGTTCACATTTTTAGAATGTTGTAAATATCAAATTTTTCTGGTAAAGAAACAAGCTAATAAATAGTGTTTACATTATTTACATTATTCGGACTATTGTCCTCATCTTTGTCGCCATATTTATTACAACGTTTCGGCCATTGTACACTCCGAACCCTTTATTTCGCTCACTGGGGTAGACTGTTCTAGTTCCACGTGCCATGTTTTGATGGATGTCAGTTATCAGTTATCTCCTGTTAATTTCCCTCTGAAAGTTCTCCACTGCCTTAACTGGGTATTGAACTCACACTCTTTGGGTCCTGTCACTGGATCTAACCAACGCCTTTATCCATGTGTCCTTGAGGACATCTGTGTATGAATTTCTGGGTATTATAAACCTAATGTCTTCAGTAACCATTTTTACCAGAACTCATATTGCAATTTTGCTGTTATCATTGCTTTTCTCTGGCACTCCTTATTACTGGTTCCCATCTTGTATTGATTTCTATGCTTGGTCGGCTCAGGAGATTTTTGTGGCCTAGCATATGTGCTGATTCCTTAAGTTTACAAATTTTCCAATGGTGTTCCTTGTCTATGATCTCAACATGATCCCACAGAGGGCGGTGATCTCCCTTCTCTCTCCATATGTGGTCAGCCATGCCTGATTTTTCCACTTCTCGTGTTACAGCTTTCTGGTGTTCTTGAAGTCTTACCTTGAGGGGGCGGCCTGTCTTTCCTTTATATTCCTTTCCGCAGCTGCATGGGATAGCATCTACATATCTTAACCATATAGTTGGCTTTAGAGATATAGATTCTAATGCCATTTCCTCAAAGTATTCCATGTATATATTTACCATTGTTGGTGATAATGGCAAGCCCATTGCTAAGCCCTCATCCTGTCGATATATGTGTGATCCCATTCCAAAGTGTATTGTTTGTGTATAGTTAAGGCAGTGGAGAACTTTCAGAGGGAAATTAACAGGAGATAACTGATAACTGACATCCATCAAAACATGGCACGTGGAACTAGAACAGTCTACCCCAGTGAGCGAAATAAAGGGTTCAGTTCTACCTGAAGAAGGCCGGAGTGTGCAACAGCTGAAACGTTGTAATAGATATGGCGACAAAGATGAGGACAATAGTCCAAATAATGTACATAGTACCTCATCTCAGAAATATAGACAAATAGTGTTTAATATTTTTGTTGTAAATTCTCAAAGAACAAAGAAAATGTATAACTTCACTGTCATATTTTTGGCTTTATTAAGATTCTAATCATTGCTTTTTAAAACAAAAGCATTGCTGAGAGAGTGAAAGTAGTTAAAATAATATCTGTGTCAAGAGAAAAACTGTCCTTTTGACACAGTGTTTTATTACAGCAGGCACAAAGGTTAAAGATTGCCAAATCCTAAATCTTTTATTGTTCAGCTTTCATTGTTACTTGAGGCTTAGACACCTAGTGTCGGGTGATGGTTAAAACATTGATCACGTGAGAACATTTACTAGTGTAATGAGTTCTCTCCTTACTGAATACATGTGAAGGGGTACCAATAAGCTCTTCCCAAACATTTGTCAAATTTTGGGAAGTGGGTCAGGCCTTTACAGTAACCCACATTAATTTTTATTTATAGATTGTCTAATATTTTTTGAATATTTACATTATATAATTTGAAACTTTTTAATATGGGTAAATAAATGTATAATTTATTTACATATATACAAAGCTAGTAAGTTCTGTCAGTTGCTATTGCTCAACAAGGAGAGAATGATGAAATTAGAAGTGAGATAGACAACGGTGCTGGCTGTTGTCAATGGTGTTTCTCTCTCATCATGTCATTGTTGACTTCAAATGTTGGTGTATATCATGTCTCTTACTTAGCATGCCAGTGGTGACTTCAAATGCTGGTCTGTTTTGGGTTTGTTTGAATTAGAGAATATATAGTCATCAATCAGCTCCAAATTAAGGTTTTGGTTTTTGGAGCTATCTAGTCTTTCACTGGTCATATTATATTGTTCATTTTGGTTAAAGCAAATGTATGCAAGGAGTTGATGCACACTAAACGTATTTACACAGTCTGCTTTGGGTCATCGAACAGTCAACATCTGGTTTGTGTAGAAAATGTAAGAGGCACAACATTGTTTTTTGAGACAATTTGCATATTTTTCAGAACCATTTAGATGTATTTTAGGAAGTAGCAATTTACTGAAATTAGTGGAATTTTTCATAGTCTGTAACAGATTGGATAGAGCAATTAATCTGTATGAAACTGAGCCAAGTAATCACTTTCCCAACTGACAAAGTCTCTCTGTGTATGCAGTACCATGTTCATGAATGTCTAGTTGCTTTTTCTCTCTTGTGTGGTGTTTTTATGCCAGGCTGATCTCACAAAAAATTTGCTTATTGGCCAACCACTCTCACAATTTCTCCTAGCTCTGAGACTGTCTTTCTTAAATTAAGGTGTTATGGTGACCATATTTCTTTTTCTTTTCCTTCACTCATTTTGCACACCTCATGTGGAAAAACAAGCACGTATATGCCATACGTGCTTGTTTTTCCCACACGAGGTAAGTCATCTTCTCTTCTACACTCCTTCCTGATCTCCAATCACATAAATGACTGTGTAAAGGTGGATGTGGTCTGCCCATCTCTTCTCCATTGTGCCCACTTGGTCTCTCATTATTTGCATCATCATCATTATTGTTGTCTTCAGCATCTGTTTCCTCTGGTTCCATAGATGAAGAGTCTAGCCATGCACTGAAAAACAGCTGCGAATTTGAGTCGTCCACATATGACTTATCACTGCTGTCATCTTCTGACGATGCGGATTTCTGATGCAGGCAGAGATCTCTGATATGGCATGGCATTCCATTAATGAGAACTGAATGGTCTATAGACCCCTGTCTCTGTTCCTTTTTTGAATTACATCAACCATGTGGGGTTTTTATCCATAATGCGTCTCCTACTCTGTAGATTCCAGGATCTGTGCGGGCTTGGTAGTTGTGTATATGGAGTTAGCTGGTGCTGATGAAGCAGTTGCATCATCTTTTGGCATCACGTTATACCACTATAACTCATCTATAAACGGAACATCCTGACCAAGCAGCAATACGCTTGATGAAGCGATGGCATCTCTCCCAATGCCATTTTCTGATGGTTGACAGGCTTACCAGAATCTAAGTCACATGCTCCAGTTCTCTGCAAACTATGCGAATGCCTCTCCACAGAATGCTGCACCATTGTCGATGAGCAGCTCAGCAGGTAGCCCTCTCTTGCAGAATAGCGACTCCAGCTGTTGGATGATGCTGGCAGTGTCCTGATGTGGTAACAGTCGCCAGATGGAAAACCAACTAGGGCCACAGTCTGTCAAAGTCAGGTAATGCCAGCCTTTATAATGTGTTATGTCCATCCCTATCTTGCCCAATTCTCACACACATCCAACTGTCAGCTTTCCAGTGCAATGGCAGGTCAATGAATTGACACACTTTGCACTCTCCAATCACCACCTGAACTGCTGCCTTTGAGACCTCAGGGTGGATCTGTCTTAAAAAATACAGGGTGTGCTTCAAACCAGGATGCCTACTACATTGATGGATGGCTTGACTGTGGGTTGATTCCTGCTCTTCTATCGATGCATCGCACACTGGTTCCTTTTCTTTTCAAACTGCACCCAGCCATTGTTGAGACACTCTGATAAGCTGATTGGCTTGGTTTGCATGAGATCTGATGAGCTCTATGTCGATAGTCAATTTGTATTCCTCCATGAGTTCCTTGGTAATACTAAGCTGACATCTTATTAACATTTCTGTCACTGTCTTCGTGCACACTGATGACTTTCCAGACAATGTATCAGAAACCCATCGATACACATACGTTGAGTGAAACACAGTTGCTCTCCATTCATGTTGGTGCCTCTCAAGATCATGTCAAGCTTTTCTAGGTTGATATGCTTGTCTTCGCATTCAACAGGCATCTTCAATCAGGGATCTGCTGCTTTCCACAACAATGCCAGTGGCCAAGAAACTTACATCATCCTACACAGTGACTTTGTGTCCATCAATACGTCAATCACCCTGTGCCGGTTTCTTCTGTGCCAATTGGGTAATGATGTTGGTTAGCATCTGAGTTAAGAGGTGGGTCCCACACCTCATTGTGCCAGCCTGTCATCACAGAGTTTGTGCGTTGTTTTATAAATGCAATTACGACATGGAACCAGTCACATACTGGCAAATGTCCAGTCAACTTCCCACACAGCGAAAAGATGTTCTGCTGATTTAGGCAATGGTGGGAGATCACTCCTGCAACTCCATTGCAATTTACCCTGCTCCTCCCAGACACGCTATCCCAGCATGTGGGTACCACTCTCTAAATGCTCTGGATACTTACTTGTCAGTCCAAATCGCTGAAGATGTGCCCTTACACATGCTACAGTGCATACACTCTCATTGACAAATATGTCATCAATGTACGAGGAGGTGGCCCTCTAAATGGTTTTGTCCTGTGTGATCATGTGATTCACAATTGATCATATGATTAGTGGTGTTGAGCCCAAAACCAAAATGTGTGAGGCAATATCTTTGCCCATTTATCTTCACTGTTTGAAAGGGCCATAACGATTTGTCATCATGGATTTGCAAATAGGCACGATGCAAATCCAGCACAGAGACATCTGAACCTTCCTGTTGTCACTCTCTCAATGTTTGCGCGCAAACATCTGCATCTAACCCTAACCCTGACCTTCTGTTTGTTTTCCTGAAGCACAGCCAGAGGGATCAGGCCCTTTGGTGGCCCAAGTTCTTCCTCGGGATATGGAAGTAGCCAGCCATTATCCATCCAGTGCATAGCTCATGAATATAATCCTCCCTGAGCAGCTTTGATAGTGGATACTCGGCTGTCCAGTCCTTCAACACAAGTGGTTTATGCTCATCAGACCACTTCCAAGACACAACCCAGATCTTCCTGTTCTCATCATACTCTGCATGGAAGTCAGGCGTGTTGATAGTAATGGCTGTGCACAAAGGTTGGTCAAGTTGAGGAAAGCTCACAGTCCCCTTATTGGTCACACATACACCTCCCAACTTCTTGATGATGTCATATCAGAGAAGCAGGTTGAAACCCAGCAATTTTCCATCTACAACCAGAACCTCAACATTGATAGGAGGCCTGTTGTTCACGTCAAACTGAACAAGTCCTATCCCAGAGCACCTAAGAGTCCTTTCACCAATAGTGAGCATGTCCACTTTCCTCTTCCAAGAGTGACAAAGCAGTCTGATTATGAGTGACTGTAAACAACTTGTGTCTAGCAAGGTTAAACTCTTGATTCCATTGATGTATATGGCAATTGTGGGCAGCACCTCCTTTATTTGGAGCTCAGGGAGTAGACTGGTGCTGAGGCCTATTCCCCTGGCTCATTTCCTGAGCAATTGTGGACTACATGGCGTACTGCATTCCCCGGTAGGAAGCTTCCTCGCCTCATCCTGTATTGTTTGTACAAAAACCAGACCCTCTTCCAATACTTCATCTTTCATGATTGCTTGCAATTGAACCAACAGCTGGTCGATAGACAATTTGTCAATCTGGGTTCAAGTGTGAAGGAGATGTTTAACCTGGTCTGGTAACCCTCGCACAAACGCACATGCCAGGCCAAACAGAATGGAAAGTTTTCATAACTCTGTCAAATAGACATCTACTGATTCTCTAGGTGGAGCCATCGCTCAGCAAATTGCTCATAAGCCAAAAGACCATCCATAGCAAAAGCTGAGTACAGTGCAGATTTTATCTGGTTGAAATCCTCTTTTTCTTCTTCTCTCAGCTCCTGGTAGGCAGCAAACACACCATCCATTACCCTTAAAGGGACTACATGTTCTGTACATTTTACAGGCCAACAGCCTTCTCAATCCATTCAACTACAGATGGTCCAGATGCAGAGCTGTTGAACTCTGGAATGAGTTTGAGGTCAAATTTCCCCACGGTCATTTTCACTGAAATAGCTTGTGTGAAACTGACCCAAGTAATCGCTTTCCCAACTAACAAAGTCTCCCTGTGTACATAGTATCACGTTCATGAGCATCTAGTCGTTTTTTCTCTCTCATGTGGTGTTTTTATGCCAAGCTAATCTTGCAAAAAATTTGCATATATCCAACGACTCTTGCAAATTCTCCTAGCTCTGAGACTGTGTCTTAAATTAAGGTGTTAGAGTGGCCATATTTCTTTTTCTTTTCTTTCACTCATTTTGCATGCCAGACATATAAATTCTTGCTTTGTCACATGAGGTAAGTCATCTTCTCTCTTTAAAAAAAAAAAAAAGTAGGTACCATTAAGAGGTTCTTTATTTTTTTGTATATCAAAAAATATCTTAACACTGTCATTATGCTACAATGCTTGATGGTAAAGTGAGTGAAAACCATTCTCCTATAATGATCTTTCCTGCTCAGATCATGGCAGAAAAAGCAATTACTTTGTCAGCAGTTTAATAAATCTAGTTCTGCAATTGAACATCAAATCTATCTCTTCCTTTTATGTTCTTTCAGAAGATGGACAATCATGGCTCTCCACAACTTCCTGTTTTTTGTTGCTCTATGAAATTTTCCACCTTTTTCCCATTCCTCATTGTTTCTATTCTGCCATTCATTTCAACAGACTCATTAAGTAGGTGATCATAGCTCTCCACATCTTCCTGTCTTATTTCTCTAAGAAACCTTCCTCCTTTTATAATCTCTCTTTGTTCTTGTTCTGCCATACACCCATCCATCTATCCTCATTAAGTAGGTTATTCGCTTTTTCTTGCTACTACTCTTACCTTTGGTATGTCTTGTGTGTCTTAAATTCACTTGGCTCTCTTTTCTCATGAGTTCTATTTTTCTGATTGCATGTAAATTTCCTTGTTTCTGATTTCCTAAAGACTTCCTCATTATTCACATGATATCCTTAGAATTTGTCAGTAGAAGCACATTTTTTTTGCTTCAAATTTCTTCAACTGTGAGGAAATTTTCTATAGATCAGATATTTCATAGCAGTTCAGTACCCTTTTCTTTTGTTTCTAACTATATTTTCCTATGTCGTAATAGTTTTTAGATTTTTTAAAGACATCTTACTATGTTGGTTACAATTTCTGTCATATTTTTTTTTCTTCTCTTAGTACAATACATAGTTAAATTTCTGTACTTGCTTGATTTTGACATTGCCAATATGTAGTTCTCAACTTGGGCTATTTTATTTGCTGACAACCATGCATTCTGTTTTACAGTTAATAGTCTGTTGTATCCTTAAAGAAGTTTACAAAAGTGGTACTCAAGTGAAAGAAACAGCAACATCGGCATAGATGAAAGAAAGACAGGTTTATTGTAAAAAATAAATTGATTTGCTTTGGGAAAGACAGGGAAATTGGTTAGCAGGCTAGTAATTCCCAAAGCAAGTCAATTTATTTTGTACAGAATACAAAATTGTGGCAGAAGACCGAAAAGGGAAATTGGGTTGAGTCTAGTCGTCACTTGCTATCATAGGATATCCTAGCTAATCCGATTCATGACCCATTCATTCGTTACAATTGTCACATTCACCACAAAAACCCATCCATCGCCAATCAATCCTCCATGTACCATAATACCACATACTCTCAGGGGGACCTACAAAATGCACTCCATGACATAAAAATCCCATGATGTTAAAATTTTAAATACATAAAAATCTATGGATGATATAATATGAGAGGGGAGGGAGATGAACCCCAAAACAAACTAAAATATATCAAAACAAACAAAATAAAGATAACTAATGTTAGTTGGGCCTGTCCAGTTCTCAAAAAAAGAGAGGCCCCTGTATTCTGCCTTTAGACAGAATCAAGAAGCTCTCTCGTTAAGGGAAATGGAAAAGGTAAAATAAATATGGTCAAGGAGAGAGAAAAAATCTGATCCAGTCGAGATGAAAATGGGTGCAAAAATAAACTGGGGAGGTTAGGAATCTCAACTTGGATCATAACCAAAGAAGCAGCCAGGAATAGGCCAGGAACTACATTTACTTACATTAACAGGGTACACAAAGATTGTCTAGCTTAACCAGGGGAGGAGGGATCGATAGGAAACTGCCTCAATGCTACTTAGGCTGAACAAAAAAGTAAAGCTAGCTCATTCATATGAATCGAGCTCACTTCAGTCACCCACATTTTGCTGAAATCTGTTGAAACCAACCGTCTTCTATCAGTTCTAATCTTCATCTTGAGCTGATGCTCAAAGAATTGGATTAGATCCTGACGAGAAAGACAATCATCTCACATGACTTCTTCCTGCATTCATGTCATCCAAATCACCATTCGGGCTGTGTCCAGCAATGATAGAAACGCCATTCATTTCACCCCAGAATACGGGGGCAACACAATTGTCACACACATATGTGTGACCAATGAGCATGAGCTTTTTGGGAGTGATACGAGCTGTCAACTCGCCAACATGGTCCCATAAGGGGTAGACCTGAGAACAATAGTAAAAGACTTGCAAAGCCGTTTCTTCTAAGCCAAGATCACATCGTTCACAGCAAATCTTCCAAACCCACTATGAAGGCCTTGTCATTGAGAGATAGCCTATTCTGAACCAGTCGCCAGGTAAGCAAAACCTCAGCGTTGTTGAGGTAATCCGCTGCTTGTGCCCAAGAGCAGAAAGAGAGAAACTCTTCCTCTGACAAGCCGAGCCACTCACGTAGTGGATCCTTTGCAGCCCCCTCCACTAGTTCACAATATAAGACTCTCCTAGGCTGAGAAAGTTCACTGGACTGAGGAATGGCCTTCAAGGCCAATAGACACTCACAAAGGAAATCCAATTGATCTGGGGCTTACAACTGCGCTCAGTCCGTGAGATGGGAGGATTGATCGTGAGGAAAGGGAAAGTGTCCCTTACAATCCCTGACAGAATTGAATCTCCTGTTAATGTACGGCATAGGAAAGCCAGCCTCGAGGTGAGTTTGTGACTCTCCAAGTGTGGCATTCCCAGCCCTCCATGACACTGATGTTGTGTATAGACTTCTCTGTTGATTTTATGCTTACATCTGCCCAACAAGATGGAGAAAAGCAAGCGATCGATTGCCTTCTTATGTTGCTTACAGAGAGGAAGTACAGACAAGCAGTAAAGGACGAGAGGAAAGACGTAAGTGGCACATGCCTCATACCTGCTCTTCATGGACAACCTCCTTTGGTGCCAAATCCAAACCAACTCTCCAACCTTTGACTGTACTTCTGACCAATTTTTCTCCAGCTGGAGGTCGGGTCCTAACCACACTCCAAGAATGCGGACAGGACTGTCCGTTCAACCAAAAGACCCCAGAAGATTGACCCCTTTCCAGACACCTAACTGCAAGCTGAAAGACTTGTTGCAGTTAATCTTGGCCCCTGTCACCTTTTCATACCAATCAGGCGCCTTCAGTACCACCTCAATGTCACTGCAGGACGACACAAAAGTGACTGCACACCCCATCCCTAAGCTGACAAAGGAGAGGCTCCAACGCCAAAGCATAAAGTAGGGGCGACAGTGGACAACCCTGACAAACCGACCTAGACAGTGCAAAAGTGCCCAACAGCTTCCTAGTCACTTGTACTACAGCACTGGGGGAGCGATACAGGAGGCTAATCCACCAGCAGAACTCAGATTTGAATCCGGTGGCTTGTAAGACAGCAGCAAGGTAGTGATGAAATCAAATGCCTTGGACTGATCTAAATTGATCAACGTCCTTAACAATGGGGTCCTGCTGCTGTTTCTGTATCACCTCTTCATGCCCCTCCTGCAGTGGTAGTCCATGTTGCCTTGGAGGTGGAACCTCCTGCTGCCTCCGTTTGTCACTGCCTTTCCCTTCTTTATATCTGTCCAGCCAGAGTTGGGGCTCTTTTCAGTTTCTGTTGGTGTTGTTGCTATTGATGCCACCGGTTGTGGTTGTGCTGCTACCTTCTTCCCATGTTATGACTTTGACATGTGCCCTGAAGCACCACATATCCAGCAAAATGGTCTCCGGCCTTCCACCATGACCAGCAACCGTTTATCATAGCACATCAGCACGTTGGGAATCTGACCAAAGCTCTGTTGGGTGAGGGTTATCTGCAGAACAATATCCCCAGTGCCAATGCCAGACTTACTTGTAACTGCACTGACCTCATCCACCTCTCTACATCACAAAAAAGGCCCCCATCTGGTCTTCATTAATATCTGCTGGCACACCATGGACAATTACTCAGGTCCTATGAGTCCCCATATATTCTGTTTGGAGTTTCACTGTCTTGCTCATTAGTATATTCCTAGTCAGCTTTTTGGTTCCTTCTTCGCTAGTCAAAAGAATGTCCCATATTGCATTTGATCTTCTCACTAAAACCCATAGGGCAACATTCACAGTCTTCAGCACTTCTTCCATGGTTTCCCTGCTGATCCCAGTTAATTTCCAATTCTTCACATCAGTTATCTGCAGGGAGAATTGTCTGTGTATTTATGATGTTCAGCGCCTCTGGAATTGTAAGGAACTCATTTCCCTTAATGAATTCCTCATCTTTGATCTTTAAACTGGCATATTTAAGCCACATCCTTTTTTGGGACTTTTTTCTTTCCAGGCTGTTTCTCTTATTTCACTGGATTCCAGCAGTAATTCGTCTGGGTAACTCATTTGTGGTACTTTTTTTCTTTTTTTTTTTTTTTTTTTTTTTTATTAATTTTTCTTTTATAATTTTCAAACAAAAAAAAAAAAAAAAAAAATGAACTAGAGGCAAGAGTGGTTCAACAAGAGAAAAATAAGTAAAGTTGACTTTGTTTTTTTTTTTACATCTGACTTGTTTTTTTGGCAAACACAAAAATAATAAAACAAAAATGGAAAAAATAAAACAACCAAGTCACACATATAAAAGGATTACAGTGAGACGAGGCGAAAAGATTAAGGGAACGACAAAAAATTAACACTCGGTTAATAAAACCAAGTGGAAACCAAAAATTTACAGCTTACAAATTTGCAAACTAAAGTCGGGGGGGTGGGGAGGAATAAAAAAAATAAAAACTTGACTAAGAAAAAATGAAAAAAAAAAAAAAAAAATTGGCAAAAACACCAACAGGTTGAAAATAAAAAAATTAAACGGGAATTAAAATGAAAAATAAAAGAAAGAAAAGCTTCATAAGTAGAAAAGAAAAATTAAATACAACACTTAATGTGAATTCAAGTCCATATGCCAAAGATCTAACGCTGGACAAACAACCAATTGTCGGCTAACTCATGAAGCAAGTCTGCCGGGTATATCCTGTGCTTACTATATATATCTACTGATATAGTCGGTCTACAGTAGGCGATAGGAAAAGTTAGACATTCTATTACAATATAGTCATTTCTTCTTGCTTTCCATTTCTACCTTGTCTAAGAATTCTTTGTTTTCTTTCTGAGTTCACCATCAATAAAAGTCTTATGTCATGAAATTGATAAAAGCAAATTGTCAAATATTATAGTAATTGTTTCACAAAATTTATGCTATGAAATTTCATTTTCTTAGTTTTTCAGTCCAAATTTGTATGGATGTCTTTGGAAGAAAATATAATGCCAGCTTCATTAAACAAGGGATTCAGTGGACAAATTCAAATTATGGTGGTTTAAAGCTTTCTGAAAGTAATATTGTTCTACCAAATGGATCCATTGATCCTTGGCATGCACTTGGAATTCTGAAAAACTTATCAAAAAATACTATTGCTATCTTTATCAATGGTAAGTTTTTTTTTGTTTTTAATTTAGTAGAAAACTAATGATAAAACAGTTTAAGTGCCTCTTGAAATATATATGCTGTATTGTTCTTAACTGTTGTAATAAAAAAAAAGTTACAATTATAAGAATAAAACTAGCAATCTAATAATATTCAAGGTATATGTTTCTTCTAAAAACAAACCAATAATAAAATGGAGTAAAACTAGCAGTCAAATAATATTAAAAGTATATGCTTTTTTTTCTGCAAAACTGTTGTGGTAGGATCCACCTAATTTGCATAGTGGAGTACCGACCATATAAATATGGTTGGTACCGGGAAGAGAGGGGAGGAATCAAGAGATTCAACCAGAGACTCTGCCTGACTGCGACTCAGTCAACACATTCTTCAGGAACGGTCTTCCCAGGAATATACAAAAGACTATATGTAAATATTGTGTACACTTTCTTGTTTCAATACATTTTGTTCTAAGTACATTTTGTGTTGCATTATTATTCCATGCATTAGTCAAGTTTCAACAAAAACAAAAACAGTAAGATAGATTACAAGTAACAAAATAATCTTTCATCCTTAATGCCATTAGATTCCTGTTGAATATAGGACCAAAGCCTCACCATTCTAGGTGTTGCTGCTGTTGTTTCTGTAACAAATAGGCCTTTGCAGAGTGGAGTTGCCAGTTTTGAATTGGTTGAATAGACTGGTTACCAGTTTCGTCTAGTCTGCTCTGTGAGTTAACCCGTATCTTGGGGTATTAGAAATGGATTCATACTTTTCCCAAGGCTATTTGTGTGAAAACGAACACAGCAATATTGGCTGGAATTTTAACTCTGCAAGCGAATCTTAATTTGATGACCACGACTCCAAGAGCACACTCAGCAAAATAATACTGAAAATGCTTCATCTAAAAAGCAACAATAATAAGATGGATTAAAACTAGAAATAGTTAATTCTTGAACAATCAACAATATGAGGAAAATTAGTAATGGAATCTGAAGGCATATTGGAATAGTGAATGCTACCTTCCAAAAGCTAAGCAAAGTATTAAAAAAAAAAAGGAAAATTTAATTAGAAACAAAGAAAAGAGTACTGAACTATTATGTAATATTGGTCTTCCTATATAGTAGTGAATGCTGGATAATGTCTTCACAGATTAAGAGACTTGAGGCAACAGAAATGTAGTTCTACAGAAGGATGCTGGGAATACCATGGACTTAACATGTGAGCAAAGACAAAGTTTTTGAGAAAATGGAAGCAAAAAAAGACACATGTTTGAATCAGAAAGAGATAATTGAATGAAATTTCTAGGATACATAATGAAGAAAGAGGGCTTGGAGAATTTGACACTCACAGGACATTGAAGGCAAGAGAGACAGGAAAGCAGTTAATAACCTACTTAACAAGCTTGTGTAAATTGTTGGCAGAACAGGGATTAGGAAAGATATCAAAAAGAAAAGCTTTACTTAGCTACAAAAGACAGGGAGTTGTGGAGAGCCATGATCAGTAACAACAATATATAGAAGAAAATGGTGAAATATTCACAAATGATGAAAATGGTTTATTTGATATTGAATCATATTTGGTTTATACCATGTCAAATATATTACAATATGAAATTCTAATAACATTAGTTTTTACTTATGTATTTAATATAGATATTTTACTTGTTTGTTCTTTTTTTAAATATTATTTACAGCTTTTATATTTGAACATATTTTTTATTGATTTAATTCTACCCACTCTCCAACGTTCTTTCTATTTTGAATAATTTTTACTCATATTTATTTGTAACTTAAACTTTGTAACTTTTTGTTTCTTTGCCTAATATTCCCAATGTAACTACTTGTGATTATAATATTGTTTTAATTAAAGGAGTTTTATTTTATTTTTCCCCAGGAACTGCACATTGTGCAAATATGTATCCATCAGACCCAAATGACAATCCAGATTTGCTGTTGGCTCGGATTGAGATCTCTCAACTCATTGGGAAATGGTGCTGCAGTTAATATATTTTTCCTTAGATATTTGACGGAATCATATCATGGGATACACTCGTCAAATCCATTAACACAATGATATGAAAAAGATTTTCCCTCTTTCGGCTCAATTTTGTATATGTTTTAATGAAGGTTAATTCCGAATTAAATATTTCCAAGTTGTTGTTTCAATGAATTGAAGTTACTATTCCAAATACTGAAGACCCATAAGAGAATTTATTTTGAAAGATTCTATTTTTTTATATTTTTTCAAGACTTTTATGTCAGTTACTATATTGATTATTTTTATTTTTTGCAATGAAGAATTTGTCAGCTTATGGCCATATCACATTGAAACCTTGGTTCTCATATGATCACCAAAGTTAAGCAACATTAAGCTTGATCAATACCTAGATGGATGACCACTTGGGAATGCCAGGTACTGTAAGCTTGGATGTGCAGGTGGTGTAATGGATAATGGCTCAATTTGGAAATCATAGGGCTGTGTTCCAATTCCAGTAGGGTTCATTATATTCTCAGGTGTAAATATGAGAAATCTACCTCTTCTCCCCCTCCCCCATTTCTGAGTTAATCAGTAGGACTTATATCAATAAATCATTATTATCTCTAAAAGATTCTTGCAACCTAATGTATTCTGGCTCTAAAGAACTTGAAAAAGGTTAATAAGCCCTAAAAAGCAAAGTGGCCACTGCAGATTTTGTATAACAGTTTACTTACTACTTTTATGATTTTCATGTAAAATTCCTTTTTGATTTTCTAATAGAAATGAATCTTTATTTTCTGGTCGACTGAATTCTTTGAATATTTGCACCAGTTTTATTTTCATCTTACTGTTTCTTTTATTCTAATGCTCAAGCCATTATGTTCTGTGATTGTTAAAGAATTGGAAATAAAGCAATAACCTCTGAAGAGATTTGGACTTTTCAAATCTTGTTTTGGGTGTTTGGTGAAATTGGTAAAGCCAGTGTCAGACAGGCTCCAAGAATATACAATGCAAGTTTCAAGTTTTGTTGGAGGCTATGATTTTTTTTTTATCTGCTATACACTACTTGTTCTCATAGCCATAGAATGTCACAATTTCAGTGTTGTGATAAAAAGTATCTAAAAAAAATTCAAATTGGTAATTCTTATGTCTTCAGTTTATAAATAATATTTGACTTTTATTTTGTTTTTCATAGATAATTGTAAATCTGAAGAATCTAATTGAGAATTTTTCAAAGTTAACTAACACCAGATTGGCTGATCACATTACAATGTAGTATTTTCAAGCTTCATTGGGAGCTCCACACTGAGGACAATGTACCAGACCAAGCTATTCTTCATAAATATCTTTTATTTAAATATAACATCTTGACAAAAAAAAAAAAAAAAAACTTAAATGTTGAACTATGAACCTAAAATTTCCTGATAGCTTGAAAGAAAAAAAATGATTTCATTGTAAAAGCAAAAGGTCAGCAGGGGGCAGGCGAATGTTGCTGTACTGAAAGTTCTTAGACCCACCAAATTCATAAAATCTGTATTTGGATATTTGATTATGGGAAGCAGTAGATATGTTGCTGATAAAAGCAGAATACATGAATATGACAAGAAAATTTTGTGGTTCATATTTTCTTTCTCTTTCCCCTGCCTTCCCTCAATCTTTCATCTTTCTCTTTGTTTCTTCCTTCCTTTTTTCCTCTCCTTCTTCCTTTCTCCTCCATTCTTTCTCTAAGTGCTAAACTTTATATAGAATTTAAGTAAATTATTATAATAAAAATATTTGTTGTTCAACTCCTTAAATACAAGAGTATGACAATTCCAATCACGATGCAAGAAACAAAAGTTAAAAAAAAAAGTAATGTTTTTTATTACATTCTTTGACAGCTCCATTTTTAATACTACCATTTCTAAGCCTGCTTCCATTTTTCACTAGTTCACCAAGATTCATGTCTGCCAAATTAGTAGTGATCCTCTGGCTGAAATAAAAAAGGTATATGATCAGAACTTGCCTGAAATTGTCAACAAGCTAAATAGAATCCTACTTGTTCAGTTAACCTCCTCATTTTCTCTAATCAAAACCTATCCAATGATACTTGTCAATTCTATTTTATTGTTAGGGTAATATTATTGTCTTGCTTAATTTTAATTAAATGAAACATTGTCATCCATTGTTCATTTTTTGACAAGTATTTCTTACATCCTAGTTGTAATGATAAGTAACTAAAATTAGCCAGTGGAAATAGATTGATAGCCAGAATAGTTGCAATAAAATTCAGTTATATTAGTAAAAAAGAATGTATAATGGTTATCTTAGTGCTAAAATGTATTCACTTTTAACTTGCTTTATTGCCTATTCCTTCAAATTGGAAGGATCATTCACTGTCAGACACATGGGAACACTATTCTTTAAGCAAAAACTGCTTTTATTTAAAAGTGAAAAAAAAACATTCTAGAGGACACT
The DNA here is from genome assembly GCA_963932145.1 of Acanthosepion lycidas. NCBI lineage: Eukaryota > Metazoa > Mollusca > Cephalopoda > Sepiida > Sepiidae > Acanthosepion > Acanthosepion lycidas. The sequence continues at coordinate 34,872,236 of OZ010587.1, forward strand.
TTTTCTGCCATATATGAAATCCCTTTGTAAAATTTATTTTATTTTAATAAAAATTTTCAATATTTTTATGAAATCTTCATTTGAAATGATCTTTCAGTTATGTTGAATGGCATTTGTAGGGTGGACTGATCAACTTTGGACTTGGATAGAAATGGAATTAAAAAAAATCTTGATGTCAAGAATTCAATAGGGTCAAGGCACACGAAATACAAAAGTTGAAAGGTCACAGTTTGAATTACAAGATTCACCATCACATTCACCTGTGAAAGCCAAAATAAGGAAAAGCATTGTAGAGGCCAAGACAAACTAAAACAGATTGAAATGGAAAGTGAGACAGTTACTGAAGATAGTGAAGCCTTCCAAATGAAAATCCTTCAAAGCTTTACTAACATTATTATACTGTAAGAAAAAGCCACATGGCAGATGTGATGGAGTGATATTTGGAAATTATTCTTGAGGTTGAAGATAGGTTTTTGAGTAGGCATTTCAAAATGATGTTTTGGGGTGAGCAATCAATAGCAAAACACAAGAAAAATGTAGAAAAAAATTGTAATGATTTATCAGCTTGGGTTGGAATCAGTTATGGAATCTGCCAGGACATACGTGTCCAAGAAGCTTTTGATATTGCCTCATAATCAAGAGTTAGTATCAATTCTTGGTTGCAGATTAAAAACTATATTTATGGTATTTAAATATTTGCTCAGGGTTACATTTTATTTTTGCAGTATTAATACACATATTAAAAAAAAAAAAAAAAAAAAAAATGAAGAAAATAATAGGAAACAAAGAGCAAAAAAAAAAAAAAATATATATATATATATACACACACATCAAGGTTAATGGTCAGAGATGAATCAGACCAAAGAACAGTAGTATGAAAAAGTGCTCAATACATGTGAGAAAAAATAAGTAAAATAAAAATATCGCTTTTAAGTTTAAAAATCAGGAGGTCAATTAAAATATGTGTAGTTGTGTATTTTAATTGACCTCCTGATTTTTAAACATATATATATGATAAAGTATTAAGCCTTAAGGTATTCTATATTTATGGGTTAAAGTGCTCAATATCAGGGATAGACTGTAAATATAAATGTGGACTTTGAAGTCGACACCCAGAGGCAACAGTCTGTTTCATACTAAACACAATTGTCAGGCCATGTGCATTGTGTTTTTGCTCGACTTTTTATATATAAAGGTCAGTGATGCATTGTGGGTAGTCTATTGCATTAATCTAAATGTTATTTTGGTGGACATGGTTTGTTAATTTGTTTATTATTTACTTAGTTTATTTACTTATTTATTTGGATTCATTTATTTTACTTGTTTTTGTTTATTTCCTTTATTCTTGTTTTCAGTTTTCAATTTTTAAGTAATGCAGTAAAAATTTGTTTTCATGTCTGCATTTTGAGATTAGTTCTGATTGTTTATTATAAATACTTATTGACAACACCAATATACTATATCAAAAGCAAGCAACCAACACTGAACAATTTATTACAAGTATAGCAGCAACATTTTAAAATGTATTTGGCCAACATTTAATGCTATATTGCATTTCTACCATCTCTGGTTAGTTCCCTTATATTGTGGATGTTTGTTTCAAAAACGCCATAGCTACAATGGATAAATTTAAAATTTTAAAATAATTATAACAGAGCACATTCATGCATGTTTTCAAAAATCCCTATCATAATGATCAGTTACAATAAGTTTGTCTTCACAATTCACCCCTGAGAAGGAGTTTGAAAGTACTTGGGTACTTGGTCCCTTTCTTGATGAATTTTGACTTAACATCAAGAAGCTAATTAGGGAACTAGAAAGGATTATTCTAAAATAAATAGACATAATATGTCTACAAGTGTAAGTATAAGATAGTTGTCGGGACCGGAGAAGAAGTCTCTTATATCCGGGTTTGATCTATTTCATATACATTAACACAGGCTCTAATTTGGGACCAGAGAAAATCTCTCTTATATCCGGGTTACACTGTATATGTTTCAATGAAACCTGTTTGAATGACGATATGCTGCCTACACACATTTTTATATATATAGTTATGGATTTGCAAAAAAGACAGCATTAAAACACTGTTGCTTTTTGCACAACACAGAAAAAAGTAATTTTGGATAAGATAGTAAAACTTATGATAAAAAAATAACTTTTTATGGGAATCCAAAATGAAGAAAATCAATGTCAGTAGGAAACTGAATCACTTAAAATTTCCTTGCTGGAAATCTTTATTAGGAATTGTTGGAACAAGAGATAAATTATTAACTGTGTAAAGCTACAGTGAGCAATTGGCTTGTTTGAATGACATATGCAAAGAAAAAGTTTCTGGGCAAGGAAATTGACTGAAGCTGTGATACAATGGATTTCCCTTCAATAGGTTGGGACACTTATATAGTCAGATGGAGAGTAAATGATTCTATTTGGCCTGAAACACTGACAGTTTTGACAACTGACAGTAAAATGGAAACAAGAGTTTCAATGTAACCGTTCCTTGTCCAGAAATAGAGGCAAGAATATAAAATAAATATAAAACTTTCAGGCTCAAGTGATACCCAAAAGGAAGGTAGGAAATTCTGGTGATGGGCTTATATATTCAGGCTACCTTCTAGATAAGGGCAGTCACAAGCCATCTATGTAGGCAGAGTCATGATGAGATTAAGAACAGAGGTTGAATCAGATAGATTTCTTGCAAAAGGAAAATCTGCTCTGTTAGTCTGTCATGAGTGAGGACAGAAATAGCAGTGAAGATTGCAATATCTTGCTTTTGGTTTCTTTGTTGAATGTTCATGAGCCTTTCCCAATATTCACACCAGTGCAGAGTGGAATAAAACCACATTATGAGATAGAAGCAAACCAACTGATGAAAAATTGTCTGAGGACCTGATTCTATGTTCATAATTTTGCTACATGAAAATATTGTCATATCGTATGCATCAACTGATTGTAGAGCTGAAACGGGAAATTCTTTCACAGGGCATGTTACTTTCAAATGATCACTTTTTCTGCTCTCCCTCTAATGTCTAGATAGCTTAGTGTTATAGTGAAACACACCTATTCTATTGTTAATAGATTCTCCCACCTATAATAAGTAGGAGTAGCAAGAGTAGTAGTGGCAGTCGGGAGAGAGTTGGTCAGTCAGTCGAGGTCGGACGACCGTTAGCCATATATTAAAGTATCAGCGACCACAACTAGATTACTGTGTCCTTACCTATTATATTAAGTTCCTAACGTTTTGTACGTCGAACCTATTTTAGGGCCGACTTAGTACAAATACAAGCCTCCACTGTGAAACCACTACATAACAATTTGGCAACGAAGGACTCAGATTCATACGGAGGAAGAAAAACCTTTTTCGTACTACATAACAACTTGGTGACCGAGGATTCAAACTCATACGGAAAAAAAAAAAAAATTTGTTCACCATATATACAACACTTGGCAATGAATGTATTCGAACTCATACGGAGGAAGAAAAAAATTTGTGCGCCATACAACACTTGGCGACAGTATTCGGATTCATACGAAGGAAGAAAAACATTCATACTCCATAACACACTTGCCCAGAAAGATTAAAAATTCATACGGTGGAAGAAAAAAAAAAAATTTCAACCGCCATAAAAGAAAGTACGAGTATTCAAACTCATACGAAAAAAAAAAAATTGCGTTTGCCACAGTATTATTTGGCGAAAAGATTCTGATTCATACGGTGTAAAAAAAAAAAAAAAAATCTGCTCACCACATTTTGTCGGTGAAGAAATTGGTTCTCATACGGAGGAAAAAGAAAAAACTTGCTCGTCAAATTTACGGCAACAACATCTCGGATTCACATTTAAAAAAAAAAAAAAAAAACTTGGCAAAGTTTTTCAAAAGACAAGACATCAAATTTTTTTTTCTCGATAAGACAGTTTGCTCAAATAGGTCACGAATTGCAAATTCATTGAGCACCCCTCTCTACAATATTGTGTAAACTCTTTGTGAAGATGGAGGAATGCAAAAATGTATTCCAGGAATTTTTCAAGTTCCAGACAGAACAACAGATGACAATATTAGAGCAACAGAAAACATTCCAGATGCAACTACAGGAGGAAACTTTTAATAGACAGATGCAGTTTCAACCAGAAATGGAGTAGAGGCATAAGGAGTTTCAAAACAAAATTCTGGAAATAACTGAGAAGAGGAAAGAGAAAAATCTACAAAATGATTCTTTCCCAGAGAATACAATATGGAATTCAATTAAAATATTCACGTACAGTCTGGATGAAGAGATAACTTTTGAGGAGTATTATAAAAAATATACAGACGTGTATAATGAAGACTGCCACTCGTGGTCTGAAGGAAAGAAGGTTAGACTTCTTTTAAGCAAGTTAGGAACTGCTAAGCATAACAAATTGGTAAACTACATTTTACCGAAAAAAACTATCGAGTTGACTTTTACCGAGGCGGTAAATATATTAAGTGAATTATTTAGTAAAAAGACATCTTTGTTCACAAGAGGTGGAAATGTTTGAATCTGATGAAAGATGAAGAACAAGACTATATAACGTACACAGCCAATGTGAATAAGCATCGTGAAGAATTCAAGCTAGCAGAGTTAAGTGCTGACAATTTTAAGTGCTTAGTGTTTGTTCAAGGGCTGGTATCGGAAAAAGACAGAGAGTTGAGGAAAATAGTACTGTCAAAATTAGAAAATGAATCAAGGATTTCGATACAGAGATTGGCAGAAGACTGCACAAGATATGTTAGCGTAAAGAAAAATTCAAAAAAGATAGAACAGTCTGGCGTTTCACATATAAGGAAAATATGCTACAAAAAAGAAAGTCAGTCTACCAAAAAGAATTCTAAAATTGCGGATTATCAAACAAAAAGTGAAATACCAGAGAAAAATAAACAAAAACTCCCAAAGCCATGTTTTGTTTGCGGTGAACTACACTGGTACAGATATTGCAATTTTAGGAATAAAAAATGTTTCAACTGTAAAAGAGTGGGGCATAAAAGCTTGCACTGCAGGTCAAAAAATAAAGACAATAAAATAAGAAAATTAAAGTCCGACGAGGTGAATGATGGAATAACCAGAAAATTTATTACCGTCGAAATAAGTAATAAAAAAATAAAAATGCAACTTGACACTGGTTCTGACCTATCTATCATAAATTTGCATACGTGGAAGAAATTGGGGAAACCAACTTTGATGAAAACAAATAAAATCGCAAGGTCAGTGACGGGAGAAAAAATACAATTTATTGGAGAATTTGTTACAAACATCACGTTAAATAAAAAAAACGTGAAAAGCTAAACTATTTGTCATAGAAAATACCACAAACTTACTTGGTACGGATTGGATAACAGAATTCCAATTATGGGATCTACTGATAAATTCTTTCTGTTACAAGATAGATTTTTTAAATTACGAAGCCCAAAAATTAGTAAAGAAACTTAAGGGAACTTTTCCTACTGTTTTTTCTCCAGGTTTGGGAACGTGTACCAAGATGGAGGCAAAATTCCAGCTAAAAGAAAACGCTCAGGTGGTTTTCAAAAAGAAAAGGAATGTGCTGTTTGCTTCAATTGAACAGATAGATAAAAAATTGGACAGATTAGAGAAAACTGGTGTATTTTTAAAAGTTGAATGGGTAACACCAACGATATATGTGAAAAAAAAGCTCCAGAAAGTAAAAATGAAGCCGACACCGAGAAAAACTGGGGAGCGAGTTACCCGCAGTCAAGGACATGCAGTATTATTAAATGATTTAAGTCAACTGAAGTCACCAAAGAAAACGTTAAGAAGCATAAGATCAACAAAAGGGAAGCTAAAGGCTGAACAAATAGAACCACAAGAAGAACCTACAGAAACTGTGACTACATCCTTAAGAAGCTCAAAGCGGAACATTGTTTCTGGTAACACTATGGAGGTATAAAAAAAAAAAAAATAGAAAAGCGGATTGGCTATATGATGTACTTGGTGAAAGGCGAAGAATTTACATGCAGTAACCAGATCAGACGACATTTTTTCAGACGTGGTTGACAGCGGTCACACGAAAAAAAACGCCAATGGAGGTGATTTTCAATATGTTTGATCTAACAATGCCTGTAACAATTTTACCTGAGGTATGCCAATCCAGAAGAAAAAAGAAAGGCAACTGATCGTTTAAAAGTGGATCAAAAAACGTAGGATGTTGCTAAAAAAAAAAAAAAAATTTTTTTGTTGTTTTTTCTTCATATTTTCTGTCAAAAAAAGAAAAATAAATAAAAAAAACAAAAAAAGTTTACTTCTGTGGAGTAAAGTTTTTTTTTGGGGGGATGTTATAGTGAAACACACCTATTCTATTGTTAATAGACTCTCCCACCTATAATAAGTAGGAGTAGCAAGAGTAGTAGTGGCAGTCGAGAGAGAGTTGGTCAGTCAGTCGATGTCGGACGACCGTTAGTCGAATATTAAAGTATCAGCGACCACAACTAGATTACTGCGTCCTTACCTATTATATTAAGTTCCTAACGTTTCGTACGTCGAACCTATTTTAGGGCCGACTTAGTACAAATACAAGCCTCCACTGTGAAACCACTACATAACACTTAGATGGCACAGGGCTACACTATTCAAGCACTCAGAGTTAAACTCTTAATAGACACAAGCAGATTGGTTGAGTCAGATTATTTACTTCTTGATGAGTGTTACTGCCGAGTATCAAAGTGGCACTTTTGGCAAAAATCAGCAAAATATCTGTGCACTTTGTAAAAAAGTGACCAACAAATTATCTCTAGATACACATTACTTTTCATTTATCTGAATGTTTCGAATTAACTGTTTTCATTAAGGATAATCTGTTTTTAAAATTAAAAAGAATGTTATTTTTTACTTGTATTTCATCTTAATTTTTCTCAGATGAAAGGGAGTTCAAATTTCAGATAGTCTGTCCTTTACTTTTGATCCTGCACTGTCTACTTATGTTCTCAATCTACAGCAGTAAGTAAAGTTTCAATAAAAGATTTAAATGAAAGTAAATAATAATAATAATAGAAATTGAAAGAGTACTTAGGGAAAATTGTAATTGAGATCAAGATTGCAAACACCCAGAAAATTGCCGCCATTGTAGAAGGGAAAATATGCTTGTTTGTGTCTGACATGAAAGACACTTGGAAGAAAACATAGCCAATCCAAAAGCTACAATTTAAGAAAAAACTGATCTCATAGCTTTGAGAATTTGTTAGACAAATTTGTGGCTTATGTAAATTTCTGGGCCTCAACCACTCAATAAAATGAGTATGAGCAAAAGAACAGAAGAGGGGCAGCAGAGGCCAACAAATCAGGTGGTTGTCCTTTGTGTGTGAAATTTTGCAGTAGTCTCATCAATTATGATTGTAAAAAAAGATACGATACAACTGGTACTCCAAACAGACATACCTTTTTAAAAATGCATTGATTATTTCCAGGTAAACTGATAATCTGACCGTTCAAAGAAGACTGTTCATTTGTTGGTCAAAAAAAAATCATCAACTGTATATATGACATCATATCTCAAGTATTTTTTTCATGTTGGGGAACAGATGATAGGAGAATAAGGAGGGGGATCAACCAGTTCAAAGTCACACAGTCACACACAGCAGCCATTGAAAGCAAGGACTTGTGTGCTGGAGCATTGTCCTGATGAAATAAGTCCTCTTTCGACAGTTTTCCTGGGCATTTGGTCTTGGTAGCCTTTCAGCAAGTTGGTATAACACTCTCTGTTGATGGTGTGGCCCTTTTGAACATAGTCACTAAACATAATGATTTTTGCATCCTCAGAAAACTGTGGCCACCAGTTTTCCTGCAGATGAAACAACCTTGACCGTCATTGGTAGAAGGTGGTGTGGGGTGTTTCCATTGCATGGATTGTCTTTTTGTCAAAGTGATGAATCCAGTGCTCATGCTTGGTTAGGAACATTCAAGGAAATCAGCTGGATTTGCCTTAGAGAATGTCAGATATTTCTGTGATGTGATCAGCCTGTTGCACTTTTGATCAGGTGCCAGAAGATGTGGTACTCACCAAACATGCCAAGTTCAGTTTGCAGAATATTCTCAACTCACAGGACATGCTAATTGAATTGGCCATTTGATTTATAGTCAATCACTTGTCATCCATCCCCATGTGGTGAACATCGATGTTTTCCTTGGTGGTGATGGTAGTGACAGTTGCAGGATGTCCAGACCTTGGGTCATCTTAAAGACTCTCCCTTCCCCTCCTAAATTCACCTGTTCACTTTTTCACTGTTGATAAAGCTCAAATGTCATCCCCTAATGTAGAAACTGTGTCTGCATGAATGTCCTTGGGGGTGGGGTAGTGGGGGTAAACTCTTTTTCTGCAAGTACTTGATAACACCACGATGCCAAATTTTGTCAAGTTTCTACTAGTTAATTTTGAAATCTTTTTGATCAGTCACATGTCAGTTTACCTGGAAAGAAACAATGCAGTTGAAAGAAGAATTGAAATTAATGCATGCAAGATTTCACAACTCTAGCATCCCACCCCAGGAACTTTTCAGACCATGCTCATACTCTGAGGATTCTCTGAAAAGTTCTTGAGTTGTGTAGAAATTTGAAAGCATGCCTCAAGAAGAGAATATCCATTGATGACACCACTGTGTAACACCAACATTATACTAATGGTTGACAATGCTTCAATCAATAAAATAAACAAAAAAAAGCTTATTTTAAATAACTCATAAACATGGGTCTTATCAGAATAGAGCTGAACAGTTTTTAAATAAAAATTCTACCTTGACTTGCCTTTGATGGCAAATATTTGACAGGTTTTAATTTTTATTTACAATCATGCATCTTGTAATACAAATACACTCAGTCATTAATTACATTTCAGAGATTGAAAATTCCCTAAGATGATTTTATGTAACTTTTACTAAGCCTCATATGATCCATAATCTACTGATAATATTGATTAATGGCAAAAAACAATAAAAATGATTCCCTTAATCTTAATCCAAAAGCTGACAAGGATTAATATGAATGTAGGCCTTATATGTAAATACCATTTAATACCGTACATTTTGTTTGTTTGTTTTAATCAGCAGATTTTTATCTATTCTAATCACATACCCCAAATTACTTTGCAAAATCTATGTATTTGAATTATTATAATATATCTGCCTTCTATTTTCAGGGTGACCTGAAACTAAATTGGGTGTTAAAATCATTTATTTTTTCTGTTTGTTTACAATTCAATTTGTTTTTGTCAAGATTGAGACCTAATTTGAGTAACTAGCTTTTGAATATGATTAAGGGAGCATAAAACAAAAACATAGGGAAAACTGAATGAGATCAGTCAGACCAGAGTTTCTTGACGTTTTAAACAATGACACACCTCAAAACAAATGAAAATATCATGACACACTTAGCAAAATTTTTAAAGGGTGTACATTTAAATGTATGAAATAAAACCATAGATTTAAAAATATACAGACACAAATATGAACTTTATTTTAATGTTTCTATTCAACTATTTGTGCAGTTTATTTAGTGTGAAACATGTCAAATATTAATGTTGTACCATTACTGCACACACACACACACACATATGTAAGTTGTGACAATATTTTGCAGGACACTGGTGTGCTACAGCATGGCTGTCAGGAATCACTGAACTAGACTGTATCCAGATAAAAATTTTAAGCTCAAATATTTTAAAATTCAGCATTTCTCCTTGTTATACGATTATAACAGTCACTTTTATAACTTTCCCTCTTACTGTTACAATGAAAAATTTTAAAATTCAGTGTTTCCACGTCTTCAGCATTTCCACTCATTATATAATTATAGCTGACATTTTTATATCTTCCCCCTTCATTTCCTATAATCAAAAATTCAAAACTCAAAATTTTTTAAAATTCTGCATTTCCTCATCTTCAGTGTTTCCCTTCAGTACATAATTATAACCTCCCACTCCTAGATATACATTGTATATAAATCATCAATAAAAAGCATTAGTCTGCCTGATGAAGTCCTTTTAGAGGATGAAACATGTTGCACAGAAATTTTCCACTTTGTCATACATTTTCCTAATATATGAATATAGCTTTGAAAATGGAGCACTTATTTTCATTAAGTTCCAAGTAAAAAAAAAAAATAATATACTTAAAATTCACAAATAATTTGCATATACCAATTAATAAAAGTGAATTTTGATTAATAAATAAAACCCAATTGCTGCTGAAGTCTTTCTTGCCATCATTTTTATGAGAACAGTTGGTTGTGTGGATGGTGTAATGACTTGAAAGGAGAAATTGAGAGCTGAGTTTGAATTCCAGTTGGGTTCATTACATTCACTTACACACAAATACCCTTCAGAAGGGTATGAACTGTTCTCCACCCACAACAAATCACAAGAAATTACTATCATCATCGGAGACCTTAATAGCAAAATAAGCAAGGAAAGAGATAGTGTAATATTAAGTTGGTGCAAAAATAATGTCGTTTTCTCACATATGTTACTATGTGAGAAAACGACATTATTTTTGCACCAACCTAATAATTGGCAAATTCAGGCTAGGAACTTGTAATGAATATGGAGAAAAATGGGTCGAATGTGCTTTGATAAAATCTAAAGAAGGATCAGCAATATTATTGGTTCTGATCTGGCAGCTCCGCTTCAATCACTTTCCCACTGCCATAAAGTAGCCTCCCTGTATCTTTTCTATAAATACTTTCATGGTAATTCTTTGGATGAGCATTTTGCTATAGTACCAAAACTTCATGAATTTAAGTAGAGTACTAGACTGGCAACAAGGTCTCATCAATTTACAGTTGCGGTGGCTAGATGTAACCATAAGTTCTATGCTACAGTTTCTTTTCTTGAACTTCTCACTTGTAAAATTTTCTTTGAGCTTCCATGCTTTCTAGTCAATTTTAATCTTCAAAAATTTAAATGTGATGTCAATCACTATCTACTGTCCTCCTGATTACTCTTCCTTTGTTATCGTTCCTTAGTATTGCTTCTGTTTTTTAATTCTTCCACACCCGTTGTGTCTTGGTGGCTTTATCGTCTTTGTTGTGGGGAAACTGGTTGATGCTTAGGTAGAAAACTCATGTTTCCTGGTATGTTTTTCCCAAAACACTTATTACGGACTCAAATACGAGTCCAAGTAATAAATGGATGTAACAACAAAACCATATATAAACAAACAATAATGTATGTATTAACAAAACAAAGGTATACATAGACAATAGAAGTTTGTTGTTGGTGACAAAATAATGAATATGAAAGAAGAAAACATTCAAAATAGGGAATGTGGTGTGTGTAGGTGAAGTCTGAGTGAAAAGTGTTACATTGAAGTGAGCATGTGACCAGTAGGGGACACATTTTTATTAGGTGTAGCTACATCTTCTTATCCAAGAGAAAAAACGAAAGGAGAGAATGACAGAGAATGTCATTCCTATTTATAGGCTTAAGGGGTGTCCCCTAGTGACGGTTATTTTAGTAAAGTTAAGTGGAGTAACCCCATACCTTCCTTGGGGTAAACTCAATTAAAAAAAAAAAAATTGCTTACTGCTAATATTAACAGCTTATATTAGTCGGACATGATGATACAAAATGTCGAGTTGGGTGCTAAGTCAGATGTTAACTTTTAAAGATGGCTGATTCTATATTTGAATCTTTTCTGTTAATTCCCCCCAAATAATATAAAGTTACTTATCATAAATATTAATTCACTCCAAGAAATTATAAATTTTAAATCAAAGTTTGTTTGTTTCTTTTATTAAATTTTTGGCACTTTTTTGAAATTTTAAATCAAAATTTGTTTAGCTTGCTTTGCAACAACTCCAACCCTCAGAATGAAAAAATTACCAAAAATCAGGGAGTTATTCACATTTCGTAAGTGCAGATGATATTTGAGGTACTTAAAAAAAAGAAAGAAAAAAAATTGTTTTTGGCTTTTTTATTAGGGTGAATGTGAAGACAGATCCCACAAAGAAATAGTACACCTGAGTTGCCCATATTTGGGACAATTACAAAGGTCAATCCAACCAGAGTGCAATGGAATGACCTCACTCTGGGTGAATTTCATGTGAATTTTAGTAAATATAAATTCTTTTTATTTTGGGGTGAATTAACAGAAGAAAAAATCCCTGAGTCTGATTCCTTCGTAAAATGAATATTTTTATTTCTATTATGCTACTGTAAACATTTTGTTGTTTTGATTTTAAATACATTTTTTTTTTTTTGCTATTTAATTTGTTTGTACTTATTTTCTGCAATGAGACTTTATGTCTCATTGCAGAAATAAGTAAAATAAGTACTCATGAAGAAGTTTTAAATGATAGTGTTTTAGAAAAAATAATAACAGAAAATGGAAATTTTCTGGTTTATTTTGAAAATTAATGGCAGTCATGACTTTTTAGACAAATGTTATAGCTCAGTTATCATTGAGGCCAAGAATACAAAATTAATTTTTTTGTTTAGTTTTTTCAGTTCCAGCAGGTGAGCATAGACGGTAGTTCAACAGTTAGTTTTTTTGTGAAGGGAGGTTTTTTTTTTTTTTTTTTTTAAGGTATTGGCTGGAAATGGATCTCTTCTGACTGAGTTTCATGCTCTCATAGAAAAATTGATTGAATAAATAAAAATGCCAATATTGGTCTATGTCAAGACTGATTATGGAGATAACAGCGTTTTTTGGCGACTGCCCGGACAAACAATGTAGTTATGGGAGAGTGGTTTGCTCAAGACCTCACTCACCTAGTCTTCACTGTCGTTAACCGACGTGGCGAGATATTTTGTCGAAATGGTGATGGTTACAAATCTTTACCAAAGAAGACTAAAGTGAAAACAGCAGTTTCAGTTAAATTTCAAACTCTCTCTACTCTCTCTACCAATTCCGTTTCTCGTGTTGGGAGCGCAATTTTTTACGCTCCATTTCACGTAAAACGTGTAAAAAGTTTTCAAACCGGACGTTCGTCTATGGTTGAGCAGGGAAAATAATAATAATAAAAAAATTTTTAAAAAGTGTAAAAAGTAACTAAAGTACATTTCTTTAATTGGGAATTGTGCCATCAGGGATAATATTATTTATTTTTTTATTCCACTTGTAGTACTGTGACAGTAGTAGTAAGTTCTTTACTGCTATCTTTGATTTCAGGTCGCCCCTCCCAACTTTCAAAGAGTGAGCGTTAATGATTTGACATGAAAAATAAATTACGACGATCCAACCACTCGGCCTACCATCAATGCGAACATTTTTTTTTTTTTTCGACTAAAAATCATGAAATTAAAGTAAAAAAACTAAAAAGTAAACTTTTTTTTCTTTTTCGGTCAGTTACTAACATCGTGTAACTGAGATTGGATTCAAAATTTTGTTTTTTAATGTCTTTTTTTAACCGAACCCGAACGTGTTTACCAGATGAGCCATCTCACCTAGTTTCAAGAGCGTGTTGCAGTTGGTATGCACCAGCCGAAACTGTTCCAATCTGCTTCACGTGGACACGAAACAAAAGGTACGACACATGTGCACTTTTGTATTCCACATGGTCGCTTCTCTGCGTTGTTCCTCAACTGAATGTCGATGAACTTAATTTTAACAAAAAGAAAGACCGAAAAAAAAAATATGATCAACACCGACTTGTAGATTGTTTGCTTAGAAAAGTGAGAGTTAATTAAAAAAAAACGAGGAGAAAGAAAGATAAAGAGCAGACTGCGCCTCCACCCCACCGGTTTTGCATTACCTTTTAGGCTTTAGTTAGTGTTTTTTTTTTTTTGTGTAATTTTTCAGCATCTCACTCTCGAGCAACGAAAAAGGAGGTTGCATAATTGAATTGAATTGAATTGCATCATTTTTCTTGTCAGCGTTATTTGTACCCTCGTCATAAAGGTAAGTAAATAAAAAAAAAGTAGTCATTAATATTGCACTATTTACAAATTTATTTGCTTTTTTTTAGTTTTTGAATATTGCTTTCTGGCCACAAAATACCACGCTTTGTTGAGATAAGGAGAAAACAAGGTTTTGTTTGCGTTGTCTACACTGTTAGTTTTTTGAGTTGCCATAACTGACAGAAAAAGAATCTTTTTTTTTTTTTTTTTTTTTTTTTTTAAATTCCTCAGATATTTCCTTTTGTCGACAAGTTTTATTTTTTGCAGAGGGATGGATTAAAAAAAAAAAAAAAAAAAAAAAAAAAGCTACTTAAAAACCAAGCACTAGTTTAGTAATTCCATTTTTATTTATTGCATACATACACAAGTTTTTTGGGAGACCCGTCTAAACGACTGTCAAAAAAAGTTTATGTACAGCACATAATTTTTAGCTGTAACTCCAGATTTTTATTAATTATTTTTTTATCACTCATCCGCAAAAAATAACATAAAATATTAAAGCATTAAAATACTCTTCTCAGCTATCTTTAATTTTTTATCTATTTTGTTTGGTAGAGAAATTCATCCCCAAAATCACAAGTGCGTCGAGATGCTGTGTAGTGTAGTAGTAAATGTATTTAATGACTGGTCAGTCAGTTGAAACTCCCGTGGAAAACCGATGATGATTAGAGATTAGAGAAGGACGTTAGGCGGGTAAGAAAAGAAAAATAACATTGTTTGAGATATAGAAGTCAGTGTTTTCAACTTTAAAAAAAATTGAAACGTTGGAATAAAAACTAAACCTAAACATCGCAACCGACCACGAAGGAAACATGATGATGGAATTAAAAAAAAAATGGAATCGTTGGGTTGCGGATTTTAATTAATTCACCACGTGTTTATTTTTCCGCTTGATTTCACTGTTTCGAGTCGACTGTTAAAAATAAGCAAAACCCCTAAAGTCAAAAGACAGAGCAACACGCATATTTTGGTTTTTGATTTGAAGTTTCTCAGTTTTGTTTTTTTGAAAATCTTTGTTTTGTTCCGTTTGAATCTTCAAGCCGAATAATTTTTACATTTTTGTTTGGGGTAAGTTTGAGAAACCACTAATTTTTTTTTACTTTTAATTTCTTCGTGAAATGAACTAAGAACCTTAACTTAATCCACAAGCTCAAGAATCATTTCCCCCATTTAAGCTAAAAAAACCAACCTTTTAAAAAGGTTATTCATTTTTGTTTCTCTGAATGGATATGGAAGTATTTCCCACGTCAGCGGCGTTAAACTTCCTTTTACTATATATCTTCATGTTACAAATCCAGTACTTGTTTTTTTTTGTGGGGGAGGGGGAAGCCTTTCAGTCAAAAATGTACACTCCTAGGCCCAAAATTTCTCTTTTTTATTTATCTAATTTTTACTTTAAAAAAAAAAAAAAATAGTGAAAAAGTTCTCTTGGAGAAAAAAGTGAAAAAAAAAAAAATCTAATTTGTATCTGTTTTAACTTTTTACTTTGACAAAGATAAATAGAAAACTGTTTTTATTATAAAAACTGTCACTTTTTTTACTGCATCATATCGACGGTAATTTGTTATTTTGATTTCGGAGAGCGAAACTAATTAAATTACTAAATAAAAAAAATAAAAAAAAGTATTTCGTGCCTGATATCGAGTTGGGATTTTGGAAGATATTATTTTGGACCGTGTGTACAGTAAAAAAGTATGTTGTTTGTTTTTTCTTAAAATCACATTGTTATTTTGAGGTTGTTGAAGTTGCAAACAAAATTATTTCTTTTTTTATTCTAAAGCTTAATTCAATCCATGAAATACGCAGTCCTGTCAATTTCTTACTTAAGAGTACTAAGTTCCTTAGTACTAGAGTTTTGCCAGCATTGTAGGCACTTGGAGGTAAAAGTACTTCACAGCGCTGATCTCAAAATAGGCCTCTTTAAATAGCATTTTTGTTATTTTATTTGAATTTGATTATTCAACAATGGTACTTTAAAATACGTATCTGAATAAAAGCCTAAAAGGTCTTTTAAAACGAAAGGGTGCATTCACAGGAGTTTACTTTTTAAAAACAATACGAAACTTGTAACTCGCACATCAGTTATCAGGAAATAAATTATTACCCGGGCAAAAAAAAAAATAAATCAACAATTATTTTTTTAATATGACACAGTTTCGAGCATCCACAAAAAAATTCTATACCCAAACTCCTCATCAGCCAAAAACAGAATTTTATTCCAGTAACCAAGAATTATTTTTCTAAACAGAAACTTTAAACTTCCTCATACTGAAAAAAAATGTTCCATAAACATTGATCTGACTCTTGTAAAGATGGAGCATATCAGGAGGAGTCAGATACTTTCTAGAGGGGTACAAGGAACTGACCGATTTTCCAGAATCTTGAGCAATGGTATGAAATGAATATGGTGGCCGAAAGTATGATGCACCCAGTGAAGTTCAAAAAACTCACTACACTACACGGTTGTAATTCTTCTAGCAAGACAAGCTTGCTAACCATTATAAACCACGTCTGAGTGCCCATGGTATGAATATAGGCTGGAGTGAGCTTTAGTTCCAATAGACATTTGAGACAAGGAGCCTCATTGAGATTACAGCTGCTTATCAGGACTGGAGTAAATTATGGGTCTGCTCAGCTGTGATCAAACATTTCTAGCTTTGTTCTGGAGGTATTGAATGATACATGCCTGTCTTTTCCCCTCCTTGAGCTGTGAGGGCTAGGGGTCGTCGGAGAGGTCATCACTTTGGGGGTGCACTCGTAAACTGTGATATCATCTGCATATTTATTTACTAAAGATCTGAGTGTGTTCTTGGGCAGATTGTTAAAGCAGAGTAGAACTGAGGAGAGATCATTTTGGAACACCAGCATTTGATCTTGTCTTATACTTCAGAGGGCTAGCCATTATCTGATTTTGTTATTTCGCTCCCACGCATAATGTTCAGGATTGTTATTGAATGAATTCTAAAGTACAATAAAAAGTTTTATTTAATTGGTCTCTTGTAAAATGATACACAAAACATTCCTGTGCAATTCATTACTAATTGTTCTTTTGGTAAATGATGTTGCAGCTGCTTGTGGGAATAAACTCATGCATTTAAAGACCCTGCATTTTTTAATCATTGCAATTAAATTTAGATGTTTATGGAGCAATTGTTTCAGTATGATAGATTGCAAGTTTAGAATAAAACATTCTTTTCGTGCTTGGAATAAATTTCAGTGTTGGTTGATGAGAGTTCAAATTGATTTTGAGGACAGGAATTTTCTTTTTTTGCTTTTCTTTTTTCTTTTAATGTGCATTTGCACCCTGGGTCATCTTTAATAAAAAAAAAAAGTAATTTTTGAATATTTTTTTTCCTTTCATCCACGTAAGATGGCATTGTAGTCAGGACTAAAAAAGTAAAGGATTTCTTCTCTCACTTTTTTGGGAGGGGGCTCTAGGATGCAGTAAGTAGAACATATATTTAGTTTTCCCATCAGGAGAGACTTAGTTGCATAGTAAAGCTGAATATTTAATTTCAACTCGACCACATAGTACACATACATTACTGCTAATTGCATGTGTGTGTGATATTATATATATATTTTTTTTTTTTTTTTTTCTTTTTTTTTTTGTGTGAGCAATTTTGATTTTGATAAATCTTCCATGTGTTGAATTGATTTCTTTTGAAACTCTTCAACAACAACAACGTCATAATTTTTCCTGTAACAAGTGGTAATCTCTCTGCTTCAAACTAGTACCACATGATACATGACCTCACATTTCATTTTCAGTTATGATTGTATTTTCTTTGACATTTAAACTTTTTCCATGGTGCACCTGTTTAAGGACAGTTTTTGATTGTGCCAAACTTTTTCCACTTCAAAATAATTGATCCAATATTACTGACAGGAATGTTTTAATTCAGCAACAGCTCAGTAGCTCAAAACTTCATTATGTTTCTTGAATTATTCTTTATTTATTTTTATTCTTTTGATTGAGTACTCTTTTACTTTAACAATCTCATTTCAAGAATGGTAAGGAGCTGAATGACAACCTATGATAACATCTGACCCCTACTATTGCTAGGAGATGCCAAGAATTTTTGATGCACATACAGAAAAATAAAACCTGCATTCCTTTGTGGAAAGTTGAGGGAGGGGAGATTTGGACTTGTAAAAATATTCAATTTGCTGAGAAAAGAAAGTAGACAAAGTGTAAATACATAATCTTTTTAGTTGAAAAATTGTTGGTGATTTTTTTTAAAAAAAAAATTTTTTTTTTTTTAAGTTTTTTTTTTTTAATTTTATTTATTTTTATTTTTTTTTTAAATCTAGTCTCATCTTATGAGGATGTTTTGTACAGTAGGAAATAAGCTAGACACATGAAAATTTCTTAATGACTTCAACTCAGACTTTTACATGGACTGGCTCCTTGACATGTATATTTTTATACTGGCTGTGTGGACAGACATATTTAACATAATAATATGTGCAAATATTTAATAGAATATTTAACAGAAAAATGCTTGACACCATTTTAAAGTGTTTTATTTGAAGAGTATAACATTTTTAATTTAATAACTATATATGCTTAAAAGCTGAAAATTCTCAGATTAATAATTGGATGTTTTAAATGTTGTATAAATTTTATCTTTGTAAATAATAATTAAATTTTAATTTGGTATCCACTCATTAATAATTTCCAATAAAAAGTGATTTTTATTTTGCTTGAAATTGATCGATTAATAAAATATGTTCCACAATGTCTGTAATGGTTTGATTCTTTCTAATTTCTTTTACCAAATTTTAATTTATATAAATTTCTAAAATTTTTCTTCACAAATTCACTACACCTTTTTGAGTAACATTTTAATACATTTTAAAGTGTTTGAATAATTTTTTTTGTCCACCATTAATTTTATCTTCTACATTGTAAGTTGGAGAATATGAATTTGGCTTTAAATAACCCACAAAGGGTTGATAAGCTGTAAAAAGTAAAAAAAAAAGTTGAATTTTTCATTTTGTTCGGTATTTTATATCAAAATATATAACCTGTTTAAATTTAAAGTGAATGTAATCGTTAGAAATATATATTAAATATTTGACAAGAATCCAAATACTTTGCTCACACTGTGTATAGTATATTGTAATATCTTGAAAAATGACTTTTCTGCTTGTATTAATAATTTAGGTTTCATCTGATGCAAGCCATGGTTCCTCAGTTATGAAATGAAGATTTTTGAGTCATGATTGACATGGAAAAAGAGGGAGTGGAGCATAAATTAAACCACAATTTTATTAATATCTATAAAAAGTGATGAGAATAATGTTAACTGTCTTTAATAAAATTGTTTTGAAAACCAGCTTCTGACTGGATGTAGTGTAGAAAACACAATACCTAAAGTTTAAACTGAATTTTTAAAAATGAAAATTTTTTCTTAAAGCTTTTATTTTTGTTTTAATTTCAACCTAACAGATTACAATAAATATTTCAAATGAGCAAGATAATTTGCTGTATTTCAAAAATAATTTAAATTATTCAAAGTGACTGCAAGTTTTTGGGGTTTTTTTTTTTTTTTTTTATTGTCTTCATCACAATGCAATTCTCTTTATTAAAAAATCTTCCAGAAAAACAAAAACAAAAAAACACTTTTTATTTGAGGAATATTAGCTGATTTTAAAGTATAATTAATTTGATTTGAAAGAACTATTATTTACTTTAAGTTTAAAATAATGTTAAAATCCATTTTTTTTAACCCAACAGTAGCTATTTATATGTTTGACAGCTTAGAACTTTAGTCATAAAAAAATAATTGACTATAATGCAAGTACCTTTTTTTATATATAACTTTTAAGTACTCAGTAATCATAAAAAATTGGGTAAATATTCCCTGTAATGTAATGTTTTATTGAAATTTACTATAGTTATCACTCTCATATTTTGATAATGTTGTTTATGGTCACCCGTATCTATAATAATTAGCATATTTATGTACAAAAAAAAATTTCAAAATTCTTTTAAAAATATTGGTGCTGGTTAATTTGTAATAAGCTTTTCCATTTATGATTAGTAAATATAGTTTTTACTATAAATAATAGTATTTTTAATATCATCTAAAAGGGTGGCATTAATACAAAATTTTAAAATATTTATTGATTTATTCTAATTAAAAAAAATACACAATTCTTGTAAAAATTCATTATTCACTAAAAAAATTTTTTCTTAACACAATACTGTTATTAATATATCTTATTTATAAAAGCAATTAAAAGCTTTTCTAATTAAGTAATGTCATAGTTTTTATTTCACCATTCAGGACAATGGTGTTTCTGTTTGACAAAAACAAAATCTGAAGCTAAAAGGACAGAGTAGAAGCAAATATTAAAATCAGCCAATTTCATTGTGGAGAACATATAACTGGAGAGGGATGGGATCTACTAGGTCTACTTTGCCCAAGACAATCTATGTATGAATACAGATGTGTGGAGAGAGCTGGTCTGGTGCTCATTTACAACATCTAACCTTTGGTCACACTCCACTCGTTCATGGAACTGATGGTAATAATGGTAGCTGTATTTATAATTTTTATTGTCTACAAGATCTCGGTCAGCTTGGTAGCTTAAGAATTTATTCTACTTTGTTTATTTTTAAATTTCTATTTCATGCATGTTACTAATATTTACTAAAAATGTAGATTTCTAAAAGTAGAAAAACCTGTATTTCAGTTTTGTTTTTTTCTTGTCCTGTTTGTATGTACTTTGCATATAAACTAATTATGAAATGCGTGATATAGTATATAAAATTTGTTCTCATCAAAACTTTAATTCACTTGTATTTAAGCAGTTGTAAATATCTTTGTTTTAACGTTACTCCTGCGTATAACACTAAATTACATCTGGCAGCAAAAGGCTTTCTGATCATGAAACCACCTCTTAATAGCTGTTTCTAGGTTCACTTTGACCTGAGGTGGTAGCATCTGTTAGGGGTTCTAACTATCGGCAAGTAGTTAAACCGAACAAAATGGTATCAAAATACTATGAAAGTATAAAAATACATTTTTATGCTAAAAATAACAGCAATACATTTTCATTGTAACAAAAAAAATAATAATAATGCATTTTTTTTGTAAAAGAAATTACTAATGCTTCCAAGAAAATTAAGTTTTGGCATTAAATGACCCATAAGGAATTGATATGCCACTAAAGAAACCTTGTGTTAACATTACAATTTGGTATCACTGATGTGATCATCAAACTATTGTTTCTAGGTTAGGAGTCATGTGTTGTGAAACAAAACCAGATAGAAATATTTATTCTATTGGGAACATCTTTTGTGTAGAAAAAATTTGAAGTAATGTTCTTAAGAGTCTCTGTAAATAATGAAGGAAAATTTGAACTTACTCGGTGAGTGCATGAGGTGTACTGCCTATACGATGTGTTTATTGCATGGAGTACTAAATTTTTGCATCGTGTTGCAATGTCAGCTCAAAGTGAAAGAGAGCTAGCCTCTCATTTTCACAACATGTATACTCCCTTTTTTTTTTTTTTTTTTTTTTTTTTTTACGCAATCCCAAAAGCTGAAATTATTTATTTACACTGATAGTTTTTAATGCATGTGTTTTTGGCAAAAAGATTTGATATTTGTTATAGGGGTGATTGTAAATGTTATTTAGTGGATACACTTATTTGAGTAGATATTCCTTCTTTTTTTTTCTTCAGTAATTATTAATTTCACCACTTAAAGAGAGAAAAAAAAAATTCTCTGTTGGAAAGCACATTTTTAAGAACAGGAACTGAACCTGCATTTGCTTTATAATCTGGGAAACTACTTTCAGTCAAAGAGAATGAAAAAACTTTAGAAAGAACTTGAAACCCAACCCTTAAATAGGGAAGCAAGGCTGTTTAGGATTTGGTTTCCTTCTAAAGTTTTTCATTCTCTTTCATTCCTATTAGCCCCTTGAGTTTTAATGGCATTATCACCTTGCTTGGGGTGAATTGATTGAAAAGAAAAGTGCTTTTTTGTAAAGCAAGGCTCAATTATCCTATTTAAGACTGGAACATCTTTTGTTGTGACCTTCAAAAGTTTTGTATCTGGTATTATCATTATATTTGATTCACTCTAATCACTGCATTTATAGTGACAGCAAATTTTGGAGTTAAGAGAAAGAACAAATTATAATCACTGTTGTATTTTAGAATCAAATACACTTGAACTCTGCATATATTTTGCCACTGCCCATTGTCTTTGCCATTACTTTGATTAGCTTCTTTTTAGTCCTAACAAACCAAAACCAAATAAAATTACTTTAAATCCAGAAATAGGGAATTTCATTGTTCAGAAATAAATGCATATATAGACTACAGCTATATATTCATAATTCATACACATAATGTGTGTATAGGGAGTGTTGAAAAGCTTTTGGCTCAATCCACTCCCCAAAATCTGACCAAATATTTTTTTCTAAACAATCCCTTCTTTGTTGAGCTAGGTAATTTTTTAGCACCCCTCATTGCATATACATTCAATGTACAGTATCTTGGACATATGTATACAAAAACAAAAAAAAAATGTTTGATAAAACAAACTACAGTCCATCTGAAGTTATTACACAAATCACATAAACCTCAATAATTTGATGTGCTTTGAAGAATTTTTATCAAATTTTAAATGATTATTTAGACATAAAAATAAAACTTGAATTAAATTTTTAAGTAGTTTCAATATGCAAAACCAGAAAATCACTTTTTACTTCAATAACTATAAAATCATCAGCAACTGATCAACACTTAGAACAGAACAAACAACAAACTTGTATATCTCTTTGAAGCATTTATGTTTGAATATAATGACCTTCTTAATAACAGCCAATAATCTATTCATTGATTTTGTTAATTTTTTTTAATTCCGCAAGTTCAGTTTCTGATGTGATAATTTTAATTGCTTCCCGTGGGTCTGCTTTGCTGCCATTGTTTGTCACCTTCATATAATTTCATCAACACAATTGATCATAAATTTTCGATTGGATTCAGATCATGAATTTATGATGTCCATTCCATTATCTTCTCTCCTGTAAACCCTTTACGCTCGAAAAAATTCACTTGTAACCTTAGATACATGAGAAGTAGCATGGCCGTGCATAAATTACAGATAAAATCCATCCTTTGGCACATTCACCAGGTTCATCAAGTATTACTAGAGATTCATCTGTGAAAATGACTTTAGAAAAGTGTAAAAATGTATTTCTTGACCCAAATTCTGCCACTTTAAAATATTTGTTTTACTGAGAGGAGTTTACCTAGGTGATTTCTTGACAGATTCCAATTTGTAAAGTATTCCACACTTTTTATCCTTGACTCCCTCAATTCCAGCCTGTTAAATGATCTGAGCGCTGGTCAAAAACAGTTGTTTTGCTATAACTCTTCTTATTTTATATGCCATGTCCCTTCAGGACATAGGCAGTGATGGCCCTCCACTTCTTTTCTTTTGTCGCTCTTAATATAAGTTTTGTCTTTTTATTAATTCTCCCAAACCCAGTTACATCATCCATCTGCTCAAGCCCATCAAGTATGTTACACTCTGCTTTCCTCTGTCCTCTTGAGTATCAGATTTTCCAAGTCTTCCTTCCTCATTACATGCCCCAGAAATTTCAACTGCCTCTGCCTGATGTTAAGTATAAGTTTCCATTCTCCCCAAAACCTTGTTGTTGCTCACATGTTTAATCCATGGTATCCTTAGCATCTTTCTGTAGAACCACATTTCTGTTGCTTCAAGTCTTTTCATCTTCACTGCCATATAGGAGAACAGATATCACGTAGCAGTTCAATACTCTTTTCTTTGTTTCTAGTAAAATGTTTCTGTCTCTTAATACTCTGCTTAGTATCTGGACTGCACTTTGGCCATCCTAATATATCTTCAGATCTCGGTGTTGCACTTTCCGTCCTCTGTTTAGAACTCTTTCTAGATATTTAAGTTTCTGTACCTGCTTGATTTTAGTATCTCCTACCTGTAATTTGCATTTTGGACTCACCTTTTTGCTGAAAAACCATGCATTCTGTCTTCTTGTAGTTTATGCTTAGTCCTTTCTTCTCGCTAATTTGCTACTTGCTGTAGGAGGCTTTGTAGTTTCCTTTCCGTGTCTGCTATCAGCACTTTATCATCTGCATATCTTGTATTGTTAAGATTGTGGCCACCTATAATGATTCCTGTTAGGATTTCTAATCCTCTCAGAATTGCTTCACTGTATATGTTGAATAAATCCAGTTCTTAGACCCTTTTCTATTTTCATATATCTGCTGAACTCATTTTTTGTCTGTATGCAAGTGGTTTGCTGCCAGTATAGATTCTTGATTATTCTAATGTCTTTCCCGAATATGTCAGGATTGCTGAGCAGGTCTATCGGATATTTAAAGCATAATTTGTTGAAGGCCTTTGTGTAGTCTATAAAACACAGGTACATGTCTTCTGCGTTTCTATTACTTTTTCTGATAACATTCTGAGCATAAATATAACATCCCTTATTCCAGTCTCTTTGACAAATCTGCACTGTTCGTATCCTATCCTATCTTATCTCTTGCCTGATTCTGCTGCATGCTCTATTCATTAGAATTTGGATGATGAGTTTTGTTATGTGGCTCATTTAAGCTGATAGTCTGAAGTTCACATTCATTTGCACCTGGTTTCTTAGGCAGGGCTATGAAAATAGATCTGCTTAGGTCTTCCAGTATATCCCAACTGTTGTAGATTTCATTTAGTATTTCTGTGATCTTGTCTATGCTGAAGTTATGTGAGGCTTCCAGCATCTCTATTACAATTCTGACTGGCCCTGCCACTTTGTTTCTGTTCAATTTTGCTAAGTGCAGCTTTCACTTCAGTTTTTAATATTTCCAGTTTGTTGGTATTTCTGTGTATTGCAAGTTGATCTCTTTTGTTGTGAAAGTGTTCTCCTATATATTCGTTCCATCCCTGAAATATTTACTTTTTTTCTTATATTCCATCCTTGGATTTTATGCAGCCTGTCGATGAGCATGTCTTTTATACTGTTTACTTATTTTTTTATGCATATCACCTTTATGTGTGATACTCATTCTTTCTATTCCTCTACTTTTTTGTTAAGCTATTCCTTTTTAGTCTCTAGGCATTTGTTCCCAATGTGTAGTTTTCTGTATTCTATTCAGTGTCTTGCATTGTTTTTTTTTGTCTTCTTTGCATCATGTTGAGGATCTCAATTGTTAGTCATTCATTTTTCTTCTTCCTCCATTTTCCTTTGGGATGACCTCATATGCTGATGTCACTAAAGCTTCTATTTGTGTGTCCAACTTTGAGTTTTCATTTTGTCCCTCGTATCTTTTCACACCGTCCATATATATTCCCTTCAGGCTTGGGTTGTTCAGGAGTCTGTTGTATTGCAATTTGGGTGCTACATTGGGATTCTTCAGTTTCTGTAGTTTCATTTTTAGTTTACATATAACAGGGAGGTGGTCACTTCTGCAGTCAACACTTGGATAGGTTTTGCAGTGAACAACTGCATTCCTGAATCTCTTGTTGATATTTATGTAGCTGATTTGGTTTTTAGTTTCTCCTTCTTGGCTGCCCCATGTCCATAATCGTCTTGGATGTTCTTGCAACCAGGTGTTGGGTATTACCTGGTCATTTGCTGTGCACCATTAGACCCATTTTTCTCCATTCGTTGTGGGTTTCTAGTCCAAAATTACCTGTTATTTCACCATGCCTCTCCTTGCCTACTTTACCATTCAGGTCTCCCATGGTTATTATAGCTTCTTATGCTTTACACTGAGCCTTTGCATTGTCCAGCATGGAGTAGAAAAATTTGATTTATTCTGTGGTGTTGGAGCATACACAATTATAATAGATATGTTGAACAGCTTTCCTTTCAGCTTAACTACAAGAATTCTTTCAGATAATTGACAGTAACCCAAAACACATTTCTTCATGTCTTTATCTAGTATCAGTCCAACTTCTTTTTCATTTTTCTCTCTGCCTGTATATATAATCCTGTGGTTGTCGCTAATAAAGTCTCTGTTGAGTGACCACTTAGTTTCACATACTCCTAGAATGTTGACATTTAACCTATTTGTCATTTTTTTTACATTTTTCAACTGACCATAGTTTATCATTCTAATGTTCCATGTCCCAAGAGTTATTTTTTGTTTGATGTGAATAATTGCTGGATGATGGTCAGGTGACACCTGTTGCTTCTTTCCAGGTGAGCGATCAATTCTGAGGTCTTTATGCCATTTATGCTAACAGTCACTGGATGCCAGGTGACGTCTGTTGCACATGCCGCTCCTTACCGGATGAGGGGTTAATTCCCATAGACTTAACACCCTTCACACCGTTAGGTTTCATACTTTGTTTGATAAATTTTATGATATTTCTTGGGATTGATAATGGAGTGGTTTCCTGTTGCCTTCTCCATGGTGGTTTGAGACACTGACTCTATTTAATTGGCTGTTGACTTGCTGAGAGTTCTTCTGCATTTTGATAGGTGTTATTTTTCATCCTACTGGGTTGCTAACAACCAGCGTCACTCGCAAGAACATGGAGTGGGGGGTAGGTGGTTTAATTGCAGAGCCACTGATAGTAGCATTCATACTTGCACACTAACCTGTATATGTACATGTACGCCAGAGATAAAAAAATAAAAAAAATTGTTTTTGTATCCCACCTCATCTGTTAACAAGAAAAGGCTCTGAGAATTGGAGTTAGTATGGAGTGGGAGAAAAGAAATAATTATTAATTTTAAACTCTGTATAAGCCTGAATACCCACTCTTTCTGTGTTTTGATATTCCTAGTCAATCTCCTTCAAAATACATCATTAGATGCTGTGCGGCCTTGGCAATTAACATTAATAAGTACGGATGTGTGTGTGTGTGTGTGTGTGTGTGTGTGTGTGTGTGTGTGTGTGAGATTGATATATATATATATATATATGCGCACACACACACACATGTTGAAGCAAAAGTGACAACACATTGGAAAGATTCAAAAACATTAACAAATTAAAACAAAAAAAAATGAGTAGACTTGAAATTAACAGCATACATACATTTAAAGACTGCTGTGTTTGCATGAAGAACTTTGACCAAATGTAAAAATTCTGTCTGTAATATGCCATTCAACTCTAGAGTTTAAATTTCTCCCCTGGTCAAGATCCAACTTCTATCATGGTGGGGGAGTCACAAGGTTGGCCTGCTTGTTGTCGCTTCCCTTTCTATTTTTTTGATTTAAAAAAAAAAAAAAAAAAAAAAAATGGTAAAAAGAAAAAAAAATTCAGTTTAGTTTATTTTCTAGGAAGGATAGGACTATTTGGCATTGCTTGCTCAGTGATGCCCTTTGTGGTAGTCAGTCTCTTTGACAAATCCGCACAAATTAGAGCTTGTCGGGGTAATAAGTTTTTCCTGCAAAGAGGGACACTGGTTGGAATTCTGCTGGAGAGTGCATATTTATTTTTAATGATTTCTCAAATATTCAGGCTGGCAGATGAATAAATATGCTGTTTAATAAATAAACAGTGTCTATTGAAATATAGGTATTCGTTAACATGTTTTGTTTTTTATTTAAGCTTCATCAGAAATTTTTGGGAAATGAGTTATGGAAGAGAAAGTTCCAGTACACTTCTATAACTCATTTCTCAAAAACTTCTGAAGTTTAAATAAAGCAAAACATGTTAAATTTGTTTTCTATTTATTCCTTATTTTATCAGATTTAATCCATATTTGATTCCAATACACACACACACACACACACACACACACAGAAAGTGTTTGTTTTTAAACATATATATAGTAGAGCCATTCTAAGTAGTTTTTTTTTCTTTACTAGCTTGTATACCACATTGTACTGTAATTGCTTTTGTGGTGATTGGTGATATTATGTATGGTCCTGGGCTTAATTTTATTGTGGAATTATGCCCTCTCAATGCCTTTTCTTCTTAGTGGATCTGTTTCTCTCTTGATCAGATTGGCATTTATTAAGTAGAAATTATAATCGGATGTCTTCTGGTGAACTATCAGTGCATTTAATGTCTGTGTTGGATGATCATATACTTTAAGGTTTCTGGATGTTTCACCGATGTGTATCACTGGGCATTTTGTACAATTTTTTTCTCTGTCCCATTGTTGCTATCTCATTTGGTGCTAACTATCTTTTATCTTAGATGTGGTGTTGATGAATTTTAGGTTAAGATTGGATACGTTATTTTTGATGGCGGCTGTTATGGAGTTGGTAGATAGGATTGTGTGCTGATGATTGCTATGGTTGTTGGGATTATTATTATTTGTGGAGTTTTCTTTCCTTGGATTTAGTAGACTTTGTGTTTGGCTTTGTGCTAGAAATAATTTGGATATTGGAGGAATTTGAAAGTGTTTTTATTGTATTTCTCTTCTTCAGGCAGGAAGTGGGGGCTACAGAATCTAAGGGCTCTTAAATAAAAGCCTATGATATATGTAATTTCATACCTTTTTAATAAGTGACTAGAAAAAGGTCTAAGCAGCAGAAAGGTTTATAGTTTAAATAATGAGATAATTAAAACTGAAATTTTTTTTATCGTTCAAATAGTCTGCCTCAATAAAAGTGCAAATCACACTCTAAAGAATCTTTGCAGAGATTGCACTGAGGTCAAGTCACTAAACTTGCAGCTTAATGTGAACAATTGTAAGGCTTTCATTGAAAATTGGAGGTTATGTTATCATCGGGTCAGGGAAGTGTGAAGATGTTTTAAGATGAACCACATTTGACACTGACTGCTCAAACAAACACCAACATATATCTATGTACTTAGGGGTAGATGTCAACAATCAGACTGAACTTGCCTTGGATCTGATTGTACTGTTTTTTAAGTTATTATATGAATCATGTAACGGATAATAAGACCTGCTGACACATGACTTCTACCTCAACTACCCTAGCATTGATGACATTCAACCTTTATGAGGACTGAATTTGAACTTTATATATTTGATAACATTCATCTGTTACTATTGTGAAAAAGAATGTTTATTCTTGAAGAATAAGATTGGCAGCAAACGTATATACAATAAAACTCAAAAGCAGAAATGTCTCCGTGTATGTGTGTCTCACAGACATTACACTGATTAAATGTAGATGTGTCTTGTATATAGACGAAAGGTTAACTAAACTAACTTGACAATACTTATTGACTTACATTACAGTGTAACCCGGATATAAGAGACCCTGATATAAGAGAAACCCGGATATGAGAGAGATTTTCTCTGGTCCCAAATTAGAGCCTGTGTTAATGTATATAAAATAGACCAAACCCGGATATAAGAGAAACCCGGATATAAGATACTTCTTCTCCGGTCCCAACAACTCTCTTATATCCGGGTTATACTGTATTTATATTTGGACTAATGTCCTCATTTTTTTTTTTTTTTTTTTTTTTAGATATTACATTTCAGCTGTTGTGTCTTCTGGCTTTGTTTAAATCTTTTGATTTGGGTAACCATCTGGGAATTTTGAACTGAACCCTTGTGAGGAAGATTGTTTCCTTTCTGTTGTCTATATCTATGGATATCTTGGTTGTCATTTTAATATTACTCAAGCATAACACAGGCTTACAGCCATATAGTGTTGAAACTCTGGTTCCCATATAATCACCAAAGTTAAGCAAGGTCAAGCCTGGTCAGTACCGAGATGAATGACTGCTTTGAAATATCAGGTGCTTTATGCTTGGATGTGTGGGTGGTGTAATGGATAATGGCTCAGAATTGTTAATCAGAGAGCCAATTTTCAATATCAGGTGTGTTATATTCACTTATGCACAAATACTGTTGGGAAGGGTATGAATCCATCTTTTATTTCCTCAGCTATGGGTCAATTAAGCCTTCTATCACTAAACCATTATTATTACCCTCCCTCCCCCCCAAAAAATTCAAAAAATCTAAAAATATTTTCTGGCTTTAAATAACCTTCAAAAGGTTGATAAGCCATAGAAAATGAATGAATCAATTTTAACACAGACACAAACATGACGAATAACTGTGACTTCCATTCTTTGTGGTTGTGGCAAAGGATACAGCCAACTCCTAAATGTAAGGCTAGTGGAACATCAGAAAGTCATGATTAGAGATGAGACAATGAAATCAGGCATAGCTGATCTTGTATGGAAAGAAAAGGGTGCTCACCAACCTCTGGAATGAAGGCAAAATAATCAACAGCAGAATACTGGAGAAGCAGGCATCAGAAGGTATTGGTACATATGTAATCTATGGCAGCCTTTTTGGTAAGCTTAGCATATATATAAATGCCATATAGACACCATTAATTAAAAAGAAAATGGATATCGTACATCAGAAATATGGACAAGTAATAACATTTGGGCATGGTAAAAAAACAACTAGTGGTAAAAGGAAAGCAATACAAAAGAAAGAAAAGGTGGTGGAGAGAATCAAGTTTGACAACAAGGCTATAACAGCAGCAGAGGTAGCAAGAATAACATTAGGTTCAAGTCTCCTAAGACTTATCTTCAGAGAGTTAAAGCATTGGTTTGTGAATTTGGTAGCATAATAAATATAATTTCAGTCAAACTAGCAAGAACTGAGCAGTACTAAAAGTACAATTAAGCTGAGGTTTGCCTAGACATGGACAATGGAATAAGAACAGATTTTCTCTCATATTAGGTACCACCACTTTTTTTTTTTTTTATTAAAAAGAGCGTAGCATGATAAAAAAGGCCCCAAACTTGATGAAAACAAATTTTTATTATCAAAATGTTTGTTATTATTAAGTATTTTTTTTATTATTTTATTAAATTCTTTTATTCTGTTCTAGCACATTTGTAATTTTGGTTAAAAAAATATTTTTTTTTTTTTTTTTTTGTGTATGTGTGCATGTGATGTGTTTTAGCAGTGGACCAAAGATTACTATAGGAAATTTACTTTTTGTGTGTGTGTGTGTGTGTTTTTGTGTATATAAATGTGCCAGTTCTTGTAAGTATGAGTGACCATAAAACATTAGATTATGGAGAATATTTCCTGAAATTTTTAAGATTACTGAGTATTTAAAAAATTATATAAAAAAGATGCTCATGTCATTTTCTTAAATTGTTTTACAGATAAATTCTCTGTAGAACAAAATTAGACTTGACATCAGGCTGTCATCATATCAAATCAGCTACTCTCTGGTAAAAACACAGCTATTGTTATGTTAAAAAAAATACTTTCTGTGAAATTTTAAACTCAAAGTAAATAATCTTTCAAATCAAATTAATTATATTTTAAATCAGCTAATATTCTTCAAATAAAGTTTCAGAAAAGTATATTTTATTTTTGTAAGATTTTTAAAACTGAGAACTAAATTGTCTTTACAAATGTCTAAAGGATGGATGACTTTGTAAATATTACTGAAAAAAAAAATGAAAATTGATTTGTTAATATAACTTCTGTTTGAAATACACCAGAGTATTTTGTTTATGAATAGTAAATTTAATCCTTTTAGCTTTCAATTAAAGCCAAAATGAAAAAAATTAATTTAAACCTCAGGTATCACGATTTTTTTGTGGAGGTTAAATAAAGAGTTTGAAAATTTCCTGAAGATTACTTGGTTCTACAGACATTTGAAGAAGGCTTAAGAGCACAGTGGTCAAAGTATTTTGATTTGTTTAATGGCATATCAACTCCTTATGAATCATTTAATGCCAAAATTTAATTTTCTTGGGAGTTTTGAAGTAATAAAAATATGATGTATATTATTCTTTCATCATTAAATAGATAGATGATACTCAGGGTTTGTACATATAAATATTTGTGTGGACATAATTACTAGGTTATATTTTATGTTGTAGTTTTGTTTAAGTTCTATTTCGGAATGCAATTTTATTTGCTTAAGAAATTGTAGGATATATAGATTAATGTCATGAAAGAGTTCTTTCATGTTGGTTGTTTGGTTGGCTGACTTTGTTTAGCAGCATATCATAGAGGTGTATGGGTTATTATTTAATGCCTAAAATATTTAGAACATAATTTTATGGCTTCAACTAAATATATTTTGAATACAATTGTATGCCTTTGACTACAGATAAAATATATTGTTGGTACTTCTATTATAAATATGTATTGTTGGTAATTTTTTATATAAAAATGTATTCCCTATATTTTAATGATTTAATAGTCAGTTTGTAACATATATAAATGTAGGTAGAGAAAAAACAAAGCAAATGTTGATAAGATAGCATGGGTCACAAAACACTGATCAGGGACCCCAAACGGGCTTGTCCCCACCCATAAATTTTACACAGTTGTAGATTTCTAAAATCATATCTCAAAACCAGTTGTACCAAGGAGATTAAATTTGGAAGACAAATCTGTATACTTATAAAATCAATTTGTCCTAATGCATGTTTCAATGGCTTTTGAGATTTTATCTGTTTAATTGCACTAACTTCACATGTTCAGTTTTTTCAACAATTTAGTCAATACACCAGCAACTTAACTGAAATGTCTTAAGGGCTCAGGATTAAACCTCTATTACATGTCTGTGCAAGAAATATCAAATAGAATTGAAACTTTAAAAATTTTACATTTTTGCTGGTATATAATTGTTTTTACTTTTTAAGAACTGTTTTGGAACAAAAAAACAAAATGTCTGTTTAAAGCTGTGCTGAACTTCTCGGTAGATGACCTTCCTATCAGATAACTGTATAGCCAGTGAGACAGATAGACAATGTGTCTTATCAGAAGTGAACCTAAATATTCATCTTTACTATTAGTATAATTTTCTCTGTATATTAATATTCTCATCAATAAATATCTTAATTTATTAGAACTTATAAAATAATTGAAGTTTACTTCTATCAATTGGTATCATTATTAGTAGATGTAGACTATGCACCAATCTACACTGGCATTTAAAAGTTTTGGTTAAAAAATGACTAAAATGATTATACACCTTTTTATTTTATTAAGTTAAGATTGTTTAGCAGGTATGCTTTTTATTTATAGTGCCTGTGATCCCTGAGGATAGGAAAATAAGTTGTATCTTCGTAGGTGTCATGTCAAAGAAGATACTCTGCTTTAAGCAGGTTGAAACTTAAAAAAGGCCATGCAAAACTATTGGATCATTGAAATATCTTAGATGAACTCGTGATAATATACAAATATCTAAAATGTAAGGTGCTTTGGTAAGTTATTGTAGCTGAAAATTATCTTGCATTTTTGTATTAAAATCATGGCTAAAATTTCTTCTGAAACAAAGATGAAGTTCGTGACTGTTTTTGCATGACCTTTTTGCATACTGATGTAGGCTTCAAATACTCTATCATCCCACCTCACCATACAGCATTAATGAAAATGCAACCACTCAAAAATCATAAAATGTAGTGAGAAAAGAATACTGTTAATCATTTAATTTTTGAGGTAAAATTAACAAAAATAATTTAACAAAGTGGCCCAAAAGTTTTTGCTCGTCTGTGTATATTATTTCCAATTCAATTACATGTGGTGAAATGAAGGTTTAAAATTCAAAGCACTGTCTAAATTTGTATATAGGACTGATTTAAAAAGTCACAAGACTGTGTTGCTTCCCTTTGTGATTAGAGTTATCTTAGTCTTTTTGGCACTGGTTTTAAGATATGAAACACATGTGTAATGCTTTAACATCTAGTTAAATACTAATGACTTTAAACTAGTAAAATTATAATTGTGGTGATTGCCTTTAATGAGTCATTAAATCAAAGACAACGGATAAATTTATGAAATTGGAATGCTTCAATAATTATCCTAATTTACCAGGTTTAATATAAATTCAATATAGACTGAGGCTAAGCCAAACAAACTACACCTAATAAACTGTTGCACCAAAAGTTTACTACTATATTACAGAAAGCAATAATTACAAGGATGCTCTAAAGATTCCTGAGAAGGTGTAGGTCAAACCAAAAATGAGATGTTCACCTGTCACATCCTCATATTATGCAAATAATAACTTAATGAAACACTGAATCATTTCTTAATAGAACTGAAAAGCTTATCAAGTGATTACAATTACAAAGCAGTTATGGATGAACATTATAAGACTGATTCTAATAAAGATGGCTTCATTAACAGAATCAATTCAAATACTATCAAACATATCTTGAAAAGAAATCATTAAACCTGGTTGATGTATTTAATTAAGATGGTGCTCTCTATACTGCCCCAAAGAGTTGTAATTTTTCTAATCTGTGTTCTGGAATTACTGGCTACCAGTGCTGCAACAAAGATACTGTCACAGCATTGTTCAGACATTATCAAACTCTGTTGAAGCAACTATGTCTACTACTGCAAAACCAAAACAGAACTGCTGATTTTATTGAAATAATCAACATCCAAGAAGTCTGTGTCCAGCAAGAGATCTTGAGGGTGATAAGGGCAATAAAAGGGCATTTTTGGAAAACTTTGTAAGGTTTCAACAGAAATTAGATTCTTTTCTTGTGATAATACACAATAGTACTGTCTACTAGAAGTGATTCACCTTTTTCTCTTTGTCAGAAAGTAATTGTGAGGGATACTTATACAGCCAATGCCTTGACTGATACTAGTAGCAAAGGTAAGTTTTGTTAGCACAAAACTTGTAAAATTATTGAAATTTAGTCATCTCATTAAATGATGTAATATGCATGGCATCAGCATCAATTATGAAATCGTTATGATATTGTTTTGTTTCATTGACACTACAAAAAGAGAAATATTGAAGGGTGAAATTAATTGGATTAGAAAACCTGTGTACTGATATCCAAACAGACTTTCAGAAATTACATTAATGCATTACTATCAACTATGGAGGTAAAAGGTCAGCTATTACCTTCAGTGCTTTGATAACCCTAAAAGCAGAACCCCCCAATATTATTTGGACATTTGACCAAAGATTACAAGCTGGTGGTTACAAAAACCTGCAAATATACACAAAATGATAAAGACTACATAAAATCCAAAGAAGACCTTCCTTCCTTAAAGTTCAGATAATAGTCATTTATTTTACCTTAGTGATCGCAGGATGTAATGGATAAAACTAAATTTTATATGGCAGTTGATTATTTGACAATTAACAAGTACATAGAACTGAATGGCTACTCGCTACCCAAAATAGATGAAATAGTTAATAAGTTTATAGTACTATTAATTTCCTTTGTCTAAAGTAGATTGTCCTTATAGAGTGTTTGAAAGTAACAGAAGACTTCATCAATTTACTCAGATGCCCTTTTGTGTAATGAATGGAGTACATCGTTCACAGAAGAAGATGGACGAATTTATTGATAGACATAAACTGCCTGACTCTTTTGCATATCTTAATAATGTTACAATTCATTGTAACAAATACAGAAGAGCACAACAAAAATTTAAATCTCTTCCTTGAAGCTAGTAAGGCTGATAACTTAACATTCAATAAAGACAAATTTCTTTCAATTTCATCAATAGATCTGCTGGACTATAGTATTTCACATGGGGTTGCTGAATCTAGATGTTGGAGAATGTCTTCACCAACTTAATTTACCTATTCCTACTGATAAAAGGTCTTTGCAGTGGATTGTTGGTATGTTTGTATATTATACCAAATGGATACTCTGAAAGTTTTCTGATGAAGTAAGACCTCTTAATTCTGTGAATGAATTTCCACTCAGGAACTCTGAAATAGAATTGTTTGTTTTGTGATGTCAATGAACACTCGTTGCTACTTTTGTAATGTCAATGAATACTTGTTGTCACTTGCGTAATGCTCGTTGTAGTAGAGACTTTGTAATCGCAGACACAACAATAGTAATGCTGTTGAATAGTACTGGTATCAGACACCTTTGAATAACACTTGCACTAATAGTACTTGCTTGATAATACTCACTCAAAAAGTAAACACCAAATAGTGATCAGAATAGTAATACATATAGTGATCACTTAGATGCCATGCTAAATCCCATATATACATTTCCTTTACCATCACATGATCTACTTATTCAAAATGGGATCACCTGTGTTTGCTCTCTGGTGATCTGTGTTCAAACTTCAGTGTCAGCAGTGACAATTTATTCCTATAAAACAGTTTGAAATGCTAAAAATGACTTTGTCAAAGCATCACTTCAAGCTATTTATGAGTATATTCCTTTTACAGTGGAAACTGATCTTTCAAATTTTATAATTGCAATAACTTCAAGATGAGCTTGGAAGGCTTGTTGCCTTTCATTCTTGTACATTCCAAAATGAACAGAAAAAGTAGTTCAGTGGAATCTAGAAATTATTGGAAACATTTCCTCCTCAGGAGGTATTTCATTCTTATTTTTGACCAATACAGTGTTGCTTGTATGATAATAAAACTTCAAGGAAAATAAAGAATGACAAAATTTTATACTGGAGAATAGTTTTCTCCATACAGTTATATTACAAGCCCAGAAAAGAGACCTTTATGATAGACACATTCACGTAAGTTGTACAGTTTTTAATTCAGAATCACAAACCTCTTTACATAATGCCTTGTGTCATCTTGGTATAACTAGGTTGCACGATTTTGTTGATTCTAGGAACTTGCCATATTCATTAGAAAATATTAAACATGCAGGAAATAATTGTTATACATATCCTGCCAAAGATTGAGTCCTGAAATTCTTCATCACTAGGATGTTTCCACTTCATACTCTCTTTTGAATTTGGCTTGTAGTAATGGACCCACATTTCAGCTGTGAATATTCTGCTCAAAAATTCTTTGCCTTCATTGTTGTAGCAGTCAAGTAAACATTAGCAGGTTTCAACACATTTGCACTTGTGTTCTGTGGTAAGCTCATTCATTTTGCATATACTTTATGGAAGCTGAGCTTGTCATGGATGATTTGATAGGCAGAACTATGACTAATCTGCAGAGAACATGCTACTTTATTGATGATAACTCGTTAGTTTGCAATTACCATCTCTCAAGCAGTGGTGGAGGTTGACTGGTGTCCTGCTTCTCCTCCTTCATGCATCACTCTTGTCTGGTCACTTTTAAACTTCTTGATCTGCTCCTACATGTGGTAGTGCACTGTCACCATATTGTGTTAAAAGCCTCTGATAAATTAACACCCCTGACATATCTTCCAAACAGAAATTTGATCACTGCTCTTTGTTTCTCCTTGGTGCACACTGCTAGCAGAGTGGCCATGTTTACACTGTAACAGCATCAAGAAAACTGGTGTGAACAAGCTCAAACTTTTGATCATGTGACCACAATAGTACCAGCTATAAGTTTGTGTGAGCAGATGACAGTGTGACAAAACTAAAGATATTATGGTGTAAGTGTGGATAACTTTTTACTTACCCTCATAGATCTAATTGAAGCTACCCTTCAACACACACACATGTTCATCTTCACGGTAACGGTAAAACAATGGTATCGATGAAACCAGCTGGTAATTGTGCCAGCTGGTAATAGTCCTTCAGAAAATATTATTGCTCAGTAGCCAACTTCTGTAATCAATTTGGGTTAAATGAAAATCAATCTTATATCCCAGAAACAGTGGACAAAAATTGTTGATGATTATCATCCAATAACACCCCCAGCTGTTGAACAAATTCCTCTTTGCACATCAGAAAGAGTTTGTAAAATACCAATGCAATAGGACTTACATGACCAAGGAATTGATTCACATTGTATCAATTGAGGGAGTAGTAGTGAAATGAAGGTTAAAATTCAGAACTGTCTAAATTTGTGTACAAAGCTGATTTAAGAAGTCACCAAACTGAGTTGCTTCCTTTTGTCATTAATTATCTTAGTCCTTTTGGTACTTGTTTTAAGCTAATAACTTGCATTATTTACATTATTCGGACTGTTATCCTCATCTTCATTGCCATATTCACAACATTTCGGCCATTGTACACTCCGGCTTTCTTCAGGTGATTGGAATCTCAAATCAAACCCTTTATTTTGTCCATCGGGGTAGATTATTCTAGTTCCACATGCCATGCCTCTTCTAGATGTCTCAGTTATTTCCCTTTAACTCAACTCTCCAAGTTTTGGTTCACCATTGCTGTGGCCTGGTATTGAGCTCACAACTCTTTGGGTCTAGTCACTGTATCTAAACAATGTCTTTATACATTGAGCCATGTGTCCTTGAGGAAGAAGGCCAGAGCATACAATGGCTGAAACATTGTGAATATGACAATGAAGATGAGGATAACAGCCCAAATAATGCAAATAATGCAAGTAATCATAATACTTCATCTCAGAAATATAAACAGATTACTTGTGTTATGTAGTTAAGTACTAGTGACTTAAAAGTAAAATTGTTATTGTGGCAACACCTCACAACAATTATTAAAAACAACAATTTGGAATCTATGTGGTTATCCCTACTAGTGGCTGTTTAGTATGCTTGTTGCTAAGATTTTTTAAAAAAATCGGGCACATTTCAATACATTATTGCAAAACTCCTATCTCCGATATATTGGTGATGTCTCAATCATTTACCCTCAAAACGTTTATATAAATATTGTAAAGAAGCTCAGTATGAACCAAATATTGATTTTACCTTTGAAACAGAAAATAATAGCTTCTGTCTTCTTTTAGATATTTTATTTGATCCAATGATTATATACATTTTAATTCACATTGTCACAATAAAACTAAAACCAGTATAATAATAGGCTATATCTAAAAGCATTTAGAATATATAGCACCCACACTTATGCAGCTGAAGATCATTGAAAAGACATTCAAACCAATACAATGCTCTACTTACTTCATACTATCCACTAAAAGAAAAGCTCTAAAGATACACATCAATAGTAAACTTGAAAAAGAGGTTCTTAAAGATTCTATAAAAATATAGATATCTTTATCCAAAAATCCATCTACTTGGATCTTGGAATTAAAATGATCCCAAGCACATCTTCTGCCATAAAAAAGCATAAGTTAAAAAAAAAGGTTAATTTTAAAAATAAACAAAAACAATTAAAATGTTTATTTACAAAAAAGTGAATACCTAAGATAATATTTCAAAAAATGTCTCTTTTTAACAAATCTTAAACTATATATTCATTAAGGAAAACCTTTTTATTAAATGAATTACAACCATGAAAATATTAATTAAAAATTAAGATGTGCAAAAGTAAGTGAACCCTTAGATTTACACTGTATTTTTGTTTTACATGGTTGCCAGTGCAAATCATTTTTTGTACACGTACAAAAATTGGTTGGATGCACACACAGAAAAAAAAAAAATGGGGCGAGACAGTACGAGTCCAATAGGTTCCCTAGGCGAAACAAGTCCAAACTTCTCTTTGTCTCGATCTCTAATACGCCACTCCCCGTCAGAAGTGAACTACTGTTGAATGGGCATACCATGCTTTTATGCACCCAGAACCAGCCAATAAAAATGGCTACAAGCAACACCACCACCTTTCATCAGCACAAAATGCTGCCTGATTCACCATCTGTCTGAAGCTCACCGATTTGCCATCTCCACGCTCCCTTGCAAAACATACATGCGACTCTGGCCCTTTTGGGTTGCCAAGGTAAGTCATCGCTACAAAATGACATGTATTCAATCTGTGTATACTGCAGTCAAACAATATAATTCATTTTGTATGCAAAATGGTGCAGTTAGAGACTAAATTTTAAAAAATATACAAAGATCAAAAGAACTTCCTAAAGCTTTAAATAATGTCATAATTGAAGCCTATTGTACAAATTATTTATAAATGGAAGGCCTTTGTTATGATACCATTGCAATCAAGAAAAAAATAACTTCAGGAGAAAGTTGACATCTAATTCAGCAAACCCGGATGAATACTGATGTTATCCCTGCAGTCCTGGCCAATGTCTAATTAATGTGTACACGTTTACAGTTGTTAAATAATAATTTAGCAGACTGTTACTTTTTGGAGGAAGAAGTGTTTCCTCCACTGGATAATTAGTACATGTCAACATTAATAAAATAATTAAGTTAAAATTCTCTGTCTGACATCCTCTCATATTTGGACCCAAAACATTTTGCAGCTCTGGCTGTGAGAAAACAAGAGAGAGAGAATGTAACACAGTATGACAGAATCTGAACAATGTCAGTCTTCATGGCAGAATGCCCAGAAAAAAAGCCCTACATCCTACAAAAAAGCACAAACTCAGCTCAACTATGTCAAAGCTCATATTAATAAGCTATAACTGTTCTGGCAAAAGGTTTTATGGTTGGATGAGACCAAACTAGAGCTTTCTGTAAGATACCAAGCAATTTTGAGTGAAAGTGTCTTGCCTATAGTTCAAAAATTGGGTTTAGGTGGGTGCTGGATCTTCCAACAGGACAATGATCTAAAGAAAATCTACAAAAGAATAGCTTTGAAAAAAGAAAGTCTTTGAATGGCCTAGTCAAAGTCCTGATCTAAACCCAACTGAAAATCTATGGTTCAATTTAAAAAAGGTATTACGTGCAAGAAACTTGGTTAATATCAAGCAATTGCAGGAGTTTTGCCAAGAAGAATAGCCAAAAAGTGATGCTCATTGCTGCCAGAAACTTCTTAAAAATTATAGAAAAAGATTGGTTGATGTCGAGACAGCAAAAGGAGTCGCCAAATATTAAATGTAAGGATTTACTTACTTTTGCATATCCTAATTTTTAATGTTTAATTAATATTTTTATTCCAATTTGATTAAAAAAAAAAAATTTTGAATGTGACTGCAATTTGTTTAATAAAGATTTTTCTTAATGGATTATCTGGAAATTTTTTACAATATTATCTTCTGGATTCTCTTACTTTTGTGCCGCACTGTATAATCCCATGTAGTAAATGTGATAAAATTTATACTAGAGAAACACAATAAGCTATAAAAATTGGGGATATTTTAAATTCTTTATCCTGATACACACTATATAAACCATCTTTTGATTTAAAAAACAAAACATCAAAATGGTTAAATTTATTCATCATAAATCATTTCAGAGAATTATCATCTCAGCTTTGATATCACAATTTAGTTCCACCAATCAAAATGTACGTTTTTATACCATCACCATTTAGGTAAGATAATACTTAAAGAAAATATTATTAAAATTGATACTGGTTAAGCATTTTAATAAAAACTTTATAAATTTGAATTAAATTTTATACTTACTTTAAAAATTAAATGATATATAAAAATAAATTATATTTTTAATGATAAGTATTCACTATTGTCTTTGAATATATGTGCTTTATTTCTTTCAACATAACTTTCATTTTACTTTCCTTTCTCAAGTTGCCATATTTACATTTTATCAAATTTCATTGATTTGCTCATGGATATTGATTTTTTTTTTTTTTTTTTTTTTTTTTTTTTTTTTTTAATTGATTAACTTTTTTTTCCAATTAATCACAGCATTTCTAAGTAGCAATGTTGCTATTCTAATAGTTATCCTTATATTTTCTCAGTAGTTTTGTTTATGATTAATTTGTTCTCTATGGGTTTATCAACCCTTTGAAGGTTATTTAAAGCCAGAAAATATTTTTACATTATAAGTTTTTTTTTTTTTTTTTTTTTTTTTTTAATGGTTTAATGATGTTTTACTAATTAACCCATAGTTGGGGGGAAGAATTGGTGGATTCATACCTTTCCCTGTTTGCATATAACAGACCCAATGGGAATTTGAACTTGGCTCTCCAATAAAAAAAATCTCTGAGCATCCATTACACCACTTGCACATCCAAACTTATAGCACCTGGTCTCCCCATCAGGATATGACCAGGTTTGATGTTGCTTAACTTTGGTGATCGTATGACAACCAGTGTTTCAATGTGATGTGGCTGTAAGTCTCAAGTTGTTTTGACAATGATTGTAAAGAGTGAAATGTTGATAACAATAAAAATATTTTAAACATCCAATTGTTACACAAGTATAAACTTATAATGTCACTTTGCAATATATAAAGCACTCTATTCTGCATTCTCAAAGAAAGGTCAGAATTGTTTGCTAGGCGCATTTCATTTTTGTTGGGTTATTGATGCCTTCAATAAAAAATCTTTTAGTGAACTTTAAAATCAGTTCATCAGTAGATCTTTTTGTCATTTAAATGTTTGCCTCGTTCTGTTGAAACAATCAGTATGAATAGTTGTGATGACTGTTTTCTTTATCTCTTTTCTTTATGCAAGATAGTCGAAATTAGATTCATTAAAATATCAGCAGTTTCATTTATATTCATGAATCAATGCAAACGTCATCTGTGTTGTCAGATGAACATGTTTAACATAATTTTCATGTGATTCAAAAGGTGATAATATTCATTAACTGAGAGACAAACATTTGTTTATGGCTTATCTTATTTTTCAACATGACATTTTTTTTTTTTTTTTTCTCTGAATTATTCAGTATTTATTGTCTAACTTCTGTTGTATTGTGCACACACATTTTTTTAGCATAAGTTATTGATGCAGAAAATGCAATTGGCAAGCCAAGTTCAAATTCTAGTCTAGTCTATTGTAATCATTATCCCACATATTCTTGGGAAGAAAGGCATGAATCACTTCACTCTTAAAATATAACAGAGTAAGCTGGGCTCTCTACAAGAAAGAAAACTCTGAATTTAAAATTGTGGAGAAGACAATGGCAAAACACCC
The DNA here is from genome assembly GCA_963932145.1 of Acanthosepion lycidas. Lineage (NCBI taxonomy): Eukaryota > Metazoa > Mollusca > Cephalopoda > Sepiida > Sepiidae > Acanthosepion > Acanthosepion lycidas. Next base: position 34,914,632 of record OZ010587.1, read on the forward strand.
TCCTACCTTTTTCCTAGAAGTCCTGGTGATTGACTGGTAAAAGAAAATTAAAGAATAAAGAAAAGGAATCTGTGGAAAGTTATAATCATCTGAATCCTTAAAGGATATATAGCATTAATAAGTGCTTTTTTATTTCTTTTGTAAGTTATCTATTCTCATCTGTTGGATTATTTATCAGTTCAGAGCCATTTCTCGAAAAACTGTTTTTGTTTTGTCAATCCCAGCACACACAGATGATTTCACTTGCTGGCCGACTATATATGACAACAGAATATGAGAAACCAAAGAAGTAACATAAAGAAAAAGTGAAATGAATCAAGCACTGTAGCAGATTGACACGGGAATGACAACACATTCTACTTTGTATGGTTCCATTGGAAATGTTTGGCAATGAGCAGAGTTGTCTATAACCAGATTATCCTTTAGGCTAGTATTTATAATGTTTTGATTTTAGATCAGAATGTTTAAATCTTAAAATTTTTTATAAAGCAGTGATTTTAATTTTCTAGATGTTATTTCTAAATAGTTTCATGAACTAAAATGATATTGATATGAGTGCATATTTATTTTGATTGTTTTATTGTTATAATGATGGTTATAAAAAATTTCTTTATTTTATTTAAAAAATTTTTTTATTACGGTTGTCTTGAAATATGTGCTAATTTTGTTTGCAATAAATAGTAAAATAGTGGTATTTAAAGAATATTTTTTATTTACAAACAAAGGATAATTATTTAGTCTAAAGAATTTGCAATAAATTTCTTTCAAGCTATGGAAATTTTACTAAAATATATCCCGATTTAAAAAAAAAAACAAAAAAAAAACACTGAGGGCGAGTCAGAGGATGGCTTCATCTGAGGGGTCAGCATAATTTCATTTGTCTAAGGGCCCTGAAAGGTTATAACCTGGTCCTGCTTGTATGAATGCTTTTCTCAAGTGTTATACTCTTATTAATGTGTTTATATATGCGTATTCAGGTGCGTTTCAGAGCTATTTACCTGTTCTTGATTTCATAATTTTGTTGGTAGTTGCTTATGTGGTTGGCACCTTATTTGTCCTAATTGTACAGGTAATAAGATATTTGATAAGGGTCTCTGAACTTATTTATATATTTTGAGTCTAGTCATATCCAACCCCCTTCTAACATAAATGTGTGTAACTGAGAATAGTATTTGTTCTAAGCATGCTTCTTATATATTATCTTGATTTAAGTTTGTAACTTACCAGGCAAAAAAGAAAAAAGTCCACTTTTTTTTTCTTTTTTTTTTTCCTTGTTGTGCGTCAGTGTGCATATGAATGACACTACTTATGTTTTTTTTTTGTTTTTTTTTTTTTATCACGTGTTGAAGGCAAGAGGGTAAGAAGAAAATTGTGCATAACCTACCTAACAAGTTTGTGTAAATGGTTAGCAGAATAGGGTTGAGGAGAAGCAGCAAAAAGACAAAATGTACTAAGTGTTACAAAGGACGGAAAATTGTGGGGAGCCATGATTGCCAACATCCTGAAAGGATATAACGCATAGATTTCATTCAGTTTGTATGCTGTTTAACTTTTTAGAACTTTTTGTCAGCATCTTATATGTATTAAGGAAGTGGTGACCAAACTTTTACATTTCATGCATCAGTTTTTCTATGCACAATTTCAGAAGTGCTATACATATTTGTCTGAATTTCTGGGGGAAATAGTTATCATTATTACATGTGAATTGTTGTTCCCTATCGTTATTATCACCTGGTCACCTTCTGTCTGAATTTCTGGGATGAGGAGTTCTCGTTATTTGTATTATTTACATTCAGACTATTGTCCTCATTTTTGTTATTATCACCTGATTGTTTTCACTCTGAATTTGTGGACTTATCTGTTTCTCTACAGGAAACATGACATTCATTGACCAAACAATTAGCCTTGCAGTTGGTTGAAATTGATAAAATCTTAAAACAGTTTTTTTATTATTAGGAAGAAAAACTTCTCAAGATCAATGCTATTGCTTATTTTAATATTGATGAGTTTCCTTAATTCTTTATTTAAATTAGTGTGTAAAGTCAACATTTGATTATATTTTCCATTCTAGTTATATGTGCCATCTATTTTAGTCATTGCTGCTGTTAAGTCTTCAAGTGATGTACTTTTTGTTATTTGGTAACAATCTTATTACATGTGCAGTGACCTCTTCATGATTCTTATTTCACCAAGTGAAAATGGGTTTATAATTGTGAATATGAAGATTTTTTTTCTTCAGCTTGAAAATAGCTTTTATTTGACATGCCATTAACTTGATTGTTGTCAGTGATGTTTATTTTTTCTCTCAATCCATTTTGTAAAATTATCATTATTGTCAAGACATTCATTCTTATTCTAAGTGTGGAAACTGGGTTAAATTCTCGTTTTCATCAGTGAATAAATTAAATTTCAATTTTATCTTGAATGCCTTGATATTACTTAGCTTGGAAGCAATTTATTTCTCTCTAGTTTCAGATTTCAACCATTGAGATAGTTGATATCAACTAAAACCATCAGATCAAATAACCAATTGTTATCACAAAAAAAAAAAGCTCATTTTTTGGCAAAAGGACATTTTTTTTTTCCCATGACATCACTTTTATTTTAACTACCTTCACTCTTTGGTAATGTTTGTTTTTAAAAAAAAACAATGATTAGAATTGAAATAAAATGTAAAAATATGATGAAAGTGAATTTATACATTTTTTTTTTGTTCTTGAGAGTTTACAACAAAAATATTAAACAGTATTTATTAGATTGTTTATTTACAAGAATATTTTTATATTTAAAACATTGTAAAACCAAAAACAGTTGTAAGCAATATTTATCCTTTACCATTTTATAAGGAAATAAATATGAAAACAATTTTTTATTCATAAATTTATTGACATTTACTAAATTATTAAAATATGTGATCCAACTATAACTCATTGTTTACCAATTTTATATAGTTTGAATCAGTTGGCAATTAGCTAATGTTTTACTAACAATTTCAATAAACAATTTAATGTTTATTATTTTTGTTGTCAATTCTCAAGAACAAAGAAAATGTATAAATTCACTTTCATATGTTTAGGTTTTATTAAAATTCTAATCATCGCTTGTTAAAACAAACATTGCTGAAGAGTAGTATGACACTATTTAGCTATAGTAATTGGCTAACTAATTAACCATAGAAATTAAAAACGGGAAATACTTAAGGCAAGAAAGAGCTATATCGAAAGATAGTCTGAGCAACATTAAAAAAAAGAATTTATTTTATTTACAGAAGTATTTACAATACTTTTTCACAAAAGACAGAAAATCCGTAAGAAAAAGTGATACTGTGATTCTGTCAAAATTAATTAATGTCATGATAAGGGAGTGACACATCAAACGAAACAGAATTCAGATAGAAAAACAAAGCCAGCCAACGCATGCGGCCATGGAGAATTTCGGCCTGGAGAATAGATATTAATTATCTTTCAGAGATATCATTTAACTTTAATTCCTGGTTCCAGTGAGGGAAGCCATCTGGTATATGCATGAATCTTGACATGACAAGGAAAATTGAAAAGGGGATCATTATTATTGCTTATTCAAACTGTTGACGTCAGACATAGTGTCTCAAAAATGAGCGTCTGGTGATAAGAGAATTTTAAGGCATGAGAAAAATAAAGAATTTAATTATCAGGTAAACATGATCACCCAGTTAAAAGTTGACTAGCAGAGGACGCAGGTGTTGGGATTTGACAGTGATTAATGAGTCGGTAGAGGTCCGGGCTAAGTGGATTTTTTGGGGGGACACCCAAGTCCCCCCAAAAAATGTGATGAGAATTATTCAACAATCTGGGACTTGTAAATGCCTGGCCAAAGGAAAAAGAAAAAAAAAGGATTTTGTAAACAAAATTCTGGATAGTAATTCTAAGAGGGCCAGTCTAGCCACACCCAAACTGCTGAGAAATCATTGGCCAACTGATAGCATGGGTGATAGGCGGAGGTGAATGTATGAGAAGTTGCTAACACCCACTGAGGGGATTGGTATGAGATGCTAATGTGAGAGAGGAAGAGCCTAGGAGGATAATTCTCCTCCGACCTTCCATCATGGATGGGGGAGAAACCCTCGAAATGGAAAGTGATTAATCTTCTAAAAATGGGAAGTAATTAATTTTCCTGGCCTAAGAACAAAGAATTCTTGTTGGAATTGAGAATTGTCAAGGAACCCAAACCACGTCGGGCCCCCACCCTGGGGTTGGTCGGTGTCCATATAAATGAACGTCTTGAAGCAGTCGGTGAGAGTTTGGAGTTGCAGTCAGTTCCAGACATTTTGAGTTTGGAGTTAGTTCGAGAAGTTGGAGAGTGTGGCCTCGCAGAAGCTGACCGAGATTGCCACATCCTTTTTGACTTAGTCTTCCTAACAAAAGTAAGTTTTATTGACGAACGACTTAAGATATCATAACTCGCTTAAGAAACGCAAAAAGTGTCACGAATCCATAGAAACGGGCCAGGAGAGAAACACACTCCTGTATTCAACAGATTGAGTTAATTGTTATTTCTCAACATATTTGAACCTCTTGAGTTGTTTTATTTTCTTTTGCTTACACTTGTGCGATATCACCTTTACCCCAGATTCAGCTTGCACTACGGCCTGACACCTGATTGATTTCGTCTACCTAAGATCAAAATCACAATGTGGGTAGGTTAGACTTGAGATCAAAGTAGTTACTTTGGTAACCAGACGTTGGAAGTAAGCTGGGAACGACAAGTTTGTATCGAACTAGGAATGACCAGATTGACCGGGACACAGGCTGGTGGCAGTGACGAGTCAACCCCAAATGCTGGTGGAAGAAACAGTTTTGCGCTGCAACTGGGAGTTGACCACAGGCCAATAGCACAGTGTCATATATTGATGTCGCGACCAGTGGATGTCACATATTGGCGCTGGACTACGACCACCGGTGGGTGTCACAGTAGTAACTCCAAAAATTCACAAAAAAAAGCATACAATGATGAAAAAAGGCCCCAAACTTGATAAAAACAAAGTTTTATCTTTAAATGTTTAAGAAAGACCAAATTATTTTTTGATTATTTTATTAAATTTTTTTAATCCTTTGTAGCACATTCAAAAATTTGGTTAAAAAAATTGTTGTTTTTCTTGTGTCACCACATGAGCCAAAGATTAGTATTAGGAAATTTAGTGCCTTTTTTTTTTCAGTAAAAACATTGTTTTGAAAATTCTTGCAAAAATCAAATAATTGTCAGATTCCAATGAGATTTTCAGGTCTTATTCACAAACAAATAAAAATATTTTTAAATAAAATTTTGCAACCTCTTCATATTAATATTAGTAAAATCAGGACTCCTTGGAGAATTTAAATAATCAATTTATTTTTTTCAAATAGAAATACCATTTACCAAAAATCTACTTTGAATTTTAAAATGAAAAGTGGAATAAAACTATGACATTATTTAGTTAGAAAAGCTTTTAATTGCACATCAACAAAGTTAATGTCTGGTTAAAAGATACATTTCTGGGATATTTTAAACTTAAAGTAAATAATATTTGTTTCAAATCAGATTAATTATACTTTAAATCAATTAAAATTCATGAAATAAAGTTTCAGAAAAGATTATTTTTGGAAAATTTTTTAATAAAATGAATTACATTGTGATGAAAGACAACTAAAAAGGTGCTAATCAACTATTTTAGCAATAAAATAAATGAAAAAACAACATCCAATCAATTTAAATTAGTTTCTGAAATACAGCAAAGTCTTTTGCTTATTGGAAATATTAAATTTATTAGCTTGAAACTAAAATAAAAGTTTCAAGCAACATTTTTCATTTTTAAAAATTCATTTTGAATCTTAGGTATAGCATTTTATTTGGGCAGAAGTCTCTACTTAATAATGATGATAGTAAAAAATAAAAGCAGTGTCATGAGAAAAAACATCCTTTTGACTCTCCAATTTTTTATTTATTTATTTTTTTTTTGTGTATGTATGGCAGGAGGTGAGGGGGTGTTTCCAGGGAAGAAAGGTCCACATTTGCACATTTTTTTCTCCTTCATTGTGGATAAGTCTCAAAAATCTACTCAGAATCCATCATTTAGAAACCAAACATGCATTCCAATTCCAACTTCCAAATTTTCTCTGAATTCTGGTTTCTCTGAATCCTCTTGCTCTGACTTTATTCATACATTTTAAAATATTTATTCCCCAGTGATTCATCTAATCTCAGTGATAATCTACTAATATTTTACTAGAGGATGATGTAAGAAGTTTTCTAGTGAAGTTATACTCCCAGTAATTTTATATAATCCTTGATGGTGTACTCCATTAATACAACTATTGGTGAGTTTATTAGAATCTAGTTGTAGGCATGATTTTAATTTATCAAATATGTTGGATCCTCTTATTCAAGTCCAATAAAAATGATAAAATGATAAATTCCTTTTCTAAGAACAGCTTAATTGGATGTTGTTTTGTGTCAGCAAATTCAGTGAAGATAAAAAAGACAATAGAATCATTTATGAAGTCTTTCAGTTGCATAGATATCAAAAGTTCTTTTTGAATATGTCTTAAAACTGTTTTGACAGCAGAGTTTGTAATTCTAAAACATTTAGAGAGAAGGTTTAACAATTTCTTTTCCATTTGGGAAAAAAAAACTGATTTTAGGGGTCAATGCTAAAGCAATCTTGTAGGATCACTTGGACTTTATCAAACTTTCACGTCCCTTTTAACAAATATATTTTGTCATCTTTATATTTCTTTATTCTTCTCTTTTCATTTTCCTTTTTCCTTCCTCCTTTTTTTTCTTTGGCTTTTTCTTGTTTGTCTTTTTTTTTTTTTTTTTTGCCTCTTGTTTATTATCTTTGCCTTTTATTTTTAGTCACATAGTATAATTGTACTCACCCGAGTTGAGGCATTCCTTCACTTTGTCTGCTTTTGCGTTTATTAAGATGCATTCTATTATGTGACAATATCTTCGCAATACACAATAGATTTCCTGAATGACTTTTTATAAATAAACCTCTTTTTCCCATTGCTCATTGAAATTTAAGTTTGCTATCATTTTCTGCTTTTATTTCTTGATCATTTTCTATATTGTGATTAGCAACAATTTTAAGAAGACAAAATTTAAAAAATGTGCGAAATTGTAAACATTAACAAGAAATAAAGTACAATTGTCTAGTATAGAATTATGAATTGTAAACTGATTGGCAAAGATCATTGTTATGTAATGCACTAAATTTAATCATGCAATATTATTACTTTTAGTGCAGGCATCAAAGGTTGGCCAACTCTGTATTAATGAGTCTCCCTTAGTATATTCAATGGAATATATGATTTTTTTTATTTTTGCCAGCACATATAACAAAAAAATTGGGAACCAACCCATGTAAAGTGATTAATATCTGTTGTCTCACAAATAGAATTTTTTTTATTAAAAATATTCAATGGGAATTATTTAATAAGCTTTGCATTGCCTGGTACAAAGCCATAAGACTGAGGTACCTAGTCAGGGTCAAATTTCAGATGCTAGTGAATTGGTTTATGTTAACTAACTGAGATTGTTAACTAATGAACTATGGTAGGGCTCCAACATTTATTGAATAACAATTATGTCTACCTTAGTAGTGATTCATGTAAAGGTTAGATGAACTCAGATATTTGACTTTATTTCAATGTTATCAGGTAAAAGTGGTCCCATTTGGAATCTCTAGATAAGGATGAATGACAGTTTCTACTTAACTACAAAATAATTGATATATAATGGGGTCATTCCAGCCACTTAGATTTCTGGAGCCTGTTTTGAAATTAAAATACAATACTTGTGCATTTTTTTGACATTCTCATCAAGACAGGCTTGATAGAAACTTGATACTGCAATGGCTGTTAAAGCATTTTAGTTAATTTTAATGCAGAAGTAAGAATTCAAAGCAAATCTGAACAAATACAGCAATTCTATTGATGGTTGCATCCAGTGTGATTTGAACTCCAATACACAAGTGAATTGGTCTGTGACATGAGCTTCTTAGCCATTGTGTTATGGTAAGTGTCCAATTTTACTTATTTACTATTAGCTTAGTTTGGTACAAGGCTATAATAATGGAGTACCAAGTAATTATATATGTGACCTGAATCATTTAAAAAAATGGAGTACCAAGTAATTATATATGTGACCTGAATCATTTAAAAAAAGGTGCCTAATGTTTAAAAGTACCTTAAAAAATAAAAGGCTTATTTACATCTGCTTAATTTGCATTTAATGAATGAAATCAAATAGATATTAGTATAAATGTTATTTTAAGTGGATACATGCGTGAGTTGCTATGTCCCCCCCCTTCTTTTTTAACAAACGGTGAACTTTATAACAACCAGCTTAAATTGAGAAGAAATCCTAATAAAGAAAATTTGTGCTTCCAATGAGAAAATGTACTTTCTTCAATAAGTTATTTCAACCTTGCTCAGTCAGGATGGTCTCTGTTGCCAAACTGGTAGAGGCCCACTTTGGCTCAAAAAGTTGTCCCTGTTTGTGGTGTGGGAGATGCAGGTTTGATTCCTGTCAGAGGCCCAATTTTTCTTTAGTAGGACTTCTCAATTTAGGCTGATTGTTATTAATTTAGCCATTTAATAGGAAAAAAAGGGGTGGGGAGCAACTAAAACGTGTATTCACTAAAAAGAATGTTTATCGTAATAAGAAATAATGTTGGATAAAAATATCCTATCGATTATTACAATCTCTTTCTTTCTATCTATCTATATATCTATCTTTTCTTTTTAAGTGACTAATTCAACTTTTGGGTAGTCATGTTAAAATGTAATAAGAAAGAATAAATTCAAAGTTGGAAAACAAATGTAGCTGAAGCAGTTATAATTTTTAGAAATCATAAATATTACTTGATAAATAAGACCAAATAAAGAAGTTGTAAAAAAAATTATGTAAATATTTAAAAAAAAAAAAAAAAAAAAAAAAATTATATCCTTACCATCAGCTGTGTATGTAGAGTTTTGCACCAGCGGCATTTGTAAAATGTACCCTCCCCTCTAAACAACATTCCTAAACTGGGCAACATCAACAAAAGATAAATTAAAAGTTCAATTATATATAAAACTAACATAACAAAAAATTAAGAAAATGGAAAGACATAATTAGAAAAAAAGCCCTTTTAGTAAATAATTTTAAAGATAAAATGTTGTTACATTAACAATATTGGCCCTGTGATAAGAAATCCCGTAACAGTAAGTGATTCATAGTATAGCCAGTAATGTAAATGTCTAGTGTATTAGCCAGAAAATGAATTTAGGTAAAAAATGGCCCAAGTGGAATGAGAAGAAAAATGCTACAACTAATTTTGCATACTAATTCACTTAAATGACCCTACCTACACACATACACACTAGGCCCACCATTGTTTATCACAAGGTTGAACTTTTCTTCTGTCATTTTAATATCCTATTCATCATACGACAAAAATGGCATTCCACGTTTTTTGTCTATGAAATGAATATTTAAGTTTATAATAAATTTATTAGTTGAAAAGATAATCAAAGCAATGATACATTTTAAACTTGAAAGTCATGTTTGTTTTATTAGAAACATAATAAAAAATCAAATAAAATGTTAAATTTTGTTTTAAATGGATTTAACACATCAACATTCTTTGAAGAAACAAAGTGAATAATTCAAATAAATACAAACATCAAAAAAGACTAAGAAACTGAATTCCAGTTTCATTTCACTTTATATTCAAACAGCAAGGTAGTGGTGTCCTGGATATATTGTTTAACAGCTAACCTCTAACCCTGATGGTTGAATCATAGGACTTCCTAAAAATATGAGTGACAAAGGTTTTTATATAATATTTATATAAAACAGTAAAAATTATACTCTGCAAATTCTTACATTCAATTAAATATAATCACTTTTATTGTAAATAGAAATTTTAACACTTAGGTAACAAATTCTCTGTAAATATGAATGAAATACACAAATGAATATGTCCCCAATAATAAGATTTACTGGAAAGGTTAATCTGTTCTAACACATAAAAATTGTGAGAATCCATCAATATCTACTTTGTAGGAATTTTCCTGTGTGTGTGTGTGTGACTCAGCAGTGTATAGAATGGAATGAACAAACTGAAGGCTTGAACTAACTGTTTAACAGCTTTTATTTGTGGTTGAAAGAGAGTGCAAAATAGTGGTATTTTGCACGAAAAAGAGTTGGGTTCCCCAATTAACAAAGTTATTCCCTTGAGTAGCTGTTTCGTAGAAATATTTCTCCACTTGTTCCCACAAGGAACGAGAAATCTGAATAGAACTGGTACAGTCTTCTGCAGCAGGGGTTGTGAGTAGTCCTTCAGGTAGCTGAAACGAAGGGAAGTTTCTCCATTTGTTCCCATGAGGAATGAGAATTCTCAGGTCAAGCTACCAGGACATGGCCATGTGTCTTCTGCAGCAAGGGTTGTGAGTAGTCCTTCGAGGTGGGTCTTGAAGGTAGTGGTCACTGAAAATGAAGAGTGGAGAAGAGGGTTAAAAAGGCTTGGTTAGCATTTTTATGAGTTCTGGGCCTCCTGGTTGTTCCCTGCTGATTACTGTTACTACTGAATCAATCAAAGTAAGAAAGCCCCCACATGCCACAATAGCCAACAAGTGGGATAGTTTTTATAACTTGTTCTATAAATATTCAGTTATCTATGTCTTAAAAGTATTCATTTGTAACATTCTGCTATTTTTTAAGTTTTGTATGTGGTAAACTGCACTAATTCAGCAATTAGTAATCTAGTTCAGTCTGGAATCTGGTGGGGCGACTTGTGAACATGTCAGTCAACAGAATTAGCTGTAACCTTTATTTTACCTGCGTTTCATTTAAATTTCACTTAATTTTAAAAAATTTTTCTTTGTCTTTATTAATCAACGTGTACTGATTTACAGAATATTTTAAAGTGAGGATTGAAGCAGTTAGCTGTTGGGTTAAATGTATTCTAACACAACCATCAGTAATCTAGCAAAATCACTTATTCAGCAATCTACAGGTTCTATTGATGCTGGATTAGTGATGTCCAACCTGTATTTAGTTTAGTACAACCCAAGACCATAAGTACAGGGTACCCACTGAAGACTAAACTCAATATGTCACTACACACCTCATTCATTGTAACCATTTTAACAGAATCCCTCTAGGTTTAGTGGCTCTTGAGCCTTTTATTGAATGTAATTTAGCATGAAAAAAATGACTAGAGCAAGCAGATGGGCATTGGATTAAAGAAGAAGCACATCATACCGCTAAGGAATTGGCTCAAAAGATGGCAAGATGTCATGTTACTGTTGCTCGTCACCTTCACTCAATGGTTAACACAAAACCAGAAACACAGCATATGGGTGCCACAAGCATTGACAGAGAAAAACAAACTCCAGTACTCTTCCATTGCTGCCAGTTTATTCATGTGTAATTGGTTCTCATCAAACTGAACAGGTTGACCAAAATGTAGAGAGTCTGTGACTTCAAACTCCACCTGCTTGAAATGGGGAAAAACCATTTCGGTGCCATCTGCTGATAGTGAAGTCAACTCTATACACAGCACAAATATCTTGAGCATCTTTGGCAACCTTAATTAAAAGCAAAGAGAAGCTGTTGAACACTCATTTTTGTCTATTTAGCAATATACCATCTCAAAGGGGTATCCAATTTGAAATAAAATTCCAATAATGTTATACGACAGTTTCACAGGATAATCAGAGTTATGAAGAAAAAAAAATGCTATGAAAGATTATTCTTTGAGATCATTCACAGAATATAAGAAAAAAAACTAACGAATATATGTAACAATATCAGGATTCAAAATTCTGGCTTTTACCTGGACTTAAATTGATCCAGACATCAGGAGGAAAATTCATAAAAATCTCCACTGCAATATTTTCTTGAGATTTACTGTACTAAACTTATTTATTGATTCATTTTCTACAGCTTATCAACTCGTTGCAGGTTATTTAAAGTCAGAAAATAATTTTACATTGTAAGAAATTTTTTTTTTTTTTTAGTTGATAACTTTCCCAAGGGTATTTGTGTGTGCACAAGTGAATATCACAAACTGTCGTATAGGAGTAAAGTATCGCTGCTGACACTTGTAGATCACCAGAAAGCAAACACAGGCGATCCTATTTTGAATAAGTAGATCACGTGATAGTAAAGGAAATAGATATATATGGGAGTTAGCATGACATCCAATTGATCGCCATTTCTATTCTATCCTCTATTACTATATGGTTTGCTATTCTCTATACTATTCACTATACTGATCATGCTATGGATTACTATTCAGCGGTTACTTTCCAAGCAAGTATTATTGAGCAAATACTATTAGTGTGAGTGATATTCGAAGGTGTCCGACACCAGTATTGTTCAACAGCATTACTATAGTTGTATTACAGTCTCTACTACTACCTGCATACGAAAGTGACAACAAGTAATCGTTGAAATTACAAAAGTGGAACTCTGCTCTCCAATTAACAATTCCAACCCATTAACATGCAATGCAAATCCAGGCTTACAGCACCTGGTATTCCAAAGCAGTTACCCATCTTGGTACTGACCAAACTCAACATTGCTTAACTTCAGTGATTGTACAAGAACCAGGGTCTGTCTTGTAGCTGATACAGTTTTATGCATTAGTGTTTGAATCCAGATAAAAGCTTGGATTTTGAATGTTGATTTTTCAAGGCAGGGCAGTCCTTGTAATGCAATCTTGGGATGCTGAAACTTTCCTTCATTTGGCTTTGTGATCTTGTGTTGTATGAATGTAGCATTTCATTTGTGCCCGATATAGTTGCGAATCTCTTTGCCAGTTGTTAAGAGACGGGATTAGGGTCCAAACTGAAATTAGGATTTCAAATGCTATTTATAAAGCTATTTGGAAAATTGGAGCAACACTATCTTCTCACCCTCTACCATAATCTCCTCTATAGTCTTGTCATAGTAAGCTAATGTAAGTTTATCATACATGTAATATGTTGGTTAGTTTTACTGGCAAATATAGGAAACCATCTATAGTTCTATTCTACTATGTATTCTTGTGTGAAAGACATGAAAGGGATATGATATATCACAGAAAGTTTATAGCAGTTTTGCTGGGAATGCCTTTTTCTGAATTAAATATTAACCATAAGAGAGTAGCAATTGATACATCTTATGAGAAATTTCAGGCTTTTTAACTCTCGTGGTGAATTCTTAAGAATCTATATTGAAGAAGACAGTGAAAGCAATAACTGTTCTAAAGCAATAATAGTGAAAAATTGCTTTGTCTCGGATCCTCTTTGGTTGGATAATGATTCAAAAGCATTTGTAAATGGTGATAAAATGAAATTAATGTTTAACCTAGAATGGTTGATATTTCACTATTATATCGGTCAAAAATAACCCAGTCACCAATGACTAAAATAGCATCTCTTGATAACCAATATACACATAAAATTTGGAAGTCAAATGTTTATTAAAAATAAACATTTATCAATACTTGTGACTTTCAACTGAAAATATACACAATATTTTGGAAAATTGTTAATAAAGTCTTTATGCAGTAAAGTCAAGCATGCAGGTTTTATTATAGAACATTTTGTCTATACAGAAAAGATGGGGGTGGAAATGGATTGTTCAAGTGTTTACTCAACTATTATCTTTCTTGTCAACCATTCTGGCATGCCAGTTATGAGACCTATTTATCAAGATGCCAAGGAAAATGGGATCTTACATTTTACAAGCTCAAGTAAAAGTACATATAACAGCCTTCGTTAGAATTTAGATTATTTTTTGCCAATTCTATTTCTTGTTGACAAAAGCTTTGTAGAGAGAGACAAGGGCAATATATATTATATATAATTATTTATTAGTGTCATCCTCTAAGGTAGCCATGCCAAAAATAATTGGCTGAGTGAACGCCATGTTTGATCTTGGAGATCACCCAGGATTTAAGCTAGTAAGCTCAACAGCTGTCTATATTTCTGAGATGAGGTATTGTACCTATTTACATTGTTCAGACTGTTACCTTCCTCTTTATTTTGTCTCCCCAAAGATGTGGAAGAGCCTGTAGTTATCATGGAAATCCTCTTAAACCTTCAATCGAAATCTGGCCATTATATAAGTCAAGGTATATGTATATAATACCATAAGTCCAATTAAGAGAGATTTTGTTTGTCAGAATTTAGTGCATAACTTCATGAATAAATTTCAGTCTTAGTATTAAAAAAACCCAAAAAAAAACCCGCCCAATATCAGTTTGAATTAAGAATTATCTGAGTTATGAAAAGTTTTTCATTTGTTGATGTGAGACATTATGAATAGATTTAGTTGGAACAGAGCAAGCAAACTGTCTGGTGTCGGCTAATTAGAATAGTCTTCTTATGTGAATAGATAATATTGTTCTGTTTTTTTTTTTGTTGTTTTTTGATACCTGGAAACAGTTGTGATTGGTCCTCAAATTTGTTTTTATTTAGACTTTTTCTAGAATGTAAAGATTTTGATACTTGGGACTGAGATTTTTGTATGTATTGATTTTGGTGAAATATCCTACCAGCTACTTTAAAAGTCATTACCTTCCCCGTCTTTGCCACTATCTAAAAATTGTCTTAAATGACAATTTGATTTCCTACCAGATTAAGAAGACTCTGAAAAAAAAAAAAAATTTTTGTGATGTAGCTCATTAGCCATTCCCAAGTGCTTGATAAATATTGTTTTTTGTTTTTTTTGTTGTGAACATTTTTTATTAAAGAAATAAAATCTGATAAAAAAAACAAATTTTATCTTCATTCTGATATTAAAATACAACTTGTCCATTTTTATCCAAAAATAAAGAGTCAAGTTTAAATTTATTTAATTGCAAAGGAAATTATTATACAATTGGATTTAACCACTTGGAACCAGGATAATTTCACGTGATTATACTGTCATCTGCTCCAAAGTGTTTAATTCAAAATAGTATTTCAAGTCAAAAACAATTTAAAAAAAGTCTAGAATTCCATATATTTACCAAGGGTGGCTAACAATCCACAAAGAAACCATACAATTAAACTGAGGGCCACAGATCCTGCTCCAATCAAAACACCTTTAGGAGAGATGAAAATACCAGAACCTATTTAAAAAAAAAAAAAAGGAAAAAAAAACATAAAAGAAGGTTGAGAAAAATGAGAAAGTATAACAAACAAAAAGCAAAAAATGTAAAAAAACAAAAACAAAACTGGAAACAAAAAACAAATTTAGCTTAGGTTGGCTGTTTTTATGTCACCACTTGTTGGTTGGATGAGAGATTCATTTTCTACAGTTTATCAACCATTTACAGGTTATTTAAATCCAGAAAATATTTTTAGATTTTAAATTGTAAGAAATTTATATTTTTTAAATAAAGATTTAACCAATTAGCACATTGTTGGGAAAAGAGGTGGATTAATATCTTTACCAAGTGTATTTGCACATAAGGTGCTTCAGAGTTGGTGATTGTAGCCTTATTGATGAAAAATGCTCAGGCAATCCCCTCCCACTCACTACAGATGATGACCAAATCAAGACACTGATTGAAAGTACGCTGCATTTCATGACATGAGAATTGGCTGAAACACAAAATTTATCAAAATCCATCATCCATGTGCACTTAGTAAAGCCTGGGTACTCAAATTGCTACAATGTTTGGGTACCACATGATCTGAGTGAAAAGAATCTTTTGCATACTCATCTGTGTATAAATACAATGAACATGCACCATTTTTAAAGCAAATTGCGATGGATGATGAGAAATGGATTGTTTACAACAATGTTCAGCAAAAATAAGCCAGAAGTAAGCGACATGGGCCAACTTTAGCCACCCCAAAAGCAGGTTTTCATTCTAAGAAAGTCATGCTGTATATCTGGTGGGTTGGAAAGGAATCCTGTAATATGAGCCTCTGCCAAATACCAAGACAATTGATTCTGAAACGTACTGGTCACAAATGGATGAATCAAAGACAGCAATTCAGGAAAAAAGCCCAGAATTGGCAAACAGGAAAGGTGTTGTTTTCCATCAAGATATTGTTAAACTTCATGTTTATTTGGCAACAATTCAAAAATTATTGCAGCTGGGATGTGTTACCCCACCTGCCATGTTCACCAGACATTGCTCCTTCAGATTTTCATTTATTCAAGTCCAAAATAATCTCAAGGATAAAAATTTTGATTTTTTTTTTGGACGGTATAAAAAAAACACCTTAACATGTTCTTTGCTGAGAAACCACCAACATTCTGGGAAGATGGAATCTTTAAGTTGGATGAAAAATGGAAAAGGTTGTGCAACAAAATGGTTCATATTTAGGTGGATAAATATTTAATGGCATAATTTTGTTTTGATTTAATTTCCCTTAAAAATCGGCATGAACTTTCTGGACAACTCAATATTGGAAAAAAACAAACAAACCCAAATATCTATTCAGAGGAAAATATTGGATTCTTAATATAACTGTCACAATAGAATCATAGATCAATAGTATCAAGAGACTGGAACCAATTAAACATATTAGTCTTTCAAAGAAAACCTGGGAAAGTGTTAACTTAGATTTTGGAAGTTCTTACTCAGACAGACACTACAGCTTAGTTATGGTAGATCAGATATTGATATAGCCAGTAATGGAAGAATTAAACAGTACATCCTTTAAAGAAATGAGGGCTAAGACAAAGGAAATATTTTGAACATATGGATTCCCAAGAAAAATACAGGCAATAGATCATCATTTCAAGCAAGGGAATTTGCAGAATTTATTCGAGAAGAGGGCTTCCATCATCCTAAAATAACACTGCTACACTCACAAGCAAATGGAGATAAAAGTATTTATGAAAACCTTGAACAAAACAGAACAGATTGCTAAGCTGCCAGGAAAAGATAAAATGGAGAGAAGAATATTAGATATGTTGACAGCATACAGATCAAAACCACACACCACAAAGAATAAAAAAATTCCTACAAAGCAATGAGAGATAGATTGAAGTTATATGAAAATGGACCTGACAAAACAAAAATAGAAAATGAAGATGATCTAATAAAAACTAGAGATGCACAGTACAAAGATAAATTCAATGTGAACAGGAAAGTTAAAGGAAGAAATTTTGTGTACGGAGATTATACATAAATGAAAAAGGAAGAAATTGATCAACATCATGTGAATCAGCATTCGACATAATATGTAGGATCAAAGGATTTCAAAGGGTCACTGATCTGAGCTAGACATGTTCAGGATGAAAGGGAAAAAGATATGAGCCAATTTAAACTTGCTAATGAAATCATAAATTCAAAAGATTATTATACAGCTGACACTGGCAGTAGTAAAGAGATAACAATAAGTATTTATACGAATCCTAATGAAATAGGTCCAACACTAATACTAGAAACAACTACAAGTGATACCAATCCAAAATCAACGACAGATGGGACAAAACTACCAACAACAGATGTGACCAATTCAATGACAATAGATGATACAAAACCAAACAGACCGAGAAGAATAAAAATACCAAAATACTTGCAAGACTATAACGAGAAACTATAACAGAGAAATGAAAAGAAGCTTAATATTAAAGAATTTATCTTTTCTGAAAATTGGGTGGAATGTTATGATCTGATTACTAGAAAGACATCTGCCCAGCTGATTTCTGATTAGTAACAGTACCATCAAACAGACACCGTATCAGGTAACTTTTTTAAAAGATCACCAAAGCTTGTACAATAATAAAAAAGTTAGTTCACTTTTAAGCATTGAACCATGTTTTTTTTTTTTTTTTTTTTTTTTTCATGATCTTGATATCACTAGAATTTGCAATAAGGATCACATAAAATGAAGGTCCATAAAATCTCCTCAGGGTAATTGATTGTCCTATACAGTTGTTTATGTGATTGAGATTTTGTGTAATCTTAAATGGTAGGTTATGTATTAATCCACTTTCTGAAAGCTATAACATTTTTTTTAATTGTTTTCTTTTTTTAATCAAGTTCACTCCAAGCAAGGTAGTAAAGCCACTAAAAGACAAGGGGTTACTGGGTGCATTAGAAAACAGAAACATTACTAAAGAATGATTGCAGAAGAAAAGTAATGAGGAGGACAATAAATAGCAATTGACAGTGCATTTAAGTTTTTGTCAATTAAAGTTGGCTGAAAAGCATAAAGCTGAAAGGGAGTAACACACATGAGAAGTGTGAGAAAGAAACTGTTAGAATAGAACTTATGGTTACATCAAGCCAACTCAACTGTATATTGATGAGACTTCGTCACCAGTATAGTACTGCACTTAAATTAATAAAGTCTAGTTACCGTAGTGAAGAGCAATATTTATTCTGTTTTGTACAGAAATGTGGCACATGGCCAAAGGGTGGGAAAAGAATGGTCTTCTTCTGTCTTAACTATAACTTAGCTAGCCACAAACACTAACCCAATCGTACAATGTTCCTTACACCAAAACAACACATTCATACGTACCTTTCTTACACATTCACCATAATACCTCATTGTCTCTATGAAAATACTAACTAGTCCCCGTATTTACAATTCATTGTCTGTGGGAGGAGGGGAATAAAACAACAATTCTTAAAAACTAACCCCAATGAGTATTTACAATATGAATACAAAACAATTTACAAGAAACTAAGGAAAATAATATTAGTCATAAAACACCCCACAATCACTAAATGTGGCAGACATATCAGTTAACTGGCCGAAATCAATGCGGAACTATAATATTAGGGTGGTGCAAAAATAATGACGTAATAATGTCGTTTTTTGACGTTAAAAAATACGTCAAAAAACGACATTATTACGGCATTATTTTTGCACCAACCTAATAGTATAAAACATTCATTCATCCCAAGCATTCACACTGACAAGCACTCATTCAGACACAACAACAAATACGAAAAACACTCACGCGAAACGAAATGCGCCCCGCATCCACCAGCGAACTGACATCACTGACCACCTAACGAGAGAGGGGATGGGGAATTAAACTTAAAGAAAAATAGGGAGAGAAATAAAAGGGGTCCAATGAGTATACATACCCTAGTTAATTTGAAAGAAAAAGAAACAAAAGCATCAAAACTACCTAACCTAGCCTAGTTTTGGGATGTTCAACCCAGGAAGAGCAATATTCACCAACCTTTTGCTGAATTCTGAGGAAGTGAGCCGCCGCCTTTCCGTCCTAATTTTGACTTTAAGCTGATGCTTAAAGTACAAGATTAGTTGGGAAGAAGAGAACTTCTCGCTTCCATAGAATCCCTTCTGACGTGTCTTCCAAATCACGACTCTCATAACACCTAGCAAGCAGTGGAACACATTGTTCAGCCTTCGTCACATTGCTACAAACAGAAGAAGCCTCAAGGACAAAGAACTTTCCCTGCAGCATGTGAACCATGAGGCCTTCAACAAACTTGCACAATGGCGCTACCAACAGCGTCGGCAGTTTGGAGATTTTTCCAAGCCCGCTGAGCAAAGTCTTTTGGTGACCCAGAGGGACGCATGAATCACCAGCCAGGTGAGTGATGCCTCATCGTTATTGAGACATTTCAACCTGGGTGCCCAAGGCCATATTGAGCAAGCCTCCTGCTTCGTAAGTCCGAGCTCGTCAATCAGATCATCAC
Source organism: Acanthosepion lycidas (assembly GCA_963932145.1). NCBI lineage: Eukaryota > Metazoa > Mollusca > Cephalopoda > Sepiida > Sepiidae > Acanthosepion > Acanthosepion lycidas. The sequence continues at coordinate 34,934,256 of OZ010587.1, forward strand.
GAACGCCCCACCCCCACGACTAACACCTGATAATGTCCTACAGCACAACGCCTGGACGTTGGAGAGGCCATCCGACGCCCATAAGAGGTGTTTCAGAGCAATACAACATTCACAATAGAAGGAACATTCGGCTCGGGGTAAATGGTGGGCCTCCTCCTCGCACGAGTGCACACTTCTCAGGGATGGGAAATTCTGACGGGCGTCTTCCTTCCAGAAGGCGCCCTCCTCATCCAGTTCATTCGATCTAGGAAGCCGATGCAAAGCATATATTGACGAATCTGAATGCTTGGCATGCCCAGACTGCCTTCGGATGGATGAAGGTAACAGATCTCCCGAGATACCATAGGGCCCTTGTCTCTCCACAAGGAAGAGAACAAAAGCCTTACTAATGACATTAGTGTGGCATACGGAAGTGGAAGTACAGAGAGTAGGTAAAGGAGAATCGGGGAGATGTGAGAAACACATACGTCCGCCCTCCACTTCAAGGAAAGATTCCTCCAAGACCACAAATTAATTGTGATTTCGGGCTTCCCTTGCACTTCCGACCAATTCATTTTCAACTGGATATCAGGACCGAACCAGATGCTAAGAATCTTGACCAGCCCATCTGTCCAGAGGAAAGGTCCGAAAAGAGACACTCCCTTCCACGCACCCAGCCGCTGATCTTGGCCCCTGTCACCATCTCATAACCACTGATTTCTTTGCTGACTTCGTCAATCTCGGCTCTGCTCGACACAAGAACCGAAACGTCATCAGCATAGGCAGAATACCTGGCCGATGTGGTAGCCACCGGGCAGGGAAATTCCACGTAGGACCGGATTCACCTTTAACTTGTGAAGGAAAGGTTCCAATGCAGGAACGTAAAGCAAAAGTGAAAACGGACAACCTTGACAAATGGAGCGAGACAATACGAAAGGCTTCCATCGTACTCCATTCACCTCCACCGGGAGTCGCATACAGAAGTTGGATCCAGGTGCGAAAGTACGGCCCGAAACCGGCCGCCGAAAGGACAGCCTCCAGAAATCGATGGTCAACCCTATCGAAGACCTTGGACTGATCTAAATTGATCAGCGCGGCTTCACTGTCGACTTGCTCGATGATCAGGTGTACCATATGAAGGTTGTCCTGAATAGTCCTACCCTTTACAGCACAAGTCTGTTCTGAGCCAATCAGATTAGACAGGACAACCTGTAAATGGTTCACTAAGATCTTAGCCAATATCTTTAACTCTGTATTTAACACAGTTAAAGGGTGAAAGTTATAACCCATCCCCACCATTTTTATCCTTGCGCAACAAATTGATCACGCCCCTGGTGAAGTGTTGGGGTATAGACCCCTACTTCATCCAGTTGCTGAAAATCAGTGTCAGCAAGGGAACAAAAACGAACGACTGCCTCAAGTACACTTCGCTCGGAAGACCATCTAATCCTGGAGATTTGTCCAGACCAACCTGTTTCAGCGCTTTCCAGATTTCCGACTCTGTAATGGGACCCTCGCACCTAGCTGCTTCAGCTGCCTCAAGGCAGGGAAAGTCAGCTAAATAGGCGTCAAACTGAGCAGGGCTCAGACTGGGCTCCCTGGTGAAAAGATCCTGAAAGTACTCCCGAAAAGCCTCACATATGCTCTCGTTTGTAGTCACGGTCTGCTTATCCGGTGATGTGACGCATGCGATATGTCGCCGAGATGCATTCCGAGCTTCCTCTGCACGCAATTCAGCGGTCATATTCGTCGCCTCAGAGGACATTCTTTTTAACCTAGCCCTAACTACCAGAGCTTGATCCTTCTTGATAAGCAAGGAGGCCAACCCTGCCTTAGCTAAGGGTATGTCCCTACTATCTCGGGATTTGATCGCTTATGATCCGAATAAACTATCTCATGGAAACTTGGACATCCTAAAAGCCCTACATCGACTCTCCTAAGACTCGGTCGAGGTAGCTAGAATGCACCTCAGTAGCCGAGCCGCCAATATTAGTCCAAGTCCACAATACCTCCCGAGGGTGTTCATTCCAGTACTTATCGACAAGAACCTGTCGATAAAGTCCCGAAATGGTTTTACGTCCCGGTTGTTAGTACCCGAATTTGGCCCTATACGATCTATATAGGGGTCAAGGACGGCATTCCAATCGCCCACTAAAACTACCAGACGCGATGTCGTCAAAAACGGCTCGATCTGCCGAAACAAAGCAGGCCGCTCAGAATGGACATTGGGCGCATAAACCCCAAATAAAGCCAAGAGACACCCCTTGAGCATCCATCAAAACATGCTAAATAGAGGGAGAACCCCCTAGACAGAATGCCCTCATAGTCGTGAGAAGAAAAACGGGTCTCTTGCACACAACATTTATTCACCCCGAGACCCTGAAGGTCACGAGAGAGCCTTGCCCATGAGAGACTCCGACCTCAGGCCTCGGGCATTCATACTTGCTAACCAGAGAGACATGATGAAACCGATTAGAGTTGCTCTCCTGCACTGAACATGCCCCGGGTTAAGACACCGACAGCCTCTCCCATTGAGCCAGTACCTATCTCAGTTCTGATAGATCCATCAGGAGACAAGTCGCCAATGTCCAGGGGAAAAGTTAATTTAAGCGCTCTATACAGGGAGGGGTGAACGAAAATGGAGGCACCATGCCAAAGACCTGGCTTGCTTTCAAGGGGCCCCAGTCCTTATTGCAGTTAGTATCCTTTTTGCGTTAGGAAAGTTGCTGGTGTTCTCCACATCAAGGTTGTTAATTTTACGAAATTTAATCAAATGCTTCAGTTCTTTGAAGTTTTTGGCACTGGGAAGCAAGCTTCTCTTGCTGTTCTTTTGTGATAGTGCAAACTTTCCCCCCTGTATTGAATTGGGGGGGGGGCTTTTTTGCACACAGAATCAACAGTATCAGTGGACGGACTTCTTTGGCGTTTTTCCGACTTTTGGGGAAACTGATAGGGGTTTGTGCAGGAGAAGGTTTAGGGGTATGGGAATTGGAAGGGTAGGATAATTTTTGGGACTGGAAGACTTCTGAAGAGTAGTCATTTTGAAAGGGGAAGGTGGTGTCATGTTTTTTTTTTTTTTGTTTTTTTTTTTTTGTAAGATGGTGATAAAGGAACTGAGGAAGTTAGTGTCTTTAGTTTTTGTAATTTTTCTTTCTTCACAAAATTGGGTTCAAATCTCAGTTGCCTGGACGTAGAATCGCCCTTCGCGCTAGTAGAGGGAGTGTGACTGTTTGTGTCTTTCTCTGTTTTGGTTGTGGAAGAGGTCCCGCTGCCTGGGTCTTCCCTTTTGACCTGCCAACAACCTGCCGTTACCCCTCCTCCTTCTCCACAACCGCACTACCGGCAGGCAAAGGCTTTTCGGGGAATGGGGGCTGAGATTTGAACCCAGCCCGGGTTTTTTTCACACTGGTCCCAATCGCCCATTACAGGCGAGACGGATTGTAGAGACTCGACCAGAGGGGGATTTGGTTGGGAGGGGGCCAGAACTTCAGAGCCCTTCTTCTCTGTGCAGGAAGAGGACAGGTGACCAGTCGGTTCACACTTCCAACATGCCACTTTACGCCCAGTTACAATTATCGGCATTTTCTGGCCCTCTACATCCTGACAGTTGGGGATGGAAATGAAGGCCTTTCTATCAATCATCAACTCGAAACTCCAACCCCCGGTCAGATCGTCTGAGGAAGCACTGAGTATCTGTTCAAACTGGCACAGATAGGTGGCCAAATGCTCCCTGACAATCTGAGGAGGAACCTCGTATACTGTAACATGGTCCTCCGCCTGCCTTCATATTCCGTGCGCAGAATTAGGTCCTTTATGAGTTCCCTCTTCGTTTCAGCTTCACAATCGGCAGGCATGGGCAACAGTACGTCACACATAAAATAGCCTTTTCCTTTGATGTCTCTCTGAGCTTTAATGCCCAGAGAAGTCAAGGCCTTAATTAGTCTTTTGTGCAGTGACAAATTTTGCGCGAGTGCTTGTCTACCACAAAGACTGACACAATTCTTTTTTTTTCTTAGTTCCTCGGGATTTGACAAGAGCCCATCTGCTTTTACCAGATGTGCGTAGCTGTTGGCTTTCTCCAGGAACTCCGTTATGTTGATTTTACACTTTGTCAGGGACTTCCAACATGAGGGTGTCTCTCTGACCACTACATTTTCGTCATTATTCTTGGGGGTTGGTTTTGCTGAATTTTGGCCACATTCAGCCACCATACTTTGGTGGTCTAGTACACTGGTTTCTCTCACTGAATTCTTTTGTCATGTAAAGTGGTTTCTGCTACTGAATTTTGGCCATTTGTGGCAACCATACATTTTTATAAATTTTTATTTTCTTCTAAATTTGCGGAGGAATTTGGATTTTCCTCTAATCTTTGGCTCCCTTGTGCCTCCATCACTGATTCTTTATTGGAACTCTTATCAGGAGGATCTTTCTTCTTTTTTTTTTTTAGTCTCAGACAAGTTTTTTCTAGCTGTTCTCTTAGCACCCATATTTTTTTTTCTTTTAAAACAAGTTTTTTTTATTTCTTTTCACAAAAAAAACAAAATTAAAAATATAATATTAAACAAAAGATAAATACGTATAAATCACAATAACAAAAGAAATTTACATGACAACACAAAAAACAATTAAACACATAAAAATCTGTTATGTACGAAAAAAGGACAAAGAATGGTAAAAATATAAACGGTTAACAATTGCAAATCACAGAAAATGAGTACGCAAATGAAAACTCACAATTTAAGGTAGACAATAAACAAAAAGAATCTTTTTTTTTTTTTTTTTTTTTTTTTTTTTTTACAATAATACAACAGTAAATATGAAACAAAATATACCTAACAAATTCACAAATATAATATGGCTGCCACTAGAAAATTCTAGTCAGCCCAAGAATGATAAAGAAGAAATAACGAATAGAAAAATAAATACGAAAAGATAAAATAAACACACAAAAGATTTAAATAAATGAACAGAGAATATTTAACAGATATTTAAACAAAAGAACAACAAAGAACAAGGCAACATGTAGAAATAATATGTAAACAAAGAAAAATAAAGTCGGACAATGAAAAATTAAAGTTTTGCAGGGGGAGTTACTGAAAATGAAAAAGGAAATTAAAAATGAAAAATATATTCAAATAATAAATAAAAGAAAAACAAAATTAAATATAAAGAAATGTTATGATCCGGTTCCTTGTACCACGGTGATAGTCCAAGGTAGAACCAATAAAGAAGAACTCGAACACGGATATGGAATAACACGGATATATTACAAACAGGAATATATACAGAGAAGTAGAAAGTGTTAGTACGAACAATCAGGTTTAGTAGTAATTGTTTGAACACAACTCTGTTTCGGACTGCCTCTGAGTCGACTGACTGACAGACTCCTGACGGACCTCACTCCAGACTTCAAACTGAACTCTCTGCTTCCTCTTAAGGCGCAGTATTTATTACGTATGGAATAGTCCATTATGTTATAATGGGTAAGGTCCCATAACAAGAAACATCAAAGGGTAAAGTAAAATTGAAGGTGGTGGGGGTAAAGAAAGAAAAAATTCAAACTTTTGGTCAGTAATAAAAATGTAAGATAAAATTAAAAGGAACTTAACATGTATAAGTGTTGAAAATCAAACACAGTTCAAATAATTGCAGTAATGCATCAAACACTGGTCGTATGATGTCGGCAACAAAAAAAGAACTCTCCTCACAGAGGTACCATAGGGAAGAGCTCCTCTGAACAATTACCATGAAAGTATTTATAGAAAAGACACAGTGAGGCAACTTTATGGTGCTTGGAAAGTAAATGAAGCTGAGACAAAAGATCAGGACCAATAATATTGCTGATTCTTATTTCAGCTGAGAATGTTAGCTGAATAGGCACAATTAGTCTTTCCCCTGGAGATTAGCCTCATCTATGTTGATGGAAGGTAGAAAGGGGTCTCTCAGATGATTAATATATAGCAGTTATAAAAAAACCCAACAAACTACCTGGACAATTCACTCATGTAACTGCAGAGCAAAGAATGAATATCCTTTAAATGGCAATTGCATGCAAAACAATGTAATATACCAAGCCATTGTAAAATGAGCAGATAATGAAAAAAAATATACATAGGAGTAACTGAAAGACTGTGGAAATAAACTATGCATACAAATCATCATTTACAAATAGTAAATATGTGAAAAGCACAATGCTTTCTGGACACATGAGAAATTAAAAACAAATCACACCAAAAATATCAGGGAAAATAAGGAAAACAGCATTAGCCTACAACAATAAATCCAAAAACTGTAAACTGTCCGGAGGAGAAAATAGCTATAATTACCTCAACCAGACCAATAGAAATTACTAAATAAATGATCAAATCTCATCTTAAAATGAGAATTCAAAATCAAAATTTTACTGCATTATTTAAAAATTGAAAATTAAAAACAAGTACAAAGAAAATAAGTGAAATAAAATAAATAAAAACAAATGCAAATCAATAAATAAGTAAACAAATTAAGTAAATAATAAATTAAACTACAAATGCATAGTTAACAACAAATAGAAAAGTAATCAATAATAAATAATGGGTAAAAAAAGTTAACATTATAAAATGGCTACAAATAACTGCATTCAGATCCACAATCATTTCTACTCAAGAGTCTCTAGAATAATTTTAATTATAACCATTACCATAAACAAAATAACCCTTGGGGTAATATAAAAGACCTACTACACATAATGCACCATAATGCATATATAAATAATCAAGCCCTAAAATAACACTTGTCTTGAAAATTGTTTAAAACAGACTGTTGCTGCTGGGTGTTGACCTAAATGTCCACTATATATGTTAATTATTAGATAAGGCTTTAGATAAGCAAAAAAAGCGAAAAAAGAAAGATCACTAAGTCTAGAAGAAGTTGAAATGTATATCTCTCTCTTTATCTATCTATCTATATATCTATATATCTATATCTATATCTCTCTCTCTCTCTCTCTATATATATATATATATATATATATATATATATATATATATAAATAAAATAATAATTAAAATTAGATACAGATATTTAAAAGAAATAATTGTGAATTATGTTAAATTATTAGTTTTAAGCAATATTTATGTTTTGGGGGCATTTTTTTCTGTAAAAGAAATTATCATAAAGTACCAATGGCATTTTTCGGTACCAATTAATTATTTATACCAAAACACACTTGTATCATTAACCAACTGGAAACTACCATATGAAAGTGAAAGGAAATACTGGTAAAGCACTAACCTGGGAAGCAAAACATTAAGACTGCAGAGAAATATCTGGGTCATGTAAAATGGTCAAAGAAGAATGTCTTGTGAAGGGACGAGAGTTTTTACATTGAAATTTCTTGCTCGATGCTCAGCCATACAACTAGCTTGCTTTTTATATACAGTAATGTTTTCAGATATAACCAAACTGCTTTTGTATTGATAGTTTACTTTAAACATTACATGCTTAAATACACTGATGATTTTTTCCTTGAATATGCCTTACTAAAATTTGTATGCATCTAATATACCCCTGCGTCTTTTATGCTATCAAATATGGTAACGGTTAGAGGTAGAATGTTTTATTAAAGGAAATGTGCCTCTCAACAAGAAGCAAACTGCTATTCTCTTCAAGACATTCAATCTCTTGGCCAGTGGACATTAATTCCACATTAAAAATAAAAAGTGTTAGGCATCTACTCAAACATGTGTACCCAACTAAATATGTTTATGGTAATAAGAAATAATGTCAGATTAAAAATTCCCTTAACTGCATATATATGTGTATGTATCAAAATTACATCACTTAGTGTCCTTCACAGATTCCTTTTCTCCATAAAATCTAGAATTATTTTAGAAGGTTCTCAAATTTAAATTAGAATTCATAACATTATTTTTTTTTATCAGAACTAACTTTTTCTATGTGTATAAATATTGTTTTTTTTCTCATGTCCATTCCTTTTAAGATTATGTTGTTGATATCCCTTGATGAGTATATGGAAACAAATTGCTGGAGGGCCTGTCTATGAAACTCTATAGTTGCGATGCTGAAGGCAACATCAATCAACTTAGTGACAAATTTTATATTGATTTCAGAATTAATTTTATATATATATATAATATATATATATATGATGGCCACAAACTTGTATTGCCATTGCTTGATCAATCTATACATGTCTTACCCTTATATGACTCTTTAAGCAAGCCAGTGACTGGCATTGTTTATCACAAATGTTACAGCTGAAAAGACACATGGCATGTGCTGCTACTGCTTTCTGGTTATTGTTATGAATTTTTATGTATCTGTTTAGATCTCTCATTGAAGCACACCTTTTTCCACAATGTCTACATATTTTCAGACTATACTAAATGTAGCTGTTGTGGTTCATGTGATGTCTCTGGTGACTTAGGTATTTTCTACCACATTGAAAACATGTGAAATCACATTCAGTGCTGACCTATGCTGGGAGTTCAACAGTTTTACCTTTTCTGAGATCTCTTTTCAACTGCTGATACTTCTTCTGATCATCAAATGCGCTTGCACCTGCCTCCAGCTGCCACAATCCAAAGCATCATTCTTCTAGTCCTCAATATGTGTATTTTGTCAGTGATTGTTTCTTTGAACCTCATTTTAGGTTTGTATTGTGGACACTCCCCTTTGGACAACTCTCCATAGAAAAGCTGTTTTAGAAGTTGCTGATCTTCCATTCTCACCACATAACTACACCACCTAAGTCAATATTGCAGGATGATGCTTTTAATGCCCATGCACTTACACTTGTCAAAGGAGTTCAACATGTCTATTGAGCATTTGCCAGCAAATTTTGGCAATCTTTCTCAGACACTGTTGGTGAAAATGTTTCCTCTTCAGGTGTCTCCTATATGTTACCCATGTCTCGCAAGCGTAGAGAAGGGTGAATACAATGCAGGTCTTTTTGTCTAGAGATATACCATGTCACAACCACAAACGATTGTTCAGTTTTCCAAAGGAAGTGCTAGCTCTGCTAATTTGCAAGGATACCTCATCATCAAGGGTGCAAAAGTTGTTCAAAATGCTGCATAAGTACAGAAACTTATCTGCACTCTTCAACTTCTGCCCATAAGCATACACAGAAGGTTCAACATATTCTTTACCAGGAGCAGGTTGATACATGACAATGGTCTTATGAAAACTTATTGTCATCCCCAGAGCAGTGAAAGCATTAGAAAACAAATCAATTAAATGCTACCTGTCACTCTCAGAATGAGTAAATAAATCACAGTTGTCAGCATACAGGAATTCTTGGATGAGGGCATATTGTACCTTTTTGTTGACAGCCATATGCTGCAGATTAAACAGTTTTCCTGATGTGCAATACCTAATGTAGATGCCATGAGGACAATCACTAAAAACCATTCCAAACACCATTGAAAAGTATATGGCAAAAATCATAAGAACTGGAATGTTTTCTCTGCTTGACACCATTCTCTATCAGTATTGGTTTTGAGAGTTTACCACCAACATAGACTCACTTTCATGTCATCATGAAAGAAATGCAAAACATTTATGAACTTTGCAGGACAGCCAAGCTTTCTGTTATGGTAATTTACCCACAAACACATGGACTCTCTCAACTATAAATTGGAGCAGGTACTGCCTTTTGGAGAGGGAAGTTTCCAGCAGTCAGCTCTGACAGTCGGACTGAACATTCTTGCTGTAACACTCTTGTTTGCATATGTTTGTATTACTGTTTCTGTTAATATATTTGTTTAACAATACTTATTTTTGTGTTTTTATTTCTGGCCCTAACAAGGACACAACACTTTCCTAAAATCTTTCAGAGAGCAGCTTGATTAACTGTATCAAAAGCCTTTAAGTTAACAAAGACTTGATAAAAATCCATTCTTTGCTCTACACACTTCCCCTGTAGCTGCCTTGTAGAAAAGATCACACTCACACACACATTATATACAGTGTATCACAAAAGTGAGCACACCCCTCACATTTCTTCAAATATTTAAGTATATCTCTTCATGGGACAACACTGACAAAATGACACTTTGACACAATGAAAAGTAGCCTGTCTGCAGCATATATAACAGAGTTAATTTATTTTCCCCTCAAAATAACTCAAAACATAGCCATTAAAAGCTAAATCCCTGGCAACAAAAGTGAGTACACCCATTAGGAAAAGTTGTCAATATTAACATACAACATGTCAACTGTCAATATTTTGTGTGGCCACCATCATTATCCAAAACTGCCTTTACTCTCCTGGGCATGGAGTTTACCAGAGCTTCAAAGGTAGTCACTGGAATGCTCTTCCACTCCTCAATGACGATGTCGCGGCGCTGGCAGATATTTGAGACTCTGCGCACCTCCACCTTCTGCTTGAGGATGCCCCAAAGATGTTCTATTGGGTTCAAGTCTGGAGACATGCTTGGCCAGTCCATCACCTTTACCCTCAGCCACTTCAGTAAAGCAGTGGTTGTCTTGGATGTGTGTTTGGGGTCATTGTCATGCTGGAACACTGCTCTGCGACCCAGTTTCTGGAGGGAGGGGATCATGCTCTGCTGCAGTATTTCACAGTACATGTTGGAGTTCATGTTTCCATCAATGAAATGTAAGTCTCCAATACCTGCAGCACTCATGCAGCCCCAGACCATGACATTCCCACCACCATGCTTGACTGTAGGCATGACACACTTATCTTTGTACTCCTCACCTGGTCGCCGCCACACATGCTTAAGGCCATCAGAACCAAACAAATTAAATTTTGTCTCATCAGACCATAGGACATGGTTCCAGTAATCTATGGGCTTTGTTGACATGTCTTCAGCAAACTGTTTGCGGGCTTTCTTGTGTATTGCCTTCAGAAGAGGCTTCCTCCTGGGGTGACAGCCATGCACACCAATTTGATGTAGTGTGTGGCATATGGTCTGAACACTAACAGGCTGAATCCCAATCTCTTTAATCTCTGCAGCAATGCTAACAGCACTCCTGCGCCGATCTTTCAAAGAAAGCATTTGGATGTGATGCTCAGCACGTGCGCTCAGCTTCTTTGGACGACCTAACTGAGGCCTGTTCTGAGTGGACCCTGCTCTTTTAAAATGCTGGATGATCTTAGCCACTGTGCTACAGCTCACTTTCAGGGTGTTGGCAATCTTCTTGTAGCCTTGGCCATCTTTATGTAGTGCAACAATACGTTTTTTAAGATCCTCAGAGAGTTCTTTGCCATGTGGTGCCATGTTGGAACTTTCAGTGACCCGGTAAGAGAGAGTGTTAGAGCTGCACTACAAATTTGAATACACCTGCTCCCCATGAACACATGGGCATAGTTACACTAATGAGTCACATGACATTTTGGAGGGAAAATGAAAAGCAGTACTCAATTTAGACATTTAGAGGTGTAGTTTCTTAGGGGTGTACTCACTTTTTAGGGGTGTAGTTTTTTAGGGGTGTACTCACTTTTGTTGCCAGGGATTTAGCTTTTAATGGCTATATTTTGAGTTATTTTGAGGGGAAAAGAAATTAACTCTGTTATATATGCTGCAGACAGACTACTTTTCATTGTGTCAAAAGGTAAATTTTTCAGTGCTGTCCTATGAAGAGATATACTTAAATATTTGAAGAAATGTGAGGGGTGTACTCACTTTTGTGATACACTGTGTATCTATCTATCTATCTATCTATATATATATATATATATATATATATATATATATATATATATGCCATCAGTAATTAGTTAGGGTAGGCAGCTTCTGACCTTTTATGTAGTAAATCTACATAAAAATAAAATATTTTGCATTTTTCAGAGTAATCTTTATAATTTTGTTGGATTAGGTGCATATGCCACGGAAGGAAAATTTAGCTGCTGATCTATTTTATTCATGGTAGTCACTGCCTACCTAGATGGCATGTCCCTCACATACACACACGTGTGCACACACACATGCATAAAGTATCCAGGTATTAAATATTAAATTTATCTATAACAATAACAGTTCTGTTTTCAAAGTACTCACTTTGGGACATTATACACTTGTCTCACTATTCTTTTCCACTTTACTAATCAATTTGCCAAATTCTCTTTTGGGGATCACCAGTAGCTACCTCCTTGGATTCTCCTTTCTCTTGTCAATGGCATTTTAATGGCCATTTTAGCATTGGGCAAAAATCAGAAGCTGCAGGAAAGCAAATCTGGGCTAAATGATGACTGTCACACAGTACATAAACACACTTCCTATTGTCTTTCTGCCAACTGCATAACCCCACAGGAGATTTGTTTATGCATGTGCAATAATTCCTCCCTCCTTAGTTGTTAACACATTTAAAAATAACTGGATACAATGAAAACAGACTTTGTATATAACCATTTAAGTGAATGTAAGTTTTGATGCATTTCTTACATCATTAGTAGATAATTAGCAAGATGAGTGGATTATGATACAAACAAACTTTTCAGATTACTGAAGGATAACCGACAAATAGGTTTTATATTTAAACAGAATAAATGATGACTAACAATTCTTAATTTGGGTCTCGGATGTTTAAGGTAAACATAAATACAAGTATTATTCTATGAGCAACTTCCTTACCCTCTTTTTGCTTTGTTGGATTTTCAGTGAAGCTGTCAAGATTTGAAAATTCCACCTTGATCAACATGAGAAAGCCTTGCAGCCACTGGATTTTATTTTTTCCTTTTGTTCCATTTTTTTAACCTGACAAACAATTCACCTTGAAAACCACCAATCAAATTCAAACATTTAATCTACCTTTTCATTCAAATATATGCAAACTCCGGATACAATTATTTCAAACAAAACACATTTCTATAACACCAACTGTTAGGATATACATACCAACAGATTTCCTTATGAGCAGTCACCCATGCAATTTTTATGAAATAATGTTATACATATCAATATTAATGAAAGATCCCGGCTTGAAGCAATTGCGTATCTAGCCACTCTGATGAGCTGTGAAACAGCCTGTGGATGACTTATATATATATATATATATATATATATATATATATATATATAAGGTTAAAGCGCACAATATCAGGAATAGAGCATGTGTAAATATATGAAATATGGACGACGTGTGATGTGTCTATATTTAGGTAAAAAGAATTCATTTAGATAAGTTTGTAAAAAGTTTGTTTTAGTTAAAGTACTTTCAACATTTCTGTCAGTATCAAGAACTGGATGTTGTCAGTATGTAAGACAACATTTTGTTGGTTATATCCTGGTATGTTTTAAATGTTACAATTCAAATATATGCATATTTTATAACGGACATCATTTACTTTCAAAATTTACTATGTCTCTATCTATCTGCATTGGAAAATAATCAGTGAAATATTTATACATATATTTAATACATAATATTGTTTCTTTTGTATAATAATAATAATAAGTTCAAGTATTTTGAGTCTTTCCTTGCAGTGATTACTGGACAGTATATTGGTATTATCTAGTTAATATTTGTTTCATGTTAATAGTTGTATTTTGGTTGTTTGTCATGTGATGACCAAAGTGCACTAAATTTCAATGAGGTAACCTTCAAAAAATTGGAAAAAGGCTTCTCTTAAGTGAAAACCTGTTTATCTAGCCAAGGATCAGCAGAGTAGCAAATTATATCTGATATTTGATCTTACTTTTTGGACAGTTCCTGCCCATATATGGCAGCAGTACTCCATTTTTGGCCTGTTCTGGTTCTTGTAAAGGTAGAGGATAGAATGAGGAGTCCGGTATTTACTGAAGTGGTACAGGTCACCAGCTGTTTTTTCCAGTATCTTTAGTGATGGATCATGTGTACGAGCTGCACTTGAGGCCAGGGTTTATTTTTAAGTGCCAATAAATGCTTGAGGTATGGGTCCTCTCTGAGAGAACATCCATTCATCATGATAGGTGAAAATTCAGGGTCAACTTGGTGATGATGGAACATCATTAGTTTGGTTTTTTTATATAATGTAATAATTAATATCTTTATATAGTAACATAATATTAATATTTTTACATATAATTGATTATTTTTAGCTTTTTTTTTTTTTTTTTTTAATATCGATTTGTTTCTTATGGATTATCAACCCTTTGCAGGTTATTTAAAGCCAGAAAATACTTTTAGTTTGTAAGAATTTTTTATCTTTTATTTTTTTGAGATAATAATGGTCTTACTAATTAATCCATAGTAGGGGGGGGGAAGAGGTGGATTCATATCTTTCCCAAGGGTATTTGCACATAAGTGAATATATTGAACCCAACGGGAGTTGGAACTCTGCTCTCTAAGTAACAGTTCTGAGCCATTATCCATTATACCATTCATACATCCAAGTTTATAACACCTGGTATTCCCAAGGTCACCCATCTAGGTTCTGACCAGGCTTGACATTACTTGACATCAGTGATCATACAGAAACTGGTCTTTTAATGTCATCTTTTGATGCTGTAAGCCTTTTTTTTATAAAGAATAGTATCTTGTATATGACACAATTATTATTTATACTTACAAGATAGTATTTCTGGAAATAATATTGAACAGTTGAATGTAGATTGATTTGTTCACTTTTGTTTTATTCACAGATGGAATCAGATTTCGGTAAGACAATGATCAATGATAAAGAAATGACCCCGCTAGATCTTAATGATGAAGCACCAAAACTTGAAATCAAGACTCCATTGAATTCTGATAATCCTAAACCTGAAGCAGTTGCCATGAAAAAATCTGTGGGATTAGCAAGTGCTGTGGCCTTGATTGTTGGCACCATGATTGGTGAGTCTTTTCTTTAAATTTTTATTTGTGACATTTTCCATGAAGAATTAGCAAAAGCATTTTGATAAAAAAAAAAAATTTAGAGCATGTAGGTGCATCAATAACTCTTTAGTGTAAAAATGAAAAAAAATGCATGTATTTTCCACAAATATTTATTTTTCAATGTGATATCCATCCTTGTCAATGTACTTAATCCAATATCACTTTATTAATCACATAGATGGACTTTTATACTAAATTTAAGATAAAAATTCAATGCATAATTTTATCTAGCTAATGCATAACAATAATAATGTTATTAATGTGGGCACATAATATTAGCAATATTATTAATGCTCCTTTATAGGGTGGGACATTATCATTAACACTGTAATGGAGTACTAATATTGCATCTTGGTCACCAGGTAAGATATAGTAGAAAGGAATATTCTCCCAGCTTGCATTTTCCCCATTGTGTGCATTAACACTTTATTTCATGGACGGAATGGCTGAAAGAAAAGGAATGACAAACATGCTTTGTTTGCAGAAAGTTTTATACTACTAAATCATACACAAAATTATATACACATTTACACATGTCCCACACAAACTATATATGCAACAACAAGAACTGTGAAAAGGGATGAAAAGAGTTTTACTTGTAATAATTCACAACAGAAATTTGAACAGTCAGAGTATTCTTCAGTTTTTGGAGAAGCTGTATTTAGGATTCCAGTTTCGAGCAGGCTGGATTTATTTTCTATGTCACTATCGAGGACATAATCCTCTCGGACAGGAAAGTATGAGTCCTGGGTTTTTCCCAATATGAGGTCTGCGAATTGGAGATATTTTTGTTATCTGATAAAAATATATTCACAAAGGGAAAATGGCATCATGGGCTTGTAAGCTGTCCATATGGCAGGTCCAGGCAAGAACTTACTTCACCTGTGCTAAAAAGAAACAAATGCTTGGTTTGACTTTGGGAATCTGACAGACTAGCTGCTTTTGTCACTCTATAAAGAAATGTCACTAAACAGCCATTATGTGAGTTCATCTCGACCAGAGGAAGATAATTGCTTTTGCATCCATAAAATGATAATGTTAATATTTCATCACTGAATTAATGCTTGTAAATTTCAATGTGCATTGTTTTAATTGGATCCTTTTTTAACATTCAGCTATAAGAATTGATGCTACCATCAAAAGTGCTCCTTTAAAATAAAATTTTACATACTGGATTTTGGACATCACAGTTTCTCTAACTTTCTTACCAAACTTTCTCATTGCCACTAATAATAAACACTTATTGATTGGCAAAATAATTGATGTTAAGATTAACAGTTACATTATTTTCTTCATTTTGGAGGTATTTCAAATTATTAATATTTATTTAAGACATTTTTTTTTTTTTTAATTCAAAGTAACTTCTTACCTTGATCATGAAAGAACATTTCACTATTCAATATTTGATTACAGCCCAAAAGTTACATAGCTGATAATTAGAAACTTGAATTCAAAAATAAAAATTTATATATTTTCTTAAGAGTACTGAACTGTTATGTAATATCAGTCCTCCTGTATGACAGTGAATACTAGACAATCACCACACAGATGAAGAAGAGACTTGAAGCAACAAAAATGTGGTTCTACAGAATGATGCTGGGAATTCCATGGACTGAACATAAGAATAATGAGAAAGTTTTAGAGAAAATAGAAATGAAAAGGAAATTTATATTTAGCATCAAGAAGAGATAGTTTAAATTTCTAGGACATATAATGAGGAAAGTGGGCTTGGAAAATGTGATACTCACAGGACAGATTGAAGGCAACACATAATCTACCTTGCGATCTTGAGTGGCTGGATGGTAGAACAATATTTAGGATAGATAAACAAAACCAAAATCTATTAAGAGCTAGAAAGGACAGGAAATTGTGGAGAACCATGATCGACCATGTCCTGAAGAGACACGGCACATAGAAGACAAATGAGCATGTGTAAATGTTTGTCAGAACAAGGATTAGAAGAGAAATCAAAAGGACATAATTTACTAAGAGCTACAAAGGATAGGAAAATGTGGAGTGTCATGATTGCCAATGTCCTGAATGAACAGAGCACATAGAAGAATAATAATATAAACAACTTAAGACTACTTCTGTTATTGGGTAATAAATTAGCAGCATGGCATGAAAGTTTGAATTATTAGTAATATAGTTGTCAAAAACCATTAGGCTTCCATGACTGAATTAGTTTAGACAATCTCGTATAATTTGAACTCTCTGGGATGTATGTTAAAGTTTTGTTGAGAGATACCTTTTTATATATTAGTTTTTCTCTTTACTTTAATGGTTGGTTGGTTGGTTTTGTTTAGTGGCATATCAATGTCTGTGTTATTTAATCCCAAAATCTAAATATTTTGAATGCAATTGTATGCCTTCAACTACAGATAAAATGTATTGTTACTTTAATTGGGTTTTGAATGTTATAAAAAGTAATGATGAAATGAGTCACAAAATATTAGGATGTCCTGCATTCTCATCATATTAATTCAATTATTTACTATTTTGAATGTCAGTGTGATGCTGACTATATAGATAGAACTAGTCATAGGTTGGAAATGAGAAGGTCTGTATCTACTGGCTAGTCTTCAGAAAGAGCAATTCAATCATTTGCACTGGTGTGTCAATACATCTGTTACATAAACTGTCAGTGTGCTGTGTCTTATCATAGGAATGTTCTCAGTTCTGAGTCAGGTATACAGATTTTTATTTGAAAATAATGGAGACAATATACAAGTCTTTACAGCCCTCCCTCTCTAAATAGAAGTGGCTTTTAGGTTTGAATTTAATTTGCCTGTAATCTTTGTAAACAATTTTGTTGACCTGATAATTAAAGTCTGGATATTTAGTATATAATTAAGTATAAAATTTTAATTTTTTTCATATATATCTATAATTCTCAAAATGTGTGTGTGTGTGTGTGATTGGATGTTTATGTGTTTTCATTTGATTTTGATGAAATTTTTTTGTTTGATAGATAATTCTTCAGTGTTGGTTTTGAGTCCAAATTGGCTGAAAAAAATTATGACCTTGAAGGTGAAAAATAAAAAAACTGATTTTTTTTCATACTTTGCACAAAAATCAAATGCAAAATTTAAGGTCTGTAAAAAACAGCATACAATCAATTTAGAGAGTTGAAATCTAACACGAAAGATTATTAGAATTATAAAAAAAAATTATATTATAAATAAAAATTATTGTGTATTATTATTATGGTCCATGGAAGATTGAGAACTCAAATTTTCAGGGCCACTCCCCCCATTTAAATTGTTAACCCCCCATTTGGAGATGTGCCTCAGCTGCACCCAATTGTGGTTACTAATATTGATTTTCGGGTGGGCTGAATATAAATTTAAACTTAAATGAATTGAACGGCAAAAATTCTCAGTTGAAGATGGGTTATACTGCTAGTTATGAAATATGTTCTTCCTTTTTCCAATTTACTTTTGTTTCTATAAGATTTTGATAAGCAACTGTTTTCAGATGCGTTTTCCTATTTTACAATAAGGAAGGAAAGTCAAATTGTATGAATTTCTTGGAAGCATTATTATTAGTTTTTTTTTTTTTGTTGTTCAGGTCATCTCTCACATTCTCTTGATTTTTAGCCTCCTCAAAATATAATCAAATAATCAAAAAATACTTTGGTCTTTTCTCTTAATAATAATGTAAACATTTTGATGGTAAAACTTTGTTAAAAAGAATCTTAAAAGATTTAAAACTTAATAAATTTTTGTAATTAAAATTTTGAAAAAATGAAAACAATTATAAAAATTCATTATTCATTAAAGAATTTTTTTCTTAAGACAATAGTGTCCTTAATATATCTTATTTATAAAAGCAATTAAAAGCTTTTCTAATTAAATAATGTAGTTTTATTGCATTTTTTATTTTATGATTTAGAGCAGGTTTTTGGTAAATGGGGTTGATGATTTAAATTCTCTAAGGAACGATTCCTTAGAGAATTTAAATCATCAACCCCATTTACCAAAACAGATATAAAAAAAAATAATTTACCACTTGAAGAAATTCCTATTACAAAACTATCTTCTTTTATAATTGAAAAGAACAATATATTCTCAAATTAATTCTATAACTAAAAAAATATGAAATAACAAAATAATAATTCAAGTAGAAAAAAATGTATGCAGACAAACTCCTCAAATGGTCAACATTTAATAATTCAAAAATCAAAACCTATCCATATCAAAATCTAAACACATCCAAAGGTGTAATCAAAAGTCCAGACCTGCCCCCCCCCTGCTCAAAATTTATTAGATGTAACCATAATAACAATTAAAAGAAATGGCCAAATCAACTTTAAACACCAACACATATATCATAAAATTCAACACATCGAAAGCACCAGCTGAAATAAAAATAGTGTTTATAATCATAAAAGTGGAAATCTACATTCCCTGACCTTTAAGATGTCATAAATGTTAAAGATTTGGGCATCATAAAGACAGATTCAGTAGAACCCCAATGTGTCCAAAAGGCAGCAGTACAAATCAAGAAACTGAGTGCAAAGGGGACATAAAACGCATAAATTGTAATGAGAACCACCCTGCATACTCAGATCTATGTAAAGTTTGGCAAAGAGAGAAAGAAATAATTGAGATCAAATATACAAGAAACATAACTTTTCCTGAAGTCAGGAAAATTGCTGAAAACACTAGACAAAATCTTACAAATTATACAAATGTAACTAACAACAAAATTGTGAGAAATATGATTACTGTGAATTAATAACACTAATTCAAAAATTTAAGAAATTAATTGGAATAATGAAAACTGATATCAAGAGGTGAGAGCAGAGTTATACCACATCCCATAATAAAAACTGATATACCCAATCAAAATATGGAAAATTTGAATTGGTCAAACATAAAAACTAAAAGACCAAAAGAATCATCTAGTTGCACATCTTGATCTAGAGATTCCTCACCTATAACCTAAAAAGGAAGATCTCCAACAAAAATAAAGCAAGTACAAAAGCAAGAACATAACTTAAACAAAAAGAAAACTCTTTAAGGAAGAAATCTTCTAAAATTAACATAGAAAACAAAAAAACAAGAAAATACTGAACCCTGACAAAAAGGAAATCTTGTAACGAAAAATCATCTAAAAACAATCCAGAAAAAAATGGAAAACCAAAAACCTTAACTTTAACAATCATAGATAATAAAATCCTCCAGTGAAATGCAAGAGAGGTAAAGGCAAATCGAGATCAATTGCTTTTGATTATTGCAGACTTAGGTCTGCAATAATCAAAAGCTGATCTGCCTGCAAGAAACTTTCTTAAAGAATAATGAAAATATAGATATAAAAAATTATACAGCTTACAACTTGATTAATAATAGTGGAGGCAGAGCTTTTGGGTGGTGCTTCTATATTGGTAAAAAATGATATCCCCCAGAACAAAATTGACATGAATACAACATTACAGATAGTAGCCATAAGAGCTTCACTTCATAAAACTACTACCATATGCTCTATTTACATACCCCCAAATGATCTTATAGATGGAGTGTAATTATTGAAGCATCTCCCAAAACCCTTTATTCTAATGAGAGATTTTAATACTCCTAATAACACCTGGGGTTTTAGAAACATGAGCCAGAACAGAAGATTAATGGAAGATTTCATCAACAGAAACAATATATGTCTATACAATAACAAGTTGTATACCTACCTTCACCCATCAAGTGGTACATAGACAGCAATAAATCTAACCTTATGTGACCCTGCAACATATCTAGACTATAGCTGGAAAGTACATTATGATACATGTGGTAGTGATCACTTTCCAATTGTGTTAGAAAACTCTGGATCTTTGCCAGGTGAAAGAATACCATACTGGAAACTTAAGAAAGCCAGTTAGAAGGAATTTAAAAATGAATGTGCCCTAAAACTTACACCAGAAGCCAATGTGGTCAATGATGACTATATTACTTATTTCACAAAAAGTCTTCTTAGTATTGCAGAATGATTTCTACTAAAATCAAAACCTAAACCTGTCAAACATAGACTTTGGTTTAACGATGAGTGTAAAAAGAAAAAAGCAAAAAGCGATCAGATTGTGTTGTGCATCTCCACATAACGTTAAATTACATCCAACTTAAGAAAACAACTACAAAATAAACAGAACTAAAGCACACAGAAGAATTAAGGAAGAACTTTGTGTCCAATATTAATTTTGATACCAAAACCAAAACAGTATGGAATATGATCTGTAAAATCACTGGGAAAAATAAAATTAGCACAAAACTTTTCTTAAAATTCTTCCTCAAAAAATTATAGTAAGCTATTTCAGAATATCAAAACAAGAGAAGAATAAATTAAATTTCCATTCTAACAATAATAAAAATTACAACCAGGTTCTTACTTTACTAGAATTACTAAATTCTATAAGAAAATTACACAATTAAGCAGTTGGCCTAAATGAAATTCACTATGAATTAAAAAAAAAAATTACCAAATGTTTCCTTGTACTACCTACTCAAAATTCTTAATAATATATAGGTCAGAGCTACTCAAGGTAGAAAGTTACTGTGTGGAATTATATTAGTGTAGGAAAGGATAAGTGTTAAGAGTATAGAGCTGAAGTAGACTTTAGAAGAAACCAGAAACCCAATATAAACAAGAAACAAGGGCTAAACCTCTACTCCTGTTTAAAAGAACAAGGAAGAGTGTGAACCGGACAATAGATCATATTTAACATTTGCTCAATAAATATTCAGCCATATGACTCCATAAATGAAAATAAAATAAATAGATTGCTAGAAAAGCTCCCGGAGCTTTCATCCTACAGGTTGATTTGAATAGTGACAATATTCTATGTGGATGTAGGTACACAAACCAAAAATGGCAGATTTTAGAAAATAATAATTATAATTTATGCATCTTCAACAAGAAATTCTAAACATATCTCAACCTAGCCACCAGCATGTACTTTGCTCTAGAATTATACTTTATGATCTTATAATATGCCTATAGATTACACTTGGGGCAGTATATGATGATGATACATGCACCAGGAATCATTTTCCAATTATACTAGGAAACTCAGAACCTCATGATGAAAATCTCCTTTGATGGAAATTAAATAATGTGGAAAGAATTCAGATCCTAATGTCACAGAAATGAATCCAAACTGACAGCACTAAAGCTCCAACAAATCGCTTCATAGAAACACTACAGCTAAAAAATTAATACCCAATATTCCAACTTGAAACAAATGCAGCAGACTGTTGTTTGACAATAACTGCAGAGAAGCCATCATAGTATGATGAATGACTTTATGTAAATTCAGTTATCATTCTACAAAGTCCAACTTAATTTCCTTCAAACTATACAAAGCAAAATCATGTAAAACAAAAGAAGCTAAGAAGGAATAATGAAAAAAAAATATGGAAGTAAACTAAACTGAAGCAAAAAAAAAATGTCTGAAACATAAGAATATCTAGTAAACAACAACTTGAAACTTTTTACAAAAACAACGCCAAAGTAACTAACAAAAAGGATATTGCAGACTTAAGTTTTTCAGAAATCTCTAATACAAATAGCAATCGACAATTCCTAAACCTCAAATGCAATGCCAAAAAATTACAAGCTTTGAATCAGATTAAAAAAGTCAATATCACTTTGAGCTTCTAAAACACTTACCAAAGAAATCATTAAATTATCTTCCAAGTTGAACAGTCTTCATCATAGTTGTTTTACTTCATTTTATTTTATTGAATTTTTTTTTTTTTTTTTTTTGAGGCAGGACCAGTATCAATCTTGCGCAAAGAAAAGTGAGTCCTGCTTGACAGAGGATCTCAGTTTACCTCTCCACATATGCATGTCAATGTACTGAGACTTGTAATAATTAGAGGCAAGGTTTTACCAGGCTGGATGCCTTATCTGATGGCCAATGTGGTGGATACTCATTGTAGTCAAAGTACACTGAGTTTTTATCGAGACAATATCTCTAGAAATGCTGCCATTCAAGGCTTGATAATCCCTCCATCTTAGCCTTTATATATATATATAATATATATATATAATATAATACACACACACATAATAGCAGTTGACTCCTATAATCTCCCCCTTCCCTTTTGACAAGTTTTGTTTTCTATCCTATGAGATGACCTGACACCCATCTTGCCAGCAGTTAGTTTAGCCGCCAACTATTCATCTATGCAGCAAGTTGTACTAGGTTACATGTTACTAGTGACAGACTTAACCCTGACCTGACAGCAGAACACTATGTGAATAAATGGCAAATTCTCTGATATATGAAGACTGATGACTGTAATTAGCATCTTAAAACCCAGAAAGACACTACAGATCTAGAAAAATATCATTGACAATTTGCTTCTGTAAAACTATGGAAAACATGATAAATAATAGACTAACCATGTTTCTAAAAATCAATGGTTTCATCACTAATTTATAATATGACCTTCTGAAACAAAAGAAGCACTATTTATTACCTAGTCTGCTTAGGATCCTTCATGAAAGGAAGTCTTCATTAAAAAAAAAAAATGAATAGACCAGTCTTTTTTAAAAAAATTTTGTGACCTAGAAAATGCATATGACACCAGTTGGAAATCCAATATTCAGAGAGACTTAAATCATCTCAGGCTGATGTACAAAATGCCACTAAGCTTCATAAACAATTTTCCATCAGAGAGAAAGTTTGTGCAGGATCTATCCTATCTGAACTTTAGAATCAAGAAGGCAGCATTCCCTAAGGATGTTTCTCTGTTTAGCACCAAGATTAACTATTGTTACATATCTAAATCTGGGGATTGATTTCTCTTTTGATGTTGATTATATTTTTTGTATACTACAGATCAAAACAAAGCCACAAAATAGTGTATCATTGTAGTGATAGAAAAATAAATAATAAGGAAACCAAAATTTCACCATCTCTAAAAATGGAGATATATATTCAGAATTGCCTAGCCACAAAGCCATACTCTACACCTGATGAAGACCGGAGGGTACAATGTCAAAATGTTGTTATAACAGCAACAAAGATAAGGACAATAGTCTGCATGTAAATAGTGTAAATAATACCTTTGCTATGTATAGTTAAAAAAAAATAAAATAGAAATAAACAACAAATTTGAAAACTGCCAAACTCCAGCACAAATTACACCACACTATTTTATTTTTAAAGATGATTCCACAAATGACAACAAATTTTCTTTAATAAAACAATTGCTAAGAAACACCTTTCAAAAGAGATATGGATTTTTAGGGCTGAAACTTGTATTAATAGATTTTGCATTCAACATCATTTCAGAGAGCAACATGAAATGATTTATTATTTTCCCAAACTCATTTACTATGCTAATACTGCTGAAAGACGCAAGAAAGCATCTTAATTGTTAGACTTTTGGGCAGACCGAAGTACGAATGCAAATTAAGAAAAACTCTGCTATCTGATCTTGTGCCACATTGGAATTAAGGAAAGCAACAGCTGGCAGGTCATCCTTACATATGTTCCCATATACTGACCTGATGACCAGACTTAAATTCTTCCAAAAGAAATGATAACAGCTTTGAAGTGAAAACATGCACAATAGTCTCTTCAAAGTGAGACTAATTCTAGTAAAGTAGTTGAAATAAAGACTAGGGAAAACATTATTATGACTAGCCACTGACCATGTAAAAATCACACAAACATACACACACACTTTAATACTTGGGCAGGAAAAATGATAAAGAATGTACAGTATACCAGACTCTATATGCAGAGATGTTCTTCCTGATCAGGTTTCATACTTTTGTTCTCACTAGACAGCTATTTTTATAAAGTGAAGCAACATATTTGAAAATATTGACATGGATGACCTAAGAATAAAAAATATTAACATATGTGAGAAAACGACATTATTTTTGCACCAACCTAATATAAGCATTTGTTAATTATTAGCTCTATATACAATACAGTTCAAAAGTTTGAAGCAACCCCCAGAATTAACATGAGATGAACTTAACAAAAGAGTGAAAAAATAATGAAAAAGAGCAATTAGAGTTATTGAAAAAAGAATGGAATTAATTATCAAGCTTATGCTTTGAGAAATTTTTGTAATGAATGCCAAAAATTTGTGCTGCAAACGTAAAGACTAAAGGAAGATATTCTGATGAGAGCAAAATTTAATCATAAAATTTTTTTTTTCTTTTTTTCATAATAAAATTTCTAATAAAAATGTCATGTCTCGCTTTTATTAATCATGTATAATAATTTTCTCTCATTTAAAGTATAAAACAACTACTTTTTGGGACAATTTAAAAAGTTATCAGGGATGGCCTCTAACTTTTGAAATGTAGTGTGTGAAATATATATATATATATATTGTTACCTCCAAAGATTGGTTAAAAAATGAGCATATATGATGAAAAATGCCCCAAACTTAATAAAAACATTTTATCATCAAAATCTTTGTTATTAAAAGGATTTTTTTGATTATTAAATTATATATTTTAACCCTTTTTAGAACCTTTCAAAATTTTGGTTAAATTTTTTTTTCTTGCCTTGAGGGGTTACCAGTGATTACTATAGGAAATTTTAGTGTCCTTTTGCAGTGAAAAAAACATTGATTTGGACATTCTTGCAAAACTCAGATATTGTTGGATTTTAATAAAATTCTCAGGACTTACTCGCAAATGAATGAAATTACTTTAGAAATGTTTTTACAGAAAGTTTCAGTGAAAAAAATGTTTTTTCTTACATCTTTTATCCCCCATTTACTTAATTTTATGAAATTTTAAGAAATTCATTTTTATATGGCTAACATTTATATTATAAGCAGAAGTATTTGCAGAAATTAAATCATTATTTCTTATTCTTTTTCTAAAATGGGTCCCTCAATTACCAAAAATCTCATCTGAATCATAAAATAAAAAATGCAATAGAATTAAGATATTATCTAATTACAAAAGATATTAATTTCTTTTATAAATAAGATATATTATGGATACTATTTTTAATGAATATTTAAAGTTGTTTTCATTTTTTAAAACTTTTAATTAAAATAATTTATAAAGTTTTAATCACAAATGGAAAAGCCCTGCCATTATTTCACAAAAAACTTTGAATTTTTTTTATGTGTATAAATGTTCTGATTTTTGTAAAAATCTTTGTTAGCTTTTTCTGCTTTTTATTTGTTATATCTTTTTTTTTTTTTTTTTTTAAATAGGTTCTGGTATCTTCATCTCCCCTAAAGGTGTTTTGATTGGAGCAGGATCTGTGGCCCTCAGTTTAATTGTATGGTTTCTTTGTGGATTGTTAGCCACCCTTGGTAAATATATGGAATTCTAGACTTTTTTTAAATTGTTTTTGACTTGAAATACTATTTTGAATTAAACACTTTGGAGCAGATGACAGTATAATTACATGGAAATTATCCTGGTTCCAAGTGGTTAAATCCAATTGTATAATGATTTCCTTTGCAATTAAATAAATTTAAACTTGACTCTTTGTTTTTGGATAAAAATGGACAAGTTGTATTTTAATATCAGAATGAAAAGATAAAATTTGTTTTTTTTTTTATCAGATTTTATTTCTTTAATAAAAAATGTTCACAACAAAAAAAACAAAAAACAATATTTATCAAGCACTTGGGAATGGCTAATGAGCTACATCACGAAAAATTTCTTTTTTTTTTTTTTTCAGAGTCTTCTTAATCTGGTAGGAAATCAAATTGTCATTTAAGACAATTTTTAGATAGTGGCAAAGACGGGGGAAGGTAATGACTTTTAAAGTAGCTGGTAGGATATTTCACCAAAAACAATACATACAAAAATCCCAGTCCCAAGTATCAAAATCTTTACATTCTAGAAAAAGTCTGAATAAAAACAAATTTGAGGACCAATCACAACTGTTTCCAGGTATCAAAATCAACAACAAAAAAAAACAGAACAATGTTATCTATTCACATAAGAAGACTATTCTAATTAGCCGACACCAGACAGTTTGCTTGCTCTGTTCCAACTAAATCTATTCATAATGTCTCACATCAACAAATGAAAAACTTTTCATAACTCAGATAATTCTTAATTCAAACTGATATTGGGCGGGGGTTTTTTGGTGTTTTTTCAATACTAGGACTGAAATTTATTCATGAAGTTATGCACTAAATTCTGACAAACAAAATCTCACTTAATTGAACTTATGGTATTATATACATATACCTTGACTTATATAATAGCCAGATTTCGAGTGAAGGTTTAAGAGGATTTCCATGATAACTACAGGCTCTTTCACATCTTTGAGGAGACAAAATAAAGAGGAAGGTAACAGTCTGAACAATGTAAATAGGTACAATACCTCATCTCAGAAATATAGACAGCTGTTGAGCTTACTAGCTTAAATCCTGGGTGATCTCCAAGATCAAACATGGCGTTCACTCAGCCAATTATTTTTGGCATGGCTACCTTAGAGGATGACACTAATAAATAAGTATATATATATATATATATATATATATATATATATATATATATATATATTGCCCTTGTCTCTCTCTACAAAGCTTTTGTCAACAAGAAATAGAATTGGCAAAAAATAATCTAAATTCTAACGAAGGCTGTTATATGTACTTTTACTTGAGCTTGTAAAATGTAAGACTCCATTTTCCTTGGCATCTTGATAAATAGGTCTCATAACTGGCATGCCAGAATGGTTGACAAGAAAGATAATAGTTGAGTAAACACTTGAACAATCCATTTCCACCCCCATCTTTTCTGTATAGACAAAATGTTGTTCTATAATAAAACCTGCATGCTTGACTTTACTGCATAAAGACTTTATTAACACAATTTTCCAAAATATTGTGTATATTTTCAGTTGAAAGTCACAAGTATTGATAAATGTTTATTTTTAATAAACATTTGACTTCCAAATTTTATGTGTATATTGGTTATCAAGAGATGCTATTTTAGTCATTGGTGACTGGGTTGTTTTTGACCGATATAATAGTGAAATATCAACCATTCTAGGTTAAACATTAATTTCATTTTATCACCATTTACAAATGCTTTTGAATCATTATCCAACCAAAGAGGATCCGAGACAAAGCAATTTTTCACTATTATTGCTTTAGAACAGTTATTGCTTTCACTGTCTTCTTCAATATAGATTCTTAAGAATTCACCATGAGAGTTAAAAAGCCTGAAATTTCTCATAAGATGTATCAATTGCTACTCTCTTATGGTTAATATTTAATTCAGAAAAAGGCATTCCCAGCAAAACTGCTATAAACTTTCTGTGATATATCATATCCCTTTCATGTCTTTCACACAAGAATACATAGTAGAATAGAACTATAGATGGTTTCCTATATTTGCCAGTAAAACTAACCAACATATTACATGTATGATAAACTTACATCAGCTTACTATGACAAGACTATAGAGGAGATTATGGTAGAGGGTGAGAAGATAGTGTTGCTCCAATTCTCCAAATAGCTTTATAAATAGCATTTGAAATCCTAATTTCAGTTTGGACTCTAATCCCGTCTCTTAACAACTGGCAAAGAGATTCACAACTATATCGGGCACAAATGAAATGCTACATTCATACAACACAAGATCACAAAGTCAAATGAAGGAAAGTTTCAGCATCCCAAGATTGCATTACAAGGACTGCCCTGCCTTGAAAAATCAACATTCAAAATCCAAGCTTTTATCTGGATTCAAACACTAATGCATACAACTGTATCAGCTACAAGACACTGGTTCTTGTACAATCACTGAAGTTAAGCAATGTTGAGTTTGGTCAGTACGAAGATGGGTAACCACTTTGGAATACCAGGTGCTGTAAGCTTGGATTTGCATGTGGTGTAATGGATAATGGCTTGGAATTGTTAATTGGAGAGCTGAGTTGGGTTTGTAATATTCACACACAAATACCCTTGGGAAAGGTATGACTCCACCTCTTGTTTTCCCCCTCAAATATGGATTTATTAGTAAGGCTTATATCACCAAACTATTATTAACTCGAAAAAAAAAAAAATCCTTACAATCTAAAAATATTTACTGGCTTTAAATAACCTGCAAAGAGTTGATAAGCTGTAGAAAATGAATAGATCAATCAATCAATCAATATGCTCAGTATAGTAAATCTCAAGAAATATATAGCAGTGGAGATTTTTATGAATTTTCCTCCCAATGTGGGTCAATTTAAGTCCAGGTCAAAGCCAGGAGTTTTAATGCTGATATTGTTACATATATTTGTTAGTTTTTTTTCTGATGTTCTGTGAATGATCTCCAAGAATAATCTTTCATAGCAAATATATGGTAAATACATGGAATTCTAGACTATTTTTAAATTGTTTTTGACTTGAAATACTACTTTGAATTAAACACTTTGGAGCAGATGACAATATATATATATATATATATATATATATATATATATCACTTGAAATTATCCTGATTCCAAGTGGTTAAATGCAATTGTACAATGATTTCCTTTGCAGTTTGTTAAATAATTTTTACATGACCCTTTATTTTTGGATAAAAATGGACAAGTTGTATTTAACATCGAAATAAAAGGAAGATAAGAATTTTCTTTTTTATCTGATTTTATTTGCCTTTAATAAAAAAAAATGTTCACAACAAAAAAATAAAACAATATTTATCAAGTACTTGAGGAAATTTTTTTTTTCTGAGCCTTCTGGTAGGGAATCAAATTGTCATTCAAGACAATTTTTAGATAGTGGCAAAGACAGGTAAAGGTAATTACTTTTAAAATGGCAACACATACAAAAATCCCATTCCCAAGTATTTAAATCTTTTCATTATATATGCTTGCAAAAATATGAAGACCAATCACAATTGTTTACATGTGTCCAAAACAAAACAGCACAACTTGATCTATTCACATAAGAAGACTGTTCTAATTAGCCCACATCAGAAAGAGAGGGACATTCTTCAATTTTGGTTGCTCTGTTCCAACTGATATTAGAGCTTTTTTTTATACTAAGCCTGAACAATTTATTTATGTATCTATGCACTGAATACTGTCAAACAAAATCTCTCTTAACTGAACTTATGGTATTATATACACATACCTTTACTTATATGATAACCAGAGTTCGGTTGAAGGTTAAAGAGGATTTGCATGATAGTTACAGGCTCTTCCACATCTTGAGGAGACAAATGAATAACTCTGTACTCTGTGTCGGAGGATTTAAGATGGAGATCATATATCATGCATGTTGCACAATTTCCAGCTCCGTTTAAAAGGAATGATTTTGAATGTTAACATCTAACTGATTGCTCCCCCAGGACCAATCTGTTAAGTGTTTCCCTTAATCTCAACATACTTTCGCTGTACATTACAACCGAGCTGTCATTGAATTTCTGCTTTTGGAAGAAAAAATGCTGTAAGCATTCATAGGAAGCTAGTGAATGTTTTAAGGAATAGCTGCACTTAATATAAGCAAATTCTCAGGTCAGATTCTAAGGTCAGATTCTCCTTTCTCTAGGGAGAAAGGAGAATCTGATCTTAGTGACAGGACTTCATGCCCAGTATCACCACTATCAATCTATCCTGGGCATGACAATAAACTACATCTGGTAGAAAGGTCTCTGATCAGGAGGCTTTGAGGAGCATGGAACCACCCCTTAATTGCTGTTGTTCACAGGTCTGTCTTGACCTGAGGTCATAGTACTTGTTAGGGTCCCAACTACGGGCAAATAGCTAAAACCCAAAACTGAGGTCAAAACATTACGAATGTATAAAAATACATTTTTATAGTTGAAATACCAGCAATATATTTTTATGTAAAAAAAAAAAAAAAAAAAAAAAAAAAAACAATTACCAGAAATACATTTTTGAAAAATAAAAAATAAATTTCCAGCAACACATTTTTTTGCAAAAGAAATTACTAATGCTGTGAAGAAAATTAAATTTCAGCATTAAATGACTCATAAGGAGATGATATGCCATAAACCAAACTAAACCACTATCAATTCTGAAGATTACGTATACACCTTGTCAAAACTGAGAGCGAATCTTCCTCTAGCTTAGGCCAGATTGGATAATGAGTGATGTGCTTTTGCAACATGATAATGCAAGGCTTCACACTAACTTAAAGAACATGCAAGTAATTACAGTACATTTCTGGACAACCTTAAACCATCCATCATATAGTCTTGACTCCATACTGTCAGACATTCACCAGTTCTTCAATGACAACCTAAAAGAGGCAACTTACAAATAGTTAAGTGTTAAGCGAAAAAGAAAAAAAAGACAGACAAGGAGTTTCTATTAGGTTGCAATAACACAACTGAGAAAGGAGTTTGTGGTGAGAGTAAGATTTGGAATCCTGAGACATTTGTGTCTAATCTGGGATTAGACACAAATGTGTACTTGTACTGTTAAATCTGTTGTGATTAAAGAACAAGCATTACTTTTTACTGATTCTCTTATCATATATATATATAATAGACACATGGTGTAGTGGCTAGAATGTTCACTTTCAGACCATGAGGCCCAGGTTCAAATCACTCCATAGTTGTTTGTCAGAAAGGTGACTGTTATTGGCCTGGATGACATGATCTCAATGTCAGTGCCTGAAAATATACACTGGGTTGACCCAAGCCTTGTGAGTGAAACTGAATAGGAGCAACCCTTTGGGAGCTGTTGATGGTTGTGCTAGCATGAAGTCATTGTGACTGAAGGTTTTAGTGTCCTGTCTTTCTTCAGACTCTTGATAACATTCTCTCTCAGAAAATGTAACTATGGTCTGCTCATCTCACTTGCAGTATAAACCATGTGTGGGTGTTGAATAAACACAAATGTGCCTGAGGAAGCATCTGCAACACATATTAGCTAATCCCCCTAGTAGATGGGTATCCTTGAGTGGCCAACCCAGACAATCACCCACCCACCCATCCATTCATACATCCATTTTTATATATATATATATATATATATATATAATGTCAACACTGAGTAGCAACAATTTGTTTCATGTTTGAATGTAATCTTTAAATCTTATGTAATGTAATCTTATGATGTCATTCAAGCATGAAACAGCCTACTGTCCAGTTCACACCCCAACCCAGTCTCCCCACTGATCCCTGTAAAAAAAAATAAAACTGATTATATATTATACTAAATTTAACACAACCAACTTACTCATATGCAGTAACTCTTCTAGCGTTTTGGAAAAGACCAACATTGTATAGGGTGTTCCAATAACTTGGACTGATTTTAAACTTAATTCACATTTAAAATTGGTCCAAGTTATTGGAACACCCTTTATATCAGTTTAAATCTCCTTTGGGAGATTGCATCTTTAACAAAAAGTAGGTACATATGTTGGCTTAATGGCCACAACATTCTTACACTCAAGCTTCTCAATATCAAAAGCAACATTGAACAAAATTTATTACATGTGTTGAAGTGCATTTAACAAATATTTAATACCATTTGCATTTCTACCAATTTTACACACAATATATATCTTGTATATATCATGCAACTTTTGAAGACCTGATTTTGAAGTTAATTTTAAGTGGAGGGGCATCATACATGAAATATAAAATTAGCGTATGTACTGTTATCCCTAGCTACACTGTTGACCAAGGTATATGTCCATTTACTGTTGTCAAATTAACTTTAAAATTAGGTTTTCAAAGGTT